>CM053583.1:219484539-219527399 GCA_028627135.1 Pseudochirops cupreus
TCCCAGAGTCTTGTCTGGTCAAATCACACAACTCTTCTCAAAGTGAGCCCCACATCAGCCTCACATCAGCAGCATATATAGCCTTCTCCTGGATCGGAGAATGTCACAGCCCTCTTGACCCACTGCCCAATTACAAAGTAATAAGGCATAAGACATGGGCATTCCTGAAGAACAAGCCTCCCACCATAGGCTCCATGTAGCCACATTCAGCCTATTAGGGGGCAGAGTATATTTTCAAATCAGGGAAGGTTCTCAGAGCCACTTAATAAAGCAAAAGGCCCAAGGGCAGGGAAGATCTTCAGATTCCCATAACAGTCAGGAAACACTTTTTTTTCCTGCTGTGTTCATATTTCTTGTATTAATATTTTCCTAGCTGTCTTCAAGACTCAGCTCATGTCACCTTCTATACAAGGTCTTCCTGATATTCTCCATTGTTAGCGCACTTCTTACATCCCAGGAACCCAATTTCTCTGTTTGAATTTATTACTCTGTGTGCATGTTTCTTCCAGTAGAATGTAAGCTCCTTGAGGGCAGGTTCTATTTAATTTTTATCTTTTTAAATCTATTCTGCTCTTCTCATATTGCATGAAGAGACACCTCTATCTTAGAAAGATATATAAAATTGCTGAAAGGTAATATATGAACTCATGTTATATTTATACACACACACACACACACACATACATATAGGGCATTGGATACCATCTTCTTCTGAAACCATGTGAAGTCCCCATACCTGGCTATTTAAACTTCTGGTAGACATAGGAACCTTAAACAGACAACACTGTGACCTCTCCTGGGAGGAGAGTTGAGGAGAGATGGGATATATGAGATTAGAGGAGAGTGAAAATAGGATCTATAATTCTAGAGTGGGAGAGAGAGAGGGAGAGAGAGAAGAGAAGAGAAGAGAGAAGAGAAGAGAAGAGAAGAGAAGAGAAGAGAAGAGAAGAGAAGAGAAGAGAAGAGAAGAGAAGAGAAGAGAGGAGAGGAGGGAGGAAGGAGGGGAGGGGAGGAGAAGGAAGGGGAGGAGAGGGGAGGGGAGGGGAGGGGAGGGAATGGAAGGTGAGATAAGCAGAGATATTGGAAACTAGAAAAGAAAACTGGAGATTTGGGGCAAAGCACATGCATTACTGTCTTACCACTGCTGCTCCACTGTGGCCACTTCCACATTGCCATGTGCTACCAAGCACAATGAAACAACCACAGGCCAAAGTGAGAGGCATGTCTGGTGGTTACTGAGTTTTCTGCTATAAGTGTTCTGATGCAAAGAGTGATATTTGCCTGAATTCCCTTCCTTTTTTCCCACCAGGAAAGTTGTGTTCAATTCTAAGCTTATTGTTTTTTAAAGTTTGTTTATACATTTGTTTAATCAGTATTGAATGGCTGCTAAAGATAAAGATTTGATTGATCACAGCAGCTTTTAATTTGTGTGCTTCATTATTGTAAATGGGAAGCCAGAAGGAAGGCCAATGATCAACATTGTATGAAAGAGATAAAGAAAGGGACACAAAACATGGACTCTCTGTGAAGAACTGTCAGGTATCTTTACTTGGCTGGGAGTTCTGGAGTTATAGGAGAGATAATCTTATTGATTCTAGATGTGATAAACTTCTGAAGAAGGGAGAGGTAAAAGCATGAATTTTTCCTAAGCAAGGCATGAGTTCAGTAACAGTTCCTGAATGACATATTTTGCTTAAGGATGTTGCTGTGAATGCTATTTTACTTTATTGAACAACGTTTAGTTGTGAATAAATCAAGAGTTCATTATACTATGCAATTAGACCCTTAAAATTATTCACAGCAGCAGTCCTCAGATGTGCTGCCATGATTGGTGTCACAAAGAAGAAGTATTAAAGTTTGCTGACCACATGTCCTGAGCAAAAATCTAGAAAATGTACTACACTGGATTCTGATCAGGAAAGCCAAGAAAAAGTCACAGTGAGTCATTTTTTCCAGTCCATGGTAGCTTAGGGAGATAAATAGAGAGATCTGTGGACACTGGGGATAGGATCTAGACAGGAGTCCTTGGCAGGCAGATTTCTAGTTCCAAGGGACTGAATGAATATGAGAAATGGCACCAGGGTACAAAACAACAGAGCAGAAAGAGATCTCACAGGATACTTAAACTAGTAATGAATTCAGATACCATCTGGCAGCTTGTTCAACTACACCATTCTGGGTCATAGATGCAGGGCAGAGAAGAAGAATCATGAACACCAGGACCAGCTGTATACTGAATAAGGAACAAATTACAGAAGTAAAAAAAAAATAGCTGTATGACTCTGATCCCAGGAATAGAGTGCAGAGACCCAGACCAAAGGGAAGTTAGCAGTTCAATTGCTTTGAATCAGTAGATCATCCCAGTGGCCTAATAGTGACTGAATCCTAAAGCAGTCTGTTGAGACTCTGAACCAGAGACCCAAACCTGGGTTAGGAAGAACTTGTAGAACTCAGGTGAACAAGGTAGTAAACAGATCTCCACCTCCACCCCACCTCCTGATTACAGTCATCCCTCCATATGGATTTCACATTCAGGATTCTCATAGGTTTCACATTCAGGGTTTTGGTTATTCTCAGGCTGGCCATTGATAATTCCATGGGGATATTTGGAGATTTGTGGTGTACTGTGGAAAATCACTGACAATTTACATATGTAAAGAAAACTAAAAAAAATTAGTAAGTCATAAATGCATACTGTATGTTATTCATCTATTTTATCACTTACTACCATAAGTATACATATATAACTTTATTATAACCAGTTAAATTTTGTTTAAAGTTTCAGTGTTCTGAACACTATGGGCTATGCACTCTCTCTGGGAATGCCAGCTCTTTGCCTATCATCACTCAGTCACATGATTTTCTCCCACGGTGATCATTGTATTTTGTGCTTTTCAGAGGTATAAGAAATCTACTAAGCAGTTGCTGCAGTTATAACTGCAGCTGCAAAGACCACAGAGCATGCAAAACACTAATCTCTCTCCTAGAATTATTTAAAAATAAAGATTTGGGGTACAGCCTAGAGTTAGTCATAGTTTTTACATTCATTAAAGTACTATGCCCCTCACCACCTCCATTCCACTCCCCCCCCCCCCAGAATATCTAGGGACCATTTTGGGAGCTCTGGAAGCTCTCAATCCCTCAAATCTGTGAAAGTAGCAGAAAGATGTAAGAGAAGAGATGCTCAGGCCAAAAATCCTCCCCAAAAGTGTGCTTTAGTCTAGCACTAATATAAAATTAAAGTGAAGAAATAGGTTGAAAATTTCAACAAACAAACAGAAGAACTTCATCATAAAAATCTTTCTGGTGAAAGAGAAGCTCAAGACACAAACCAGAAGAGGAGAATGAATCCCTTCCCCCAATTCTACAAAGCTTCAAAGAAAAATTCAGCTTGGATGCAACTTGACCAAAAATTTCTAGAAGAGTTAGAGCAAGAGTTTCTTTTAATGGCTTAAAGACTGTTTTACAAAACAAAACAGAGCAACAGAGGAAAAATGGGGAAAGAAGCAAAAACTAGAAAAGAGGGATATTAAAAGAAAATTAACAGCTTAGGGAAAAAAGGGCATAAAACCTTACTGAAGAAAATGACTCTTTGAAAATTAGAATTGGCCAAAGGAAAGCTATTGACTCTATGAGATATCAAGAAATATTAAAACAAAGTTAAAAGGCTGAAAAAAAATAGAAGAAAATATGAAGTATCTCATTAAAAAAAACCAACCTAGAAAATAGATCAAGGAGAGATACTTTAAGAATAATCGGACTATCTGAAATCCATGAACAAAAGAGAAAGCCTAGAAATATAGTAAAAGAAAACTATTTAGATATCTTAGTGCCAGAGAACAAAGTAGAAATTTAAAGAAACTGCTGGCCATCTCTTGAAAGAAGACCTAAAATAAAAACTTCCAGAAATAGTATAGCCAATATCCAGAGCTCCCACTTCAAGTGGAAAAAATCCACAAGTATTTGGAAAGAAATAATTAAAGGTCAAAGGAACCGCAGCCAAGATCACACAAAATTTAGCAGCCACAACTACAAAGAAGTGGAGAGCTTGGAATATGATGCTCCAAATGGCAAATGAATCTAGACTTACAACCAAGGATAACCTATCCAACAAAACTGAATATAATCCTACTGGAGGAAAAATGGATCTCTAATGAAACAGTGGACTCCCAAGCATTCTCATCAGAGCTGAGTAAAAAAACAAATGTCATGCAAACACAGGAGTCAAGAGAAGTATAAAGAGGTAAATATGAGTGAATAATCCTAAAGAAATTTTTTAAAAGCTTAAATGGTTTACATTCTCATGTAGGGAGATAAGCCATGTAGCCACTCAGAACTCTGCTGTTATCTGGGATTATAAATGGAGTCTAATCAGACAAAGGGCTGAGGACTGATTCTGTTATGTTTTGATGATCTCAAAAGAAAAATAGAAAAAGTGAGGAAGTCCTCTTCTCTCAGACAAAGCAAAAATAGACCTAATATAAGAAATAAATAAGATAGTTACATTTTGTTAAAAGGTACAATTGACAATGAATTACTATTAATACTAAATATACAGGCACAAAATGGAACAAGATCTAAATTCTTAAAGGAAAAATTAATGAGTTTGAGAGGGAAATAGACAGTAAAAACTAAAACAGTGGGAGACCAAAACTTATCCCTTTCAAATTTATATAACCTAACCAAAAAAATGAACAAAAAATAATTTAAGTATCTGAATAGAATTTTAAAGAAGTCAGATATGATAGATCTCTTGAGAATATTAAATGGGAATAGAAAGGAAGATACCTATTTTCAGCTGTATGTGGCACTTTCACAAATATTTACCATCTATTAGGGCATAAAAACTTCACACACAAATACAGAAAAACAAGAATATCAAATGGATTTTGCTGATCATAATGCAACAAAATTACATTCAATAAAAATGAAATCTTTGAAGCAAAGATTAAAAATTAATTGTAAACAAAGTAACATAATCCTATCAAATGGGTGAGTCAAAGAACAAATCATGAGACAATGAATAATTTCATTAAAGATAATAACAACAATGAGAAACGTCAAAATTTGTGGGACACAGTCAAAATAGAACTTAGGTCAAAATTTATATCTCTAAATGCTTTCATCAACAAAAAAGTGAAAGAACAGATCAATGAATTAAACAGGCAACCAAAAAGAAACCTAAAAAAACCAACAAACACCAAAATAGGAATCCTGAAAATGAAAGGAGACATTAACAAAAGAGAAAATTAAAGAACAATTGAAATAACAAATAAAATGAGGAGTTACTTTAAAAATATAATAAGCCTTGAACTAATTTTAAAAAATTACCAGTATTAAAAAAAATGTATTTTCAACCAATGAAGAAGAAATAAAAGCAATGATTAAGATCTGTCTTGTCCAATTTTATGCCAACAAAACTTAAAATCTACATAAAATGAATGAATTCTTACAAAAATGTAAATTTTCCAGATGAGTATGAGACAGAATACTTAATAACATTATTGTACAAAAAGAAATTAAACAAGTCATAAATGAACTCTCAAAGGAAAAAAAAATCCCATGACAAGATGGATTTTCAAATAAATTCTGCCAAACATTTAAAGAACAATTAATTCCAACACTAAACTGTTCAAAAAATAAGTAAAAACAAAATCTTACCAATTTCCTTCTATGATGCAAATATAATCTTGATATCTAAATCTACAGAAAACTATAAACCAATTTCTCTAATGATTAACCATGCAAAAATTTAAATAAAACAGTAGCAAGGAGATTACAGCAATATTTCAAAAAGACGATACACTATGACTAGATTGTATGTATATCAAGAACGAAGAGCTGGTTCAATATTAGGAAAAGTATAAATACCCACTAAATGATAGTTACGTCACACACACACACACACACACACACACACACACACACACACACCACCACCACCACCACCACCACCACCACCACCACCACCACCACTCAAACCCCATTTATCCAAGAAAAAAAAGCACACAGAAATTGATGTTGTACAAATTATAATACATCAGAAAATACACAAAAGAGAATTAACTCCTCTAATAGGATTCAGATAAGATCTCAGACAAGTTTAATCTATCTTCCATGTGACAGCTCAACAATTACTTGAAATCAATTTTCATATCCCTGTCTAAATCTCTTCTGCTAAGAACTCCAGTTACTTCAAGTGATTTTCATATGAAATAATCTTTAAGCTTTTCATGTTTATTTCCTTTCCATGGTATTCAGTTTATCAGTATTCTGCCTAAATGATTGCACCTCAAATTGAACATAAAATTCTAGACATAGTCTGATTGGGTTACAATGGGATTATTATTTTTCTTTTTTTTTAAATAGTATTTTAATTTTTTTCAATTTCATGTAAAGAAAGTTTTCAACATTCATTTTTACAAGATTTTGAGTTCCAAACTTTTTTCTCCCCCCCCTTCTTTTCCCACCCCAACAATCTGATTTAGGTTATACATATACAATCATATTAAACTTATTTTTGTATTAGTCATGTTGTGAAGGAAGAATCAGAACAATAGGGGAAAACCATGAAAAAGAAAAACAACAAGAAGTTGAAAATAGTATGCTTCAATCTACATTCTGAGTACATAGTTCTTTCTCTGGATGTAGATAATATTTTCCATCGTGAGTCATTTGGAATTGTCTTACAGCATTGCATTGCTTAGTAGAGTCAAGTCTATCGAAGTTGATCATCTCACAATATTGCTTCACTCAGCATCAGTTCATGTAAGTCTTCCCAGGTTTTTCTGATATCTGACTGTTCATCATTTCTTATAGCACAATAGTATTCCATTACATTCATATACCACAACATGTTCAGCCATTCCCCAATTGATGGGCATCCCCTCAGTTTCCAGTTCTTTGCCACCCCAATAAGAGCTGCTATAAATAAATATTTTTGTACATAGCGGGGTTTTCCTAATTTTTTATGATCTCTTTGGGCTACAGACATAGTAGTGGTATTGCTGGATCAAAAGGTACGCACAGTTCAATTGTCCTTTGGGTATAGTTCCAAATCACTCTCCAGAATGGTTGGATCAGTTCACAACTCCACCAACAATGCATTAGTATTCCAATTTCCCCACATCTTCTTCAACATTTATCATTTTTCTTTTTTGTCGTATTAGCCAATCTGATAGATGTGAGGTTGTACTTCAGGGTTATTTTAATATACATGTCTCTAATCAATAGTGATTTAGATCATTTTTCATGTAGCTATAGATAGCTTTGATTACTTCATCTGAAAATTTTTCATATTTTTTATCATTTCTCAATTGGGAAATGGCTCTTATTTTTATAAATTTGACTCATTTCCCTATATATTTGAGAGATGAGGCCTTTATCAGAGAAACTTGCTTCAAAATTTTTTTTACAATTAAGATTGCTAACTGTATTTCTCTCCACCATATTTCCCCAATTTATTCTATTCTGTCTTGTCTTTCTTTCATCCTGTCCCTCCTCAAAAGTGTGTTGCTTCTGACTATTACCTTCCCAATCTGCCCTCCTTTCTATGAGCACCCACCCTTTTCTTATCCCCTTCCCCTTCTACTTTCCTATAGGGTAAGATAGATTTATATACCCAAATGAGTGTGTATATTATTACCTTTTTGAGACAATTCTGATGATAGTAAAACTCAAGCATTCCCTGTCACCTCCTCCATCTTTTCCTCCACTGTAAAAGGTTTTTTATGGCTCTTTTATGTCAAATAATTTACTCCACTCTACCTCTCCCTTTTTCTTTCTCCCAAGACATTCCTCTTTCTCACCTCTTAATTTTATTTTTTCAGATATCATCCCATCATATTCAACCTACACCTATGCCCTCTGTCTATATATATTCTTTCTAACTGGCCTAATAATAAGAAAGTTTTTATGAGTTACAAGTATCATTTTCCCATGAAAGAAAATAAACAGTTTAATTTTATTAAGTACCTTATGATTTGCCTTTCCTGTTTACCTTTTTATGCTTCTCCTGAGTCCTGTATTTCAGCTCTGGCCATTTAATCAGAAGTGCTTGAAAGTCCTCTATTTTGTTGAATTTCCACTTTTTCTCCTAAAGGATTATACTCAACTTTGCTTTGGCAAGTGATCCTTTGTTTTAATCCTAGTTCCTTTGCCCTCCAGAATATTATATCCCCAGAACTCTGATCTTTTAATGCAGAAGCTGCTAAACTTTATGTTATCCCAATTGTGACTCGATGATACTTGAATTATTTCTTACTGGATGCTTGCAATTTTCTCCTTGATCTGGGAACTCTGGCATTTGGCTGTTATATTCCTGGGAGCTTTCATTTTGGGATCTCTTTCAGGAAGTGATCAGGGGATTCTTTCAATTTTTATTCTACCCTCTGCTTCTAGAATATCAGGGCAATTTTCCTTGATAATTTCTTGAAAGATGCTATCTAGGCATTTTTTTTTTAAATCGTGGCTTTGAAGAATACCAGTAATTTTCAAATGATCTCTCCTGTATCTATTTTCCAGGTCAGGAGTTTTTCCAATGAGATATTTCACATTGTCTTCTATTTTTTTTCATCCTTTTTGTTTTACTTTATTATTTCTTGATGTCTCATAGAATTATTAGGTTCCAATTGCTCAATTCTAATTTTTAAGGAATTATTTTCTTCAATGAGGTTTTGTACACCCTTTTCCATTTGGTGGATAGTACTTCATGTGTATGTGTGTATTTATTCAGTATTTTGTGGTATCAAGATGGCAGAAAATTAAGTTAGTCAAATCAGTTGCCTTGGGCACACCCCTAGTGGCACAAGGCATTGGGTACTCCTTGGTCTAAGTTTTATTTAACCAGGCTCCTTCAAGTTGCACCAACCCAACACGCACACCGCAGGACATGGCAATTTTCATATCAACTAAACTCATGACTTTATGATTAGAAACCTGAGATCATACGACATTAATATGAAAATTACAAATCACAAAGTGAAAAGTATATGAAGTAATGCTTCATCAAGACCACCAGAACCATTTTATAAGCTCAATTAAACAAACAAGGTAAGGTTGATTAAACTATGAATTGAGTGTGGTAGTTTAAACACACACACACACACACACACACACACACACACACACACACACACACTGTAATTAGAATGGACTAGCCAGTTAATTGAAAAAAGGAAGCTAAGATAGCAGCAGCTTCAGGCCAGGTTTCTAATCCAACAAATGATATCCTTGAGACTCTAGTGTCCAAATCAACTTCTCCTAAGCAGTAGGCATCGAATCTGACTGAGATTTGATGAGGCTGAGATTTGATGGGGCCAGTGGGACACTGGAATGAGATTAGGATGCAAAGTGAGATGTCTTGGGTTTAAATTTTGTTTTTTCTACTTATTACCTGGGTGACCTTGGGAAGGTCCCATCTCTTCTCTGGGTCCACAGTTTGCTTATCTTTCTGAGATGAGTGATCTGCTTTATAAATCCTGGAGGGGGGGCAGGAAGGTTTTAGTTTGCCCTAGTCAGTTCACAGCTGGAGGGAGTGCTCAGATCTGGGCACCACATCATAGAAAGGACATTGAGAAGCATGGAACATTCCAGAAGAGGACAACTGGAGTGGTGAAAGGGCCTTGAATCCACATCATATGAGGATTCGGAGCTGTGGTTTTGAAATCTGGAAGTCAGTAAGAGAGGTGGGGGGGGGGTGGAATAAGGCACTTCGACCTCAGTTTTTCCACAAAATAGAGGTTCCAGGAAGAATTTACCACTGACAGTGAGGAATACTCCTTGTGGGGAGATATTTCATAGTGAGTAGATCATGGGGGTTCAAGGCTGTTCCAGGGAAAGGAACCCACAGGTGCTGAGAGAAGCTCCAGGATGAGCCAGCAGTAGAGAAGGGATGACTCTGAAGTCCAAAACAAGTCAGGAGCCAGGTTGGGAAGAAAAATATCTTAACCATAAGTGTCCAAAAGTGGGATGTGCTGCTCTGTGTTTGCAGGTGAGGAGGAGGGACTCCTTCCTTTACTGCAGGTCTTCAAGCAGAAATCAGCTGACCACTTGCTAGGCATGTTAAGAGCTGCGTCTTCTTTAAGCACATCATTGGCTAGACCAGCAGGTAATTGCTGAAGTCCTGTCCAACTCTGAGATTCTGTGATCCTCAGTTCTCTCTCTCCCCTTTCTAGTCCATTCTTCACATAGCTTAAAGGAATCTTCCTAAAGCACAGGTCTATCAATGTCACTCCCCTACTTCAATAAACAATATCCCCTCCTCTTCCCTGTGGTTTCCTATTGCTTCTAATTCAGATACAAATTACTCTGATATTTAAAAGGTTTTCATTATCTGGTTTCAACTTACTCCTCTAGGCTCTACATCCATTTTTCCCCTTTGTGGATTCTTTGGTCCAGCCAAACTGTCTTTCTTACTGTTTGTTAAAGATGACATTATATCTGCTCCATGCCTGACATACCCTCCCTCCTCACCTCTACTCTGAAAGTCCCTAGTTTCTTTTAATGTTCAATGCAAACACTATTTTCTACTATCCTGATTCCTTTCATTGGTTACTATTGTCTTGATAACCCACCCCACTCCCATAACTACTTTTTAAGGCATGTTTTTTTTCAGTGAATTTTTGTATATCTTTTTCCATTTCACCTGTTTTACTTTTCAAGGTATACTTCTCATTGGATTTTTGTATCTCTTTTACCATTTAGCCCACTTTGTTTTTTAAGGTGTCATTTTTTTTCCCAATTTGTTTTGTGCCTTCTTTACCAAGCTGTTGACTCTTTTTTCATGATGGAAAATTGAACTAGAAAAAAAATGAGACTGGAAAATTGTTTCACACTTTCCTTTTGTGGGTTCTGTTACTCCAGAATTTGTTTTAGAGTATTATTTAAAAGGGTTTGGAGGTAATTGGGGAGAACTCAAAGGAGTGCTTGCCTTTTCTCCATCATCTCCTATAGTTTTCTCATGTCAGCATTATCTAATATACTCAGTTATTTATAGTGACCTTAATCTTTCTAGAGGCTCAACAAAATAAAAAAATCCTGGGGTCTTGATTTCACACCTTCACGATGGTCTTTCCCGATTTTTAGACAGTGACTAAGCAAAACCACACATTAGTTCTTTTAGTTGGTCTGTAGCTTTACTCAACCCAGTGCCTTGAAATCAGTAGGCTTGGGGTTAGGGGGAAGGGGAAAAGAAGAATGGTATTCTCACACTTATCTTGTATTTCAACTCTGTAGTAGCCATCTTTGTCATGTCCTTTGCATCCTCATTGGCAAAAGAAATAGAAGGAAAAGAAGAATTACTCATCTCTGGATTCTCTCAAGCACATTCCTTTTTAATACTCCTCGTTTGCCCAATATAATTTTAAGCCCATTCTTTTTGTTGTCCTTAGCTTCACTCATCAGCCTTAGCTCATCCTGAACTTTTATACTCCTACAAAGCTAGTCCACACTTTTGTAGCCATCCTTCCTTTTTTGACCTTTGTTCTGTCTTCTGTACAAAAATTCAACCACATTTTTGTAGCCATCTTCCATTTCTTGACCTTTGTTCTGTGTTCTGTACAAAAATTCAATTGAGAATATATATGCTGCCAGACTTAGTTGATGTTTGGTTAATTTGCTAACCTACTTTTTTCTCTTAATTTTTTGTTCTTTGTTACAAGGAGTGACCCACTGGATAAGAGAAGGGTAGAGATATAATAAGAAATGAAGGTGATATGAAAAAACAAAAGGTATCACTAATTTTTTAAAAGAAAATCTAAACTGGCCAATGAATTCCCTTTGCATCCGCATCAGGTTTTTTTTGTTTGTTTGGTTGGTTTTTAGCAATTCTCCCTCTTTTCCTTGAAAATGTTTCTTGGGCCTTTAGGATTTCATTCTTGAGAGCTTGTCTTCCTGGACCTACTTCCCCTGTAGAATTTTAGTGCATGAAATCCTACCAATTCATTCTTTGAAACCTTTGAAACATTCCCAAAATCTAATGTTCACAGTAGACTATACCTAAATTTCCTCTCTTGTACCATTTATTCTAAGATTAAGTGACCTTCATTACATAACTGCTTTCATAGCATATCTCACCTTTATTGATTCTGTAACCCTTGTAGCTAAAGAAAATAAAGATTTTGTTTATCTATATTTATGTATCCAAAAGACAGAATTTAAGGAAATTAAGGGTTTGATGTAATTTCAGGCATATGGTAATGAAACAGTGGCTATCTCATAAAGCATTCATGGGGACAGATCACTTCTGGTGATATATGTTATGTCTTGGGTACTTCCCATGAATTCTCAACTTGTGCTGTGATCCCTTCTTGTAAGACCTAATAAGTGGAATTAACAACTAGAGTCTTGCCTGTTCCCTACATTCCTTACTTTCATGGAGGCTCGTTCAAAGCCACCGAGCAAGAAGAATAGCCCACTCAGTAGACTTTGAGGTGAGAAATAATTTAAACTTAGTCTTTTTTCCCCTTTCTTTCAAATGTGTGGTCTGAGAACTTGGGTGGCTCACCTTTAAGTTTCCCTTGAAGAAGAGGAGGGAATTTCTCTCCACTACCCTCTCACCTTAGTAGCCATGGGAGAGGGTGTGGGTAATCTTGAGCCTGGATCTTGGGTCTCTGGCTGCCTATTTTGCTTGCTGTAGGGACAAACAACTGTCCTGAGGTGGTTATTTCTGGCTTTGTTGACTAATGTGGGCTTAAGAGATTCATAGACTTTAAGTGGTTTGGATGTCTGGCAGCAGAAAGTGGTTTCTATATTGATTCTATATTATTCTCAGGGAAAAGGATGGCTACCACAAGGAAAAAGCTCAAGCCATGTCCTGGATGACCATAAGATATGAATCTTAAGTGAGTTGTTAGAACAATACAGAGCCAAGGTGATGATAATATTGCCTATTTAGCAGTCCTCTAAAATGCTTCATGTTACAGCATTTTAAGTAAGCCCCCAACACCACTGGCTTCTGACTCCACTACATCACCCATTCAGCCCCCTCCCTTCCCAGAGGAGCAAGTGAGCAAAGTTCACTTTCTGGCCAGGGATTGGCTCTTGACTCACAGCATCAGCCTTTGGAGATGGTGAATATCCCAAATCTATCTGCTACACACTATTACTTCTATGGCTAGCAAATTCGCACCACCATTACACTCTTTATTCCTGTGTTACTTAATTACTGGTTACCTATCAATAAATTAGCCTTATTACATGCCTCAAATTATTATCTCATCCCCATCATCCTCAACCCTACCTCACCCATCTCTTACTGCAGCTCTGCCCATCCCTTCCACTGTGTGCTCTGAAGTTCCTGTTCCATAATAAACAAACTTTCCTTCATTCCACACTTCTTCCTCTCATATTCCTTCCCACTAGATAGTTCAATGAACAGAGAGAGCACTGGGCTTTGAGTCAAAGAAACATGAGTTCAAATCCTACCTTTGACATTTACTGGCCATGTGAATGTAACTCAGTTAATCTCTCAGCTTCAGTTTCCTTATCTATAAAATGGGACTTTCAAATCAGTGAAGTCCATGGTCCCTTCTTAATCATAAGCAGTATCCTTTCTTGCTTATAATCTATGATCCTATGATCCATTTAGTTGCACTCACAGACACATTTCCCTGGACATCCTCTAGTCTTTCCCTTGCCACCATCACTCATTTACCTCTCTCTCGCTGCCTGTGATGGACCCAGGGGCACCCTACAGTCCCTCACATAACCCAAGGTCCCCTCAGCTGGCTTTACCACTGGGACACCCTCCCCTCTTGCCTTCTCTCTGGCTACCTGACTGTTCACACAGCTTGGATGAGATGGAAGCTGACGATTTCATTACTTCTGTTTAGAAAGAGCACCATCAGATCTTACCATCTGCTCTGCCTCTTAAGGTCCTCCCAATATTTTTTGTCTCCCCTGTCTCAATGCTCTGCCAGCCCTTGACTTTATCATCTACTTAAGTAACCAAAAGATCTCTGGTCCACTACTCCCTTCCCTGACTTTCCATCTGCTCTGCAGATGAACTTTGAAAAAAAATGTCAGTCTTCATATTAAGCACTTAATAAGTGCTTTTTCATTCCTTCATTCAAACCCCTCTTGGAAAATTCCCTACTTTTGAAAGTTCTACCATTACTTTCCAGTCTCCCAGATTCATAACCTCAGCATTATCCTCAATTCCTCATTTCCCAATCACTTGCTAGACCTTGTTATTTCTACTGCCACAATCTATTTCTGATTCAGCCCCTTCTCTTAGTTCAGGACCCTTTCAGCTAACTTTCTCCTAGCTAGACTATTGCAAAGGCTTCCTAATTAATCTCTCTGCCTCTATTCCCTCCCCACTCCAATTCATCTTTTACACAACTGTCAGAATGATTTTCCTTAAGTACAGATCTGACCATATCATTCCTTTCCTCAATAAACTCCATTAGCTTTCTATGGCCTCCATAATCAAATACAAACTCTATTTGGCTTTAAAAGTCTTTCACAGCCTAGTCTTAACCTACCATTCTAGTCTCAATGTACATTACTTCTCTTTCTGCATTCAACAGGCCAGTCTAGCTGGCCTTCTTTCTGTTTCTCTCATATGGCATCCCAATCCCTATCTCCATGTCATTGTATAAGATCGTCCATCCCCATGATTGCTTTATCTCATTCCTTGTTTCCTTCAAGACTTTACTCAAACATTGCCATCTAACAAAGCCTTTTTTGATCTCTGTGACTATTAGTGCTTCTTAATTTAACTCTGATTTATTTAATATTTATCCTACATAAATATTCTGTATGTACTTCCTTCAATAGGATGTAGGCTCTTTAAGAATAAAGAGTGTTTCATTTCTTGTCTTTAAATGTCCAGTGTCCAGTACACTGCCTTATAAATATTAGGCACTTGATAAATGATTGTTGGCTTATTGATTGATTGTAATATCTACATGAAGAGTAAAATTGTAATTATATTGTAGGTTTCTATTTCATGAACAATTATTTGTCAACGTGTCTTTTGTGTTTTAAACATTTTCCTTGCAGTTGAAGAAATAATTTCCTTACCTGTTCTACTTTGTGGGACCCACGGGACCAGGCTCCCCCCCTAAACTGAATCTGGTCCATTTGAGCCAAGAGATAGAGCCCCTTGGTGAGAAAGAGTGTCCAGTCTTGTAAAATTGGTGGATTGCTACATTTAAATGATATCTCAGCATTGTTATTATAGGCAGTCTTCAAGTTATGCATACCCAATAAGTTCATCATTTCCTTTTGAATGACCAGTAGAAAGTTGTTGCCCCTCCTACTCTCCAATAGGTTACAGATACAGAAACCATAACTTTCTCTGTCAGATTCTACCATTTGAGATTTTCCTTTTCATTTCCTTCTTTCTTCCCCATTCATTTTTCCCCAAATTCCCCCTGCCCACTTTTTTGTGGATTTAATTCAATTTCTTTTTTCCAGGAGTACTTTTTTGTTAATTTGAAGTTTTATGAACTTGAGAAATACCAACAAACACGAACATTTTTATATACAAAGAATGAGAAAGAGGATTTATGTGAAAGCATGAACTTACATGTACAGCTTATTTTTCAAAGTATACAATAAATTCAACATAATTTTCAGAGCTCTCCTGCTTTGCTATGTCTTCCTCTGAACTACCTTCTCTTCTTTTCATTTCATTTAAAATTTTTATTAACCCTCTTCTTCTTCTTCTTCTTCTTCTTCTTCTTCTTCTTCTTCTTCTTCTTCTTCTTCTTCTTCTTCTTCTTCCTTCTCCTCTTCCTCCTCCTCCTCCTCCTTCACCTCTTCCTCTTCTTCCTCCTCCTCCTCTTCCTCTTCTTCTCTTCTTCTTCTTTTGGCATTACTACACTAATTCCCTTCCCCTCCCCACCAAAAATATTCAAAACCCCCTAAATTCTCACTTGAAACAAATAGCTTAGTTAAACCAAAGAAATCCATGGCCATTGCTGAAAGGACACGTCTCATTCCTCACTTCTAGTCCATCACTTCATGTGATTCATCATTGTCCTCAGGGGTTGTGGCCAATCATTCCAAAGATCAGAGTTCTTAAGTCCTTCAAAATTCTTTTTTTAGTCCTTGTATAAAATGTTCTTCTGGTTCTTTTCACTTTATGCTGCAACATTTCATACAAGTTTTCATAAGTTTCTCTGAATCTCTCCCTTTTATCATCTCTTACTTCAAAATAACACCCCATTATGTTCATATACTATAATTAGTTCAACCACTAAAAAAAAAATTGGTGAGCTCTATTTTAGGTTCTAGTTCTTTGCTACAATAAAAAAATTCTGCTATGAATATATTTTGTATACATGGATCTTTTCCCTATAGTATGCATAGTTCAGTGATTTTCTGGGTATAGTTCCAAATTGCTTTCCAGATTGACCAGATCAAAGGACAGCTCCATTAACAGAACATTAAAGTGCCACTTCTCCCATAGCCTCTCCAACAATTTTTCTTTTCCTTGAGTTGGAACTTGAGTTGTTTTAATTTGTATTTTATATTAATAATGATTGATAGCATTTTATATGGTTTTATAGTTCACTTTTCTTCTTTGGAAAACTGCCTGTTCATATTCTTTGATCAACTATCGGTTGCAGAATGACTCTTGACTCTATTTATGTGAATCAATTCCTTACATATTGTGGATATCAAACCTTTATTAGGGAAAGTTCCTGAAAGATTTCTTCCAGTTGACAGTTTCCTTTCTAATTTTAATTGAATTAATTTTGTTTGTTCAAACGTTTTTCAATTTCATGTAATCAGAATTGTCCATTTTATTTCTTGTGATCCTTTCAGTTTCCTCACTAGTCAAGAACTCTTCTCCTATCCATAGGTATGAAGAGACAACTAGTTGATAAAAGGGAAAGAAAGCACTAGACCTGGAGTCAGGAAGACTTGAGTTCAAAGCCTGACTCAGAAACTTACTACTAACTGTGTGACTGTAGTTCTAACCATGGTTTGCCTTTATTTCCTTATCTGTAAAATGGGAAAGATAACAGTCTTTACTTCCCAAGTTGTTGTGAGGATTAAATGAGATAAAATTGTAAAGCACTTAGAATAATGCATGGCACATAATAGATGCCATATAAATGTGAGCTACTTTTATTGTAATTATAGATATCTCCCTCTCCTACTCTAATTAGTTTTTCCTGTAAGCTACCTATGTAGATGGTATATCCATTGGAAATTTATTGTAGTATATGGTGTGACCTGTTTTTCTAAATCTAATTTCTGGCAATTGCTTTCCAGTTTCCCCAGAAATTTTTGCTGTTGTTGTTACTGTTAAATAGAATCATTACCCTAGGGGTTTATCTAACACCATGTTACTATTTTAATGTTTACCTCTGGATCTTGTGTGCCTGATCCATTTGACATATATATGTATATATATGTATGTATGTATATGTATACTAGTATATAGATTTATATATATATTAAATATATGTTAATATATATAATACATACATATTTATATACATATTTAATATATTAGTATATATACATACATATATTTTTATATATTAAATATATATTAGTATACATACATACATATATACACTTGTACCAAATATTTGTTTTGTAATGTAATTTGAGATCTGGTATCATTATATTTCTTCTTTCCTATTTCTTTTTTCAGTTTTCCTTGATCTTTTTTGCTTGTAGACTAAGTTTGCTATTGTTGAGGTTTAGGAGTTTAGGGGTGCTTTAGACCTCAAAGTACCAACATGCTGGGTCCTGCTGAATGAATTCAACTGAAGCCTTCTCTCAGCCAAAGTAAAACAAGTTTATTAAAGATTTGCCATAATGGGCAGACTTTTAAGTAACCTAAGGATTTGTGATGAGCCTGTTACTCTTAACCTAGCCTTGTATTGATAAGTGAATGGGAACAATTTGACACAGACTGAGTTTGAGCTAGACTGGATCTGAGTCCCTTCATGGAGGCAAGATGGATCTTACATACAGAAAGACTGTGGGAGGGATCTAAGGGGTGATCTAGAGGAGGAGCTTGGGGAGGAGTCTAAGGAGGATGTTGCTGTGACTTAGGTAAGACTCCAGGAATGCGGTTAAGGGTGCGAAGTAGCTGAAAGCTACCTGGAGATGACAGACAATGGAGGGCTATGATAGTTTAAGGGTAACAGATTTGGATATAGATATTTTGATTGGGTCAAGGGTGGGAAGTAGCTGGACAATGGAGGCCTAGGCTAGGTTAAGAGTAACAGAGATTTGGGCCTAGAGATAATGAAAGGCTTATGACCTCAGGCAAATAGCTGAGTGGGAAGATTCAAGGAGAGTTTAAGGAGGGTCCCCGAGCCTGCACCCCATTATTATTATCTCCCACCCCCTCTCCCAAACTCCATAAATTAATCAGGTGGTGTTTTGAATCATTGGTCATTGAATAGGCAAATTTCTTTTAGGGAGTATTGTCATTTCTCCTATAATGGCATGACAGAATCATGAGCAATTAATATCTCTCTAATTGTTTAAGTTTGTCCATTTCTGCAAAAAGTGGTTTAAAACTATAATACCTAGTGCCCCCCCCGTAGATGAACTTGTAAATATTTGATGCATTCTGTAGTTATTGTGAATAGAATTTCTCTTCCTCATGGGTTTTGTTTCTGTATACAGAAAGGTAAATGCCATTTGGTATGTGTGTATAATAATTAACTTTTGTTTATTTTTAGTTTACATCATTGATTTCCACAAGATTTTGAGTTACAAATTTTCTCCCCATCTTTCCCCTCCCCACCCCTCCAAAACAGCGATCCCACTGTATATCCCCTCCCCCGATCTCCTCTCTCTTATATCCTCCTCCATCACCCCTAGGGTCTAATAAATATGAAGAGCTGATATTATTTATCTATGATACCTCTAAGCATAATGTATTTTCCCTTTTTATTTCTTTTAACCACATCTATTTTTATTATGGTCTTTGTTTAGGTTAGATTTCCTACTCCTGCTTTTTTGAATTTGGCTGAATCCTCAATTCTGCTGTAGCCCCTCCAGTTCTTGCTTAGGTTCTATTGGGGGTGGGGAGGAATGACAGTGTAGACACAGAGAAGTCAATACAAAAGAAGTAGAAAATAGATACGAAGAGAAGCAACAAGTCTCAATGGATAGAAAGCTGACCTCAGAGTGGAGATAGCCTGAGTTCCAGTCCTTTGGCACAGTCTGGCTCTCAGCCTTTCAGGGCCCCCAGGCAAATCTCTAAGACTACAGTTGTAGAACAGTTGACTATCTGTGCTAGGCAAGAATTCCCTCATTAGAAGTTTTAAATACCAGTGAAATCATAGGTCTGGACCAAAAATTAAAAAGTACTCTTTTTTGCAAGGGGATTTAAGTGGGGGAGAGTCAATACTAGTAATTGAGCTGAACTCAAGACAGAGGTGAATAGATGGTACATTCAAGTCATGGAGATTAACCTGCTCAAAGGCACACGTGGGAGATGGGATGTCAGATCTGAGGAACATAAAATAGGTTAGTTTGGCTGGAATGTAGAGCCCTACCTAATGAGGAATAGTGTATAATGTACTTGGGAAAAGTAGACTGAAGCCAGGTTGAAACTTTTAACGCCTTATTGAGGAGTTTGTCTTTTGTTCTGGAAGCAAGGAGTCATGGGAGCTTCTTGAGAAAAGATGGACATGGTCACTTCTGTGCTTTGGGAATATCAATTTAGCAGCTGTGTGGAGAATAGACTAGAAAAGGGAGAGTCTTGAGTCAGGAAGATCAGCTGGAAGCTTTGGAAAAGAAGCAAGCAACAGATGTTGAGGAACTGAAGAAGAGTGGTAGGTGTGTGAGTGGAGAAGAGAGAAAGGCTTTGTGGATGAAGAACTTGGAAACCTATTGGATATGAGAGGTGAGGGAGAGGAAGGGATAAAGAACAGATATCCCAAACCCCTAAAAGAGCATCCTACCTCTAGACTATAATTATTTAATAAGTAGTAGGTAGATATAAGTTGTGAGACAAAAGAGCAGGAGAGGGAACACTAGGTCATCACCCCCTTACTGGTCCACCCAATGAAAATCAGCCACAGTTTCCCTTGGAAATGGGGAGAGAGGAGTTCCAGATCTCACCTCTTTAAACAAATCCCTGCAACACAGGCTGCCCCAGGTCCTTCAGGCCAGGATAACCCATCACAGCAGCAATCGCATACTTTTACACGTGCACCACACACACACACACATACACACACACACACACACACACACCCATGCACGTGTGTATGTAAAAAGATGCACATATATGTGTTCATGTAAACATATATACATAGATAGATAGCAATATAGCTTTAGTTAGGATTTCATTACAAGTTCTTCACATCTGTTTTCTCCCAAAGTAATAGCTACCTGAAACCAACAAAACTGATTACATAACAGAAAAGATTTTAGAATTTTTCATTCCTGTTTTTGTATAGAAAAGGGGTAGACTGGTAGGCCCAGCACTTGTTATAAGCAAACATTTGCCACAGTGAAAATCCTCACAGGCTTGACTCTGTTTGATTATTATGGGGTCTAAAGTTCAAAAATCACAGCACATCAGGAGTTTTCTTTCTCTTCAGAATCAAATAAATCAGTGGGGAAAAAAGGAACAAGAATTACCTCGCACTGAAACTGTCAGCATGGCATCATGAACAGATTAATGCAGCTTTTAAGGTATTGCTGTAGGTCAAACATCGGGCCTGTCTATTTGGACAGCCCTGTCTCCTTAAAGAGTCAGTCATTATATATCTATAGTGTAGTGTGCCGTAAGTATGAGAATAAATAGTCTGGAGAGGAAAACTCCTAATTTGGGGGCATATTAACATGATAGTCAGCACTGCTTTAAATGGTTTCAATCTTGAGCAGAAAACACACACATTTAAAAGACAGCACACACTCTAAAAAATGAAGCTTTGCCAGGTCTGCTTTCCATAGTTTCAAAGTGACATGGGATCAGAGCTGTACTTACCCTTCATATCAGCAACAATTTGTGCAGAATTCTCCTGTCTCTTGACAATAATCTCTGCCATTAAACTTTTTTTGGCTGGAGCAAAATAATCTCTTTTCCCCATCAGATCCCGACTCTCATGCTTTCGTAAATGTTTTCTTGTCTGTTTAGAGAAGAACAGATGATTATAAATGTTCTAGGATTTTTTTTTTGCTCATCTGTAATTTATGTTCTTAGAAGTGTTGCTTAGAGCAGTGTTCTACCAAGTTGGAGCAGAGGCCTTGTGAGGATGACCATTATCTGGCCTCAAGAGGTCATATCCAACCTTCCTGCCATGGTTTATCTCCAAGAAAACCATATCTACCTTTATTCTGTATTATATGCCAACTATGTCCACCCTCTCCTCTGTTCAAGCCCAACTCATCTCATGAGTTTTGTGTGGGCCCTTTAGGGCAATTATAATCAGACTACTACCTGGTACCCAGGGCAGCAAACCCAGGAAGGCCATTAGGAAGCCCCTTCCTGGGCTCACTCTCCCTCCGCCCCTGAGATCACCTGGTGGTTGTGGCAGGCACTTGGAGGGTGACTTTTGTACTCCCTGGAAATGACTAATTAGATCTCCCCTCTTCTCTTTTCATTTTCAGTGCAACAGCAGGTGTCTCACAGAATAAACAGGTATGGATAGTTTGTGATCTACTTCTCAGATCTCTTTATACCATATTTTCTCTCAAACTCACCCCTCTTACTTATGTGCACTGATGCTGAGTGAAGTGAGCAGAACCAGGAGAACATCGTACACAGCAACAGCCCCATTGTGCAATGACTAACTTTGAGAGACTTCTTAGCAATGAAAGGCTCTAAGACAACTCCAAAAGACTTATGATGGAAAATGCTGTCCATGAACAGAAAAAGAACTATGGAGTCTCGGTGCAGATCAAAGCATATTATTTGTTCTCCCTCTCTCTCTCCCTCTCTTCCTCCTCCTTTTTATTTTATTTTAAACATTTATTTATTTACCTTCAGTTTACAACATCCAGTTCCACAATACCTTGAGTTCCAAATTTCCTCCTCCTCCTCCTCTTCTGCCTCTTCTTCTTCTTCTTCTTCTTCTTCTTCTTCTTCTTCTCGGGAAGACAGGACAAAATGGGATTAAGTGACTTGCCCAAGGTCACATGGCTAGTTTTTGTGTTAAATGTTTGAGGCTGGAATTGAACTCAGGTCCTCCTGACTCCAGGGCCAGTGCTCTATTCACTGCACCACCTAGCCGCCCCCATCTCCCCTCTTCTTAATAAATATACAACAATCATACAAAGATGAGCAAATAATCACTCTCATCCACCCCTCCACGGGCCCCCCAACTACCACAATGCAGAAGTTGTTTTTCTTCATTTCCTTTTGCTGAGTTAGAGGCAGTATGATTTTTAGTGGAAAGAGAATAGATCTCAAAAGAATTAACACCTACTTTCAATTCCCACCTCTGACACTGTGTGATCCTGGGCAAGTCATTTAACCTTTAAGGAGAAAGTGCCTGTATTGGTAGTGGGAGTTTCTATGCCAATGAAATTACATTCCCTTTCCTGATCCTACCAGTGAAGTTTCATACTTCAGGTTTTCAAATGAACTCTTGGAGAAATTAAGCAAACAACAAAAACAGACACCTCTCTCCACTTATACAGCAGTGCCATGTAGTAGGAAGAGTTTCTGCTTCTGCTTCCTGCCACCTGTGTGACGCCCTTGATAGCTCAGTTTAACTTTTCCTTATCAATACACCAACAAAGTTAGAGTAATTCGTCCCTAAGTTTTCTTCCAGCGCTAACTTTCTATGATTCTCGCCAGAATTTGAAGTGTGAAAAATGAGGTATAAATTGATGCTTATGGTCTTCCAAACAATGATTGGTTATAGGAAACCCTATGTCTTAAGTAAGAACAATTTTAAAAAATTATCAAAACTTTCTGTTACTACTACATTATCCTCTTGACTTGGTCTATTAGCCAGAGATACTCTGGTCCCACTTAAGTGCTTATCATTTCCTCCATAAGCAAATTCTAGCAAAAAGCAATATATCTTTTTACCCTTGATCTCAGTTTGCCTCTCTCCTCATTACAACAGCACACTTTTTGAAATTGAGCTACAGTCTAGACAAATGATTGTATAATGTTTTACATAAACACACATTTATGTTATGTTGTTTCCTGGGATGGTTTAAAGTCATTTTCTTCCTTCAGCTCTGTGCCCTGGACATAAAAGATACTAAGCTCTTTGCTGTTTATTCAAACTAAATCCTCTGTTTGTTCTGTATAAGCGTTCTTGGTTCTTTAATATATTGCAGGCTTCAGTTACAAGTTTATTCCCTTCAGGGGTGGGTAAATTAGATACATTAGCTGAGAGAGATAAGGTATGGAAACTGTAGCTTAATGGCCATTAAAAGAGATACTGTCACACTGGAAAAGTAGAAAGTGGAAAAGCAGTTTCCTCATTCTGTGCACAACCTTCCTACCCCTCATACAGCACACACACACGCACACACACACACACACACACACACACACACACACACACACACACACACACACACCCCACCACCACCACCACCACCACCTCCACCACTACCACCAGCAGCAACAACAAGAAGTTCTATGAATATCCATATCATAGCCTGTCAGTAAGGAAGCCCCAAGAGAGAAATAGATGGAAAGGATTATTAGGAAGAGTCAGGTAAGCCACAAATTCATAAGTCTTTCTCTTTGGGAGGCAATCTAAAGAATAGCATGGTGTACTTGACTGCCTACTGTGACAATATAGCACATTCACTCATCTGTTCCATTTCATTGTATCAGTTAAATATTCGATACCTCATAGTGGGCATTCCGAAAATATGGAAAAGGAAATGCTCTTTCCCAAATCCCACACTCCAAAAGGCAGCATTGAACAGTAGAAAGAGCACCAGATCTAGATGTTAAATTCTTAGCTTTGTCATTTGTGATTGGGGACCATAGATAGGACAGTTTCTTTGATTGGTCTCAGTTTTCTTATACATAAAATTGTTTTAAATTAGTGAATTGCAAGGTCTTTTCCAGGTCTAAACTTTATGAAACTATGAACTCCTTTATGGGAGAAGGAGTTTGTTCATGGGTAGCTTAAAATTGTCTTGACTTTCTACTCTTCACCAGGAAGTGAATGTCCTTTCTGGCAGGGCTTTCTACCTAATTTTACTCTCTGACATAAATGGCTTGTCATTCTTGGTCTCACTGCCACAGAACATAACTACTTATATAGCTAGTTCAAAAACAACAAATATGATGTAAGTGTGTTTTTAAAAAATCACTGTGATGCCTCATAATTTTAGTCTCCATTTTGAAATAACTTCAATTTTTCTGTTCTCTACCAATTAAAACATTGGGGTGGGGGCAGAGGGAAGGAATTCTGCCATTTAAAAGTAATGACAGAGTTAAGAAAAATACCTCAGATAGAAATGTGGAAAAGTAGAAGACAGGAGAGGGGGGGGCACATTGAAAATATTTATTGGAGAAAGAGCAACTTATGAACCATGGGAAACCAGTCTGAGCCATCTTTTATTATAATGTAAAAGAAAATAGTTGAGCTAAGACTTCAGCAGTCATTAATAGTCGGGTGGATTTTTTTTTAGAACAAAAAAAGAAGGGAGGGGGAGAGATCTGTCAGCATTAAGTACCATAGTTGACAGGCCAGACCTGTCATTGCCAGCAGTTATCTCACTAAAAGTTTGCATCTGGCTCTATAAAGAAACTCGACAGCAGCAGGAGCAGCAGCAACCCTGCCCTCCAAACCTCTCTCTGCTCCCTCCTCCCATAAGCTTGTTTCTTTGTGGTACACATGTTGGTATGTGTGTTCTCTATAACAGATTACAACTCAAGCAAATTAATTGCATTCTTTATGGCCCAACATGTGCTTTTATCTTCAACATATGCCAAAGAAGCCCACCAGTCATTATTTTTCATTCTTAAAGTTGTATTTCTGGCTCAAGTGCACTACTTTCTCACAAAAGCGACCTGTTCACTAAGGCCCGTTTCATGTTAAAGCTCAAAGACTTTGGTTGTCATTCACCATTTCTTAAAATTAATTCCAGTCTGTAAGAGGGTTTAAAAAAATTACAGCCCAAGAGAAATCAGCAGTGGAACTCAATTTGTCAGGTCTTTATCAAGTTAGTCTAGAGAGTCTTCTAAAGCTCTCCAGGGCTAGCCAGGGGATAAGAGGTAAAAACAAGTCTGCCAATTTGAGTCAGGTCTGCAAGAACAGAAGCAGCAGCAGCAGCAGCAGCTTAGTCCTGGTCTAAACAGAAAGTATTTGTTTTATCTAGCCCCTTTCCCATCCTCCCCCCAGCTCCATCTCTCCTCTCCTCTCCTCCCCTCTCCTCTCCTTCTCTCTCCTCTCCTCTTCTCTGTTCTCTTCTCTTCTCTCCTCTCCTCTCCTCTTTTCTCCTCTCCCCTCTCTGAGTGTGTGTCTCTGTCTCTGTCTCTGTCTCTGTCTCTCTCTCTCTCTATCTCTCTCTCTGTCTCTCTGTCTCTCTGTCTCTCTGTCTCTCTGTCTCTCTCTCTCTCTCTCTCTCTCTCTCTCTCTGTCTCTCTCTCTCTCTCTCTCTCTCTCTGTCTCTCTCTCCTTCCATGTCCCTATGTCTCAATGTTTCTGTCTGTGTTTTTATTTGGGTCTCTGTCACTGTCTCCTTGTCTCTAACTGTGTCTCTGTTTCCATCTTTTTTTTTTTGGTCTCTGTCTCTCCAGGTCTCTCTTTTTCTGTCTGTCTGTCATTAGTTATTTTCCAGTACAGGAGCAGTGCCACTAGCTAGTTGATATATAGGGAACTTTTTCGATTTCTGATTCAACAGTTGGTAGTGACCTTTTCCTGTGAAGAAAAACCAGCCAGCACTGAGTCATTGCTTCTCTCTCTGTGGTCCAACAATTTCTTGGAGTGTTTACACTAAACTCCAGGCCAGTTAAGAGAATTTACAGCCTTATCATTGGAATTAAATGCACTGATGGGGGGAGCAAGGGGAAGGGAGATGAGGAGATGTCTCACTCTTTCTTTTCCTGAAGGAGACATTTGGCTTCATGTAAGCTGATAGTTGTTTCATTCTTTCTCTGGGCTTCTCTCCCTACCCCCCCCCCCATTTCACTTTGAAGATTATCTGTCCTACTTGTTAGTATAATAAGGATTTATTTTTACTTCAATTTCTAATACTAAGAAGTCAGGAAATGATTTCCATAAAAAATGTTCTCCTAAAAACCACAAATTAGATTTAATCAATATATGCCACAAATCAAGTTTTCTGAAAGACAAAAATAATTTAAGCAGTTTGCGCTCAGGCATCAATAACAACCAAGAAGAGAAAGCTTATAGTGGATAGAAAGCTGGCCAACATGCCAAGAAGACTGAATTGCAAACCCTGACTCTAATACATACTGGCTGGGTGACCCTGGGCAAGTCACTTAATCTCTTAATGCTCTAGGCAACTCTCTGAGACAGGCCTGCACAACACACAGCCTACTGGCCACTTGCAGCCAGTCAAAGGATTTTGGTTGGTTCAAAAGTAGAGGATGTAAAAGAAAGTAAAGATATAACGAGTTTTTTGTCTATACCCTGCTTAGCCCACTATCCACTAGTCACTTTTGTGCCCGTCATGTAACTTGGCAGGTGGGTTGCCACTGTGTACTCTCTCCTGTCTGTCATACAGCCTGAGGCAACCAACCATCATCAGTCTATTTCTAGTCTGAGAAGAACAAGAGTCGTATCTTTTCACTGTCTTTGCCATCATTGCTGGCATTGAACAGGGACAAAATGAGTGTGGTCAAGCGCCAATGCAGTGCTCACCCACTATGCACTGAGCAGCAACAACTTGGGGGCTTCTTCCCCTCCCTTTCTGCATGGTCACCCTCTAAGTTACATGAGTGTCTGGCACTTTCTCCAAGGTCAGATGTTCAGTTCATTATTTCTTTGTATGTGAACAGCTGCTGTGAAGATTTGCTGGTTCTAATATTAAAGTTTTGGGGGTGACTTTGTAAAATGGGTGATAAAAAGAAACAGAAGATCAAATCACAGCATAGGGTATTTCATCTGGAGTGGATAAATAGATACTTGTTTGCTTACATGAGAGATAAAACAGTGTACCTTGTTTGCTGAGAAGTGATAGCCATTCTGGAGTAATACAATCTTCACTGTCATGGTGAATCAAAGCATCCTGAATTAAAGTGTCTAAATTGTTGAAAAATCTCAGTGGGAAACAATAATTTTTCAAGAAAGTAAACTCAGAAAATGAGGTGGCTACTCAGGTTAGTTTTCAGATTTCTAAAGAAATTGCTGCTGTTGGAGTCTTTTACTGAAGGTGACTTCATAAAGAAGTGTCTGCTGATTGCAGGTTCTGGATTATATCCCAATTTTAAAAAGTGTTTTTAAGAATATGTTTGTCCCATATGACCATGCAGTGAAGAGTAGGTGATGATAAATTGATTGCTGACGAGAAGTGTAATACATCCTATTAACAAAATGTAAACAGTGAGAAAACCTGAAAAATGTATTAAAACTTGCTCTGCTTAGGAAGGTTATTTTTTATAATATCAATGTGAGTTCATGATAAATAAAAATCTCAAGCAATAAATGCAGTTAATTGATATTAATTGAAATTTCCCTTTTTAAGATGTCTTATTTGCAAAACAGTTCAATTGTTAATTATACCTTTACTTGGAAAGTGAGCCACTAAAAACCTCTCTGTGGCCCAAAGTTGTTTAGCTTATTTTAATTCTGACCCCTACCTACTGCCAAGTTGTTCAGGTCTGCTCTAAGACAATCAACTACAGTAAGTGGCCAGACTGCTTTAGAAGAGGGAGTTTCCTAACCTGGGTGTTCCTTATAGCAAGGAAATTGCAGGTCCAGTTCCCATCAATAATCAACACTAGATGATTTGCATAAGAAATGCTTTCAACTGGGAATAAAATACATTAAATAATGATCTCAGTTAAAGCCACTTTATTAAATAAGAAGAAAAGAGGTTAAATGACTTGACTAGGGTCACATAACTAATATGTCAAAGATTTGGATTTGAACTGAAGACCAAGGTTTTCCTATGTCCAAGCCCAGCTCTACCCACTATGTCTTCCTGTGTTATTAGATAAAACTATAATGGAGGTAATCAGTGCTTAGCCAGTCCTCTGTAAAATGTTATGCATAATTCAAAATTTTAAAATCACCATTTGGAATAGTTATTGCAATACATGAGGGGGGGAAAAAGCTACATTTACCTGATTTTACAGATAATAGGAGATAGAATCAGAAATATTTGGAATAAAAATACCTCCAAATCACAAGCATCTTCCAGGTTTCAGTAAGTTAAGTCTTGACAACAATAGAATATTCCAGGATGTGTTCCTTAGACCATACTCATTTGCACTGTGTTATATAGCTAATGTTTTGTTTTGTTTAAAGAAGGTCTTGCCTGCTTATCTTTTTTCCCCATTTCAACTACAAACTCCTTAGGACAGGGACTATTTTGTCTCTATCCTTTTATATCCTCCACTGTGCCTATGAGAGGTATAAACTAAGTTGGCAATGAGCAGGGCTTTGTTCCAGAATGCTTAGTATACTGACAGCATTTGCAATCCCTTAGTAGAAATAACAAGTTGGCATGGTTACCAAGAATAATTAAACTAGGGACCTAAGATGAAGCCCTCCCACTCTGCCCTGAATTCCTACCACTAAACAGGGATGTCCCTATCTCAATTCCTACTTGCTCTGGCACTTAAGATTCTGGGGTACCCCTAAGGAGTGAGGTGTTTTTCAAATGTTATAAACTTAAACTTCCATTCACATGTGCTATCCCCAGTATCAATCACCAGTGATTCGCATCTCAGAATCATTTAGCCAATGAACATCAATTCAGTTTTACAAAGTGATGTTTATTGAAAAGACATAGACAAAGGGTTATAAAAATGTGCATACCCTTTGACCCAGTAATGCCACTTCTAGAGCTTTATCCCAAAGAGATCATAGAAGTGGGAGGAAGACCCATGTGTACAAAAATATTTATAGCAGCTCTTTCAGTGGTGGCAAAGAATTGGAAATCAAGGAAATGTCCATCAATTGGAGAATGGCTAAACAAGTCATGGTATACGAATATAATGGAATACTATTGTGCTATAAGAAATGAGGAGCAGATGGACTTCATATTTACCTGGAGATATTTATATAAACTGATGCTGAGTGAGACAAGAAGAACCAGGAGAACACTGTACACAATTTTAGACACATCATATCTGTGATGACTAACTTTGATAGACTGGGCTCATCTCAGCAATGCAAGGTTAGAAGGCAACTCCAAAAGACTCATGATGGAAAGAGATATCCACATCCAGAGAAAAAAATGCAGAGTCTGAATGCAGATTGAAGCAAAGTACTTGCTTTCTCTCTTTTTTGTTTTGTTTTGTTCCTTTTTTCTTGTTGTTCATTCCATTGGTTATAATCCTTCTTTACAACTTGACTAATGTTTAATGTGAAGGTATTTGTAGAACCTATAAGGGATTGCATGTTGCCATGGCAGGGGGAAGGGGGTTGGTGCAGGGGGAGAGAAGAGGCAGGGAGAAAATTTGGAACTCAAAAGCTTGTGAAACTGAATGTTGTAAACTAAAAGTAAATAAATAAATATTTTTTTAAAAAGAAAAGAAAAGAAAAGACATAGACAGAACAGAAGTACAAACATTTCCTCCAGCCCTCAGGGGTACACTCTCTCCCATACCATATTGGTCTTTGGTGAGAGCAGATTCAAACATAAAGCAGTTACTATA
The DNA here is from genome assembly GCA_028627135.1 of Pseudochirops cupreus. Taxonomy (NCBI): domain Eukaryota; kingdom Metazoa; phylum Chordata; class Mammalia; order Diprotodontia; family Pseudocheiridae; genus Pseudochirops; species Pseudochirops cupreus. The sequence continues at coordinate 219,514,256 of CM053583.1, forward strand.
AAGCTTCCACCCACCCCCCTCCCACTAAATTGGCTTCCAAATCTACCTTTGACCCACTTCTATCTGGGCCAAACTGGTTGCAAGGGGACTTCACATCTCAATGGACTCAGCTACCTAAAAGCCATAAGGTAGACTCTCATCATGGGACCGCTGGTGACTTTTAACCTTTAACTCTGGTTCTTTTAACCTTTCAGAGCTCACAAGGTGATTTAATAGCTTGTTTCATCTCCAATATTCCTACACTTAAGGAAGAAAACAATAGACATGAGACAGAAGCAGCAGGAAGGCCTTATGTTCGTGGTTTCCTATCAGCCTAGGTGGTAAGAGTAGGCCTGTGGGGTTTGCTGTTTCTCTCTACCCTGAGCTTTACAGAGATTCTTGTTTCTTCACTCAGATGTAGCCAGACAAGAGAGAGAAAGAGGCTTACTTTGGTATCTTTTGAATGCACATCCTCTTTAGGCTCAGTAGCCAATCTAAAGTCCAGTTTTTCCCCAGAAATAGCTGAGTCATTGACAAGAAAGTGGAGAATAAGGGCCTTCCTTCCATTTCATGGTATTAGGGAATTCCAGAATCAGGTTCACCAAACACACATGCCTCCAAGACTGAGTCTTCATTATCTAATTCCTTATAACACGTAAGTTGGCTGACACTTATGATATGGACAAATTTGGAGGAAAAGACCCTTAATCATCATTTCTAATGCTTCAACCATTTAATAATACAGAAATCCATCTTAACCAAAGACCCAAGACAGAAGAAAGTCAATTGAAAGGATCTGGCTTTACAGTGGAAAGCAAGAGTAACATCAGCTTCATAAATTGGACCTTAGAGAGACCATGTGTTTTAGAAGAGAATTTTTACCCTAACCTTTCCTAATTGACCAGTGGTTCTCAATCTTCCTAATGCTGCAACCCTTTAATACAGTTCCTCATGTTGTGGTGACCCCCAATCATAAAATTATTTTCGTTGCTACTTCATAACTGTAATTTTGCTACTGTTATGAAATCATAATGTAAATATTTGATATGCAGAATGTATTTAAATTGAACATAACCCACAGGCTGAGAACTGTTGTAAGATAGACTATCTTTTTATTTCATCCATTTGTCTTTAAGATCTCATAACTGTCCCTTTAATTTTGTTGTTGGTTTAACATGCCTATTTTGCTTAACAGCATGAAGACTAGTTTTTAGAATGGACAGAGTTGTTCTGAAGGGAAAATGACTGAACAGAGTTCTGGCAGAAATTTTGAAAAGCCTAAGTATAGCAAAAACCAACACTATGAATTTGGGAATTTTGGGAAATTTGAAAACACATTTTGCTAAGTGATTACTTCAGAACTAACTTTGGTGTGTGTATGCATGTGTATGTGTCTGTGTTTGTGTATGTGTGTGTATGCGTGTATGTGCATATGTGTGTATGTGTGTTTGTGTGTATGTATGCATGTGTGTTGGTGTGTGTATGTGTGTTTGTGTGTATGTGTGTGTGCGTGTGCGTGTGTGTGTGTGTGTGTGTGTGTGTGTGTGTGTGTTTTGGACTGGTAGACATCAGTGCAGAATCCATAAAGGGATCCAAATTGCATTGCTACAATTGACTTGAATGGAAACTGAACTGTATCTGGATTCCTAGGCTAGAAACCTGTCGTACATCTATCTGTTCTAAAGATTGATACACATTATTCTAATTGTGGATACACAAAATCATAGCTTTGCAGCAAAAAGAGCTCTGGGAAACCAGTACAACCCTCTCATTTTATAGTTGCAGAAACTGAGGCAGAAATAAATATGAAGTGGCTTGCCTAAGATCACATAGGTGCCAAGTAGCAGAGCCAGGATTTATATCCCAGTTCTCTGGCATTCTTTCTACTTTCATTTTGTGCTATTTTGCATGTGGCTCTCTCTTTATGTTCCCTGTTTGAAGCAAGTGTAAAGACCAAAAGAAAAACTATTATAGATGTAGTGATGCTATTTTTTAAAGTAAGAATAATAAGCTCTTTGAAAGACATGGGCATTTTTATCTACCAGAATTTATTCAGTAAAAGAATCTGTTATTCAAATAGCAGGGGAGGAGTCTTTCTTATTTCTCTGCTTCTCTCCCCCTTTCAAGTGGTAGAAACATTAGCCAAGATGTCAGTGAAAGAGAACTGAGCTAAGTTAAAGTTGAGCTGAGACCAATGCCCAGAGTTCCCTCTACACTCCTCAGAGTTATCATGGAGGCTTTGTCATGGAACCCAAGACTGGGACCAGAGTCGACAGTCTAAGGCCTAGATGTCAGCATCCTAACTCTACCAATACCACAGCTGCCCAGGTTGACTGGTCTGAACTGGGCAGACTCTTACCCCCAGGCCTTGGCAAGCTTGTGGGACCAGGATCTGACCCCTTTCTTCCCAGTGAGGGATCGGCAGCACCAGTGAGAGACAACCTGATTCCTATTGTATTGCAGAGCCTAAGTCTCACTCACCTCATGGCCTAAACTGTACTTGAGGCTAAAGTGCAGGTTACTACCAAGTATCAGATCTGATCCTTTTGTTGGAACCATCCCATAACAGCCTCTGTGCCTTCTCTTCTCTCCTTCTCACCCACAATCTTTTAGACACGACATATACTGAAAGACTCAAAAGTTTCAGTGATGTTATCAACTTTGGGATTCCCTTCTGTGCTGCCATACCCCATTAGTTGGCTACAGGGAGCCATTTAAGTGCTGGGAGTCTTCTTAGTCTTCTCCTCACATCAAAAGGATGGGGGAATGTGTTCTCAATCCAGACATCTGACTGCCGTAATTAATCTTGCCTTTTGACCAACTCATCTTCCTAGAGTCCATGTGCTCCTACTCATCTCTAGGTATAGGATAGAATGTTGCCTCTGTGACTTACAGTTGCCCATGTGACCTTGAGCAAGAGCCTTAACCTCCCAATTAAATTTTATTTTTTTATTCTGACTTTAACAAAAACCAAAAAAGGAATATATACAAAGTAGAATAGAAAAAGAGAATTGAATATGAAACCGTAAGTATCTATATCTATCTACCCAATAAAACCAACATGTTAACTTTAAGAGCTGTTCTACTTGTCGGCGTTTTCTTTTGAACTTCCTTCTATCCTTTTTTGTGCATTTTTAAAAAAAAAAGCTTCAGTGGTCTTTTTTTCTTTATTTGACGACATTATTACTACCTCTCTTTCATCTCCCAAATCCTCCCCCATCAAGAAAAGCAGAATTCTTGTAATGAATTAGCTTAGTCAAATGGAACACACACACACACACACACACACACACACACACACACACAGACACACACACACACGTTCATATATATTCCATATCCAAAAAGTTATATCTTGTTCCTTACCTTAAACCTATTACCCTTGTGTCAGGAAGTGGGTAACATACTTTTAATGAATACTCTGGAGTTGTGGTTGGTTATCACATTGTTAGAGTTCTCAAGTCTCACTTTTGTTTTATTTACTATGTTGTTGACCCTGTGTATATTGTCCTCTGAGTTCTGTTCACTTTGCTTTGCATCAGATCCAACAAGCCTTACCAGATTTCTCTACAATCATCTCTTTTGTCATCTCTTTCAGTACTATGCTATTCGGTTATGCTAATATACCATAATTCACCGAGTCATTATTCAGTTGATGGTCACCCCTTAGTTTCTATTTCTTTACCATTACAAAAAAAAAGCTCCATACATATTTTTTTACGTATGGATCCTTTTCCTCATTCTTTGATATCTTTTGGGTATAGACTTGGTAGCAGTGTCACTGGGTCAAAGTTAAATGATTTTTAGGGTTTAGTTCTAAATTGCTTTTTGGATTAGCTAGACTGATTCACAACTGGACAATTCATAGCAGTGCATTAAAGTTCTTCCAGTAATTTAAATAGGCAGAAGTTGGTTCAATCAACGTCAAAACCCTGGAGATGTTTGATCACCAGAGGGAGATGGTAGCCACTACCTGGAGAATTTCATGCTCACCTTGACAGTTTGTATATACCTTGTTAGGCTAGAAATGCCAAGTGTAGTGCTCAGAGGCAGCAGCTTTCTCTTATTTGCACCTCTCTCTATGGAGTGCTGCAAATTCTTTGTTGGGGATGTGATTTTGTGGATTTAAAAAATGTAATTCTGCTCCCAGCGCAAGAGGACTAGTGAAACCATGCTCCCTTATGAACCGTCTACATTTCAATTAACTCTACTCATAATGGAATCAGTTCTCCACAAAAGCAGGCACATATGCTTAAATGTTGTATATGCTGGTTTTTACTCTCTAAAAAAAATTATTTTTCTCCAATTACATGTTAAATTTTTTAAAAACATTTTTTAAATTTTGCATTCCAAAATCTATCCTTCCCTCCTTCCACCCTGAAATAGTAAGGAATAAGTATAGGTTAAACATGTTCAATCATATAAAACATTACCATATTAGTAATTTTTGACAAGAAAACAAAGAAAGAAAGAAAGAAAGAAAGAAAGAAAGAAAGAAAGAAAGAAAAGAAGGAAGGAAGGGAGGGAGGGAGGAAGGAAGGAAGGGAGGAAGGGAGGAAGGAAGGAAGAAAGGAGGGAAGGATGGAAGAAAGAAAGGAAGAAAGGAAGGAAGGAAGAAAGAAAGGAAGGAAGGAAAGATGGAAAGAAGGAAAGAAGCAAAGAAGGAAGGAAGAAAGTTATACTTCAGTCATTATTCTGATAATATCATTTCTTTCTCTGGAAGTGGATAGTATGCTTTATAATTGTTCCTTTGGGACTGTCTTGGATCATTGTATGACTGAGAATAGCTAAGTCATTCACAATTCTTCATCATATGATATTGTTGTTATTGCATATAACATTCTCCTGGTTCTGCTCACTTCACTGTGGATCAGTTCATACAAGCCTTTCCAGGTTTTTCTGAAATTTTCCTGCTTGTCATTTTTCATAGCACAATAATATTCCATCATAATCATGTACCATAGCTTCTCTAGCCATTCCCCAAGGTGGACATTCCCTTAATTTCCAATTCTTAGCCACCACAAAAAGAGCTGCTATAAATATTTTTGTGCAAGTAGGTCTCTCCTCCTACTCCTACCCTTTTTATGTCTTTAGGATATAGACGTAACAGTGTTATTGCTGGATCAAAGGGTATCCACAGTTTTATAGCCCTTTGGAAATAGTTCCAAATGTTTTCCAGACTGGTTGGATCAGTTCACAGCTCCACCAACAGTAAATTAGTGTTCCAGTTTTCTTACATTCTCTCCAATATCCAACATTTTCCTCTTTTTGTCATATTAGCCAATATGGTAATTGTGAGGTGGTATTTCAGTGTTGTTTTAATTTACATTTTTCTAATCAATAGTGATTTAGAGCATTTTTTGTCATATGACCATAGATAGTTTTGATTTCTTTGTCTGAAAACTGCCTGTTCATATCCTTTGATTATTTATCATTTGGGGAATGATTTGTATTTGTATAAATTTGACTCAGTTCCCTAGGTATTTGAAAATGAAACCTCTCTAAGAGATACTTGTTGCAAATCCCCCTTCCCTCCCCCCCCCAAGTTTTCTGCTTTCCTTCTAATTTTTGGTTGGATTGGTTTTGTTGGTGCAAAAAAAATTTTAATTTTATATAATCAAAATTAACTATTTTATATTTTGTAACGTTTCCTATACCTTGTTTGATTCTAAATTCTTCCCCTATCCATAGATTTGTCAGGTGAGTTATTCCCTGCTTTCCTAATTTGCTTATGGTATCACCCTTTGTGTGTAATTCATGTACCCATTTTAACTTTATCTTGGTATATACATCATGAGATATTGGTCTCTACTAAGTTTCTACCATACTCTTTTCCAGTTTTCCCAGCAGTTTTTGTCAAATTATGAGTGTTTGTCCTAAAGTTGGATCTTAGGTTTTTTTTTTATCATATACTAGATTACTATGGTCACTTACTACAATATATGGTATGCCTAATCTATTCCACTAATCCAGCACTCTATTTCTTAGCCAGTAGCAGATTGTTTGGGCGATTACTGCTTTATAATACAGTTTGATATCTCACAGCTAGACCTCTTTCTTCACATTTTTTTTTTACTGATTCCCTTGATATTTTTTATCTTTTGTACTTTCAGATGAATTTTGTTATTATTTTTTCTAGCTCTGTAAAATAGGTTTTTAAAATAGTTTGATTGGTAAGACACTGAATAAATAGATTAATTTAGATAGAATTGTCATTTTTATTATATTGGCTTGACCTACCCATGAACAATTAATATTTTTTCAATTGTTTAAATCTGACTTTATTTGTGTGAAAAGTATTTTGTAATTGTGTTCATATAGTTTCTGAGTTTGTCTTAGCAGGTAGACTCCCAAATATTTTATATTGTTGACGATTATTTTAAATGGAATTTCTCTTTCTCTCTTGCTGCTGTACTTTGTTAGAATTAGAATTGCTAATGATTTATATGGATTTATTTTATATCCTGTAACTTTGCTAAAGTTGTTGATTATTTCGAGTAGTTTTTTAGTTAATTCTATAGGATTCTCTAAGTGTACCATCATATCATCTGCAAAGAGTAATAATTTTGGTTCCTCATTGCCTATTTTAATTCCTTCAATTTATTTTTCTTCTCTTATTGCTATAGCTGTACAATATTGTATTCCAGTACAATATTGAATAAGAGTGGTGATAACAGTATCCTTGCTTCACCCCTGATCTTATTGGGAAGGTTTCTAACTTATTCCTTATCCTCTTTATAGATGGTTTTAGATAAATATTACTTATCCTTTTTAGGTAAGCTTCATTTATTCCCATGCTTTCTAATGTTTTTAATAGGAATGAGTATTGTACTTTGTCAAAGGCTTTTTCTGCATCTACTGAGATAATCGCATGATTTCTGTTGGTTTTGTTATTGATATGGTCAATTATGTTGATAGTTTTCCTAATATTGAACTGGCTCTGCATTCCTAGTATAAATCCCACCTGGTCATATATTGCTGAAATCTTCTTACTATTTTAAAATTTTGCATCAATATTCATTAGGGAAATTGGTCTGGGATTTTCTTTCTTTGTTTTGGCTCTTCTCAGTTTAGGTATCAGTAAAATATTTGTGCCATAAGAGGAACTTGGTAGGACTCCTTCTTTACCTATTTTTCCAGAGAGTTTATTTAGTATTGGGATTAATTGCTGTTTAGATGTTTGGTTGAATTCACTTATGAATCCATCCGACCCTGAGGATTTTTCCTAGGAAGTCCTTCAATGGCTTGTTCAATGTATTTTTCTATGATTGGTTCATTTAAGTACTCTATTTCCTCTTTGGTTAATCTGGGCAGTTTATATTTTTGTAGATACTCATTCATTTAATTTATATTGTCAAATTTATTGGCATATAATTGGGCAAAATAGTACATAATAATTGTTTTAATTTCCTCTTCATTGCTGGTGAATTCATCCTTTTCATTTTTTGATACTGGTAATTTGTTTTCTTCTTTCCTCTTTTTTTTTTAAATCAAATTAACCAATGGTTTATCTATTTTTTTTTTATAAATCCAGCTTCTAGTTTTAGTTATTAGTTCAACTGTTTTCTTACTTTCAATTTAATTAATCTCTCCTTTGATTTTCAGGATCTTCAAGTTGTTATTTAATTGTGGATTTTTAATTTGTTCTTTTTCTAGTTTTTTTTTTACTTGCATGCCCAGTTCATTGATCTGCTCTTTCTCTATTTTACTGATAGAAGCAATAAGATAGAAATGTTCCCCTAAGTACCACTTTGGCTGCATCCCATGACTCATTGTTGTCATTCTCTTTAATGAAATTATCAATTGTTTCTATGATTTGTTCCTTGACTCATTTTTTAGGATTAGATTATTTAGTTTCTAATTAATTTTTAATCTATTGCACCACTGGCAATTATTGAATGCAATTTTTATTGCATTATGATCTGAAAAGAATACATTTACTATTTCTGCCTTTCTGCATTTGTTGGTAGTAAGGTTTTTATGCCTTAATTTTTGTGTAGGTACCATACACTGCTGAGAAAAGGTATGTTTCTTTCTATTCCCATTCAATTTTCTCCAGAGATCTATCATATCTTACTTTTCCAGAATTCCATTCACCTTCTTAACTTCTTTTTTGTTTTTTTTTATTAGATTTATCTAGTTCTGAGGGGGAAAGTTAAGGTCCCTCATTATTATAGTTTAATTGCCTATTTCCTCCTATAACTCACTCAACTTCTTCAAAAATTTAGATGCTATATCATTTGGTGCATATATGTGTATTGTCAATATTATTTCACAATCTATGGTTCCTTTCAGCAAGATGTAGTTTCCTTTCTTATCTCTTTTAATTAGATCTATTTTTGTTTTTGCTTTGTCTGAGATCACGATTGCTACCCCTGTTTTTTTGTTTGATTTTTGCTTCAACTGAAGCATAGGCTTTTACTCTTAGCATAGAATAATAGCAATTTAATAAGAACACAGCACACAGTAAAATAATAAAACATTATCAAGCAGATTTGAATCCATCACTCTCTTCCTCTTCAGAAGTTATCGCAGATGTTGGGTTGATATAAACCCAGAATTTCTAGTTCACAAGCAGTTTGAGTCTGCTTAGTTTTGTAAGGCTGTGTGCTATGAGCAAACAATAAAATATCAACACAGGTTCCCCAAGATGTTTGACTTATACTCCTCATAGAGCCATCAAATTAAAATACAGAACTCTGGAGTCAAGGTCACAACTTGGCCCAGGACATGGAACTTAAGGTCTAAAATGAACCTCAAGAGCCTTGGCATTTCCTCAGTCTTAGCTATGTGATTACTACAGGGGACCTCTGACCACTTCCAGTCTCAACTAACCAATGGTAGAAGAGGGTAAATAGATTCAGCAGGTAGCACTAGTAGAAAGCTGGACTCTCTCTTTCTCTCTGACACTGAATTTTAATTTGGTACTTTTCTACCACAACTATACCATATTGCTTTCTCTCTTGTTCCTTCAGGTTAAAGGTTCTGCTCCTTTTCACAGCAAGGGGAAAAGGATTACTTTAGAGCTGTGGTTCTCAACCTTCCTAATGCCTCAACCCTTTAATACTCATATGTAGGCGTGTCTGCATGTGGGCAGACCCACCTTGAGACAGACAGAGGAGTGCTGTCTTGGTTCCTAAGACCATTGGAAATATGTGTTTTCTGATGGTCTTAGGCGACCCCTGTCACCCTTGTGAAAGGGTCGTTCAACTCCCAAAAGGGTCGTGACCCACAGGTTGAGAACCACTGCTCTAGATTAAGATGTGTTATATTCTCCCAGCAGTCCCTTAAAAATACAATATTATCTTCATGAATATCAGTGAACATATTAAGGCATTATAATAGCATATAACAAAGTAATAAACAAGCATCACAATTAAAAATCACAACAAACAGTCCACATATAGTGGAATAGGGGAAAAGTTTTGATCAAGAGACCCTAATCAATTGATTTCTCCCCAGTCACCTGATGAAATGACAGAAGATAAAGTACTCCTATGAATGTCACATACATATCTATATGTGCACTGTGCTTTGTAGTGGCATGTTTCAACTGGATAACAAAAGCCTTCCCAACACTTATAATTTTAAGATTCCCTGAAAATAAATGTAGTTCATAGTGAGTTTCTTCACACTATAATGTTTGACTGGCAGCCTATGTCACCCTGGTGTCTGTTGGCATTGGTTCATTGGACAAAGGGCAGGGCATTTTCATTCTCTAGCAGGTCCCTTTACATAATCCACATTCTTCTGTTTTTCATGGGAGATTTTAATTTTCAGAAACTCCTGACCAGGATTTAGCAACTAATTGCAGAATCATAGAATCTTAGAGTCAGAAATTATCTCAGAAGACATTTAATCTAACCTATGATTTGAGCAAGAATTTCCAGTGCTACATTTCCAAAGAGGTCATCTACCTTTTCCCTGAAGACCTCCAATGAAGGAGAAATCACTATTTCATTTAAAAGCCTATTCTACTTTTGAAGTTCTAACTGACACTTGCAACTATTTAAGCTTATAAATTAAGTTAAGCTTATAATTATCTCTTTGGAACTTCCCATCAAACATTACCCCGATTTTTGTTCTTAATAGTCAAATGAAACAAAGCTAGACTCTTTTCCCTACAGTAGCTCTGCAAAAACTTGAAGATAATTATTATGTCCCCTGTAAGTCATCTCTTCTCCAGGCTAAATCATTAATTATAGTACTTTCAACCAATTCTCATATGGGTATGAAATTGAGGTCTTTCTCGGGACACTCTCCAGTTTATTAATAACCTTCCTACGATATATCAGCAAGAATTGAACACAATACTCCATATTACATTGTATTCCATGTCAATGTCCTTTTTATCTGCATCAAATTTTTTTTATCAATAACTCTTAGAGTTTCTTTTTCTTTTTATTGATTCTTTTACATTTTTATATCACATTCATTTCAGAAAATATATGTCCTTCACCCCCATCCAGTAAACCAAGTCTTATAACAAAGATTTTTAAAGAAACTTGTTTAAGGAGTTAACTACCTTCTAGCTTTCTCCTTGTTATTCTTTCTAACTAGCTTTGGATAATTATGATTTTTGCTCTAAGTCAGTGGTGTGACACCACATAAAAGATTGATTCAGGAGTAACTTCTACATCAATAAGGATTTATTTTCTGTCTCTTAAAAAAGAATCATTTTCATATTTTATAATGCTATATAATACTCATCATTCCCATTTTTAAAAAAAAGAAAGTATTTGTGACACACAGATGTGTGGCTACTGTGTTGGCTCTAGCCTTTGACCCCTCTCATTCCTTACTATTGATCTACATTTTATAATATCTATTTTTCCCAATCTCACCAATTCCTACCTTTGATTTAAAGTTAATGAGCATCAAAGTATATGTTGATTTATTTTGGAGGATCTTATTGACCTTTTTGTAAAATTTAATTATCTTTTGCAATAAAATTTGGTATATAAGCCACAATTATTTTCATAGAGGTCTTTTTACAAATATGTATTGGGTGCACTGAAACATGAGATGCTGAAATATCCCATGAAATGATGTTTCTTGTTGCCTTTGGATATATGACAAAACCAACTCTGCCAACTCCTTCTTTTGTCTCTCCAGAGAGAACCAATGAGTCATCCTTATACTTGGTGACAACTTCCTGCTGCTGTCTTCTGGTTTTGCTTATCATGAGAATGGCATTTACTTATGTGACTCAGTTCCTCCAATAACATAGCCACTACTTGGCAAGATTGGGTATTGGGATTGAGGGAGAGAAAAAAATCAAAGATGACCCCAAGGTTGTGAACCTAGATGACTAGAAGAATAGTGGTTCCATCAATAAAAACAAAAGGCTGAAGGAAGTCATTGTACAAGGACCTGATAGCTAGTGTACCAATAACTAATGTTTATAGACAGTCTAAAAACTGTGTGATTCAAAATAGAGAGTTTGATCAATGGAACAGATTAAGAGCAAAATATATAGAAGCAAATTAATATAGTAGCCTCATGTTTGATAAGCCCAGGGATCTGAGCAAATGGGATAAGACCTCATTATTTGACACAAACTGGAAAACAGTTTGGCAGAAACTGGATCTGTCTCAGAGTGTATACCAAGATAAGCTCTGTGTGGGTATATGACTTAGACATACATCATAAGCAAATTAGAGAAGGAAGGAAGAAATTGCCTGTCAGATCTATTGATGCAAAAAAGAGTTCATGACCACCAAGACATAGAGAGGATCACAGAAGGTAAAATGGACAATTTTGAATATGTAAAAATTAAAGTTTTTTGCATAAATGAAATCAATATAGCTAAAATTACAAAAGAAGGAAGATCCTGGGTAAAATCTTTTCAGCAAATTTCTCTGATTAAGATTTTGTTTCTAAGAAATGAGTCAAACTTATGAGACATTTCCCAATTTATCAAGTCAAATCACATTGCTGGGTATCTAGTAAGGTCTCTACCAAATGCTAATGTTACCAGCCTAATATGACATTATACTAGTGCTGTCTTATAGCCAACTGCTAGTGCATGTAGTGTAAGCATTCTCCTGTTCTCAGAAAAAAACAAAACAAAACAAAACAAAATGCAGTGATCCCAGGTGGATTTGCAGTATGTAACATGTGACTTAGAAGTATAGGAAAGTAGTCCTTTGGATTTGCATGGACTCAGGTTCATTGGTATATATGGACTCGGTTATATTGATAATGAATAAATTCAAAGAATCCTGTTTAAGCTCACTCTGATAAGTCTCTGAACATCTGAATTTGAGTAATTCCTAAAGTATTCAAAGGAGACCACCTAAAGCTTCTAATTAGCATTAAAACACAAAATACTTGTTCAGAACATGAGGGAAAAGAAAAGGAGCTGGTATCCTAGTCCGCTTTATTGAATGTAATAAAGAAATAGCTGTTGTCCCAGAACTCTCCTTCCTTTTGTGACTAAATTTGTTGTGAAGGATATCTATAATAGATATATGTCTTCACTTCCTCTTCTCTCACTCTCTTCTTAACTTCCCATAGTCTTGCTTAAAACCTCATTATTTAACCAGAATTACTCTCTCCAAAGTTACTTAACAATATATTAGCTGCCAAATCTAATGGCTTCTTCTCAGTCTTCATCCCTCTTGAAGTGTCTACATATTTGGATGCTGTTGATCATCCTCTTCTCTTTGATACTATCGTCTCACTAGGTTTTTGTGACACTACTCCTTTTTTGTATCTTCACTCAAGCCATGCCTGCTAATCATGGGGGTTCCACAGGACTTTGCCTTGAGCTTTCCTCTCTTCTCCTTCTATACCAGACCTGCACAACGTGTGACCCATGGACCACTTGAGGTCTGTCAAAAGATTTGCAGAGGATGTAAAAGAAAGTAAAGATGTAACAAGTGCTTTGTCCATCTTCCATTTGACCCACCTTCCACTAGTCACTGTTGTGTCCATCATGTAACTTGGTGGGTAGGCTGTTGCTGCATACTCTCTCCTGTTTGTCACATGGCCCACAGCAACCAACCATCGTCAGTCTGTCTCTAATGACTAGATTATCTGTGGCATGAAGAAGTTTAGCCCGTCTTAATTTTGGCCCCTACTTGCTGCCAAGTTGTGTAGGTCTTCTCTATACTATGTCACTTGCTGATCTCATCAGTTCCCAAGGATTCAATTATTATCT
>CM053583.1:219527499-219617835 GCA_028627135.1 Pseudochirops cupreus
TATCAAGTTGCACCCCCCCCCCAAGTAATAAACTGCAAAGACTCCATAATACCTAGAATCAAATATATTGGCATTAAAAATCCTTCAAAACCTGTGTCCTCCCACTCCCTTTCCCTACCCCACCCCTACAACTTTCTTGTCTTCTTACACCTCATCCCTGCAACGTACTCTGCAATCCAGTGACTTTGAGTTCTTTGATATTCCTCTTGCAAGATACTCTATCTCCCAAACCTCAGCATTTTTACTGGCTATACTGCCATGCATGAATGCTCTCCCTCCTCCTCTCTTTCTCCCGTCTTTGGTTTCCTTCAAATCCCAGCTAACATCCTGCTTTCTATAGGAAGCTTGTCTCAATACTTCTTAATTTTAATGCCCTTCCCTCTATTAATTATTTCCTATTCATCCTGCCTATAGTTTGTTGTATGGTGTTGTTTGCATGTTGTCTTTCCTATTAGATTGTGAACTCCTTGAGGGCAAGAGCTATATTTTGCCTTTCTTTGAATACTTGGTGCTAAGCACAGGGCCTGGCATGTAATAATAAATGTTTCTTGATTATCAACCATCTTTCTAGTAGTTCTGATTTCCTACTCCCACTGCCTTCCCTTTCCAGGTTATTTGGTGTTAGCCACTACAAAAGACTCCTGACACTATTTGTAAAAGTCAAAAAGATGTTCCAATAAGTACAAGTGATCTCAGAATAAACACATCCTCTAAGATGGTGCTAGGAACACCTTGGTTGCTCTACCTATTGATAGTATCTGTGTTTTCTATAGTTTCTACTTGTTTCAGGCACTCATTAGGCTGCCACCCTCATTGCAACACTAGTCCCTGTGTATCCTTATTGTTTTTCCCTAAAATTGGTTCTTGTTTGCAACCACCATACTCCTGGAAACGTTTGTAGTTCTTGTATCGAGTGAAGATTGACTCTTTCCCTAGAGACCTTGTAATGGAGACTTAGTTCGCTGAAAGCATCTGCTCCTGGTCAGGCAGGTATTGACCCCGGTTTCCCATGGCTTTGACCTTGAAGGACTTGAACAGAATAGTGATGGCCATGAGGATGATGGGGACCCAGAATATAGAATCTTCAAGATTCGTTTTCTATGTGGCATGAAAGGAGGCAGCTATTTTTAACTTGACTCATAACTGGAAGACTATGGCAGCTATCAGATTGGGACCAGGTGTCAGTGAGAGACAGATAAGCTAGGACCATACACAGTATCAGAGAGTAAACCCTTCAGAATGAAGCAGCAGAGGGCAAATGACCTTGATTCTATCCATAGCTCCTTTGCTATCCCTTACATCTCTGCAATAAAGAGTTATTTGGTTATGGTTCATCATTCACTTTCTGTTTTCCTCTCTAATCTGGTGGGAGGAGGGATACGGGAGGAAGGAAAGCTTTTCAGTCTCTTCAACTACCAAAGCAGTTGGAATTGGGGAGGTCATTTCTCTGAATGCTTACTTTCATATCTATGAGGTTTGAAGCAGATTTTAAAAAAATAGGCCGCATAACAATGAGAGTCTTTAAAAAAAAAAAACAACCTATCAACGCTGTATGAATAGGACTGAGAAAAGGGGCCTTACCCTGAAAAAAAGGAAAAGAAACAATTTCCTTAAATTAAATTGTGATAGAAGTATAATCAATGATCACAGGACCCTATATGGCATCATAGCTTTAGAGTTGGAAGGCATGTTAGAGGCCATTAAGTCAATCACTGCTCTCATTGTTGCAGAGGAGAAAAATGACACACAGAAAGAGTAAGTGATGTGTTGGGTTACATAGTTAATAAGCATCTGAGGCGGGATTTGAACCTAGATCCTTCTGAATCCAAGTCCATTGGCCTATCACCCATGCCATCTATACCGACTTTCAAAGATATAAAGTGCTTTTGTTACCAATAATTATAATTTTCCAGCAAATGCCTCCATAAATATATGTTCAGATCATTCCCATGGACCTGGAGTGATGGAGAGACTGATACAGAAGATGAAGACTCTCATTGTAGGAGTTTGGTGCTGTGTTTGCCTGAGAGAACCTGGGGTCAGGCTCACAGCTGTGGTTGTTTTTAGTGTTGCCTGCCTTTAAAGAATGCCAGAGGCTGCCAAGAGGCTTGTTGGATGTTAATGCCCTTTGCCAAACAAGCAGACAAGGACCCTGGTTTCTTATGGCCCCTCACCATTCAACACATTGTTGTTCTGTGGATAAAAGGAGTTAATATATGTAAAGAGCTTTGCAAATCATAAAGCACTATTTAGATGCTAGCTTTTATTATTATTATTTTCATCACTACTACTACCACTGCTACCACTACTACTACTACTACTACTACTGCTACTACTACTATTACTACTACTACTGCTACTACTACCACTACTACTACTACTACTGCTACTACTACTATTACTACTACTACTACTACTCCTACTACTCCTACTTCTACTACTACCACCACTACTACTACTACTCCTACTCCTACTACTACCACTACTACTACTACTACTGCTACTACTACTATTACTACTACCACTATGACTACATTATGGGGAACAATTAGATACAAAAGCTCAATTTGAAGATATTTGGATTTTTTTTTAAATTTTATTGCTCTTGGAACTAAAAAAAAAAGGTCTTTCTTTTATTATTTGAATTGCTTCTTAAGAAGTTTTGTCTCAGTTAACATTGAAGCTAGTGACACCAGGAACACTCATTCTGGAAGACCTCTTTTTCCTTGGGGCTTTTAACTGTGAGCTGAATCTTAGCCCAGCTTTTCTTGCTGTTTCTTGGAAATCATTCATTTTTCCTTTTCTATTTTTCAAATGCTTGTTTTGGAATATTTTCCTATTTATTCACTAAAATTTTTTCCAGTTCTTATTTTTTTTAATCTAGTTTTCTCTTTTTTGTTTTGTTCGTGATTTTTTGTCTCTGACGGGTGTTTCTCTCATGATCAGTCATTAAATTCAAAGGAATATTAAAATGCAAATTCACTTTATTTGTGCTGCTGACTAATGTGTTAAGTATGTGTTGATGAGATTATGTGTATGTACAAGTGGTTTGATTTATTAAGTTCTATTGGCCTAGTTTTATACCAACTGTCAATATTTGAGTGCTATTTTGGTAACTACTTTGGTAACTCATCCTGTGTATATCATTTTATATTACTGCTAATTTGCATACTTATCTGCAGCTTTATTATATGTTAATCACATGAAGCTATTTACTAATTATGTTATTACTATATAATATTGCATTTCTAGTGCGTAAGTTAATATCATTGGTTTGTTTAATAGTATTAGTATGATTATGGATCAATTCCTTGAAAAAATGGTGACATTTGTTTTCAGTGTATTGTGTTGTGGTTACAGAAGTTCATAGAGATTTCTTAGAAGATCCTTAGTGTAAAATTAAAGTCATCATAAAATTGCTTTAAAAAAGATTTAGAGGATTGTAAAACAATTCATAAAAGGATTGGAATGGATGATAGCACTAAGGAGATGTTTTGTGGCTTATCAGACTTATGGTAGTTACATTCCTGCTACACTGACTAGAGGGGACAACATCTATCCTCCAACCCCCTCTCCTCCCCCTAGGGGAAGAAGTTGCTTACAAACCCTTAATGAGCAGAGGTTTACCAGAATAAAATGCACCGTCTCTGAGAAGTGAAGACTCATGTTCCTGAGTTCAAATCTGGTCTCAGATATTTACTAGTTGTATGATCCTGGAAAAGTATTTTAACCCTGTTTGCCTCAGTTCCTCATCTGCAAAATAAGTTGGAGAAGGAAATGGCATACCACTTCAGTATCTTTGCCAAGAAAACTCCAAAATGGGGTCAAGAAGGTTTGGACATGATTGAAATGACTGAACAACAACAAAGAAATTCTGTGGAGGCCGCAATCCTGCATCTGGTACAGTGAACCACTCAGAGCCTGAGGGTTTAAACAAACTGTTCTTTGGCTAAAATTTTTTTGATACCTTCAAGTGAAAGCAATTCTCAAGGCAATTTAAAAAACATTTCAGATTAGAAAAGCAAATAAAACTGCTGACAGGATTTTTTTTTAAAGCAGTAAGCAAGGAGGTTCCCTGGGGCCCCAGGAATCACTGGCCAAAGTCTCAAGAATCACTTTCATCCTCCTTCTGCCCAATGTACCCACAGTTGAGTCCCAGATCAATCTACCTATGGACAATGTTAAACCCAAATACCCCAGCTTTATACCACAGCTCTCTTCCTTGCAACAGTCTGGACTTGTGTGGTGAGAATGTGATGGGTCAACTAATATGTCTCCTGTTCCTGGCCTACAATACACGCTGAAGTCAGAAAAAGAAACTTCATCTGTAGGAAAGGATAAACAAGGATATTCTATATCAGAGGGATATTATAGGCCAAAGATAGGTATCTTCTCAGAGAAGGAACCATATGCCCGTGGACAACAGCTCTGAGAAATTGGGATCATCTGGATGGTAGAATTATTTATACCACTGATGACTAGGGCTAATATTAGATAAAGGACAGAGATTTCCTTTGCCACAAAAGAAATACTTAAAGTGCAAAAGATTCATAGGCATACATATTCTTAAAACATAAGCTTTAATCCATCAACCTCTCTTCTACATACTAGGGAAGTCCCCCCCATCCCTCCCTGAAATGTTTGGGGAAAACTGAATTGGCTGAGAATCACTATTGGGTTCCGGGATGATCCCATCAGTGGTTGTTCCAGCCTCTGAAATCTGTATCCAAGAACTCCCAAACTCTTGAACACAGAAGGTAGTCACTAGGGCTGGAAATATCCAAGATCACTGTTCTGTTATCTGTTCTCAGGGAACCAAATACAAAAAAGAGGGAATCAGGGGTTTAATACCAGACGTTTCTAGGCAAACACATGTTCTTACTGCCACGTCCATGCCTGCATCATGGATGATGACGGTAGTGGGAGAAAAATTGCTCTACCTACCCCTCACCATGAAATCTAAGGGGGAGTTGCCAGAGGCCTAAGTGATAAGCACAAAAGAGGGAGGTGGAGACTTTAGCCTCTTAAAGAATAGCAGCTCTTTGTTGCTTTGGCCCCAATCTTTTTTTTTTCTTTTGCCTTTTTGGAGGGGGAAAGGCAGGGCAATTGGAGTTAAGTTACTTGCCCAGGGTCATAGCTAGTAAGTGTTAAGTGTCTGAGGCCATATTTGAACTCAGGTCCTCCTGACTTCAGAACCAGCGCTCTATTCACTGCACCATCTAGCCACCCCAAGCCCCAATCTTCTTTAGAAACGCTCTCCCTTCCCTAACTTTCTCTCCTCTCTACCTCACCCCTCCTACCACCTCCAGTTATGGGGACCAAGGAGTCTCTAGTTGTGCGTGTCTTTTAACATCCCATAGAGTCAATTGATACATGTCCACATCTATAAGAAATTCTTCATTTTATTATACCTTCCCCTGCCCAGTTATTAAAAGCAAAATGATATTTAGACTTTGGTCATATCACACTTTTCCTCTCTGATTTTAAGTTGTTCAAAAGGTCCTCCTCTATACTGACATAAGATTTCAATCAAGATAACTTCCTAAAATATTTTGAACTTGAAAGGGCTAGAGAAAAGCTGTGTGAAGGACAAACAGCATCGACAAATTAAACATTTGTAGAGAATTCCCATATGATTCCTTTCAGGCACATCAGTTAAAATATGGGGTATGTTGAGTTTTAAAACTAAATCCTGAAAAGTCTTTCCCAGAGCTTAAATCTGATTGGGATAATACTCACAATGCCCCTAAAATGTACTGTTCTAAATACGGTTAGTGTTTTAACAATTTCTGGTAATAGGAAATTTCATTAAGAAGATATATGAATTTATGTAGTCCCTTATTTTAAAAGAGAGTGACATTTGATACTAATATTGAGGCTGAGAGTCCAAGATTAACATTCCTTATGCACCAAAACTCATGTTTCTCAGGATAATGTGAATATATTACACTTTGAAATATTATGTCAGTTTGTAAATGAATGCTTTAAAAAGAAGTGTTAAGATATGGAAAAGGATTTTATTCATCTACTTATTGATAGAGCTAGCCAGATTCTCACAATTCATAAAATGTTCCTTGGGTGTAAGAGAGATATGCTTTTATTATTTATTTTGGGCCTGGATTTAATTACAAAGATGTTTTCATAAAGGAAAACATTTTGTTCTATTTCATAAGAGAAAACATTTTATTCTATAAGGAGAATACCCTGCACATTTGTTGTAATGGAGAAGAGAGCTGATTATGAACAAAAAGTACCCTTCACAAATCAACATTTATCAAGTACTTTCTATATGTTGCACAGTGGATGGAATGCTGGGTCTGGAGTCAGGAAGACTTGTCTTTCTGAGTTCAAATCTGGCCTCAGACATTTGCTGGCTGTGTCACCTGTTTGCCTCAGTTTCCTCATATGGAAAATGGGCTGGAGAAGGAAATAGCAAACCACTCCAATCTCTTTGCCAAGAGAACCCCAGTTGGGGTTACCAAGAGCTGGATTTGACTGAAATGACTCAACAACAACAAAATGTACAAGTACAATCCTTGAGTTTATAACCTCATAGAAGAGCAAGTGCATCTATACAAATTATAATAATATAAATTAGAAGATTTACTAATTACTAGGTAGTGTTTTAATTTTTTTAATCAGACAAGACATATAAAAAGAAGGATACTCAAAAACTAAGTCTTAGAGAATTGCCTTGGGCACTGAGAGTTTAAGTGATTTGCTCAGGGTGACAGAGGAAGAATGTGTCAGAAATAGAACTTGAACCAAGGTTTTTCTGGCTCTGAGGCCAGCTTTCTATGCACTACACTAGGGGTGGGGAACTTGCGGCCTTGAGGCCACATGTGGCCCTCTGAGTCTTCAAGTGAGGCCCGATCTAGAGGGCCACATGTGCCCTCGAGACCGCAGGTTCCCCATCCTTACACTACACCATGTTGCCTCTTATCTTTATATGGATGACCATAAAATAGCATAGGTCCCCCCTTAACTGAGAAGCCGCGCGTTAAAATACCAGTAACATGGTAACCTCAAATATATAGTGTAGCAATGACTTTGGAAGCAATTAAAGAAGTCTTTAAGAGTTACCGCTGCTGAGAATAAAATTACAGAGTTGCACTTTTTTCCTCTAGCTCTCATGACATTAGTGGTCCCTAGCGGCAATATCCCAAATATCCACAAGATGGCAATGTTTCTCCATTCAAGAGGACAACGTAGCAATTTAAAAAGGAGTCATTTTTTTTCAGTGAAAAGATTATTCAAATGAACCCTCCTTAGGTTGAGATGAGGAGGAGGTTGAAATGGCCACTGAAAAGATACCATTTTAAATTATACTGAAGAGCCAGAGGATCCAGATTGTTGAAAGTGAGAAAATGACACAGAGACTACTTTTATCTTTTGAAATTAACCAGATGACGTTAACTAATCATTAATCAAAAAGATTTTCTGTTCCACTGGTCATCCAGCTATAAATTCTGCTTTGGATGTTTGTGAGAAAGAGGTACATGGGGAAAAAAAAAGCAAGCTGATAATAGTATTTATTTAAAACAAGTGTTGTATGTCCTAGATCAGGACAGATTTGATTAAATGTTCCCAACGTCTGGAGCAAGATGATGTTAACCAACAATAAAATGTTAAATCATGCTCATGTACACACTTCTTAGCAGAAATATTTATATCTCAAAATTTAAAGAAAATCAAATTTTTTTTTTCAAGAAAGGCAGTACTATCTGGAAAGTCCGGTAAAAAGAAAGAATATGTTTCCTATTCATTCCAGATGACTGGGGAGGAATCATTCTTTAATGACTAAAAAGGTAGGGTGTTCAGTAAAAATATAAAATAAAGAAGAAGGATCAGCTTAAGCACTTTGCACAGGTGCTTTAAGTATTTTAACCTATTCTATCAGGGCAGCATATAGTTCATTTGCTCCTACACTGTGGTATCAAAATACACTGAAGAAAGGAAGGAGAATTTGAACCCTTTCCTGAGAAAATGAAGTTCAAATAGAACATAGTTTTAATGTTTGAAAACTGAATATTGGTAAGGTTTGAAAATATATTTTTTATGGATGCTTTTTGTTTTCCCATTAGATTAATTTCTAAATACATCTTCCCCTTTCCTAGTTGCCCCGCCCCTCTAAAACAGGCTTTTTTTCTTTTGGTAAGTTCAGCAAAACCAAGCAACATCTGGACCACATCTGACAATATCTGTAAGAGACCCTACCCATAGTGACCCACCCTTACAAAGAAGGGCGTGTGTAGGGAGGAGCTGCATTTTCTCAATTCTGGAGTCAAACAGGGTCCTTATAATTTCATGGCATTTGATGTCCTTGTTGTTATTGTTCTTTCCTCTTATAATATTGTAATTATTTCACTTTGTAGCAGTTCATATGCCTTTCTGTGTTTCTTTAAATTTTTTTTAATTTTCTGCTTTTATAAGATGTTAACAATCATCAGCAAACGGAAGCATTCCAATATACAAAGGGGAGGAAAGAGGCTTGTATATAAAACTGAATTTCTGCCTCATACAGATTTATAATACATACATATATGTATACACACACACATCATATATATATATATGTTTAAATTTAACAAGGTAGAATTATGTAGAGTTTAGAGACCTGGATTCAGACCAGAAGAAGTGGGTTTGAGTTTTCCCTCTCACACATGTCACAAGAGTCAAGTCACAACTTCTCCGGGCTCCAGACAAGTCTATAAAACTATAAGTTGTATATAAGTGGTAGGGAAAGTGACAACCTATATTGGCAGAAATAATTTCTTTATCCAGAAGTTCCCTATATCAATGAAATCACAGCTCCAGTCCATATTCGGAGTATCAAAATTGCCCTGTTTATGTCTCTTTCTGAACTTAAAAAAAAAATTAATTCAATTGGTGCTCTTTTCGTTCTTTGTTTTTTATATCTCTGTCATTCTCCACAAATTCACTTCTCTCTTATAGCAAACAAATGTTGTCAAGCAAAACAAATCAACCTACTGACTATGCCTGAAACTGAATGTCTCATTCTGACTCAGCACATCATCTCTCTGTGGGGATGTGGGAGACATGCTTGTGGTTAATCAAGCAAAATTTGGTGTTTTCCTGTCATTGTGGTTGTCATGTAAATTGCCCTGATTTTGTATCAGTTCATAAAACTCTCCCCAAGTTTTTTTAAAATTCTTTATACGCCATTTCTTATGACACAATTTTACTTAACTGTTTATTCAGCTCTTTCACACTAATGAGGAATATAAAAACTTAACATTTCTTCTTTCAAATACCACTTGTTCATACCCTTTGCAATTTATCTATTGGAGAATGGCTATTATTCTTATGTATTTCTATCAATTCTCTATATACTTGGATATCAGACCTTTATCAGAGGGAGTTGATTTAATTTGTTTTTTCTCAGTTGACTTCTTTATGAATTGTAGGGGTACTGAATTCATGCAAAAGCTTTCCAATTTCATGTAACAAGAATTCTCTATTTTATCTTTACCATTTACCCCTTATCTTTATGAACTATTTAGTTAAGAATTCTTTTCCTAGTCATAGCTATGAAAGGTATCTCTTTGAATTTTCCTCTAATTTAATTTATTTATTTAATATTTATGATGTGACTCTCTATCTTTAGATCAGTGACCCATGAGAGGCAGCACACTGAGCTCATGGTTGAGTCAGTAAGACCTCAGTTGCAAGTCAATGAACTTATTTCTTATCCGTCAAATAAAGAATTGACTCTTATGATCTCTAGGGTCCCTTTCAGCTCTAAATCTATAAGTTTATTGTGGTATATGAGGCGAATAAAGACTAATTTCTGCTAGATTGTTTTCCAGTTTGCCCAGCAGTCTTTTTTTAAAAAATTGTATTGTTATGAACTTGACAAACCATGATTATTTCTTTGCAAGAAGAACAAAAAAAGAGAATTATATATAACACCATGAATGTCTATTTCGATGATGCTCTTTTCTTAATTTTGTTTAGTGCTATTGCCCCCTATAACTCTCCTCTCCAAAAAAACCTTTTCCTTGTAACAAATGAGTATGGCTAAACAATATAAACCAACACTTTGACCATGTCTGAAAATGCATGTCTTATTCTACACATCCACCGTCACTTCCCTCTCAAGAGATGAGAGGTGTGAATTCTCATGAGTCTTCTGGAGTCACATTTATTATATTGATCATAGGTTGTGAGTCTTTAAGTCTGAAATAGTCATTGCCTTCACAATGCTGTAGCCAATGTACCATTTATTCTGTTCATTTCCCATTATATCACTTCATACAAGTTTCCTCTCAATCTTTCCATGTCATGATTTCTTGTAGCTCATCAATATTCCATTAAATTAACATACCATAATTTGTTCTTCTGTCCCCCAATTTCTTAGCCATTTTGCTTGTTTGTTTAATAGGGAGCCCTTTTCCCCATTAGCTGGCATCCTAGAGCATAGGTATCAGACTCTGGACCTGCTGACCTCCTAGTATAGCCAACCTGAACCAGATGAAAATGTAATTGGAAAATATTTAACAAAACCTATAAAACTTCAAAACAACATAGATAATATTAATTTGTGGTTTTCTAAATTAATATGCAGGAATTTGTTTCTATTTGAATTAGACACCACTGTTGTAGAGTTTATTGAATACTCTGCTACCATGTTCAATCGCTTTCTGAGTATTGTTTGCCTAGTTTGTTCCACTGAACAATTTTTATGTTTTTAATAGTAGCAAATACATTTGATAAATATTGCTTTTGAGTATAGTTGGAGGTATGGTAATACTAGACCCCCCCCCTTTTTTTTTCATTACTTGAGACTCTTGACCCTTTGTTCCTCCAGACAAATTTTATGAGGATTCTGTCTAGATCTAGAAAGGAAACCATTAGTGGTTTCATTGACATATCACCATGTTATACATTTATTTAATGACATAATTTTTATTTTACAAATGTCCCAAATGTCTTAGTGTAGCTTTAATTTATTAGAGCTATTTAATTAAGCTTAAATACAAAGTTATTAAAGCTTAACACTGCACTAAGACTTTTAGTATACCCTATTTGAATTAAGTCATCATGAATAATTGGTCTTTCCAATTATTGAATTCTTCTTTTAATTCTATAAAAAGTGTTTTGTAGTTGTGTGCCTTTAAGTCCTAAGTGTGCCTTGGTAAGTAGATTCCCAGCTATTTCAAACATTTTGAATATATTTTTTTCTATCTCTTCCTACTGAGTTTTGTTAGTAATATACAGAAAAACTGATAAGTTGTGTTATATACTGCTACTTTACTTCAGTTATTGTTTCAACTAACTTTTAGTTCACTCTCAAAGATTTGTAAGTAAATCAATATATGGTAACAGCCTGCTGGCACCACTGCATATACAGTGTCAGGCCTGAAGTCAAGAAGATCTGAGTTAAAATCTGATCTCAGAATCTTACTATCTGTGTGACTCTAGACAAATCCTTAATGTCTGTTTGCCTCAGTCTCCTCATCTGTAAAATGGGGATAATAATAGCACCTACCTGTCAGGAATGTTACAAGGATTAAATGAGACATTATTTGCAAGTCTCATGGCACTATACCTAAAACATTGTAGGCCCTACATAAATGTTGTACATAATACATAAACATAAATCTTTGTTGTTGTTACAAAATAGAAATAATTTTGTTCCTTCTTTGTCGAGGCTTATTATCTCAATTTCTTTCTGCCTTGTTGCTATACCTCATTTTTTTTCAAGAACTGTGACAAATAATAGTCGTGAAAATCATTCAGCAAAGATTTATTAAGTACCTACTCTATGACAGGTAATGCTTCAGGCAATATAACAATGATAAGCTAAATTGCCTGGTTCTTTGAAAAGACTAATAGAGTTGATAAGCCCTTAGATAATCTAAATGTTTTTAAAAACGAGTAGAAAATCTAATCAATGCAAAAGAGCAAATGAGCAAGGTGAAATCACAATAAAACTAGAAGAAATGAAAAGAATATTCAGGACATATTATGCATGGTTATATGCTAAGAAAACTGAGAACACAAAGGACACAAGGCATATCTTCAAAAATAGAAGATACTCAAACTTTCAGAAGACGAGATAGAGATCCTAAAGGACTCAATCTTAGAAAAGGAACTACCTGTAAAGGAACTATGAACTTCTTGTCTTTATGGATTCACAGGAGAATTCTATCAAACTTTTAAAGAATAGTTAGTGCCCATGTTTCACAAATTATACTCAAAAACTGAGAAGAAATTCTACCAGAATCCTTTTATGAGACAAATATAGTCCTAATATGTAAACCCGGGAAAGATAAGGATCAGAAAACTATAAGTCAACATCATTAATAAATATTGACTCTGAAATTTTAAAGAAAATCTTATCAAGCAGACTACAGTAATTTATCCAAGAAATCATTCATTATGATCAAGTGGTATTTATACCAGGGATGCAAGGATGTTTCAACATTAAAAAAACAATCAACATAATTAATCATAAAACATCCAAAGATCATTTCGATAGATGCAGAAAAAAACCTCTGATAAAGTACAACACTTCTATGCTAAAAATCTCTACAAAGTATGAGCATAAAGGGACTTATTTTTAATATCATAAAAACATCTATGTAAAATCAAAAGCAAACAATATATGCGATCAGGATACACTAGAATCTTTCCCAACAAATTCAGGAGTGAAGCAAGTATGCCTACTTTCCCCCACTAGTATTTGATATATTTCTAGAAATGTAGCAACAGCAATTAGACAAGAGGCAGAAATTAGAAGAACAAAGATAGGTAAAGAGGAGATAAAACTATCTTTGTTTGCTGATGATATGATGGTTTACTTAGAAAATCTTAAAGAGTCATCAAAAACACTAATTGAGATAATTAATAGCCTCAGTAAAGTTTTAGGCTTCAGAATACATCTTCAAAAATCAACAATGTTTCTATGTAATAATAACAAAACACAAGAAACAATAACAGAAAGGGAAATTGTTTTCCAAATAACTACAAAGTGCTTTATTTTTGTTGGTCAGGTCATGAATTCTGCTCTCATAGTTCTCATTTCTCTTTTGAATCACTCAGGAAAAGCATGTTGTGATTCTGTGCTCTCCATACATTCCACAGGATCCTCTGTCTCATTAAGAGTTGGATTGTTTTCCTTTGTCAGTATTTATTTATAAATGTCTGAACTCATTTACTACATCTAGAAGCCATATTTTCTTTTGTTGTTCTGTTTTCCTTGTTGATTTATCTTCTTCTATTCAACATCTTTGAGGCTTCTTCTTCTCAAACTCTTTTGTAATTTCAGTCTCCCCATCCCTCTCCCATTTTCCCCTATCACTCATTTTCCGACTCTTTCCCCTCTGTGGTTTCTTTGGGGGCTGGATCCCAAAGCATGACAGCCTCCACTCAATTGCCCCAAGTGATTTTTGGGTGGTCAGAAATGGCCATAGCTATATGTTATACTCTTTTTCTCAGGTTTAATAGGGTACTGCACATCTCCCCACACCTTATACATACAGTTTCCTGTCATGATGACCTGTCCCACTCCCTCTATTTCTTAGTTCTTTGGCACCACACTAGTAATTCAGAGATTTTCTGCATTGATATTATGAGGTTGCAACCCCTGGCAGGCTTTTGCACCAGAAAGGCTGAAACTACACTGCATGTTTGTCACAGGCAGGACGAATATTTGCAGCCCTGAGCCAGGGTATCCACAGGGCTGAAAAGAGGGAGGGCGTACCAATGTGTGAGCATGGTTTTTGTTATAAGTCTGTGTTACATTCTCAAATCTGCTAGTGCAGTTTCACTGCAATTAGCATAGGAGGTGTGAGTGAGTTTAGAATCAGTGAGCATCAGTTGTTTTTTTTTAATCATAAACTATGGAGACAGCTAAAGTTGCTTTACCTTTGGTGCATATATTTTTGAGAGTTTTGAGAGGCGATGGAGATCAGAGAAAATGTCTAACTCTCCATCTTATTGCGCTTGTGACCTAAAAGTCCTAATTTTCTTAATATTGAACCAATAGCACATTCCTGACATAAGTCCAGTCATTTGAATATGTTCCTATAGACTTTCTCTTAATTCTTAATATTTGTCATTTCTTATAGTACAGAAACATTTCATTGCATTCATGTACCTACAATTTCTTTTAACAATAATGCAACTGATGGCACCAATTTTATATCTAGACATATCTAGATGATATGAACTTTTTGGTATATATGGATCCTTTCTATCTGACTTTTTGGGGGCATATGCCTACCAATGTAACCTTTGGGACAACAGATATGGACATTTTAGTCATAGTTTTATTATAATTCCAAATTGATTTTCAGAATGGTTGGGTGAATTCATTCTTCCAGCAACAGTGTATTAGTATGCATGTCCTTCCATAGCTGCTCCGATATTATTTTCTTCTTTTGTCATCTTTGCAAACTTTTTGGGTATGAGTTGTGGTTTTAATTTTCATTTCTCTTATTATGTGTATGTGACACATGGCCCAAGTCCCTCCACACCAACAAGAGGCAACAATTCAGGAGTTCTACAGCCTGGGTTCATCCTAAGGGACCCTGATCCCAAAGAGTTTGGATTCACTCCAGGGTAACTTTGTTGGACTTTGACCTGAAAGTAAGAGAAAAACATGGGAACAGGAAAGGAAAGAACTATTTCCCAGGGAAATCTTATGAATGTCTAGGAAAGAGCCATTTTTTTCTATAAGAGCCTACTCCCTTCACTCGAATTCTAAGTCACCAAACATCCTGAAGAAAGTCCCAGTAATTGCCACCCCAGTAACTGCATCCTCTCAGCATGGTGTATGAGTACTTACTATACAGGAAGTCTCTTTCTGATAAATGCCCATTTCCTGTAATATCGTCAGGTGGATGGGAAGACCTGTAAAGCTGATTGGGGCTACTCTGATCATATCTGTACACTAATCAATTACACATATGTTATACACAAACAGGCAGTTTTAGGAGTGTGCTTCTGTACTTCTAGTACCCAGTACAGTGCTCTAACACATTTTAGTAAATGTGTGTTAAATCAATTAAATTTCTTCATAGAAGGTATAATCCCTTCTGTTCTTTGTTAGGTTCTTTTCCAGTTCAGGGCCCCTATTTCTCTTTCTCCTTTTGGTCATGTTCTTACATTCTCTAACCTCTGGTGTGGTGTTGATAGGTCAGTATTCTCTCTGGTCTCTTCAGTTACTTGTCTTCTGTATATCTACAGTGAAGCCTTACTTCCATTTTAAAAACAAATCTTCATTCCACCTGTCAATATGAAGAGTGGGCAGGTGTTCTTCAAGTTCCTTTTGCTAGAAGGGAGGTCAAACTAACCTTTGAGCTTAAATAATATGCCCTCGGTTGTGCCAAAAATATAAACAATGAATTCTATGCAAATAACACCAAAATTCTCTGTTTTCCATACATACTAGAAAGGAGACCCTCAGTTCTTTACTGCTAATGGTAAACTGCCCACAAGGGGAAAAGGATGAAAGGGAAGGTTCAAAGGCTATGAACAATTTAGTAACCTTTTCTGTCACATAATTCCAAATTGTTTTTCAAAATGGTGGGGCCAGTTCAAAGCACCACTAGCAATGAATGAATGTTTGTTTTCCTGCATCCCTGCCAATGTTACTTTCCTTTCCATCTTTTACCATCTTTGCCAAATTGATGAGCATGAGGTGATATTTTCAAATTGCTTTAGTTTGCATTTCTCTGATTATTAGCAATTTGTGAAGTTTTAAAAAATATTTTTTTTTCAATTCATGGTACAAAACAAGCATTTCCATAACGCAGTACAATAAAAAAAGATGATTGCACATGAAACTGCAAATTACCATGTAAAACTGGCTATTCCCTCCAAATATACAACAAATTTATCATGTAAATTTCTCTTTTTTTCCTTTTTTTTTTCTCCCCCACTCCCAGAGATGCTTACCATTAGAAACAAATAGGGGTATGTACATCTGTATGTATGTATATGCACACACACAGACAAACATACATGTCAAATTATTCTATACATACTTCTACTTGTCAGTTATTTCTCCAGATGTCCTTTATTTTAATTTGTGTACTTGTGATTGTCAGAATGACTCAGTCGCTCAAAGTTGTTCTTAAAACAATATTTCTTATGGTATACAATGTTCTCTTGGTTCTGCTCACTTTGTCCTTCATCATCTTGTACAAGTCTTTCCATTCCTTTCTAAAATCATTGAGCTCATCATTTCTTATAGCACATTAGTTAGTATTCCTTCACAACCATACACCACAATTTGTTCTGTCATCTCCTAACTGATGGGCATCCCTGTAATTTCCAGTTCTTTGCCACCATAAAGAGAGATTTTGGTGAATTTAAATGGACAGTCATTGATAGCTTGTGTTCCTTTTTTCTGGAAAACTGTTTATTCACAGCCTTTGGCCCCTTGTTCATCTGGGAAAAATTTTTGGTCTTACAGGTTTGTGTTAATTTCCCATACATTTGGCATGCTAGACATTTACGAGAGATGTTTTATATTTTTCCCAGTTCATATTGTTTCTATACTATTGCAGCAGCCTCCTAGTTGATTTCCCTGAATCCAGATTCTCCTCCTATCTTCTATCTATCTTTTGTATAACTGCCAGACTAACATTGCTAAAGCACAGATCTTTTGACCATGTTACTCTATTTCTCAAGAAGCTTCAGCGGCTCCTTATTGTCTCTAGAATAAAAAACGAACTCCTTTTTAAAAAAAAACAAAAAAAACAAAACCTTAAAGTCTTTTTCAGTCTGGCTCCTTCCTATATTTTCCAGACTGATTTCACATTACTCTCCCTCATGCATTCTATAGTCTAACCAAACTGGCATACTTAATGTTCCCCATATGTGATATTTGAGCTGCTGCCTTCTCCAGGTCTTTTCATAGGCTTTTTTGAGCAATGCCTAAATCAAACAACTTAGTGATTCAGACTGCAGAGCGGAATGCATTGAAACCCTCGTGGACCATAAAAACCAACAAAAATAAATTTACCTACAATAAGATTAAAAGGGCACAATTTACTAAAAACGGGCAATGTTTCCCTCCACTTTCATTTTTGCCTCATTTGCCAGAACAAAAGTGATATATCAGAAAGATATCCAAAAAGGCAGTGGGAATTCAACCAAATCCTCAGAAACATTAAGTCTCCATTGACTTGGTTCTGTATGCTTCAAGTAACAAGGAAGTCACTCTAATGGTTCAAGCTCTATACCTGTGGACCAATCAAATTCAAAGGTCAGCCTCTTTGTTTCCTTAAAAGGAAACCAAGCAAGTGACCATCCTAGTGTATGCACACTTGGCTAAGTCTCAAAAAAAATCTTCATTGTGATCTTCTACTACTTAAATAAATTTAAACCCAATTAAGAAGCAATTCTGACATCAGTGACACAAGAAGTCTAGCATAGACAGTGATAGAAGAGGAACTTAATATAAATGAATGAACAATTTTTAAAAATCCAATTTAAAAGTCTTTGAACAAATACAGTGCAGGCAGCGGGACACTGAACTATCCACTATTGGGGACAGTTTCATAGGAGGTCTCAGTTAAAAATTGATGAACAGGAATAATACCAATGATAGAGCAGCACCCAAGATGATGCTTCCTGCAGTCACTAATCCCCACTATAAATCAGCCTCATCAACACCAAGGAAGGAAAGTGGGCATAATTTCCCTGTATGTGACCTGTACTCAGTTCTGAGTTGATACCAAGACTTATTCTGTACCATCAGGGAAGAGAAGGTAAGAAAACAAGCATTAAGCTCCTATTATGTGCCAGGCACTACATTAAATGTTTTATAAATATCTCATGTGACCTTCACAGTAACCCTGGGAGGCAGTGCCATCATTATCCCCACCTTACAGCAGGAAATCGAGGCATACAAATGACCTATCAAGGGTCATGAAACTAGTAAGCTAGATTTTCAGGATTAGCACTCTATGCACTGTACCATCTAGTTGCCTCCAACAAATCAGTATTTCCAACCAAAACCATACCCTCTCTGGTGGATCACTGCCAATCAGTGGATAACACCAAATCCTTGACCATTTGAAGGCTTCTAATAAAGAGTTGTCCCCTTTTCTATCAAGGTCTGTGTGAAGATTCTTGTCATCTTCATCCAATGACTCAAGATTTCTTCCAAATCAGCTAAAAGATTTCCTTTCTCCTAGGTGAATATACATTCATTCATTCATTCATTCATTCATCCATCATCATCATCATCATCATCACCATCACCACTATGGAAAACAATTTCACTTATCCCATAGTATTAGAAAGCCCCAGCTCTCACTTGTTTCCCAAACACTTTATAAGAAAGATTTGTCCATCATCGTAGGGGAAAAGAGAAATGCTGGTTATAAAGAGCATCTGAATGTACAGAACCTGAATGTATAGAACCTTCTGGTGGGCAAAATGAAAAACCCAAAGTCCATTCAGAATTGAGAATAGAGTACTAGAAGAGGTCAGTTGAGATACATCTCAACATTGTCCGTTCTTATCAGGTAAATCTTCCTGTAGGCTAGATCCACAGAACTAATGGAACAGAGCTCTCTTCCTCTCTCCAAGGTACTGCCAATTTGTCATAGACAGAGCTTCTGGAAAGGAAAGAGGGCACCCAACCCTAATAATTAGGGGTACGATAATGAAGTTGGTGCTTCAAAAGTCCACTCCATTTTTCAATAAAAGGCGGCTGTCTGAAGTGATATGGGAGGTGGAGAACCCAGAAAATGCGTGATGGAAGCAGATGCAGTCCTAGATCAATTCCCTGAACATAGGCAATGGCACAAGAAAAAGGGATCCATCAAGGAGGCCATGTTGTGTTAAGTCAAGAACCATGTTAAACACGTACTATGTGCCAGCTGCCATACAAGTCCTCTGAATACGAAGACAAAAAAACTCTTACTCTTAGACTAATGGAAGACAGCATGCAAATACTTGAACAAGCCAGACATATATATGAGATAAAGAGAGAATCTCAGAGAAAAGGTGCCAAGATTAAAGAGGAAAGGTTTCCAAGCAGAAGTGGGACTTTAAGTTGAGACTTGGAGGAAACCAAGAGTAGGGATAAGGAGGAAGAGCATTCCAAGCCTGGGGGATAGCCAGTGAAAAATGGCCAATGTGTGTGTGTGGGGAGGGAGTTGGAATGTCATAAGTGGGAAATCAGGGTCTCTGGATCACAGAGGGGAGTAGGGTGTAAGAAGACTGGAAAGGTAGGAAGGGACCAGATCATAAGGGACTTTTTAAAAGCCAAACAGAGTATTATATCTTCTGTCACACTTGGGCTTTAGGAACGTCAGCTTGACAGCTAACTGGAGCATACACTAGAATAGAGATTCTTGAGACAGTGAGACCAACCAGCAAGATATTGCAATAGCCCAGATATAAGGTGATGAGGGCCTGTACCAAGAAGGTGTACCCACACTTGGCTAAGTCTCAAAACAAATCTTCATTGTGATCTTCTACTACTTAAATAAACTTAAACCCAATTAAGAAGCAATTCTGACATCAGTGACACAAGAAGTCTAGCATAGACAGTGATAGAAGAGACTTAGCCAAGTGTGGAATTTGGGAAAGTATTTTACTAATGATATGGCAAAAGTGAAATTGTCTTTCATTATCATTATTATCGTGAACGTCTATGACAGGGAGGATGATGGTGCCTTCAACAGTAATGGGAAAGCTAGGAAGATTTCCATCTTAGAAACATTCTTATGATACCCAGCCCTGCTCATATTTAGGACATACCTGGAAGAACATACCACATTACATGGTCATTTTGAGCCATTGAAAATCTTTGTGTCCTGACTTGAAGGACTCCTTAAATAAGCACAGGCAGGGGGCAGGGGTCCAGGGTGTTCCAAAGTTCAGGTTGTTCTAACATCAAGACTTTGAGAAAACCAGAGACAGTGAGGATTATGTCAGTGTGGCAGCAGGGGGGAGGACAGGGGATGTGGAGAAAACCAATGAAAGGAGTCCAGGTGGAGGGGCTTGGAAGATGCTCTATTTGAGGTGGGCTACCCTACCTCAGTGGTAGATAATCAGGGTAAGATTATTGTGGGAATGGTTATGATGAGTTCTTGAGAGTCAGTACCTGTAAAGGAACTTAGGGCAATTTGTATGCTGGCTGTTGTGGGTAAGGCCAAATGGAAACCTTTAATGTTGCCTGAATTATCCCTTGAAATCAGTATTAAAAAATACTGAGTGGTGGTGGAGGAGGAGGAGGAAGTATCTCCTTCCTAAGGTTAGAGATGAAGGAAGCTGAATTTGGGGACAAATGTAAATTTCTTATGCTTTTTTGTAGAACATGTTACATTCCCTTCTTCCATTTCTCAGTTTTGAACAGTCTTCTGTAATTCAAATTGGTGTTTTCTCACAAATATGTGAATTGCTTTCCCCAGGAAACTTGTCTTTGATATGTCTTTGACACTGAAGTGCTGAAACCTGGGGACTACATTTCTGGGTGAAGTAAACTTGATGCCTAATTGTCAGGGTTCTGTGGATTCTACTAATTTTCACCTTATTTTCATTTTCTTCTTTCTATCCCTTCCTTTACTTCCTCTCCTTCTTTCTTCCTTCCTTCAGCATCAAGACATTATTCCATTGACACACAGAACTACTTTGGAAACTTGCTCCATTAATACAAATCAGCAACTCACCTGCAAATTACTTGTAATCATACAAAGATGCCTACCTGGAGCCCTGAACGATTAAGTGACTGGCCTATGGTCACACAGGTAGGACACAGTGATAGAAAAAAACCACATTTTCCTATACCCAGGGCTAGCCCTTTACTCATTCACCAAAATATCACACTACCTCTTCTTCAAGATGCAGCTCAAGCACCACATGAAGCCCTGGACTCCCCCAAATGCCAAAGCCTGGCGGGGTGGGGAACCTGTGACCTCAAGGCCACACATGGCCTTCTAGGTCCTTGGGTGTGGCCCTTCGAGTCTAAGTTTTATAGAACAAATCCTTTTATTAACGTGATTTGTTCCGTGAAGTTTGGATTCAGTCAAAGGGTTTCACTTAAGGACCGATAGGGTCACATGTAATCTCAAGGCTGCAGGTTCCCCACTCCTGAACAAAATCCTTGACCACTAGTTAGTTGTTTATTGTACATTTATTCTGTATACAAGTTACGTGCTGCTTTCTCCAGTATAATGTAAGCTCCTTGAGAGCACAGGTTCTTTTCTTTTTAGTGTTTATCCCCAGAACATATACCTACCATGTAGCAGATACTTAAGTACTTGCTGACTTCTTATTAACTTGTTAATTCTTCTAGGAAGTTCTTACTCTAAATTCCCAGAAAATGATAGTAAGACTGTTCTTCATACTGGTTTGGAGGATCAGTGATATTCAGATTTGTTTCTTCAAGTGTTATCCTTCAGAT
This sequence comes from Pseudochirops cupreus, assembly GCA_028627135.1. Taxonomy (NCBI): domain Eukaryota; kingdom Metazoa; phylum Chordata; class Mammalia; order Diprotodontia; family Pseudocheiridae; genus Pseudochirops; species Pseudochirops cupreus. The sequence goes on from CM053583.1 coordinate 219,548,897, forward strand.
GAATTACTTTGTTTTACATAGATCTGAAATCTTTTCCTACTTCTGCCACATCTTAAATTTTGCCTAACTGTTCATTCTTATGTCAACTTAGTTTTTTTTATTTATTTGTTCCTTTTGCATCACTCTGCTCCGGAAAAGAGTTCATTGTCTTATCGAGATTTTCCACAATCTTTTCTTCACCGTAAGTTTTTTAACTGAATTCTTCCTTTGGCAATCTTACTTCCAATTTTAGATGCCGCATCTTCTTTTGTCCCTCTTAATGTGATTTCCAGTCACTGGAGAGTCTTGCAACAAATCAATTCTCATTTGCAAAATTCTGGACCAGTTGCATTGTACTACAGACTGATTCAGTTGTCAAAATTCTCCCACCTTCTTTTACTTTGTAATATTAATTGCATTGTAGCTTTTTTCTTACTCATTTCTTCATCTTTCTATTAGCTTTCATATGAAAATTCCATTTCCTTCTTTGTGGTTATTCTTTTATTAAGCACATCTATTGCTGCTTTTAGCTATTTCCGGCAGAATTAGCTGGGCTTAGTCAAAATCATGCTATCTTACTGGGACTACCACGATGAATTCTTTCTATTTCAGACCAAAACTTCAAGGTGTGTTTACACATCACAATTTTTCATCTGAACAAACTTCTCTCACAGACCAAGATTCCCCTCATTCCAAAAAAAAGTTGATGTGACTTGCCAGTCTGGGACAGGAATTGAAGTTTCTTTGACAGAAATATTATTCAGGCTAATAGATCAGTTCATTTCACTATGTTGTCACCTACAATCTCAATGACTGTTAAACTGGTAAACTTTTATATAATGAATACATCATTTGGTTCTAGGTAAGATCTTCTGAATATCACAAATTTCTAAAAATAATGCAGGTTTTAAGCAGTGCTAGGATCATCTTAGCTGGAAATTAAAAATGAAGCTCAGATGAATTCAAAATAACAAAATCTAACAGTTCAAAGAGGATTGCTGAGGAGAAATCAAGTAAGAACTCAACGAAAACTGAACAGTGGTTTTACTGACACTTCAAAAGACTACCTTTCCATGATGGGCTGGCATTTAACAAATGCTAAATAATGTTAAAGCATAATTTTGTGGTAATATTTTGGCTGTTTTAGCCACCTTTTAATCTCATCTAAGAAACTGGGGATGAGGGAATGATCGGTACCCTAATGTTTATATATTTGACAGTTTACACACACACACACACACACATACACACACACATGACTAATATTTTAATCATGAAAAGGTTTGCTTCATACAAATGCTTTCCATGTAAAAAGAAAAATATTTGTCTACAAATTGTGGGTGAAACTTTTCCAAAAATGTATTATTAATGGTCACTACTTTAGTCCCTTGTATTATAAACGATAGGTTTAACATTCTTTTTAAAATACAGAACAGTTTCTGTACTTTAAGAATAAACTGACTATCCAAAAAAAGCTCTAGGAGGTTACTGTACATTAATATATCAGAAAGCCAATAAATTACTTTTCCATAAATTAATCTTTCAAAGCAGAATTTCCCTTCTCATCTGAGCGCCAAACTCCTGACTCCTTGAGAGACTTCATATCTGCAGAGCAGACATCTGGAAAAACATTTCTAATGAAAACACTACCAATATAACACCCTGGAGAAGCAAATGAAACAGGATCTAAGTACACAGCCGCCTGTCTGCAGTTACATCTCTAACAACAGTAGATTACCATTTGGTGCCTTTTATGACTAACACGAGAGAGTCTTAAATATCTTCTGGGTGTGGTAAATCAAATATTTTTTAAGTTCTCAAATAATGCCTTATGTATTTCAGTGACAACAAAGATAATGGCTTACATCGTTGGCCACCAAGGGATTAAAAATGGCTCGTTGTTTAGTAAGAAAGGAGCAATGGTGACTTTACAGAAGTGACAGATGGGATGTTACTGCAGTTCATACCGTGGGCTTCACTCTCCCAACTCCAACTTATACTGGAAGTTCAGATCCCCAGATCATAGCTGGCTACTGCTTCCCTTAGAGTTCTATGAATAACCCTGAGGAGTTGGGGCGTATCGGAATACTTTTAGGGGTGGCTAGGTGGCACAGTGAATGGAACACCGGCCCTGGAGTCAGGAGTACCTGAATTCAAATCCAGTCTCAGACACTTGACAAAAAACTAAGTGTATGACCTTGGGCAAGTCACTTAACCCCAACTGCCCTACCTTCTCCCCTCCAAAAAGAAAAAAAAAAAGAATACTTTTGCTCAGGAGCTCCCATCTGATCCCAAAACCAAATGGCCAGTTAATATCTCTCTGACATCAATTAACAAATGAACATCAATTACCTTTTACAAAAGGATACTTATTTAGAAGATACAGCAAAGACTAAAACCAACATCCCCTACCTTCAAGTATCCTCTCGCCTCTACATACTCAATCCCTGTGAAGAATGGACTAAAACTTACAATGACTGCTACTTTGGGGCCCATGGAGTCCCTGTTCAGAATCTATTTCTGGGTGTAGCATAGCTGCAGGGTACAAAGAACAAGGTACAACCCTGGGTTGGGTCCAGGCAGCTGCTCCTCAGGGTTACCTCCCAAGTAAGCTCCACTGTAGCAATTATCAGACAGATGACTTTTTAACCTGGATCTCTGATGGTCCTTCTATCCTTTCAAAACGCACAAGCTCATAAACTGGTTGCTTCAGTTTCCAATATTCAGGGATCTTATATGGGGAAAAAAGAAACAACAGAGGAGGAAAAAATATTTCATGGACACCTGATGTCAAGGTAACCAACTAGATCGCAACAATTCTTGTATCATCCACCAACAGGGAAGAAAGACTTTTCTCATTTAAACATTTTGTATGCATATTTAGTTCTGATGCAACACTCAGTTAAAAGGCTTTTTTGTCACCAGCCAGTGAGCCAACAGGAAATAGGCAGAGGGTGCCTATTCTTTCTCTGAAATAGGAAGGAAAAGGATCCTTCACTACATATTTCCCCAAGTAGGCTAAGCAAGTCTCCATATGGTTACTGGACTGGCCAGTCTCTTCAACAACATTACAGTTCCTAAACAATAAACACCTTTAATAATTGATCTGAATTCTCAAGTCATGACATCAGAGGTGATTCTAGTCTTTCTGATCTAGCACAAGAATCATGATATTAGTTCATGCAATGGAGTTGCATCATAATCCCATTTTACTTACCTTAACTCAACTGTACACTCTAGGAGAAAGGAAGCAAGAGAGACAGGAGATGGACAGAGAGGGAGAGAATGAGGGAGAGAGAGGAAAGAGAGAGAGAAACAACTTAAACGTGAATCCAGTCTCTCAGTTGGGTTCAATTGCCGAATGTCTCTCATGACGTGAATGTCTTGCTGCGCTGAATATGATTCTAGAATCTCTGCTTTCGTCGTACCTACGATCTATTCATTCTGCTGAGGCTGACAGTGCTAATGACAACAACCTCAGCTAGCTTTCCTAGCATTCCTGGTCCACTAAAAAGTGCCCTGCTGCGTACCCTTTGACTTCCTTGCGTTCTCTCTCTTGCCTCATGGTGAAACAGGAACAATAAACAATTATATGGAGTGTGATCACACTCCAATATAATCACATATGTGTGTGAAGCCATTTTTCCAAGTGTATTTTTTCCCCGATCATCAGTTTTATTGCCAGCTAAGTCTATTCATTTTTTCTTTTATTTGAGTAGGTCTCATTCTTTGCTTCTCACTTGATCAACAGCTACACTTAATTGTAGTGAAAATAAAATTCATAGTTGTTTACATAACAACCATCTCAACTAAGGTCTCTAAAGAGGCCATAGCCCCTTTCCAGTTACAATTGGTTATAGACACTGTTCTGTACCTCAAGAGTGGTTGAAGGGATCCTCTCCCTAAAAACAATCTGGTCTCTACACACCTGCCAAAGTGATTTTCCTAAAGAGTAGATCTGAGTATGTTACACACCTCTCCCCCACAGTCAATCACTCCAGTGGCTCCCTATTCCTGTACCAAATGTAAAGGCCTACATTCAGCAGCAAAAGCTTGTGACCGTTTGACCCCTCTCTACTTTCCAGTCTGAGACTCTACTCCCTTCCCTGTGCTCTATGACACCATCACAACAGCTTACTTGCTGCTCCTTGTACATTAACACTGTGATTCAACTGTTACCATGCCTTTGCTGTCTCCCATTTCTAAAACGTTCTCCCTCCTTACTTCTACCTCTTAGAACATTTTTCAAGAGTCAGCTAAAATATTATTTTCTGCAGGCTTTTCCTTCTTCCAGCTATTACAGACTTCCCCTCTCATCATCCATCTACTCAGCATTTATTTCACATCCGTCTATTTGCACATTATCTTCCCATTAGAATGTAAATTTCTTGAGGGCAGGGACTAATGTTTTTGCCTTTCTTTTCATCCTGAACTCTGAGCACAGTACCCAGCACATGCTGTTGTTCAGTCATGTCCTGCTCTTTGTGACCCCATGAACCACACTGTCCACAGGGTTTTCTTGGCAAAGACACTGGAGTGGTTTCCATTTCCTCTTCCAGTGGAATTAGAGCAAACAGAGGTTAAGTGATTTGCCCAAGGTCTTACTGCGTCCAGTATCTGAAGCCAGAACTCAGGTCTTCTAGCCACCTGGTTGCTTTGATACACAGTAAGTACTCAGTAAAAGCTTGTTGAATGACTGGAATCCTCATTTGACCTTAAGGACCAGGTTAAATGCTGTGTCCTAAAAAGCCTTTCACAACTCTTCTAAGTTGTTGGTGCTCTCCTGTCCTTTCTAAATTATTTTGTATTTACTCTGTGTATATTTGATCTATGTACAAATTGTTTGTGCTCAATAGAATGTAAGGTCCCTGAAGGCCTGGAATATTTAATTTTTATCTTTGTATCCCCCCTGCCTAACTGTGCTTGAAACATACATATTAAGAGCTTAATAAATACTTGTTGAACTGAACTGGGACAGGCTGGGTTTTGTAGACAACAGAGATGACTACTATTTTCAGATATCATTGTACTGATAGCATCAATCATCAAAAGACAGTAGACTCTCCTAAAAGAGATACATAATCACTCCGCTTTGCAGATTAGCAGCCAGCCCCTTCTGGAACCTCCACTTTACAGGAGCTGGGGAGCAGAACGATCTTCCGAGACAACAAGGCTGCCGGGTTGTGATGGAGAAATACCAGACAGTCAGAAGGGAAGCCCAAAAAGAACATTTAGAAGTGAATACGGCTGGTCTGGGTGCTTTCCTTAAAAATGGAGGTCCTGGGCAGAAACGACCAATTACAAGGTGACAGCATGATTTTTCAGGGCGAGAAGGCTTGGTTAGTTAGAATGCAAGTTCCTTAAGGACAAGGACTGTTTCTGTCTTTGTACCCAGAAGTATGCTTACCAGAGAGTAAGTTTAAAAAAGCCTTCTTGAAATGATGTGCAAACACTGTACAAATCTCTTTTTATATGTATATTATTTTATTCAAGTTCTGAAGTGAGGTGATGGATGAATACTCCCTGGGATACAGCTCACCAATTCCTATGTTTAAAATTAGAGCACTCACTGAAAAGTCTTCTAGGAGACAAATACCAACATTCAAGAGATTACCCAATTTACTTTTTGTTATCAGAATTAAACAGAACAATATCCTTTTTTCTTAGGCCCTATCTAGTGTTTGAAAACTGCCACATTTAGCACAATGTTTAGCTCCTGGAAGGAAAGGTACTATTATCATGCTGTATCACTTGAAGTACAATATTTCTATTATAACACTTGATTTGTAGGCTAAAGATGCATTTCCATAGTCAAAAAGGAGAAACTTTAGAAGCAGTTATCAATACAGTAAGATATTAGCATGAAAGCATGAGCTGGCATGTAACTTGAAGCATATTATTTCCTTTAAAACCACATGCTAAGAATTAACACACTTCAGTGGCATTAGAGCACCTCTGTAGGGGTGGTGACATCATAGAAAAGGATATTATAATTGTATGTGATGTCAACAAGACAGATTCCAGACTGCAATCTCAGGATAACAGTGATTAGGCGACTTTGGCAAGGAAATGCTGAACCACCTCTCCTAGCTACTTTTTTTTTTTGCTTTTTGGAGGGGGGAAGGTAGGGCAATTGGGGTTAAGTGACTTGCCCAAGGTTACATGGCTAGTTTTGTGCCAAGTGTCTGAGGCTGGATTTGAACTCAGGTCCTCCTGACTCCAGGGCTGGTGCTCTATTCACTGCACCACCTAGCCGCCCCCATAGCTACTTTTAAAATACTTTAGGATAAACAGTTGGAAAAGTGTTGCCATGATAAGACAGCAACAGTGTCACATCTACTTGTCATTAAATACCATAAATCTGCTTCAGAGAAGAATCTTTCAAAGAACAATCTTGGAGGCACATGGCCACCAAGTGATGTCACCCTGGAATTAGCTGCTTTTCATCTGAAATGACAAGGAACATCTTAACCATATTTTGCAATTTTATATATGAAGTAAACTGTTAATTCACCTATATTTATTTCGCAAACTAAACATACAGATAAAAAAGCATATATTCCTCCCCATCCCCCAAACATAGAAAACAAAAAAGCGAATTTTAATTTTCAGTTGAAATTTTTTTAAAAAATGAATCACACTTCACATGAAAAGTACTTAAAGAGATTGTTACCTACTGTCCTGTTTTCTAACAATTAAAGGCATAATCCACAATTCCAAAGAACACTTATTTGCATATAGAATGGCTGATGCTGAAAGGGTCACAAAAAGTATTAAAATATCAGACCCTCACCATTATAAGTGAAAGTATCTGCAATCTAAGCATTTGAGAGAAACACAAAAAGAACTACACAAAGATGACATAAAACTAAACTTACCAAAAACATTTCAACCATCCTATCTAGAAGCAAAAGGCACGTAATTATACAAACAGACTACTTAAAAGTTCAAAAGTGCATAAAATTCTGATTTTATTTGTTAAGTCACATAGAAAAAAAAACCCATCACTTTCCCTCAAGCAAAGTAAACCACACACTCATTTTAGAATATCCTTTTTTTCTTAGGCCCCCTCTAGTGTTTGAAAACTGCCACATTCAACACACAGAGAAACTGAAAGAAAATCATGACAATATTTTAAACAAGTTTTCCCTCCAACACACACAAAGATTACAATTCCATTCAAATGGCACAAAATCAATCAGAGAAAATATGCAACCATAATTAATATTTTAAAATCCTATGATTCATATATTCAACCATCCCCTTATTCATTATTTTCATACCTTTACATTTACTTACTGTCATGTTGTTTTTAGGTGACTAGCACTTTGTTCAAAAAATAAAAACAAAAACTGTAATAATCCTTTTAAAGAAGTTATACTCTTCTACCCCTAAAAAAGAAATTTAGGTTAATCTTCAAAATGGTCTATAATGACTTTACGGGGTTTATTGGTAAGTAGACTACCCTTCCCCAAAGGGTCAACATTTTCAAATAACCCCATTTTGGAATTCATAAAATTGACCTAAATAATTAACTCTGCTATAAAAATTTTGAGTATACTGATAAAATATGTTGCAAAAAGGAGGTGAAAAATGTTGCTCTGGGAACTGAAACTTAAAGAGTTCTGAATCAACGCAACGCTTGGCTCTGAGGAAAACAACAGAAAGAAACACTTGGAGTTTTACAGGCTTGGAAGTATTGAGAAGTCCAATGAATTATTTTCATTTATTTTAAATAAAAAAAGGCTAAAATGGAGGAGAAAAATTAGTATCAATTTTCGTTCATTTATTTTCTCAGCTGAAGCCTTTAAAATGTCTGTTTCCCCATTGAGGAAAAAAGGATCTGCACTAGTATGTCACTATTACTGAAATAATACTGGTTTACCTCTAATTCTAATAGAAAACAACTTCATCTTGTATGTGAGACTAGAAGAAAAAACAAGAAGACTAGAAGAAAAAAATCAAGATGTTTTTCTAAAAGGTTAAGAGTAAAATACTTAAAAATGTGAACATGAGTTCAATGGATCTTGCAACTAAAAAACCCCCAAACCTTTTAAATTGTATTCAAACAAACAGACTGATGGGGTATTTCTGATTTTGCTGCCTATCTCTGAACATGGCTCCTCTGTATTGAACATACTGCTTCCTGCTTAAAGACATTATCTGCAACTGTTATACATCTGCAGAAAAAAAAAGACACACTGTTTAAAAAGAAGAAAATAAAACTTATTACATTTACAAGTGGTCTCGACTTTAAGATATTTACATATATGTAACAGGACACGGCATTTATAAAGTGCAACATATATTTTTTTGGCTTGCTATATAAAATTATGTCACTGGGAATTACTGCAGCCATCTTTCCCTAGACAAATTTAGTGAAAAGCTATTTTGAAAGTTAGCCATCAAATGATAGATTATGAGAAACACTGAAAAGTTGCCTAGTGAGTGAGTATATAAAAAGAAATTACAAATAAAACCAGTGTGGGAGAGGTAGAATAGATTTAAAGTAAATAAAAACCAAATAAATACTATATAATAACCAAAAAAAAATCTTTTCATGGATGTGAAAAAAAAAAGATGGTTTTTAAAACATTCTCCTGCCTTTGGAGTTTTACAATGAAATTAAAACTCAGATTCAAAGTCTTTAGTAAAGATTTTCCAAATGTTATTAATTACTGGTACTGCTTTTGGCCAAAGCTTCTCGGATCTGACGGTCCAGTTCACTTATTATCCTATCCTCGTGATTATACACACCCGTTCTCATCAAAGTATCTCTCTCTTCTATTAGACGAGTCAGATGATCATCCAGATCTTCTTCAAAAGCTTTTCCACCCGGGCTCTCCTTTTTTCCACTTGCAATCTCTCTGGAATTCTGGAACTGCTCTGAGTCTTGTTTCCTTAACCTGATAAAACAGAAACAAATTCCACTTTGATAGGAAGCCACTTCTCTATTTTAGTATCTAGAAAACACATTCCAAATTATTTGACAGTAAAACAAGTCATGTTAAATCAAGCTGTCAGCAAAGGCTGAAAAAAAGGAAAGGTTAAGGAAGGTTAGGGTCTCTCTTTGGCTTATTTAATTTTTGGATCCTTTGCCTGGATCTCACTTTTCCTTGTAACAGGTATTTTCATACCTGTCTTCCCCGCCTCCTACCCCAAGAGCAGGCACCTGTATCTTATCCTTGGCACTTAACACAGTACTGTGTACACAGGCATTTTACATATATATGTATATATCTTCAACTGAACTGACAGAGTGCCTTGCTACTATATTATTTCTGTAAGTCAAATTTTATGTTATAATGATTAATTCTTAAAAGTTGGGGGGATCCTAGAAAATAGTAACAGAATTATATACCTTCTGCTGGAATGTTTCTAATGACAGAGATGGCAGTGCTTCAGTCCACTTAGTTTCTGGACAGCTCTTATCCTCACTCTACATATCAGTCCTAAGTCAGCACAATGGAGGAACATATCATACCTGTATTATATTTTCCACATAATAACCCATCAGAGGATCAAAGATTTTGAGCTACAAAGGACCTTGAGGCTTATCTAGTTCAACCCCTTCATTTTATAGATGAGGAAATCAAAGCCCAGCGAAAAGTAACTTGCCCAAGCTCATGCAGAAAGCAGAAGACCTGGAATTCCCTGACTCCAGAGGCCCTTTGTAAAATCCAGCACTGTTTCTACTACAGGCAGTTGAGTAGTACAGTGGGTAGACCACTGGCCCTGGAGTCAGGAAAGAGCTGAATTCAAAACTTACTGGCTAAGTGACCCTGGGTAAGTCACTTAACCTCTATTTGCCTCAGTTTCCTCATCTGTAAATTGGGGATAATAACAGCACCTCCCTTCTAGGACCGTTGTGAGGATCGAATCAGATATCTGTTGTAAAGAGCTTAGTACAATGTCTGACCCATAACAAGAGCTATAAAAATGTTAGCCAATGTTATCATCATCGCACTGTTCTCATCCTGCCTCAGTTATTTCAGAGTAGCTATCATCACCATTCACTTTTTCTTAGGCTAAAAAACTCTACATCACTCAGCTAACATATGTTTTCCTGACTCTTCTTAGGCCGGTAGCTCTCCTCTGCACACGTTCTAACTTGCCAGCTCTTAAAATATAACACTCAAAGAACGGACACAATACGCTACATGTAGACTGACCGGGGCAGAATCTATTCCCCTCCTTTGGTACAGACAGTATATTATTATAAATGAAGCCCAATAACGAATTCTCACTTTTTTCTAAACGAAACACAAAAAGCTGTATTGTGCAGTATTGCTATTCTTTCACATGAAATGCTGTAAGATCAGATCTCCCTTCTCCTAGATTTAAATAACCTTTTAAAAAATCGAAAAACAAGAATGATTTATACATATCCTATTAAACTTCATCTTGTTGGCTTCGCCTAACATTCTGTGTTAAGATCTTGGTTTTTCTGTCATTTTCAGTTGTTTTAGCTACAAATTTGACTAGTCGGTCCTCTATCTTTTCTAATTCACAGTTAAAAATACTTCATAGGACAGGGCCGAGAAGCTAGATGATCCACCCTGAGCTGACCACCATACCAACTGTCATCCAGGTTGGCATCTACCTACCTATTAATCATGACTCTTTTGGTCTGGGTGTCCAATCAGCTTTGAATCCATCTAACTGTGCTATCATCTAAAGCGTATTTCTTTAGCTCGGTCTTCTACAATATAATCAGACACTTGATTACATTAAATTAAGATAAATCATATCCATAGCATTCCCTTAGCCACCTACCTAGTAGCCATATTAAGAAAGGAAACAGAGTTAGTTTGACACACTTAGTGAGCTCATGATGACTCTTAGTAATTATTTCTTTCTTTGGTAACAGTAAAAATAGTCAAGAAGCAATTAACATACCCAAATGTTGAGGCATACATGACATTTTAAAAATTGCTTATCATCTAAAATGCTTATAATTTATGTAATTCAAAGTTACTTTAGCATAAAGTATCCCTTTATCAGCAGTTTCTCATTTCAAGAGTTAATAATTATACGATACCTGTTGAGTTCATTTCTTATATCTAACAGTTCTTGTCGCTCAGTTTTCATTGTGTCCTTCTCTTCTGCTGCCAGATAACGCAATCTCATGTGTTCTAGCTCTTCCTGTTGTTTTTTAAGACGGGCCATTTGACTCTCCTGCTCACGCTAAAAAGATTATTAAATACTTAATATTAAAGAATAAACACATTTGAATTAGTTTTTGACTTGGAATTATAATTTTTTTCTTTTTTTTTGTAATTCACATAGTACGTTCCTCTGACTTTAAGATCAAACCACCCATAATGTCATTTCTTTCAGCAGAAAAATAGGTGACTGCTATTATAGGATTTGTGATAGGTTATAAGTCCTATATTTGTTATCTGTAGTCAGCTAGAGAGTTTCATTGGCTGTTGGAAGGATTCCAGTACACTGTGTAGGCCCGCTGTGGCAAATTTTTGGTAGAACATGGATGAAAATTGCAAAGAGAGCACGGGATGGGCTGTGATTTGTGTCACTGGCACAAACTCCAGCGCTGATGAAATCACATATTCATTTGAGTATTTACTCGGATGAGTCAGGGTAACAGCAGGCCCATTTACATGTTCTCATTATAGAGCCTGCAATATAATCTTCATAAATACAGTTCTATGAAATGACAGTATCAGAACATCATGAACAATAAGCAGCAACATCAACACTACTGTCTACATTACTTAGTGCAAAAGAAAGCAAATCGACTCAGCTGGTACTCACAAATACTTGATGATTATTCCTGAATTTCAAAGAGTTTAGTTCACTAAGAATCTCATAATTCCACACTTAAACCTACCTACAGATGCTATCCTTCTTCCATACTACAAAGTCTGAAATAACCTGATAGTTCATCCGCAGAAGAGTAAGTATCACAAATTTTGCTCTAAAGCACTTTTATCCCTACTTTAAAGACTCCCTGGGTCTTCTCACTTGGTGATATCATCTAGAATCATTATCTTTATGCAAATGAATTCCTAGTTCTATATATCCAGACCTGACCTCTCTTCTGAATTTATCCTGCTTTAAAAACCGTATCTTTTTTTAGTATCTCAAACTCAATGTTTGAAAAAGAACTCAGATTTCCCTCCAAACTTTCCCTTTTCCAAACTTACCTACTGTTGTGAAGATACCACCGTCTACTCAGGGTCATCCTCTGCACACTTGCTTATCCCATTTATCCAATGTGGTATCAAGTTTTCTCATTTCTACCTTCATAGCTCTCTTCCATAAATATCACCCTTGTTCAGGCCTTCACCCCCTAACCTGGATTACTGCAATAATCTTCTGCTTCAAGTCTCTCCCCACTTCCATACATGTTACCTTCACTCACATGTCAAGGTGAAAGTTCTAAAGCAGGTCACTCCTCTTTCCTTTTCTCCGTCCCCCCAGTCCTTAAGCTCCAAGTTAACTTCAGGATCAAATACAAAAGCCTATTTTGGGGCTTTTGAAGTGGCTTTCACAACCTAGCTCCTTCCTATCTTTCCAGTCTTCTTAGAGTCTGACTCCCCCCACCCATGTTCTCTGCTGCCCAGTGCCAGTGGCTTCCTCACTGTTCATGTCTACCTTTCAACTCACTACATTTTTACTGGCTGTCCCCCATGCCTCTTCCTACCCGCCTCTTGCCTTCCTTGCATGCCTCTGTAACACTCATGCCTTCCCCCAAGGTTCTCTCTATTCTATCCTTCATACATCATATTTGTATGTAGTTGTTTGTACATCTTCTTCCCAACTAGACTGTGAATGCTTTTCTTTGCATCTCTAAAGCTTAGCATAGTGCTTGGAACTTAAATGCTTCTTCACTTGAGTATCAATGACCTCTTTGAGACAAAAACCTAATAGTGGGATCTCAACATGTCCCGAACTAAACTCATTATCATTCCCCTAAAGCCCTCCCCTCTTTCTAGCTTTACTATCACTGTCAAGGGCACCACTACCCTCCCAGTCACACAGGCCTGAAACCTATGTGTCAGTCACCCTCAAATCCTCATTCTTTCCCCACTCATATCCAAACAGTTGCCAAGTCAGTCTCCCCGCCCTGCTCTCACTCCCCCCACCCCACCACCACCAATGTCCGCTCTGATGAATACTGCAACAGCCTGCTGGTCGCTCTCTTTGCCTCAAGTCTTTCCCCACTCCAGTCCATCCTCCATTCAGCTACCAAAGTGATCTTCCTAAAGCACAGGTCAACCCTTGCCCCCCACCCCGCCCCCTTCAATAAACTTTGGTCACTCCATACTACCTCCAGCATCAAATGTGAAATCTTCTGTTTGGCTTTTAGGGCCCCTCATAATCTGGCCCCTTCCTAACCTTGCAGCCTCCTTATGCTTTACTCCCCTCCACGTGCACTCTATGATCCAGTAACACTAGCTTCCTTTGTGTTTCTCCCAGGTCCAGGCTCTTTTACTGGCTGTCCCCCTTTGTATCAGCTAAAACCCTCTTTCTATAACATGGCCCCTTTACTTCATGCTAATGCCTTCCCTCTGAGATTTCCTCCAATTTATCCTGAAGAGATCTTATTCGTAGAGTTGTTCATACATTGTCCTCCCCAAAAGAATATAATTTCAGGATTTCCCTCAAGGGCTAGGGCAGTTTTTGCTTTTCATTGCATCCAGAGTGCTTAGCATAGAGTCGAGCACAGAGAAAATTCTTAGAAATGCTTACTGGGGTCTACTATAGATTAAAAAAAAGTAATTTCCTTTTTACTATGAGAGCCATGGGCAGAGGGATGTGGGATTAAAAAGTGAGTGAATGCATTACACCCATGCTTCCTGTTATTAGTGTTATTCTTAACATTCTTCTACTTCTATTCTCATACACTGATATATTTCATATACTTCAGCATCTAAAAAACTGCCACTGGGAAAAAATGGACTACGGGATTGCATTCTTGCTTCCTGTTAATTGATTTACCAGCTCTTCTACAAGACAGGAATATGGTAAAATATATGACCATGTGACATTATGATATGGAATTCTTTAGCTGAAGTCCGTCACCAAGAGCATCTACTAAGGAATATCTAAAATAGTAGAAGGATATTTATGAAATGAAGATTCCTGAAGTGAAGTTTTACAGAAACATCATGATTTACTTAAGTTGACCGTGAAACCATATTTTTAATATCTTCCTTAAGTAAACCAAAAATCAAAATTAAACTAAAAAATGATCATTTTTTAACAGATTGTTTTGAAAAGACATTTCAGTTTACATTTTGAGAGAACTGCAGTTCTGGATAAATGTGCATAAACTCAATTTACGTCTTCTATATTAAAAGTCTCACTTTTTCTAAAACTCTTTGTAGTTCACTTTCTTCACAACTCTGTGAAGTGGATAAATATTTCTATTCCCGTTTTATAGATTTAGGACAATGGCTCAGAGTGGCTAAGTGGCTTTTCAACATCACACAGTTAATAAGTGCCAGAGATGGGATTCTGTCTGACATCTTCCGACTACCAGTCCAGTGTTCTTCCTACTCTACCATATTACCACTTTAATCTCAAATCAACTTTCTTGTAACAAGCTTTATTTTACCAGTGTTGAAATGACCTAATGTCAAAGGTAAAATTTATTGCTCTTTCTTAACTTTAGAAATAAATAAGTTAACAAGTTTGTTGAAGTGAAATTATTCTTTAAGTGGTTTACGAAAGGCAGACTTACCAAATTTAGTAATTCATGCATTTCATAATGATATGAAGTAAAAATGTGTATTATACTAATATGGGAAAGGGGGGGGAGGGTAGATCTTACCAATAGCGGAACTTTACCACTACAAAAAAAGAGGTAAAATTGCTCTGCCTTTCTACAGACCCATAACGGACAACAGAGAAACCACAACAAAATTGGGTACTTTCTGTTGTACTGCCTACTTTCTAAATGCATTTCACTGGTGATATGCAAATGGAAGATACTCAATAAACACTTATCGAATTGAACCACTAGTTTAGTTCTTAGTAATAAATTCTATTAATCCTTGAGAAGTGCATTTTGTCACTGGTTGAGGATTCTTGCCTAACCCAAAATGAATTACTTAATTTTAAAATAATTTCATAAAAATTAAATAATTTTCACCTTTCTCCAAAACTTATTGGGAATGATTTAAAATTCATACTAATATAACACTTAAACAGAAAATAAAATTAAGAACTAGCAAAAGAAATCCTCCTGCTGCCAGGTGTTCTGGGTAAAAAGCTCTTCCATCAAGGGAGCACAATCTTTATTTTGCCATTGCCGCCTATAAATCTGGAAGGAAGATGTAAACATACATATATACTAGACTAAACAATAGCTCAAAAGTGGCCACTACTCACTCTCCTACTCACAGATACCAAGCAAGTCTGTGGGAAAAACTTATAACTGAAGCTAAGGAACTCAAGTCAAGTTTTCTGAAAATAACCCAGAGCTGACAAGTCAGTAGGAGGGCCTGGATGGTTTCAAGACACAGTTTTTAACCAAGACTTGGCCTTCCAACCGTTTTTTTTTTCCCCTCAAACAAAGATTTATATCCCATCCTTGGCTAAATTACTTATAAATTAATCAAATTAATTACTCTCAGTGGATAAGCAAGAGACTGGACAAGATAGCACCCATGTCAGACAATGAAGTCTGTGTTTTTTTAAACTTAATATATCAGCTTGTTTTTAAACAGATCTATAGTGAACATATATGGCAAAGAACTTACATGCAAAAATTTCGGGACTGTTTTCTTTCTCAGAAAATATATTTCAACACATACATACATAATGGAAATGTTGAATTTTCTACATTAGAGAGGTAAAACCACTTATTTCTTTCAAAAGTGATTTGCTTTTTAAAAAATTAAAAGGTTGCCCCTTCTTCACATGTAGCAAGACTAATAAGATTCTAAGGGCACCTATAACTCTGTTAGATATCTAAAGGATTGTTCAGTGCACTGAAGAAGTAACATACATACCCCATCACAGAACAGGAGGCACTTGGAAAACATTACTCACTTATTTTCTTAATATTATATTAATTGAGAGGTATACTTTGATAAACAACAACAACAACAAAATTTGACAACACATCAAAACTATTTCTACATAATCTATTACAGTGGGGGGGGGAGGGGTAAAAAGGGAAAACTAAATTCCCTCTAAAGTTTCCAACAATGTATGTCCTTTTATATGTGTTACACTTCAACCCACAATAACAAACAGAATGAATGCCTGGGTACCATTTACTTAATTTCGAAGTTAAAAAACATATTTTGTATCTCACTTATTTTTATGCTGTCACAGCTGTAGAATAACTTAACAAAGAACAAAGAAATCTTATAATTTGGAAACAGTGACTTTTATGGTGGCAAAGCAGAGGAAAAGAGAATTTTTCTAAATACTTAGCTGGTAGATTATGCTTTTTTAATTCACAAACTGACTGTACTAGGTCACCTTTGAGTAATGGAAAGCTCTGTTTAAACATTTCTTTGGCAATGGGCATAAAGCATTAGATCTCATTTCTACAACTTGCCAGCTGGATTTTGTCATTAACATTTATTAACCATCTACGATAGGGCTTTCAACATCTAATCCGCACGATACAAATGTTTTGTATGGTCCTCCAGAGGGCTTTGGTGTGACAAATTACTGGCATGGATTACATCCCCGTGGCTATTCACCAGAGGCAATGCAAAATTAACATGGTACTAATCCAATTTAAACAAGAAATTGTACAAACTATCCTCTGAACAAAAACAGACCAGGAATTCCAATTTTATATTCGATCCACAATAAATGTGTTTTTAATCAAGAGTTTTTGGAAAAATTCTAAAGTGATTTTCACACCAATGAAAAGTGACAGCTTGTCCAAGTCCAAACTTAAACTTTCACCTACACAACATCACAATTTGTAATGCACTGGTACCAATTCATCGAGTTTCTCTATCCTTTTCCTAGAGTGGTAATTCTCCAGCTGGGATCTGATACTAAGGGTTCCAGTACCAAAGGAGAGAACAGACTATTAAACAGTCAGGAATTTTTCAGATTTTTTTAGAACAGCATAATTATTTTACTTTCTTATGTCTTAAATTCTAAAGGTATGTTAAAAAAATGTAGCAACTGATACAAATATAGTTATGAATACTACTCAAAAGGTGAAATTTTTTCCATGGATATTACTTAAAAACATTCTATCATAATTTTCACTGCCCCTAAATTATTGCTCACAAAGTAAACTAATATCGTTGCACATTTCTTCACAGCATATTACCCACAGAGGCAATGCGGCAGGATGAACGCTGAATTCAGGGTCAGGTGACCTGGGCCTTTCTGTGTAAACTCAGGCCAGACTCATAGCTTCTCTGGGCCTCTGTTTCTTCACCTCCAGAATGAAGGGGTTCGCTGGACTTAGGTGACCTATGATCCTACAAAGCCTATACTAATCAAATGATCAAAACCTCCCCTTTATATTAACAGCCACCTTTTCCTCCCTCACCATCACAATCAGCAGCACAGAAATCTGTGAATCACCCTATGAAGAGCTTAGCAAGTCTCAAAGTGGTCTGCATAACATTGCTCAGCTTTTTGAATGGGTGGCCTTCACTGTCTCCACTTCCTTACCACCTATTCTTTTCTTAACAATACAATCTGGCTTTCATGCTTACTATTTTCTTGAAATTATCATCATGACTTCTCTTGGACAAATTCAATACTGGGGTCTTCTTTCAGTTTCCTCCTTGTTATTACGGTTGGTTACATCCGATGCATCTCCCCTCTTCCCCTTCCCCCTTCTAGATTTCTTTTTACCTTGGATTCTGTGACACTATGGCTGTCCAGGTTTCCTCTTATCTTTCCAGCCATTCTTTTTTGCCTTTTCTTGTCAGCTAGTTCTTCTATTACCACTTGTATGTGTGCATCACCTTATAATTCACATTTTTTTGCTCAATCTCTCATTAAATTTACTTATTCTCATTGTTCAAACTATTTATTGCTAGTTCTCAAATCTATAACTTTTATTCTTTCCAGTTTCTTAGCTGCAGCTGAATACAGGACATTTCTTGAAATGATCATATCTAAAAGAAAATGGATCTTTTCACTCCCAAACCACAGACTTCCCAGCTTCCTATTATTATTGTACTAAAATCCTCTGGGTTTCTTAGCCTTCCAAAAAAAACTTATTTCAACTTTCCTCATTCATTCTGAACATCTATTAACCTTGTCCTGTTTTTTTTTTCTTTAACTATAATTCTTCATGGGTGCTTCTCAACCCTTCTAGCCATAATAAGTAATATCCTGGCACAGGTTGAAGCTGGTCGCTTTGTATCTACTCATTCCTTATAATTCCAAATTACAAAAGCTACAAGATTATGCCAATATTTTGAACAATTTATAAGCATACACTTATGAATGATATATCAAATATAACGTCTTGCCTTCTCAATGTGAGGGGAAGGAAAGTGAGAGAAGGAGGAAGAGAATTTGCAACTGAAAATAAACATTTTTATAAACTTAAAAAAAGAATGCTATCCCAACAATGAAGTTTTTTTTCTTATTAAGAAAAAGACCAGATGATTACCCTGAATGCCATTAACTTACTTTTGTCG
The DNA here is from genome assembly GCA_028627135.1 of Pseudochirops cupreus. Lineage (NCBI taxonomy): Eukaryota > Metazoa > Chordata > Mammalia > Diprotodontia > Pseudocheiridae > Pseudochirops > Pseudochirops cupreus. The sequence continues at coordinate 219,567,487 of CM053583.1, forward strand.
TAAGTCAGTCAGTAATCACTTACTGAGCACCTACTATGTGCCAGAAAAGAACTCACAGTGGCTCTCCACTATATCAAAGCTCTGTTTCTCAGTGTAGTATCTATGACTATCAGATAATGTTTCTTTAACTTCAGGTCTCAAATCTTGCAATACGGGCTGGTTACTGATTAACCCTGCTTAAGACTCTTCTCTCTTACGTAGTCAGCTGGTACTATTTTATTAATTTTCCCATCTACAAAGCAGGCTCCTTGAAGGCAGTTTAGATTTTTTTTTAAACAGCTTCCCACAGTGGCACTTTGTTAATGCTAGTTAACAAAGTCTTTTATCATACTAAATACAGCATAACATGTACATGTTAAATACCACTTGATGATCATGAAGAAAGATTGGGGGGAAAAAACCAAGCCAAAATAGCTTATATGCTAGAACAAAAATATGGGTAGTGGACAAAAGCCAAGTTTGGGATAAAAATGAATCATGACTAGCTTTTAAGACGTTAAAATGTTTAGATCACCTCAATTAGCCTCAAAATAAAGAACCTTGTTTGCACCTTATTTGACCTTGATCGTTCGAGGATCTCCCTCCACTCCACTGGGTACACTTTGTCCATACGTTCCTTTGCAAGCTTTCCATCAGTGTTTGTGTTTGGACATTTTGTCTCATAATTGTAAATACCACAAACGTCTCCCTGACGGACGCCCCTGCTCGCAGACTCTTTGTCTCACAGCACGGTGTTCCAGGAGTAGGAAGGAAACAAAAGCAGAAGAAAACAAACCAAGAAAAACTACAAGGTTTTCACACTTTACTTTTCCCAAATACAGAACAATCCTGTTCATGTCCTTTACTCTATCCCAGTGAATTGCCTGCCATATGTCCCTATGAATTAAACAAACACGTGTTATATTCATAAATGGAAGACTGTTTATTTAATAATCCTCATTTTTTTTCCACATTAAAAAAAAGACCCCAATACTCTCACTGGAAAAGAAACCAACCAAGAAAAGGGGACAGTAGTTGGTTAAAAAGAAAAGTGGAAGAAGAAAATATGACTTGGTGAATGGCCATAAAGACATATTCCCAACATCCCATGGGTGAGAGCAGAGAAAGATGGCTAACTAGTTAAAAACAGAAGCACCAAGTGGTTTTAGTTTCAACTAAAGAAAGTAGCACTCTATACTTTAAAAGAAGAAAAAAAAGTCCTATATCCTAAAAATAAACTTTCTCGAATTTTAGAAGTTTGACAAGAACTAACATAATACCAAACGTCTGAGTTTAAAAAAACCAAAAAAGAAGTCAAACATTAAAATAAAACAAAGGTCAATGAACCACATACCTGCTTTAATCTTGCAAGTTCTTTCAGAGCTCGACTCCATTGCTGCTTGTAATGTAGTTTAGACTTCGTTGCTGATTCCAACTTTCTTTCAAGTTCAACCTAATAGTAATTAAAATCGTATCAAATGAAATGCTATGCCACAGTATACAATCACTGAAAGATAATATACACAAAGAGTCTGCCTAAAGAAAAGAGTTTATGTAGTGTAACAAATGACATAATCTAAAACTGTTATATAATTTAGTGTAAATATTATGGCACACGAACATTTTCTTGTTTAAAATATAGCCTTATTTTTATGGTCTAACAGCCTATACACAAAGGACCTAGATTAGTGTAAGCCTTCAGACAGTTACTATAAATGTGTTTAATATATGTATATTATATAAAGATCTTTTGTGTGGTTAAAAAAAAATTCCTTTTTTTCTATTAAAAAAGCAGTTTTGTTAGCATTCCAGCTTAGCTGGCACTTTGGATTCTTAGAAACAAATTATGCCTTTGGATAAAAGTCTCTACGTGGAATTTGGTTCTATAATATAAAAGAAAATGAAGAGGGCTGGCATGGATTATTTTTATAAATGCATTTGTAAAATCCTAGACTAGAGAAAACAGTAAGAATATTTTATCCCACATCAGGTTACTAAGGAAAAGTATAGTCAAAGGGACTTGAAGAATGCTCTAAAGTAAACAAACTAAAAGGGAAAAATATCTTTGACAATATGGATGGCTTTTATTTTCAATTGTTTCTCAAATATATAAAGAAAAACACTAAAATTGTTTAATAAAAAACGATTATTTTTACTTGCAGCAGGCAATCTGTTGTGCATGAACTGGAGCCAACTTGGCTATGCTTTTGGAATGTACTTTCTCAAAGTTTCAAACCACGTACCAAGCAAATTAATGAAGCCAACAGACAGTTTTACTATTTAAGTGATAATGTAAAAATGTGCCTGTTAGAGTAAAATAGCGATTTAACAAGCCAGCTTTTTAATGCAAAAAAAAATTCAATCTTTCCCACACCACTCCCAATGTTTTCTACAGAATGAAGACTCATCACTATCCAAAAAAATCAATCTTCAGAAAACTCATCTGTAAATAACATGATAGGAAAAGCTTAAGGTCAAATTCCAGTTAATATTTACTATTTAATTGTCACCTAGATGCAAACAATCACACACACATGCGCACACACACACACACACTTATGAGAAGTAATGTATTCACTATTTTGTTATAGGTTTTATGGTTTACAAATTCGTAATACTCTGTATTTCAAACTAAAATTTATTCATCCATGTTGAGTAATAAAATACTGGAGAAAGTACCATAATTTAAAAAAAGACTGGTTTTTTTGGTTTGTTTCTGCTCCTTCTTTAAAATCTGTAGAACAAGACTCATCTCTTTTGGCTTCTAAGGAGCTTGTTACAATGAAATTTTGAACGCTCACAGACTTCTTATTCTAATCTGCAATTTACCAGGAAGAGTAAGTTAATACACAAGTTCATTAAAACTCTAACAGATGGTTCAATGATTGGTTTTTTTTTCTGGTCTATTAAATAGCTACACAGTTCTGTATGTGTTATTCATCAGATAACAAGTGTTTATTATTGAACACATAACACACGTCAGACACTGTGCTAGGTGCTGGAAGATGCAAGTACAAAAATGAGAGTTCCTACCCTCAAGAAACTTGGTTTTTACCAAGAGAATACATATCCACAGAAAAATGAAAAAGAGATACAAAATAAGCAAGTGGTTGGGGCCACTCACACCTGGAACAGACCTAAAAAAGGCAGCACATGGGCTGAGAGGTGAGCCTTGAAGGCGGTCAGAGATTTCAAGGGGCAGAGAAGATGAGGGCACATTCCAGGCATGCAAAGGCAGGGATAGAAAACAGAACATGATGTACCAGGAAAAGCTAGCAGGCCAGACTAGTCTGAATATACAGTGTATGAGTGAAAGTAATGCGTATTCAGTCAGGAAATACAGGTTGGAGTCAGATTGTAAAGGGTTTTGAAATGTCAAACAAAGAGTCTGTATCATTATCTTAGAGGCAACAGAGAACCACTGGAGCTCACTGAGCAGGGGAGTGACTGTCACATCTGTGTTTTAGGACTATTAATTTAGTAGCTGGGTGGAGGCTGGATTGGAGTGGGGAAGGACTAAAAGCTGGGAAAGTTCGATCAGAAGTGATTTCTAATAGTCAAGAAATGATGAGGGCCTGAACTAGGGTGGTTGATATATGAACAGAAAGAAGGGGGCAGATGTAAGAGATTGAGAGATGGCAGAATTGATGAGATGACAACTAACAGAATATAAATGAAGACGAGGGAAAGGGGGAGTAAACAAGAAAGAAGAATCAAGGGTAGTTCCTAGGCTATGAATCTGGGTGACGAGAAGAACAGTGAGTATTTCCTTCAGCAAAAATAAGGAAGTTACCACGTGTCTTGCTGCTGGGCCCCCAAGGGCCTCTCCATCTGCCCTGCAGCTGAGCCCTCCCACATGTTCTGGCCTCCTATATTTTCCGTCTTTGACAAAAGGGACTGGACCGACTTTATATTTGTATCTCCAGGGCACTTAATGTCTAGTTTCATATCACCAACTGCCCATTCAACACCTCCACATGGTTATCTCAAAAATATCACAAACTCAACATCCAAAAAAAGCTCATTTTCTTTCGTCCCCTAAACCTCCTCTCTTTATGACTTCTTTGCTTATGTTGAGGGCACCATCATTCTTCTTTCTAGTCATTCAAGTTCATATCCTCAAATTCTTCCTTACCTCTTTTCTTGTTTACTCCCACTCAGTTGCCTGGTATTGTTCTCCAAAAATTATCTCGCCGGCAGTCTCATTCTCTTTATCACAAAACAATTCTGGTCCTTATCACCTTTTACCTGGACAAATGCAATAGCCTCCTAAATGGTCTACCAGCTGTAACCCACCTCACATAAAATTTCCAAAAGAATATTCCTAAAGTATAGGTATGATCATGTCACTTTCCTTAAGAAAATCCAAATGCTTCCAGCTGCATTTGGGATAAAAGAGAAATTTTCCCTATTTGCCTTTAAAATCCTTTACAGTCTGGCTTCAGTGTACCTTTTTGTACATTATTCTTATTCATACACTTGACAATCTATTCAATTGAGACTCTACCCATCCCCCCATTACTTTGCATATATTTTGTATTTAATTTTCTATGATTGTGACATAGTATTCCCCCAAGAGAACATATATTCCTTGAGGGCAGGAACTGGTTTTTGCCTTTGTATATCCATCACACAGCACAGTGCTCGACATAGAGTAGGAATAGATGATCTCTAAGATTCTTTTCTGCTCTAACAGTCTGTGAGTCTAGCTTTATATCTCACTATCCCCTTAGCTCCAAACAAATTAGGTAACTGCTGGCACCCATTTTTTGCCTTCTGTTTCTTACATTTTTCCCTCTCCTCAAAATGTCCTTTTCCCATTCTCTACCTGTTCAATTCTATCCATTTTACAATACTGAACGCAAATGTAATGCTTCTCCAACCATAATCTTTGCTTCTCTGAATCCCTAAAGCACTGCACCTCTCATACATCACTTCCAAATTCTAACTTTTCAAACAGTTATAACTAGACTGTGAGCCATACAAAGGCAAGGGTCAAGTTGTATTCATCTTTGTATCCCCAATAATTATTAGAGTCCAGTATCTTGTACAAAATTGGTGCTGAATAAATATTCCTGAATAAATGAGCCGATTAAAAATACCTTTTTATAATAAAAAAAACAATAAGAATTTCTAGAAATCAGAACTGCTTGGTATTTCCAAATGGCCTAATAGATTCCATGAAATTTAAATATTACATAAAGGAAACCGTTCCTCTAAAATTCAGGCCACCTAATAGTGTCTGGGTAAAAAGTGTCAGGATTTGAGAAAAGCTAGTTACCAGTGTCACAACCTTTGCCCAAACTTCTTTCACTATTCTGCTAGTTCAGGCCTAGAAAAATATCATTATGGGAAGGAAACATATCTGATTCTAAAATATATGGATAATTCTTTGTGTTTAAAAAAGTTTGTCATGATATTTAAATAGAAAAAGATTGATTTTTCTTTGAAACCATCCTAAACACAGGGGCTTAATTACAAAGAGGCTGAGGGCTTCCATTATTGGGCATCGCACACCAGTGAGCAGCCTGGAAACAAGAAGAGGAGTGTCGGTGAGCGCCAGTCTGGCTGATGTCACTCTTCTCCTCCTTTCCCTCTCCTCCAGCAGCTTGATGACAAACTTCCTTTTAATGGGTGGAAAGCTATTCTTGAGCTGGAGGGCCATTGTGATTCTGGCTGTGAGCTGGCTGGTTTTGTTTTTCAAGAGTAAAATATAAAGAAGATTCTCATCTTTTATCTGAATAATAACTGCCCTTGTAGTAGCAAACACAATCATCACCATTAATTCTACCAACTCCATTGGAATTAGAGGTTTAAAATGGGAGGGGGGAAAAATGGTCAGGGACAGAGAGGGTCCCTTAAATGTGCTTTCATTTTCTACATAAACTCTAGCTGTGGAATTCTTGTCCTCTGTCAGTTTTTTAACTGATAAAGAATTATATTTTTGATAACAAGGAATATGAAGCACAGATTACATAAAATCTTAATAGCAAACCCAGATACAACCTGACCGCTAACTTAGTTATATGACCTACAGCACCACCTAGAGGCAAAAAATCTTTAAAACAGTCACATAAAGGACATAAGAGCCCACCCCATTAAAAGAGAATTCACAGTAACTGGAAGTCACAGAAGTTCCAAATAGTTCGACTCTCTCATTTTCCAAGTTAATCAACATCTGTTGAGGACTTAATATGCGCAGGAGGCTCTGCCAGACCTTAGGGAGCCAGGCACTGATGATCTCTGCCCTGAAGTTTACAATCTAATGAGGTTGGCATAAGTGACAATGCCATCAGTCACAATTTAAATTACAAGATGAAACTAGATATCCCTAAAGATTTCAGTATCCGGCACCAGGCCATAATGATGTCTGCAAATCAGCTTCTGGACTTTTTCTGGAAGGGCTGGTTATAGAACATTTGCATGTAGGAAGGAATTTATAGCTTCTTAAGTATCTTCTAACACTTCGAAGGAATCTACTACCTTTATCACTAAATATGAAGCTGGAAGTTTTCAAAACAGTTAACTTTAAAAATCAGCCACAATCTAATATTTATACAGACACAAGGATCTTGGAGGGGAAAGGGTCAAAGTCCAATTTGTTGTGAGTAAACATATATGTATGTTGTCAAGCAAACAAACAGAAGTCCTTAAATCCATGAGAGTCTGTATGGAATTTCTCCAAAGACAAAAGTTGTAAGTCTATCTAGTATTACATTCCTTTCTCTGCTAGTAATATATGTCTCTTGCCTAAATTTTAAATTCTTACTTTCATAGATCCTTATTATATTTCAACCCACTTTCTTAGCTGTAAACCCCTTCTGAGTGACGATTTTTCCTTTATTTTCACTCTTTTGTAGCTCGGTTCCCACTTTCTACCTAGCTGCCTCTCTTACTTAACGGAGATCTGAGTTTGGATCTTAGTCTAGCTGTGTGATTTTGGGCAATGTCAATGAAAATTCTAAGTCTCAGTTTCATCCTCTGATTAAAATGGGATAATATTACCTATTTCAGGGGGTTATTCTAAAGAACAAATGAGATAATGAATGTAAATCATCTGCAAACCTTCAAAAACTGTCTTCTATTATTATTATTATTGCTACTAATATTAAATTATGCCCTACTTTATGCTGATTAATACCCTTACATCCTCAAGTTTTTCCAAACCTAATCCCCTACATTATCACTTTAACTGAAACCTGGCTTCCCTCAAACAACTTTCCCCATAGTTCTCTCCAATGGAGACCATTCCCCAGGACTTACTAGAAGAGAAAGGGTTGGCCTGATCGATGTTTCCCTCTTCTTGTCCTAGAACATCACTTAACCAAGTCTACTTTTTGAAGTTCATATCATCCACTTGCCACCTTCTCCACATCCCTATTACTGTCCCCTGGGACAGTCATTCACCTTCATTTACCGCTGTGACAACCAGCTTACAATTTTCTCTTCATCCTGTCATCATGCTCAGCAACTTCAACATTTGTTCTGATAATTTAACACTGAGAATCCCAGGTCCCTTAATTTCTTCAAATTTAAAGACTTCCATCTACATTTTACTTCTAGAACACATAGATATTTTTCCATCATCACTCAAAAATGCTATACTTCCAAACCCTGAGCTCTTGTTCAACCTTCTGTTTCCTCCATTCTTTCAGAGTAACTGAATGGGGTTTCTGACATGACTGATACCTCTGCCCTTCAACCACCCTCTAATCTCCCAGTCTATCCATCCCCTTTTGGTTCTTGTTCCATCTAGGTTGATCACACATTACCTCAGCACCATACAGTCCCATAGCCTTTTGATATTCTGCCATGTTCATGGTGCTGATGCCCAAATTATGATTGCTATCGCTGTCAGTTAGTTCTGTTCTTACTCCTGGACTGTTCAGATTAGTTAACAAAAATCATGAAAATTCACTGACATCACGTCCACTACAAGTTCCTATTATTTAATTTCCACTGAGCCCTCCCTATAGTTCTGAAATGCTTTTATTCATGTTCAGTTTCTAGTGAACTGCCTGCAGAGACTATTCTAAACCTCTTCCATACTCCACAAACCCTTAATACTCCTTGATCTCAGCAGACACCCTGACCTCCTAATACACTATGGAAACCAAGGTCATCAGCCAAAAGCGCCTTTCAGCTTCCTTCCTAGACTCTCAGCATTACCTCAGAGCATGCATCTAGACCTGTCCATTCCTCCTCTCCTCCCGTCACAAGGGAAAAGCTATTCCTTCTGATTTCCAAGGCTAACCTCTTTCCGTGTGTGTGTGTGTGTCTGTGTGTCTGTGTGTGTGTGTGCATGCATGTGTATGTGTGTGTGATTAATCTTTTCTCCTCCCTCCCACTCTGGGACTTTGGCCCATTCTTATTTACCCCTTCTCCTTATTATAACTCTTCCTATCCACTACTCCCTTAGCCTCTACCTTCAAATATGTGGAAATCTATCCTGTCTTCTAAAAAAAAGAAAAAGAAAAGAAGAAAAGAAGGAAGGAAGGAAGGAAGGAAGGAAGGAATGAGGGAGGAAGAAAGAGAAAATCAGATTCTTACCTAGATCCTGCTAACCCTTGGCGCTACAGTCCCTCTCCCTATGTTACAATGACAAATTTCCTAACAGAACAGTTTCCATATTCAATGCCTCACCCCACTCATTTGGGGTTACAAGTTGGCTTCACTTTTCATCACTCCTAAAAGTTTAGAATGAACCTCTAATCAGCAACTTTAATGGTCTTTTTTTCCCCCCAGTCATCCTTCAATCCTCCAGCATTTAAAAAAACTACAGAGTAATAGTGAGGGTTCAATTCAGGTCAAATTACATTCTACACTACATCATTTTTGCCTTTCTTTGTACAGTGTCACACATTATTTTATTATAATTATTCTAAACTCCTTAAAGGCAAGGAATTTGTTTTTTCATCTTTGTATCCCTACTATCATCACAGTGCTTAGTATATAAAATATGTATTATATATTAGTTGAACTGAATTTGTAAAAGACTCAAAAGCACACTTTCAGGGTTCTCTCCAAAAATTTTTAAGTCTGGGACCAGAAAGAATGAATGATCTTCTTTTGTGTTACAAATGCTACACCTAATTGATGGGTAAATAAGACACTCAAAATAGCTGAAGCAATTAAACTAGAACAAGCAAGTTTAATTTGCAGCATAATAGGGCTGAATCAGATAATTCAGAGTCAAATATGTTCTTAAGGTCCTGAATGGGTAACTTCAAAAGCAATCTCCTTACATAGTAAGATATTCCATTGAAGTAGTGCCACTTGGTACAGCAGAAAGTCTGCTTCACTTGGAGTCAAAGGACAGCAGTTTTTAAGTCCCACCTCTCTGGGCTTCAGTTTCCTCATCTGTAAAATGAGAGGGTTTGTACTAGATGGCCTAACGTCCTGTCCAGCTCTAGATGTATGTTCCTGTCATTAGCATGAATAAATTATTTAGCATTCTTCAACTAGCTTAACTATTCCAAGTGATCTAGTAGTAAGTTAATTAAGGTACCTTTTCCAGTGTGAGAAGATTTATTTCTGACTGCAGACGGATTTCTGGCTTGCTGTTTTGTTGGTCCTTGAAATGCTGGAATTCTTTTTCCAAAGTTTTATATTTAATTTCAGCATCATAAAGCTATAGTAAAAAAGATAACAAGAAAAAAACCTCAAACAATAAAATCCATTAATTTATATATGTTATATATATTAATTTAATAATAATATACAAGTATAATAATAATATATAAATAAAATATTACAAAAGTCAGATCAACCACAGCTTATTTTACTTTGGTAAACGAGTTAACTTCCTTTGAAAGGAAGACACAAAAAAAATGTTTCACAGTGTTTTTAGAGAAAGTGTTAAGATAATTTTCAGTTAAGTTTTAGAATTTTAAAAACTCACTCTTAACAAGTCCTAGCACAGACCGAACCTTCTTTAGGTTTCTTGATTTAATAGAATATATTTATTAGAGATGAACTAGATTTCTTCATGGGCATGAAACAGAAAATTCTGTGGTGCTATAATTTTTAGGAATTTGATGACAAGAATAACTGGATAAGACAATAAACACATCAAACCAAAAGATAATATAAATCTGTAAATTAAAAAATTAGTAAAGGTGTCAACAGAGTGACAGATTTCGAGACAGAAAGATTTGACTTGAATCTTCCTCTGATACTTAACTAGCTGTGTGACCACAAGCTTTCTGAAACAGTTTTCTCATTTGTAAAATGGGAATAATAAATATGGTTGGCTGTCTTATGAAGCAGTTATAAGGAACAGATGAAGCAATATTTATAAGGTACTCTGTAAACCTAAAAGTGCTATAAAATGCCAGTGATTATTGTTAGTATCAAAAATACTAAAGTTCTAAAGCATTATATAAAATACACAAAATACACAAAATATAAAGTTATAAAAAAGTAAATTTGTAATTTAAGAATTTTTTGGTAAGCACTAATAAGAAATAGAAAAGAGATATTCTTAATTAATCTATGCTTATATCAAATATGTCACTAATTAAACCAATGGTAAAGTCTCTACACCTTTACACTCCATCGTGTTTGAAACAGAAAATATCTAACCGATGTGGAACCTAGATAGCAACTTTAAAGAAAGTTTGAGAAGATTAGATTTTTATTTTACACCCAAGTTAGAAACCTATCTAACTAACTAGTGCACTAATAAATCTTTTTGTAGTTTCATTGAGGAACAAGGTGAATTTACCAAATCAGCCTTTTAAGCTACAACACCTCTGATACTTTGATATATTTATGATTTCTGTGGTCTAGATACTTCCTCCTTAAATGTAGGCTACAATCCTTCTACATCTCCTCAGCCTCTATAGTTCTTTCCCACATATTTTTCTGGAAAGGTTCCTTTGATTCATTCTATCGCTTTTGGGTACCTGTACAGTACTCAGATTGTTATCCCCTCAATCTCACTGTGACTGGCCAACCTTATTTTCCAGTTGCACATATATTTGATAACATCTTTCATAGATAGCATTTCTCTTGCTATTAAAATAATATGTTACAGCCTTACTCTGCTCACAGTGTAAAATAAATTTAACTATTTTCGTGAAAACCTAAAATATCTTAAATACCTAAGTATTTTCTTAAATAGAATGAAAGAAACATGATTCAACCTTTTATTAATGACTCCAGATCATTGTCATGACATTATTGTATCATTACAGTTATCATACTATACTGTTAGGTCACTTCTTCCATACTGTAGTGTTCCACAGCGGCATCTCCAGCGGCTCCTCAGGTGTAGCATGAGGTTTTCACAAAGTAACCCCAGAAGGCCTGAGGGTGTGGGTGGGCTTTTCATGTGCTCCCTTACTGACAGGTAGCCACTGCTATGTATTGACTTAACTTTAAAAAATCTCTTTCCCAACAACAAAGTCTGTCTCAATTGCACACAAAATTAAAAAAAAAAAGGGCAAGTCAAGTCTTCAGTTACAAGTAAAATAAATAGGCTTTGATATCTTGGCCTCTCAAAGGCCTTTTTTGCTAACTTCTATGATCCTTGTTACATTCTAGATGACAAAAATTGCCACGAGTGTGATATTCAAATTAAATGGAAATGTTCCTGAAATGAATTTTCCACCAAGGAACCCAAACATTTCAGCGTGGGTTTCAAGCAGAAGAAGATGAGGGATATAAACTCAGTATATAGTTTGGTAAGAAAATAAAATAAAAACACGAGATGGTAAAATATTCACACAAGCAATAGTTGCACAGTATTTTGGCTTTAATTTACTTAAAGAAGGTCAAAATCAACTGACTTGTTATTTTAAAAAAATTTTATAAAGGCCAAAGAAAATCCTTTTACAACGTAAGAAGACAAAGAACATAAAACCACGTAGTACTGAAGATTTCCGATTTTAAAGAGAAATTTTTATAAAGCAAACGCACACACGCCAACAACCCAAATTCGAAAGAAAACTCATGTCTCATTTGTCTTTACTACTATTTGTTTAAAATTCTATTTCATGTTTCAAAAATTCAAAGAGTTACCGATTAAGTACGTACTATACCGGAATATTTTTCAAATTAAAAGCATTAGATGTTTTTCCTGCCATATGGAATTGGGCAGACTAAGTTTCATACAAAGAGCTATGAATAAATGAAAAATAAAACCTCCCATATGCAGACCATCTTTATCTTGCCACTTCAAAAAGAAGTGGAAATTAAAGGAGCAGCTACGAATCGTAATGATGAATGAACACTATAAAACAAAATCACTTTTAATTGAATTTTCCCCATCCACTTATTATTCTTCCAAAAAGGAAATAAACTTTCCCAACAAAAACAGGAGTAACAGCACGTGACATTCTTATCGCACTGTAAACAACAGCCCGTGTGTTATCTCATGTGAGCCTCATGACATTCTGAGATGAGTGTAACAGGTATGATCACTGTTATTATTCTTCCCATTATAAAGATGAGGAAACTGAGGCTCAGAAAGATCAAGTGACTTCGGCATGGTTACAGGGTCACCTACCGTCAGCAGGGGGATATAAACCCAAGTTTAACACTGGATCTGCTGCACTAGTGGAGTCAAATTCCAGGGGAAATGAGCCCTGAAGGCTACATGACGGACTTAGAAAACCACACATTAGCATTACCTATGCTCTATTGTATTTTTGTTTACCGCGTTAAACATTCTCAATTACATTTCATAGGTTTCATGGCACAGTTTGCCAATGTTTTCTAACCTGCTGCTGAAGCCGGTGCTTTTCTCCTTCCAACTGCTTCATCTTTGATGTCTCCAACTCTACCTGATGAGCACACTCCTCTTTGATTCTGCGGATAGAATCCTGAAGTTCCTGAAGGTTTCTTTCATGGTCTAAGTGCATCTCTTTCTTCTTTCTTTGTAGCTTAAAATAAATACAGCTTTATGAAGAAGTGTCAAATTTTGAATGGATAAGCATCCTAAATATTAAAATTTATTTTATAAAAGAAATGAGAACGGAGGGTTATATTTTTATAGACATTGCTAGAGATACAATTTATGGTCAAACACGGAATAATGGAGATTACAAAAGATAAAACACAATTATGATTATATAAACACTAGAGTGAGAAAATACATATTAAAACAATGGTCAAAGGATATGAAAAAGTTTTCAAAAGAAGAAATTGTTAGCTATAAATAATCATCTAAACATGGTCCAAAATCAGTATCAGAGGAATGCAAATTAAAACAACCTTATGGATATCAACTCAGACACCCATCAAATAGGCAAATACTGTAAAAGATGGAAAAATGTATTAGTTGAATAAAGAGGTTCCCAAACTTATTTGGCCTGCCACCCCCTTAAAAAAAACTATGCAGTGCCCCTCCCCCCAAACTCTACTTTCTTTAACAGTGTTTAAAAATTTTGCATCATTTAAAAAAATGTAAATTATTTAAATTTAAATAATTAATAAAATTTAATAAAATAAATAAATAAAATTTAATAAAATAAACACTTCAAATTTATTAATTTATTGTAAATTTGTGAGGTTTTTTCCTACACTGAAATTTTGATATAATACTGCATCATGTAACCATATAGTACCATACTGTAAACATGCCATTACACACACATATTCCTGCCAAGGCATGCTCGACTTCCTGCCAACGTGTGACAGGCTTGCCTACCAACACTTGCTTGTTAGTCTACCTGTCAGCAGACTTGACCATTGATCAGTTATAATTGCATTTTATGTGTTTATTCAGAAAACAATCACTATGAATATAACAACTCTGTTACACAACAGATGATGAAACATGTATAAATGGTTTTTCAAAATTTTATCTTCTCTTTTCCTTATGCTTCTCCTTCCCCCTTATTTTTATTCAATTTCCCCTAGCTGTACCCATGGCTACTACCACCCTCCTGGATCATTCCAGTGCCCCACCCCACCCCACTCTGGGCACCTCTGTAATACTTCGCTGATATGACCGTGGACTGACATAACCATTTTGGAAAACAATTTGGAACTGTACATGAACAGTTAATAAACAAGTGACCCAATGATTGCACTCAAGGATTTATGTTCCAAAGATTTTAAAGGCAGTGAGACCAGTATGTACAAAAATATTCATAACATTATCTGAAATAACAAAAAAGCTGGAAACAAAATAAGTAACCAACAACTGGGGGACTGAGGAGCAAGGTGCACACCCCGTCACACGATTGCAATAAGATGCTATTTTGCAGTAAGAGATGACAAGATTTAAAGATTTCATAGAAACCTGGGAACAAATACATGAAGTGACGCAGAATGAAGAACAACAGATACACGATGATTACTATGTTACAACAAACACAGGCTATCTTTGTATCAAAGTGCTGTTCTGGCCTCTCCAGCCACTAGTCTTCCCCTCTGAGGGCACCTTCTATCAAGCTCTATGCATTGTGTGCACTTCTTGTCTTGCAAGTTACAAAGTAAGCTTCGGGAAGGTAGGAACTGCTTTTTGCTTTATTCTTTGTGTCCCTAATGACAGAAACAGTGCCTGGCACATACTAATCATGGATTGATGAATGATCACCACACCTTTATCCAAGTCACTGATAAAAACATTTAAAAAGAACCAGGCGAAGCAGAATCACAAAAGCACAGCATTTTTGAGCTACAAGGGACCTCGGTAGCCCTCTAATGGAACCCAGAACAGAGAGAAATATCCACTATGACATTCCCAACAAAGTTACAAATAGATGGCCCTTTCCTTTGATGATGCTAGCTCCTTTGTATGTGTGCTTGGATGTATCTTCCACCATCCCCAAAAGAATATGACTTCAACCATTCCCCATCCACCCAATCTTCCACCTCTCCCTCTAAAATGGTTCCTTCTCTACTGCCTTCGAACATGCCCCAGATCACACCATTCTTAAAGTAACTTTGCTAGACTCTACCCTGATCTTAAGCTACGATTCTGTACCTCTCAATTTCTCAGCCAAAGTCCTAGAAAAGGCTATCTACGCTCATTACCTTATTTCCCTTAATCCTTTTGCATTTTTTACTTCCAATCTCACACCTTTTCTCTTTCTACCTGTCTGACTTTTCCTTCTCAGTTCTGGGGCATCATCCATGTTATGATCCCTAACTGTGAGTATGAAACAAGGCTCTTAGTCCTCCTCTCTCTATACTCACTCTCTTGGTGAGCCCATCAGCTTATACGAATATAAGTATCATCTCTGCAAATTCTTTTATCTATATTATCTATATATTCAGCCCTGCTCTCTTACTTGAGCTTCAGTCCCACATCACCAATTGCCTGACTGTTGGACATTCAAACTGAATTTTCCCAGAGGCATCTCAAACTCAACATGTTTTTAAGACATGTTTAGAGAACTCAATCCATTGACGAGTAATAATTAAGTCCCTATTAGGTCCTTTTTAGGTGCTTAGGATACAAATAAAATAAATGAAATAATCTCTCCTTGTCAGGAGTTTACATTCTGATGTGGTTATGATCAGTATATATATATATATATATATATATATATATATACCAATGCAAGTTTGTACCTTCTCTGCAACTTACAACCTTATAGAGTTACCTAGAGCACTAAGAGTTTAAGTGACTTGCTCAGGGTCACACAGCCATGGCCAGTAAGTGTCTGAGGAGGGACTTGACTTTTATATCAATATAAAGAAAAGATAATAAATAAAAAATGAAATGTATTCTCTTTTGCCTGCCACCCCCTCCCCCACCACAATGACTCACTCCTCTTACAAACTTCTCTACATCTGATGAAAGAACCACCATTCTTCTAGTCTCCCAGGTTTATAACCTTATTGCTTTCCTGGACTTTTCACTCTCATCTCACATGTTCAGTTACCAAGTCATGTCATTTCTATGGCTCTAACATCACATTCAACCTCTTCTTTTTACTTACATAACCAACTATCTTGACTAAGGCCTTCATCACCTCTTACCTAGATTACTGGAATAAGTCTCCCCACTGGTTGCCCTACCTCAAGTGTCTCCACTGAAATCTATCCTCCAGAGCTTCCAAAGTGACTGTAATCCATCATGCCTACTTCTGCCTACACCATGCCTAAACCTAGGACACTTCACAGATACCTAATAGCACCTGTGCCACCGCCACTGCGGCTGCTCAGGCAGAGGTTGCGTTATAACTAGTTTAAGTCTGAAGGGCTGCCCTGCAGGGTCCAGAAGAGAGGAGGTTGGGAGCTTGCACAGCAATGGAATGAGTGGAATCAGGTAAATGCTTGGCCATAATGGATGCAAGATAGGTACAGTTGTATTGAAGAATAATTCCTTGATTTCCTATCACAGAAGAGCAGGATGCAACTCATCTTTCCCTTTTCAACCTGAATGATCTACAAACCCCAGCTTTGTGTCATATAGATTCCAGGGAACCAGACTAGAAATGTTCCAATTCTAATCACAGAATCTAAAAGTGGGAGGGACTAAAGGGCCATTAAACCAACTGATACTTGAGTGAGAATCCCTTATACAATATACTTAACAAATGGCCATACAACTCATGCATAAAAACCTGAAGCAGTCCATTCTACTTCTGGAGAGGTAACTGTTAAGAAATTTCTCCTTATGTCAAATCTAATTTTGACCTCTGAAACTTATACTCATATTGTGTATAAGTAGACAACCAAGATCATTTGAATTTATTTTGAGGAAAAAGGGAAGGATCTACTAGAATACTGCTATCATATGGTATCTTAAGGTCCAAATTAACAGAGTAGAAGTTCAAAGGAATTGGTTCACTTTACCTATGCATGCAGCTATGAAAGCAACATGGCAGATTATGAAATGATACATTAAGTCCTACTTATGAATGAAGAATGAGGGGGTAGATTGGATCTAAGCTACCTGAAAACCTTCCTACCTGTCGAGTGGAAGCATTACAGAAGTGGCTATTGGGCCAGTTGCCCTTGGGAAGAGGCAGGGAAAGATCAGTCTCTGTGCTGACCACCAACATCTTCAATCTAGATGTCCAGGATCAGAGGTCTGGGCCACTGGGAACACACACAGCACTCTAATTAGGACTTCCTGGGTCATCAAAGCAATTACACAGACCCTGGGATTTCAGAACTGACCCTGTGCTAGAGGGGGCTCTGGCCAGGGAGCGGTGGGCCCTGATGCCCTGGGTTTGTGGTTTACTGGAGTTGTTCTCCTTCCACAAATGAAGTGGTTGTAGCAAAGTCCAGATTCTGGCCAGGAAGATATCCAGAGACTGGACATCCTGTTGAGAGTACACAATCACAAAACTCCTTCCCCACCCCCAGGTAGTTTGCCAACTGTTATTTTCAAATCTGAAAGTGAATAAAAAAAGGTTTTGTGATGGAAAAAAACTTTCAATGCTTTTCACAAACCTCCTACAAGTATCCAAAATAAACCACATCCAAAAATGAGCATATTCAAATGTATACTCCTTGTCACACAAATAACAGCAACTCATATTAATTTCTTCAAAATAACCCTTTGACATAGTTCAGATATTATTATTCCCTTTGATAAGGAAACTGAAGCTCAGAGAAGTCAAGCGACCAGCCTGGGGTAATTCTGTAAAAATAAAAATTTTCTGAACATCCCCAGTCCTTACATCTCCCAGAAGTGAATGTCAAAGAAAAAATAATTTTTAAAGGAAAAAAAAAGACAAGGGAAGAAGAGAAAAATCAAACAACAAAACTAATCCATACTTTGAGAAAGGCCAGAAACACATGCAGCGTTCCACATCTGTGGGGAACGGTGGGGAAATAGGGTGTGTCTTCATATCTCCCGGGGAGCCAGGCTTATCCTCTGTCACTCGGCAGTGCTCACTTTCAATGGTTTTTCCATTTACATTATTGTAGTCACTGTGTATATTAATTTCTAGGCTCTGCTTATATCACTCTACACCAGTTTATATAAATCTTTCCATTTATCGTATTTGTCATATGATATTTTATTACACTCATGTATAATGGTAATGTATATGGGGAGAGTTTTCCCATCCAGTAATAGGCCCACGTCACATGAAAGCCTGAGTCACACTGAATCTGTGGTGGGAGGAGCTTGCTGAATGGGTGGAGCAGGAAGGATGGAGCAGAGTCCAGAGGAAGTTGGTGAGAGCAGGTAGAGCTGAGGTAGAGAGAGGAAGCAGGCAGTGAGCTGTAAGTGTTTGTTTGGGAAGGCCCTAGCAGGAGAAGTTTTGGGGATGGATGGTGGTGCCCTCTGCATTGTTACTGTGCATAAAATTATCTGTTGCTATGATGAATTTGGCTTTCTGGTATTGGGATTCAGCTTTCTGGTGTCTGAATAAATGTTTTGGTTCTGTCTTCTATGTGGAGAGTCTGTTATATTTCACTATTCAGAATTACGGCCGGCATATTCATAGCCACAACAGGTGCTGTGAATATCACATTGGCGTTATACCATATACTACTGTTTGTTTGGGCATTACCCAATTTATGGGCATCTACTTTGTTTCCAATTCCACAGAAAGTATGGCTGGTTGGCACAGTGATAGAAATGCTAGGATTTAAGTAAGAAAGACCTGAGTTCAAATCACACCTCAGACACTTACTAGCTGTGTGGCCTAGTCAATCTAACCTCTCAGCTTCAGTTTTTTCATCTGTAAAATAGGGATGATACTAGCAACCACTTAAATAGGTTTGTTGTGAAGATCTAATGAGTTACCATATGTACAGTCATTTGTAAACCCTAAAGCATTATAGAAATATCAACTATTATTATTATTATAAATATTTTGGCTTACAAGGGGATTTTCCTCTTACAATAACTTCCTTTGGGTATATGTCAACTTCTGGAATCTCTGGGTCAAAGAGAACAGACATTTTAGTCACTTTATTTGCATAATTCCAAATTGCTTATGCTAATTCACAACTCCACCAACAATGTACTAAGGTGTCTGTCTTCCCATTATCCACCAACACCCACTATTCTCAACTTTTGTCATCTTTGCAGATTTGCTGGGTGTGAGATAAAACCTCAGAAATGTTCTGAACTATATTCTCTTATCATTAATGAACTAGAGCGTTCATTCATACAGCTAATAGTCTCCAGCTGTATGCTGAGAACTGTTTATTCATATCCTTGGAATACTCAATTATTAGGAGACAGTTTTTTATTATACGTATGTATACGATATGAAAATTCAACCCAATAAACATTTATTAAGCACCTACTATGTGGTAGACACTTAGTGTTGAGTATGCACACACACACACGTCTAGCCTGGTTCTCCTCCCATCTGACCACTCCTTCTTCATCTCCATGGTTGGATCCTCATCCAGATCACACTAAGCATAGGTGTTTCCGAGTCCTCTTCTTTTATCCCTCTATCCAACTTCATTTGGTAATCTCATCAGCTCTTATGGACTGAATTATCATCTTTATGCTGATGATTCTCACCTCAGCTTATCCTGGCCCAACTTCTCCAATGATCTTCAATCTCATATTTCTAATTGCCTTTCAGATACCTCAGACCGTCTGCCCATCAGAGATCCTCAACTAAACATGTCCCAAACAGAACTCATTGTTTTTCCCTCTAAACCCTCCCTGCTCCTACCTTTCTTGTTACCATCCTCCTGTAGTCCCCATAATCTAGGGGGGACAATCTAGTCCACAAATCTGGACTCCTCGCTGTTTCTCACTCCCAAATCCCCATATCCAATCTGTTGGTAAGGTCTCTGTAACATCTCTAGAACACACCTTTTCTCCTCTGACACCACCACCTCTCTGGTGCAGGCCCTCATCAAACGTCATGCCTAGACTGCTGCAATTGCCTGCTCTTAAGTCTGACTGCAGCAAGGTGGTACAGTAGATAGAGCACGAGGCCTGGAATCAGACTCATCTTTCTCAGTTCAAATCCAGCCTCAGGCACTAGTTGTGTGACCCTGGGTAAGTCATTTAACCCTGTTTGCTTCAGTTTTCTCATGTGTAAAATGAGCTGGAGAAGAAAATGGCAAATCACTCCAGTACCTTTGCCTAAAGAAACCCAAATGGTGTTATGCAGAGTTGGACATGACTAAACAACAACGTCTGATTGCCTCAAAGCCTCTCTCCCTCTAGGTACAATCCGTTCTCCATTCTGCCACCAAAGAGATTTTCCTAAAACACAGGTCTGACCTTAGGTCACTCCCCTATTCAATAAACTCTGGCAGCTCCAGGATCAAATACAAAATGCTCTGTTTGGCATTCATATCTCAGCCTACCTCTTCCCTCCAATCTTCTTATTCCTTTTTCTCTGAAACATAGTGTTCAATCCAGTGACACGGACCTTTTGACTGTTCCATGAACAAGACACGCCACCTCTTGGCTCTGGGCATTCTCTCTGTTGCCCCATGTGGGACACTCTTCTTCTTCATTTCTGCTTACTGAATCCCTTCACTTCCTTTAAGTCTCCAATAAAATCCCAACTTCTACAGGAAGCTTGCCCCACAAGGCTCAATTCCGGTGTCCCCCCTGTTATTTATTTTCTCTTTATCTCGTATGCAGCCTGCTTTGTTTATACATTTGCTTGAACGTTACCTCCCTCGGAGCGTAAGACTCTTGAGGTCAGGGGTTGGTTTTTGTCTCTTTTTGCATCCCCAGTGCGTAGCACGGTGTCTGACACATAGCCGCTATTTAATAAATGTTTATAGATTACTTATTAAAAAACCCTTACTTGAGAAATCTGATACAAAGATATTTTTCCCCATTTGACCATTTCTCTTCTTAACCTTGCAAGATACACTAATTTTGTTTGTACAAAAGCGTTTCTATTTCATATAATCAAAATGATCAATTTTATTTTTTGTAATTGCCTCTATCCCTTGTTTGTTTAAGAATTTATTTTCTCATAGTTGCAAAATGTTTATGATCGTCACTTTTAAAAATATTTAGTATTAGGTCATTTTAAATTTGTTGTGGAATATGATTTCAGTTGCTGATCTAAAATTGCTTTCGAGCAACTTTTCTCAAATGGGGAGTTAAATAATTTGTGTTTTCAGGTTTATAAGATACTGAGTTATTGAAGTTCATTATTTCTGATTCTCCTTTGTGCAGTGTGTTCAAATGATGTAGTTCTCTATTGTTTAACTGATACCAAGTGGTTTTGAGGATTGCTGCTTTAGAATATAGCTTGAGGACTGGACATGATATTCTTCCTTCCTCCCTATCGCCTTTTCATTATTCCCCATTATGTTCTAGACATTTTGTTTCTTTAAATAAATTTCGTTATTATTTTACTGAGCTTTGTAAAGCTATTAGGATGACTGGCATGGCAATAAAACTACAAATTACCTTTGGTAGTACTGTTACTTTAGATGACCTTGCCATGGACCAGTCATGAGCACGTGATCATCCCTCCAGATATTCAAGTAGCTTTCTATGTTTGAGGAACACTGTAATTGGCTCCATAGATGTATTTTATGTATTTTGGTAGATGATTCCCAAATAGTTTATGTATTTCACAGTTATTTGGGATGGAATTTCCCCTTCTATTACTGACTCTTGGATTTTGTTATAATTATATAGTAATTCTGTTGATTTTATTTTGTAGATTACAACTTTATTAAAGTTATTATTTCAACTAGTATCTTTGCAGATTCCCTTGGATTTTTTAAGTAAACTATCATATTATTAGCAAACAGGGAAGTTTATCTCTTCTTGCCTATTTTAATGCCTTTAATTTCTCTCATGTTAATTGTTACTGTTAGCACTTACAGAACTAAATCAAATAATAATGGGGAGAGTAGGCATTCTTACCTTTACTCCCGTTATTTAATGGGAAAGCTTCTAGGGATCTTTCGCTTCATATGATGTTTGTTTTTGGTTTTAGATGCTTTTTGAAATAATAAAAAAGTTCCTTCTATGACAATACCTTGCAGGGTTTTTTAGTACAAATGAATGTTTAGGCATTTTGTTTATCTATTGAATTATGTAGTTTTGGATAATTTTGTTTTTAATATGATAAATTATGTTGTTTTTCTAATGTTGGAAAACATCCTTACATTACTAGCATAAATCCAACTTAGTCATAATACATGATTTCTAGGATGAATTTCTATAGTCTGTTTGCCAGGATTTTATGTTGAATTTTTTAAGCATTCTTTAATTATATTGGTCTACAGTTCTCCTATGCTTTATCCTTCTCTGAATTAGATATTAAGACTACATCGGTCTGATAACAGCAGTCTAGTAGCGTGCTCTCCGCAACTTTTGAGAATAACTTGTGCAGTGCTGGCACTAATCATTCTTTAAAAATCTGAAAGAATTTTGTGAAGCCATTAGGATCAGGAATTTTGTTTCCTTTCCCTTCTTCTGAGATTGTGTATTTTATATGTCTATTTGTGTGCGTGTGTGTGCATGTGTGTGCGTGTGTGTGCATGTGTGTGCATGTGTCTTCTCAAGTTTTGTTAGCATATAACCGCATGTAATAAGTTCTGATACTTTTATTTCTTCTGGTATGGTGATTTCTTCTTGTTCCTTTGCTACTTTGCTGATGTGACTTTTCTGCCCTCTTCTTTTTAATCTTGTTAGCTAAAGGCTTATCAATTTTGCTAAATTTTACAAAGAAACTTTTATCATTATTATGGTCTTTTTGTTTAGCTACTTATCTTTTTCCCTAATTTTCAATATCTCTTTTGTGTTTAATTTGGGCTTGTTTTTATTGGCTTTTAAGTTTTAAAAAATGCATACTCAACTCATTGATCCTCTTTTCTATTTTGTTAATGTATGTCTTTAAGGATTAAGTTTTCCCCCAAAGTCCTGCCTTAGTTGCATCCCAGAAATTTTGTTATAACTTTCCATCATTATCATCACTGTTGCTCTGGTCCTGTCTCCTGCTGAGGTTGGGGCTCCGGGTTGGTCTTGCAATGGTTGTTATTCTGAACCTCTCACCTACTATGGGATCTAGCGCTTGTAAGCTTAGTTTTCCACCTATCTTAGCTTATCTCTGCTAAGAGCCTCCATAGCAGTCTAGCTGCCCTTTTTAAAAAAATTTAAACAATTTTTAATAGTTCTGTATTGGAAGGAGGAGTCTATAGTTGATTTTCTTTGGTTTTAACACTGTTCTTTCTGGTAGATTTTTCCTTGGGTATTTCTGGAGGATGTAGCTTCCTCTAGGACCTAATACACTGCCATCTTCCCACAATCCAAAGGATATCTATATTATGAAACCACATTTGTCCTTCTCCCCTCACTGGAAGTATCATTGCTCTCACAAAACTGTTTTTTTAACCTCTTGAATGAATAGCAATAAAAGTTTCATTATGGATCATAAATTCAAATAGATTCCACTTTATTCTACGTAACCAGCATAAAGCTTCACGGTAATATATAGCATATGTTAAAAATCATTTTAAAAGTCCTTAATATTCAAGTAGTTAACCCAATTCAACAATGTTCTTGTTATTAAGATCCACCACGGCATAAAGTAAGGTAAAAATCGATGTCTGACAAAGGTATTCTCCTCCTTGGACCAAAAACTGCCTGCATTTTGGCCAAGTCTTACTGTCACCCCTAAAAAGTCCCATTTGAAAAAACAAAGCAAAACAAAGTCTGAATATGAGGATCTGCAATAATAGCAGAAGGATTTTTTTAAAATAAGCATTCCTGTATTGAACAGATGGATCTAAAGAATTGGTTCCTAAATTTTTTTGGATAAAAGCAAAAGCCCAATAAAATAACATAGCAAACATATGAGGCAACTGCTCACAATCAAAACATCTAGTAGGTTTCCAGAAGTTAAATAGGTTTAAAATATGCTATTTGGCTAAAACTTCAAGCCTAATTCAATTATGCAATGCTAAGCGACCTGAGGGAAGAGACTGAATTTTGCCCATTTCTGTATCATACAGCACTGTGACTGCTGTATAATAAGTACTTGATCCATGTTACTGATTGACTGATAAATAAGAGCTAAGTAGTAATGACTCAGCATTGGTCTCAAACAGCTTAGTGGGGAAAAGAGGAAAACAAAAATCCCCCATAGTTAATACTGTTTGATATAATCCATGCTAGAAGGCTAGAAATGCATACATGTACCAAGAAGCAGGAAGCAAAATGAACTGGGAGGCAGGAGCGAATTCGTGACTTCCATCAAAGCTTTATGTTCTGTTCTCTCTTGAATGTGTGGCTGGCCTCCCTTACTCAAGAAGAGCTGAGAACAGGATAGGAATCACAATGTCTTGGCTGGCAGCAGTACTAACATCTCTGCCCAGAACCTACATATTTGCTCTATCCTGAGAAGTCAGTTAGGAAAAACTTTCATCCTTCAATAGTTGTTCTCATCTTGTCACTTCCTTTTTCAGAACTTGACGATGGATTTGCCTGACAAATTAAAAACTACTAATCATGTACTTCAGAGATCTTCACCTCCATTATTTCCTGGCTCATTATTTTCTACAAGTTAAACCACAATGGATTCTTTTTTTTTTTTTTGGAGAGGGGAAGGCAAGGCAGTTGGGATTAATTGACTTGCCCAAGGTCACACAGGAAGTGTGTCAAGTGTTTGAGGCTGGATTTGAACTCAGGTCCTTCCTGACTCCAGGGTCAGTGCTCTATTCACTGCATCACTAGCTGATGCCCTAGTGGATTCTTTTTGCCATTCTCCAAAACTTTGCATCTGCCATTTTTTCCATCTCAAATATTTATCTCTTCAAACTTTAAATACTTGGTGTAAAATCTGCATGAAACAGACACATATTCCCTCATTTTGACTCCAGTTACTCTAGCAACTATGTTAGCATTATCGCAAGTCCCCAAAATGACCAGAGAAGAAAGTGGAACAGGAAAATTACATATCGCTACTCATCTGATGAAAAAAAATCAATCCAATATTTTATTTAAAAAAACTCTAGTGAAAAAAAAGCACAGTTTATGATTTTGTCTTTCACTCTCGATACTTTGAATTCCCTGGACCATCTAGTGTGCAGATTTTAGGGAATATGCCTGCATTTTGAGCCTCTGCACCTTTCAGTGCACAGGCAGCAGTAGCATATTTTCCTTCTGGTGACTGGGGTAGAGAGAACCTGAAATGGACTTTCTTTCCTCACATAAGTCAAACTCTTTCCAAATTATTTTGAAGATATAAATCTAGCTACATCAGGTATCTCACTCAGTTTATATTTTTCTTACTTTTTCTCAACTGCTCCATGTTAACAAATTCTAGGGTTTCTGCAGGTTCCATATACTCATTTTCCAGAAGCCACTTTGAAGTTCACAGTCCCACTGTCTTATCAGAGAATTGATAATGCTGCTACAGTCACTTGTCTGCTTGATTGACTAGAGACTATCATCAGGAGGCAGCTGTCTGTCTTTAGTAAGAGAGAATGATCATTTTTAACTGTTCACCACAAGAGTGAGACAGGTCTGTAAGACTTTCAATCTTTGCTCTCTTCAACTCTCCCTAAAGGGGAAGACAAGATGGTGGCTCTTTTTGCCTCCTTGTTTCCATAAACTTTCTTGTTTAGTGAAAGATAATTTGGAAAAGAACCAGAAATATAAATTGCTTCACATGTAACCTGTAATTTCCTCTTTTCAATCTCCCTCATCTATTAACTCTTCTTTATTCTATAAAAAAAACATAATGCTTCTATTGTTATTGTAAGGGAAAGATTATTGATTCCTACTGAAAATAACTTTTTTATCTATTTCTTATCACAAACATAAAAATACATCCTGAATGGGAAAGTAACAAATTTGTTCATACTGTTAGAAATCTGATGACAAAGAAGTATGCTATATATGAATTGATACAGGCTCTTTTAAAATTAAGTCTATGCATGTTATACCTCTGATTCTGCATTGGAAAGCTGCTGTTCACGCTTCTCTAAGTCATTTAAAGTTTTCTGAAGTTTTCCTTCCAAAATAGTGTATTCTGCTACCTGAAAATTATATTTAAAAAGATATTGTTATCTTCCTAAGAATTTTAAAGATAAATTTTATTATAAGCTTTCTATAAATTTTAGCATTATAGAAACTCAGACCTGGAAGAGAAATATCAGATAATAGAAACAATCTACTTTCTTGACTTTTTTTAGATTAAAAAAAAATCCTCAAAAATGGTGAGAAAAGATATACAGTTACAAATATGCTTACAACAGCTAAGGAACAGTTCATAAATAATTTTATTACCTTTTTCTTTACTAATGATTCTCTTTCTCGATCCCTTTTCTTCCACTCCTCTGCAAGAGCTTGCATGTGAGCTAGTTCCCTCTTTTTCAGCTATTGAAAAGAAAGAGTATAGTCAGGAAAACACAGAAACAAGATCTTGAATAAAATCAAGCAGTTTTATTTGAGCTAAATAGCAAACATGTATCTCCCAAAAGATTTCTTTAAGCATCCGAACTCAAACTTTTGAAAAATGTGGTAGTTAAACTATGTAAAAGTTTCTGTAAGCATCATTCAACAGAGCATAAGGCCCTTTATTTCTGAAAATGGGATGTTAGTGCTATAAACAAACTTATTTTAGGGCAGATCATCCTAAATCCTCAGCAGTCCTCTGAAACAGGCCTAGAGATGAAAGGAAACGAATTCTAACACAATTTCCTTGACCTTCTTTTTTTAAGTCCTTAAGCAGCCCTGGAAATCTTGGGGCAGGGGGGCAGGTGGGACGGAGGCCTCACAACAGATTTGTGCTCCTTGTAGATAGAAATTATTTTTCATTTTAGTTTCTGGGTCCCTAGAGCCCAGTTCTGTGCACACAGCAGGGACTAAATAGATGTTTGTTGAACTGATTCACAAACATTTTTCATTGTCATTTTAAAAGCCATAAAGCATTCTGTTACGGAAAAGGAAAATATATGACCCCAGAGGGACATACAAATGGTTAAATGAAAACAAAGAAGACTGGATCACAAAGGAGCGCAATCAGTGCAACTGCACAAATGGAATCAGCAAGAACTGCCAAGGAAATGGGGTCTAACTGTGTAATGTATTTAATATATTTAAGAGGCAGAAGCAGCACAGGAAAAAAACTAATATTAATGAATTGGTTACTGACCCATTCAAATGGATCTGTGACCTAATTGTTTTGCATCAGAGATCCAGAATACCATCCATTCCTTCTTGTCCTAGAACTCTTGAACACGCTCTCTGAAAGATTTACCGTCAAGCAGTCTAGCCTACATGCCGGAGGGCTTCCTTGCTTTCTTCCACCAGCTAGTGGGATAGCCTGGCTGTCCACTTGTCACTCCTCATTCTTACCAGATAACCTGTCCATTCAATTCCTCAATAAGATCCTTTACTCATTTTTGTCAGGCTCTGCTTAATTTGTAGCCTACACTTGTCCTACGTGGAGTTCACAAATGTCCTCTATGTGGTTCTCATCTTTAATTCTTTGGAAACAGTGGTGTTCCATGACTATCACACAGCAACACCCTATAAAATGTGAGTATTTTAAAGACAGGCCTTTGCTTTCATAGGAAGCTTAAGTTCAGTAAAAGGGCTCTGTAATATCCTGAAAGCAATTTGCTCTTAACCTTCTTATCAACTCTGGGCTCAGATCCTCATCCATCTGTACTAACAACTATGAATAAGCCTAAATGGTGTCTATCCAAATCATGTTGAAATTTAGGCAACAGATATTCTTCGCCACCAAACTTTTTTGTTTAGCTGACAATCTATGTGACATATGTACTAGTTTCTTTCCCCATCTTTATTCACTTTAGCTCCATTTCTACCTCCTCTAATGGCACCTCAATGACTGTGATGTTAAAGTCTAAGTTCCACAATCCTTGATGAAGAAAACAATTTATTAAAATGGCTTTTGTGAATCTTTTCCATTTTTTCCCATTTGTAGTCCTCCTTTTATTTTCAATCTTGAATGCCTCTGGGAGGACCCTGCCTAGTTGAATATCTTGCTGCATTTTCTATAAATGCTTTCATTACGCTGCTTGTCTTTGTCCTATGTTCTCAATGGGCATCTTTTTAAATTTTTTTTCCATTTTAAGTATTTTATTTTTTCTTCCAATTACATGTAAAAATGTTTAACATTCTTTTTTATAAACTGTGAATTCCAAATTCTTTCCCTCCCTCTATACATCCCCCTCATTAAGACAAACAATTTGATGTAGGCTTTTATGTGTGCAGTCATGCAAAACATTTCCCTATTAATCACGTTGTGAAAGAAAACACAGACTTCTCCCCCTTCAAAAAAAACAAGAAAAATAAAGAAAGTTTAAAAAAAGTTTGCTTCAATCCATATTCACACTCCATCAGTTCCTTCTCTGGAAGTAGACAGCGCCTTCCAGCTTGAGTCCTTTAGAATTGTCTTAGAATAGCTAAGAACAAAATTGCTGAGAAAAACCACGTTATTCAGAGCTGATTATCAGACGATATTGCTGTTACTGTGTACAATGTTTTCCTGGTGCCAATGGCTTAAGATTTTACAGACGAGCTTATTTCCTAGCTCGTATTGCATTTGGCAGCCATCTTTCTCCATTTGGCAAGTAAGTCAGGAGTTTTCTGGGCTATTTTGGGTCCCTTGTTGTGGCAATTCATTTACATTGGTTAAACTTCTGGATGAAATTGTTTTCAGTCAGTTTGATTGTCCATGTTTTTGTCCCTGGCAACTGCACTGTAAAATTTAAAAAATGCTTTACAAACATTTTTTTTCATTTAAACTTCAGAACAACCCTGTGAACAACCACTACAACTACTACAGGTAATATTAGCTCCATTTTACTGATGAGCAACTGAGGCCTGGAGAAAGTGAGTAACTTTGCTAGGATTGGAGAATTCTTAAGTAACAGACGCTGACCTTGAATAGAAATCTTTTTACCAGTTTCCAAACTCAATCCTCTTTCTACGATATTGCAGTGCCACAACAGAGAGAGCGGCAGGCCTGGAATCGAGAAGACCTGACACTTCCCAGTGCACTCCTTGGAAAGTCACTTCTTCTTCATGTGTAGAATATAGGTGAGAATGTTTACAAGGCCTACCTACCGTCCCCACGCTGTCGTGAGCAAAGTGTTGTATGTACATCAAACAATGGAGAAAATAGTTTTTTTTATTATGTACAATCATATTGCTTGATATTCTGTTTTATCTGGTCAAGCACTTTCAAGAAGAGAGGGGACAGAATGCAATGCACATAGACTATGGTTTGAAAGGAAAGCTCACCTTTTAAAATTCTAGCAGTTCAATCTTTTTCACTACTGGGGGGGCCAAAATTTCTTATGTGAAAACATTATCTGAAATAACAGGAGTCAACAGCAAATGATCTAAATATGCACTTTAAATAAAAGTCGTCCACAAGGAATCTTGTTCTCTAACTTGTTTTTCTGGCACTTAAGAAGAATGCTGGAACACAACACAGTCAGTATGATTTAACTGAGGGAACACTGAGCCTGGAGTACTGAAGTCCTGGCTCTGCCATGGACCAGCTATATGACTTTGGGCAAGTCACTTCCGCTCCCTGTGGCCTAGTTTCCTCATCTATAAAATGAGCAGGGTGGACTAGGTGATGTCTAGGGTCATTTCCAGTTCAAAACGTCTGATGGTGCTAAGTTGGGAGACAATGGTTGGAATCTCAGCTATGTTAATTATCAGCTGTGAGGCCACAGGCAAGTTCAGTTAGCCTTTTCTGTACCTCAGCCTCTTCACCTAGAAAGGAGGCAGGACAGATGGACACAGCTTCCTATACTATCTTGGCCACGCATTGCGTACATGATCCTTTGCAAATCACTTCACTCTAGTGTCTCTCAGAAAATCTTCTAAAACTCTAAGTCGCAGAAGATCTACCCAGATCTACATCAGTGCAGAAGGTTCCTGATTAGGAATCCCATACACCAAAGAAATCACAAGGCTGTTCCAAAAAAATAAAAAAGGCAAGGGTATGTACTCACGTATTATATAATACTTTCTGTGCTAAAACAATTTTTACAAGTTTCTTGCCATGTAGATTGGGATAGCTTTTCCTAAGGCCCTAACCCACACAAACTAGGTAGCTTTTCCATCAACTATATTGAAGTTATTCAACTTAATTGGCCCAGAAGACTAGGCTTGAATTACTACGCGTATGGCTTTCTGGGGCCTAAATACAAAAGCCAATGCATGAAGAGTTAGGAGCCTCTCCTTCCTTTAAAACTCTAAGGGTAAACGAAAAAGCAAAAAACTGCACCACGATGAATCAATGCTAAATTCTTGCTGAATTTCTTTTTCATCCTATGTTCAAGTTCACTTCCTTTTGTTAATAGTTAATATAATCTATACATATCTCTTCTGTTCTAGGCTGAAACCCAAACCATATACCTGGCCTACATCCAGGTCTAAAACACTAGCACTACTTATATCACCGGGCTGTTCTAGAGAAAAGACTGTGTCATACAGCTAATAACACCTTCACATGTTATTAACACAAATGTGAATTATTAACTACTGACATGACCAGCCTACCTCACACATGGACAAGTTTGTGGCTTAGACTTTGGGGGTGCGAATGGGGGGAGAGTAAGGCGGGCTCCAATGCTCTACTCTCTATGAAAACACAAACACCCATGGGAAGGGCAAGCCCTTAAACCATCAGGGAATTACCAGCCATTTTCACCTTAGTTAGAACAAGATATCTAAAAGCAGAAAAGAAGAGAGCTCGAGGGAAATGGGCTTGATGGGTGAAGAAATGGGGAGATTGCCACCAAATGAATAAAATTATTGAGAATAGCAAAAACAAGTTTCTAGTGGCGGGGGAAGTGCGAGATACAGTCAGAGGACCTTGGTTCCAATTCTGTACATGCCACTTGGAATCTGTGTGACCCCAGGTAAGTCAAAACATCTCTGGAACTCAGCTTCCTCATCTGAAAAATGGGGGAGGAGGGGAGTTAGACTAGATGATCCCTGAGTTTCACTCCAGCTCCAAATCTATGATGCATTCCCTTACTTCACAATTCTCTCTATAGGTAACTCTGTATGTCAGTGAATGAGTGAAGGAATATATGTAACCCAGAAAATAAGGCCAACAACAAAAGACACTATGGTCACTTCCTTAAATAATAACAAATATTTTGGAGGGAAGAAATAAAGAAAAGTTTTGATTTAATCATAAGATTAAAGATATCAGGACATTTAAAAGCCAAATTTAAGCTGACTAGTTAAGTGGCATTTCATATACTAAACAAATGCTCACTTTGCCAAATGAATGGTCAGTTCAGACTCCTGTATATTTAATATACTCTGAATGACTCTTTGCACAAATCTGATCCTGGGCCAATAAGTCACTTGAGATCTCAGGGTCCTAAACAACTCTCTGAGACTAAAGATGCTGAACTGGTGTCGGGGAGCTTTCTCACTGGGAGCTCCCCACACCAGTGAAACTACAGGGACTGGCAAGAACAACAACAAGAATCCATGCACGGCTGAGGATTTTCTACCAGTCACTACGGCTCGATTTTTCAAGTCAAATAAAATCTATAAGAAGACAAATAGTTCTATAGAGAGTTATCGATATATTAGATTTATGGAGTCAACTACATAAACATTTTAGCCAATTATAAACAGAGCAACTGCTTGATTTTCTTTGTGAGGGTACTATGATTTAGTGAAAGGAGCATGGATTAAGAATCAAGAGACATATATTTTTTTCTTTTTGGAGGGGGGAGGGCAGGGCAGTTGGGGTTAAGTGACTTGCCCAAGGTCACATGGCTAGTAAGTGTTAAGTGTCTGAGGTCACATTTGAACTCAGGTCCTCGTGACTCCAGGGCCAGTGCTCTATTCACTGTGCTACCTAGCCACCCCAAGAGATAAATTTCTAATCCTACCTGTGTGACCCTGGGCAATTCCTTAACCCTTTCCAAGCTTCAGTTCTCTTATCAATCAAATGTGGATGGTGTCACTATGCTCTCTCCTACCAGAGCTATTGTGGACAAGGAAATGAGACTGGATTTGAAAGTGCCTAACAAAGTACAGAAGTGCTATTCAAAAGGATACCATTAAAACATAGGAAATGAGGAAAGGTCTTTAACATGACATTAAACAAATAACCTGATTTTCAAAAAGGTCTTCTTGCATTTCTTTCCACATCTCTAACTCCAGAGCTGCTTTGTATTCTAGAGTTTCTCGGGGCTCTGCCTGTGTTTCTGGAACACAAAGTGCTTGAGGAGGAAGTGGCTTCTGTTGAACTGCAGCTAAACCCTAGGGAGGAATATTGAGAAAATATTTTAACTAAAAAGGTACACTGACATCAGGAATCTTTAAAAGTAAGAACCAGTATATAATTAAAAGTATTATATATGTGTACATATCTATCTCTTCACACATGTATATGTTCATGTAAACAGATATCTACATATGAATGTATGTATACCTGGGCTGAGTCAGATACCAGTATCTCACGTATGTTCACAAGTCCATGGTCTTCCAGAGTCAACGTGTAAGAAAGATCTGCTATCCTGTTGTTTGTTCTATAAATTAAAATAAAAAATAATCTTACAACTCATAATATAAAATGCCTAACATAATTTTCCTTTATGTTTGAAATATTATTTGAAAGCAGAGGTTTGAGGAGAAACATGGAGCTCATATGCCATTATCCCGACAACCACTGCTGCTGAAATTATGGCAGCCTTTTGGAGCGATTCCCATGCCACTTTAGTCTCTTGGCTTTCCACCCTTCCCTCAGCTTTTCCATTTCTATTTCAGTTTCCCTAAGTGACAGTTTTCAGGACATTTTGGATTCTAGGCAAAGTCAATAAAATATAGACATTCACTGGTACTCCTGAGATAGATTTCCCAGGTGGAAGTTCCACGAACAATCATATACAACAAATATTACCTAGCGCCATCTGGCAGTCTCTACAACTGTTGAATTTGAGCTGCTTCTGTTTGAGGGATTTTAGGAAGTTACAGGAAAAAAGGAAAGGAAACATAGAATAAATGAACAGATAACTAGGGCAACTTTACCCAGATTCTCGAGTTTTTATAAATTATAGATCTTTGAAAAGCCCTATGAGTCCATGAGGTATAATTTCTTATTACTGTTGCCATAATGAATGAATAATAAGATAACAATACTTAGATTAACAGATAAAAAATAAAAAACCAAGCTGTTATCAGCTACTTAATTTATTTATATGGATCTACTATCTCATCACTGTGAATTATTTCCTCTGGCAGTGCAGATGACAAACCCTCCATGTCTTCCTAATCTGTGCAATTCCTGCCCATAACTTTCTGCAGACGACCTACCCAATGAATGAGAGGTTCTGAGAGTCTAAGTAGACTAAACTCCAGGAGGGTAAAAATTGAGTTTCATTTAAACTTTATCTTATCACTAAGGCATCACTCTGGTTCTAATACTTTGGGTATAACGGTATAAGACCTAAGCTGTCCATTTTTTTCCAACCTGCTCTTGACAGAAGATTACCTCACCTTCTTTTCTGGTTTCTATGCACCCTGGTAATATGCTTTGGCTTACTTATCCCCATCATATATTTTTCCATGTGAGTCACTTACAACTTAGATTCTGAATCTCCCCATCTTATGACCAAGATGGAAAGATACAGCCCTGATAGGTTCAGAATTGTGAAACAATCATTAATCTGCTTTTATCAGCTTGGAGATGAAGAGTAGTGTGACACTGGATAGAGAACTGCCCTAACAACCAAGAAGACCCTACCCTGGACACATCTGGGTAATGTGGCCATTGGGTAAGTCACCATCTCTCAGGGTTCTAGGCCAGAGGTGACTGAGGCCCAAGTTTCCCAGTGCAGTAAGAATCAGATTAAAATGTAACCAGGAAATGTTTAACACAATAAACAAAAATACAATACAACACACCACCAATTTATGATTTTCTAAGTTAATATGCCTCCCGCAAGGACCTGTCTCTTTGCAGTAGTCTGACACTACTGCTCTAATTTAAGACTATAAACTGAAGAGATGGAGCTAACTTACATTGGGGGAGGGGCTCTACTCCTCTGGAAGGCCTCTATACCAGTACAATCACAAGGCCAGTCCCTGGATCTACCAACCTGAGGACAGCCAGCTTCACAGAGCAGATGCCTTTAAGTCCTGCCTCTGGGTGACCATGGGCAAGTCACTGATAACTGAGTCTTTCAGTGTCTTAGGCGAGTTCCTAGATCTTTCTGCACTAAAAGTATCCCCTACAAACCAAATTATAGATATGGCCCAAAATAAAATCAACCTGAAGGGAAATCGCCAATGCAGTGTTCTAGAGGAATCTCTGTTTGACTCTACTCTGTTTATTATTTCTACAAACGACTTCGAAAAAGACAAAGATGACAAGCTTATCAAACATGCGGACGACACAGCTGAAAAGATATTTAACATGAGGAATATTTAAAATAATTAAATATATATATATACACATCAATAATTAAATAAATAAATAAATGATTAAAATAATTAAAAATCATAACAGTTAAGATGAATGAGATAAGCTCAACTATAACCATCAGTATCCAAAAGAACCTCAAATATGGGTCAGTCTAATGGGTCAAATCTAATAAAATTTAATACAGATAAATATAAAGTCCTAAAATTGAGTCAATCAGCTCTGGAGGTGGAATACTCTAGAATTCTATCCAGATTGTGAACTTCGGAAGAATGGAGACAAAATCTTGCCTAAACCGTCTATCTTGATTCTGACAGTGATATGAGGGACACAATGGAAGCTGGAAGATCTGTCTGGAGGTACTTGCCTCCAAATGTTGGTAGCCCAACAAACGCTAGCAGGGCAGAACTGACAAGATTTGGTAAATGATTAGCTATGAAAAGTAAGGAAGAGGCAAACAAGCAGAGTTATACCTGTAACCTAGGCAACAGTAAATGAAAAATTAGGATAACTGAGTGAAAAGCCACAAGTATAAGCCTATGACTGTAACTGGTCATAGCTGACATTGGTGTTAGGAATAAAAAGCCCAAAATACATAACACAGGAACTCAAAGCACACTGCCTCATACATAGCAGGTACTTAATAAATATTTACTGATGGAAAAAAATATACACGTCTTTTCCTAATGCCTGATATAGTGCTCTAGACATTGGAAATGCCTAACAAATATCTACTGGATTAACTGAAACTATAATTATTCTTATTAATTATTTTAGGAACTTTATTATATTTATATATCACTGATAAATCCCTAATCAAGCATGAAGTATCTCCAGCCAGTTGTCCACATTTGCAAACATCCTTCCTAAAGTAGATTCTAATTCTACTGGTCAAATGTTCATACCAAAAGAAGTCGGCCATAATTACTTGATTATGAAAAAAAAAGCTTTCTATTTACACACAGCACGTAGGCATTTTCTAGTTGCTTTCAGATCCTTTACTTTATTTAATTCTTTAAAGTACTCATAGCAGGTATTAACTAGTGTACTCAAGAACAAAACTGGGGTTCCAAAAATTAAACTGCTATGTCTAATGGTCACAGCGACAGAGCCATACTAGAACCTAAGTCACCAGGTATGCCCCCCAAAAAATGTCCTATCCCTCTTATGGAAAATTACTAATACAATCAAATCATGTTTAAAAAAATTCAGCAGCAATGATTGGATTTACCTGCCCTCTTGGAGACATGTGCTGGTGCTTAATGTTAAAGCAGCTTCAAGAGCTGTAGCTCTATTTTGAGACGAGTCACAAAGAAAGTATAGGAACTAACACCTGAAGTCTGGGCTTAATGAAGGGAGGAGGGGAAGAGAATTCAAGTAGAGATTACTAGCGCTGATCACATTCCTTCTCTTTTTCCAACCTTTTTTTCTTTATAAAGAGATGGTGGTAGAAGAAAAAAGTAAGAACTTATGAGGTATGAAATAATTAAAAATCATAACAGTTAAGATGAATGAGATAAGCTCAACTATAAAACAGAAGAGGGAAGCAAAGGAGATTTAAAAGAAAAAATCCAAAAATATGCTGTTTACAAAAAACATGCTTTAAATATATAGATTCACAATAAAGCAAAATTAAGCGGCTGGAGCAGACTATTATGTTTCAGGTAAATTAAACAAAAAAAACCCAACAAAACCAAGGTTAGCAATCTCAGAAAAAGCAACAGTGAAAATACAGTTTGAAAAGATAAGAAAGCTACAATGCTTAAAAACACCATAACTACTGAAACAGTATCAGTACTTAATATATGAGCACCAAATGACATAATATCTAAATACTTAAGGAAAAACTAATCGAATTATAGTAACTGAAATAGTGTGTGTGTATATACATACATACATACATACGTACATATACATATATATATATATATATCTCCCTTTTCAGACCTAGAAAAAAATTTAATAATATAAATGATAAAATAACGGTCTGAACAGAATTTTATAAAAATTTGAGATGCTGAACCTGTGGCAATTAATCAATGGAATAAAAATAATATCCATATTTGTCAGCTGTATGAACCATCTTTACAAAAATCTACCACGTGAAAGGGCATAAAGATGCCAAATACAGAAAAGCAAAATGTTAAAAAGAAATCCTGTATCAACTGTATGCAATAAAAATCCTAATAAAGGGCACTGGACAAAAGGCATAAAATGTGAATAGAGATGAAATAATGTTAAAGAAAGGGTGGATCCAAGAATAAATTATGGAAACACGAGATAATTCCATTAATGAAAATGAGATAATAGCCAGTATTCAGATAAGGTTTTAAGATTGCAAAGCACTTTACAAACAATATTTCATTTCGTCTTCACAAAAACCCTCAAAGTAAGGTGTTACTACTTCCATTTTACAGATGAGGAAACTACGGCAGAAAGAGATTAAGTGACTCCCTCAACGTCTCACAGCTTGTAAGTATTTGAAGCAGGATTTGAATTCAGCTCAGTTCTTCCTGATTTCAAGTCTAGTACTATTCACTGTACCAGAAAAAAACGGTCCTAAGAGAACATTTCTCTCTCTAAACACTTTCATCAGCAAAACAGAAAAATAATAGACTGAAGAATGGGGCACGTAACCAAAAAAAAGAGAAACACAATTAAATCTAAAACCTCCATCAAACACAAATGAATTAAGAATCTTGTGAAATCGCCTACAGTTTAAACAGGGTCTAAAGCATACGCAGCGCGGTCTACGTTATTCGCTATCTGAAAACCGTAACAAAGAACGAGGCGACCGCGCTTTTGTAAACGCCGCCCAGTATTTCCTATCTTTGTGGCGTACTCGGAGTTTGGTCTGAGACGCACGTTTTCATTCTGTGGAGTAACAAGACGGGAGAGCATTTATCTTAAGCAAAGAGGACATTTAATATTAATTAAAATTTTATTTAAAGATGAGTGTCCGCTACTGCCAGAACATAAACATTAAAAAAGCTACAGGACTCACCAAGCTTACCACCAACAACAAGTTCACCTCCTTAGGCCCCAGCTTCCCCACTTGTAAAATCAGAGGGATGGACTAGACACACTTTGAAATTCCTTACACAGCCCTAGGTCTATAATTCCAACTTGACAAGATTCGTTTCTTTTTTTATCGTTTAGTCATTTCAGTCAGGACTGACTCTTCATAACCCCACTTAGGTTTTCTTGGCAAAGACCCTCAAATAGTTCACCATTTCCTTCTCCAATTCATTTTACAGATGAGGAAAGAGGCAAACAGGCTTAGTTACTTGCCTACAGTCACACGAATAAGTGTCTGAGGCTGAATTTGAACTTAGCTCTTCCTTAGGTCTATCCACTGCATCACCTCACTACCCTTTCTTCTGCTTTTTTCCTTTTTTATTTTTTTTGCCCTTTTTTCTTTTAAGGGCAACATAATATTGTGGAAAGAAAAGAATATGTAGAATGAAAGGAAGTGGCTTCAAATCCAAACCCCACCACTAATTTATTACTTATGTGATTTGGGGCAAGTCACTTCACCTTTCTACATCTGCAAAATGAGGGCTCTGGCCATGATTCTTAACATTCTTTCTAGCTCTAAATCTATTACTCTAACTTTATCAAAGAATTTGAATCCAAAGACAAAAAATAAATAGGAGGAAAATGTATATTAGTATGAAAATGTGAATTAGTATGAGAGATTGCTATGCACTACACTAATAATAGTTTTATTTCATGTAGCCTGGATGAACATAGATATTGGAAGGTTACATTAAAATAGAAATATAATAAAATATATTACCCTTGTGCTGCTGTAACAGGAACCTTTTCACTGTAAGTCTGTCGCCAACACTGTTCACCATGAGCACCTAAAAATCGGGTTTTTTCTAAAGACAAGACATTTGAAAGCTGAATTCTTGCAATTCCTAGAAGTAAGTCTTTGGCCATTTTGTCCTTATGCCACAATTCAACAAGAAGTGGTAACCTATGCAAGAGAAAATGTTTTATAAGAACATAGTTGAAATCACAGAAGACAGAGATTTAACTTCACTGAATTAAATGCTTTGCATTTCCTTGGTTCAGACTGAGATGACACAACTCTTTGCAATGTCTTCCTAATCATCATTTTGAATGAAAAGAACATGTAACAAATGTGAATAATTATTAAAATCTGGATCTATATACCTCAAAGAAAAAGTTATTTACAAGTTGTTTTTCTACTTTCTGGTTAAAGGCTTGATTTTTAATTTTTCCCATTCTTCTTTTCAAAGTGCATAAATCTGAATAGAGTTATTTAGAGCAGAGAATGCTTCCCACAGGTAATTTCAACTTTTCTGTCATCTAGACAGGAGGCATCTCCTCTATATTCCAGATAATCACCTTGGGACATAGATAATGTTCCAACACCAGGGGCGTACATGCACTTCATCAGTGAAAGAGTCAGGAATTCCTCTTTGTTCAACTTTTCAACTCTACACATATAGTAAATTACGAGTTAGCAACAGTATTTTTTAACGATTCTTACTCATACAAATCTTCTATTTCCACTAATTCATCAATCCAAATTCAGACAGATGAAATAATATCAAAAATCAAAAACATCTTTAACCTTAAATAGAATATTGAAAGCACAGTTGTTGGAGATTTTTTTTTAAAAAAAGAAACCCTGTCTTTTAAAATGTTCAAAATAAAAAATAAAATGTTCAACATGTTTTTTATTCTTTCCTATGGCATTTTCTGTCATATATATGAATACAAATTAGTAATTTTTCATATGCAACACATTTATGAAACCTCACTATTTAATCAGACTGTAGACAGTACCTCAAGAAGGTATCTTGGAGTTGATGAGGCAAAGTAGCAAAATCAAATGCACAGTAAGACTGGGGAAGAAAAACCTCCATATTTTTCCGAACTTCTACAGGTGGATTGGTCATGATAGGAGCAGCACTTCCAAAGAATGGATAGGAATACCTAGTACCATATAAAAATTAAGCAGTTTGTTAAGAAATGTGATTATAAGATGTAAGAGAAAATCTAATTGGAAATAATAAAATAAAATGGAAGTTAAAATGAACAAAAAAAGGATAAGATTAATCAAGCCTATATTGTATTTATATAGGTCTCATCAACCTTCTGATTAAAATTACACTAAGTTGATAAGAAAAACATTTTAAAATTCCTTACAACAACTGAATTTATGCAAATACATCAATCAATGATGTTTACTGAATATGAAACAGCATTAGTCAATTTTGCTTTAGTGTTCAAAAGAATTCCAAAAAAGCACACTAGCTCTGGAATCTAATGCCCTGTGTGTGGCTGAGTCTCAGCGGTACAACTGATTATGACTGTGTGTAAGTGTCTCATTCTGCTGGGCCTTAGTTTTCTTATCTGTAAAATGAAAAGACTGAGTTAAATAATTTCTTAAGTTTCTTCCAACACTAAATCTATGATATCATGATCAGTAACAATCTTACTTTAACCAAACATATGTATCATTCACTTAGCTCAGTGGATAAAATCAACACGATAAACTTCAGAAAAATACAAACAGAACTTACAAGCAGACAAAAAATACAGACAGAGAAAATGACACAATTCAACAGACCAACAGACTGGCTTCTAGCTGTGTGACCATTACATATATACATAGCTAGTTACCTCAAGAGTATATATGGCCTTCTCCAGGGTCAGAAGACCTCAGAACCTTCCTGATCCACTGCCTAATTACAAAGTAACAAACGGTGTGGGCCTTCCTGAAAAACAAAGTCTCCCCCTAAGCAAGCTTCTCTTGTTGGGCTCCAAGTGAGGCCCGTTAAGGGGCAGGGAAGATTTTCAAATTCCCTTACCATGACAGAGAGTCATTTTATCCAACTCCCCCCAAATCTTAAACCTTTCAAAAAGAGAAATCGTGACAAAGATAAAGCAAATCCATTTGTCTTCATGGTCTAGGACACCTAGAATCCAAACAAAGGTTTAAAAAAAAAGCCTAAAACCCGTGAACTAATACTCTCTGACCCTGAGCTTCTTCACTGCTCCTTCTCCAAATCCCTTGCTACCAGCTATGAAGCTGCACTAGCAGCCAGGAGACCATAGCTGCTCAGGAGCCATGGGCCATAACACCACAGCATCAGTGGTATAGAATTCTAAACTCCCAGGCCAGGGAAGACAACCCTATTGCACCAGCAAATTCAGAGCCAGGTCAACAATGTAACACTAAAAGAGCCAGTGATGGGGGGTGGGGATGTGGGTAGGTGGGAACAAGAGCACTGTAAAGCTCTGAAGTGCCCCCTTCAGGCCAAAGAACCAAGGAAGAGAGTGAGGGGGCAGGACACCAGGAAAGGACACAGTGTATGTCTTGAGGGGGGGAGGGAAAGAGGGAGGTATAATGGAACTTGAAGATCCCTTTGTCTTTGCATTGGTAAGTCAACAGGTACTTAGCACTTAGTTTCAAGTTAATTATATTAAGCCCCTGTTAAGAAACAGAAGGTATAAACCCCTGTTGCTGATGTAACAGGAAGGGGCTGGAACAAGAAGGAGTTAATACCTTATATAAGGAAAAACACAAGCTGGAGAGTCAGAATTTCTCTCAGTGAGTATCTGGAGGCTGAGCTGCTACTCTGGACTGAGGACTGAACTGAGAATTGAGAAGAACTGAGAAGAGAAATGAGAATTGAGAACTGAGACAGAACTTCTTGGAGTAAGCTGCGTGGAGGCTGAGGAAGAAAGGCCCAGACTGGAGAAAGTGATTTTGATTTTGAGACTAGAGCTGGAGAAAGTAATTTTGACTTTGAGAACAGAGCTGGAGAAAGTGATTTTGTTTTTGAGAACAGAACTTGTGGTGGCAGAGCTTCTTCTGAGAGCCAGCCAAACTCCTGCTGAGAGCTTGCAAGAACCAGATGGAGCTGCTAGAGGAAGCATGACTGTGGTGTCAGTACTTTGTCTGTTTTGGGTCTATGTTGATTTCACAGGCAGAAAGTGAATTGAGATGATAGTACCAACCATGTGTGTGAATATTGTAATTCTGCTAAGCCTGATGTGTGCAGATATTGCTGTAGCTCTGTTAAGTTTTCTTTTCCCAGGAACAGAAACTGTGAATGACTTGACGTGGACTGGACACTGGGAACTTCAACGTGGGGCAGGAACTGCATGGAGAGCTGGATAAAGAACTAGGAGCTGTCGGCCTTTGAACTCAGGTGGCAGTTGGTTAGATTCAGGCAGTAGCTGGGACCATGGAAGCTGAGAGCCTGCCTTGAGTCAAGATGAAAAGACCTCTCCTTGACTATTTAATGCTGACTGATGAAATTTTAACTTACTTATGACCTAGGGGTGGATGGCCTTTATACTTTCCACTACCTCTTAAGAGGGTACTGAGTAGTGACTGATGAAATTATAACTTAATTGCATCCCATAGGTGGAGGACTTTGACTTTTATACTTTGTAATTGAATTACAGACTTTGTGATTGACTAAATGAATGTACTTTGCTTTAAACTATGTGACCACTTTGGTGAAAACTACATCACCATTTTAGTGTTAAATTGTAACATTGTGGATGCTGTACCTTGATTTTCTTTGAATAGTTTTTCTTAGTTTGTTACTGAATAAGTAGAGAGTTTACTATACTGTGAAAACAGAACCTTGAAAGCTGTTCAGAGCAGCAGTCCTCTGGAAAACTGCTCCTGCTTGGCTTTACAGGAGGGCAGAGTGTAGCACTCAACTAAGCATGAAAGAAAAAGTATCCAGTTGGAAGCCGCTTTTGATCACTCAAAAGTCATTTGAGGCAAAGACCTAGGCTGGTGAACTGTGTGTATTACCCAGTATGGAAGATGCTGAGATACTCTGAGATCCAAGAAAACCAGAATCAGAGGGGAGGGAGTCAGTAAGTGACGGATAGAAGGAAATAATGGGGGAAAAAAATTCAATGAAACTACCAAAGACTCAGGAAGAAGAAAACTCAAAACCTTGAAGATAAATCAACAGGAAAAGCAGTGACAACAAAAGGAAATATAGCCTCCAGATCCAGTAAATAAGTTCAGACATCTTTCAATAAAGACTGAAAAACGGAGAGGATCCTATGAAATGAGACATACAGAACCACCACAACATGATCTTCTCAAGTGGTACAAAAGGTAAACGAGAATTATAACAACAGAATTGATGGCCTACACAGGAAGAACAATGGGTAGAACAGAAAAACTAGAATCTTCAAAGACAAGTAACAAAAGTAAAATTAAAAAAGAGAGAATAATAGATTGGGAGGGTAAATTCACAGATGTGAAAGACACTTTTAGAGAAGCAAAAACTGGTAACATTAAAAGGAAATATGCCTGCTATGCAAGCTAAACATATGGAACTTCAAGAGAGTATATATAAAGAACAATCTAAGAATCAAAAGGTCTCCCAGAAGAACACACAGGGCAAAAAACCTTAACCCTCTCACGAAGGAAATAGAAAAGAACTGCCCAGAACTTCTTAACACAGAAAATGAAATATCTATTGAAAAAATTTATAAATCACCTCCAGAAAAAACAAAACCAAACCCAAAGCTGCAAACTACAAGACACAGTGGTTAAAGCCAACAATTCAGTTCAGAAACAAATTCTGCAAGCAATCAGAAGAAAGCCATTCAAACCCAAAGGATATTTGAATAACGCAAGACTATTCTGTACCAACCAGCAAATGTAACAGAAAGTGTAGCAAAGAGCAAAGAAGCTCAGGATACAAGCCCAGGGTGACCTATTCTGCAAAACTGAGATTAACCATGCGTGAAAGAAAGATGAATGTTCAATAATAAAGAGGGCATTTTAAACATTTTAAAAAAGGAAAACCTGAACGGAAGCAATTATTTGCTCCTGAAACATCCCAAATAAAAGAAATGCAGAAGGAATTAATAAATCCAGCAGCCAAGGACAGCAACAGAAGTACAGTAGAGAGACCAGTAATAGACTTCTTTCTTAAACATACACACAGGGTGAAAGCAGAAATCTGGCTGAGATAATAGTAAGGAAGCAGATAAAGGATTACAGACAGAACCCTTCTGACACTACCTACAATGAAACAATGTTCTTTTGGTGGTCCTACACTAAAATATGGGAGAATGCATGAAAGTGGAAGGGGAGCAGAGGGATAGAGAGCAGTGTGCGATGTGCTAGGTAAATTAGAGGCTAGTATTGAGGAGAAGGTGACCACTGTAGTCTCAGAAAGAGAAGAGCCTACAGGGGACTGGGTGACAAGGGGAAAGACTGAAAAGGGAAAAGAAAGGAGGTATTATTTTGGTGGTGGAAGGAGGTTCCACTAATCCTGTGGTTAAGGAGAGATGGTCTGTGAAGCGAGAGGGGAACCTTATGCTTGGATGTGACCTGGGGGATTTGGTGCCAGAAAAATTACGGTCTTACATCGGGAGGAGGGAGTTAGAATTCCCGGGGGCAACTGGCATGTGAAGGAGTGGGAGAGCATGGAGACAGGGATGAAATTTCTAGGCAAATGTGAAACAAAAAATTACTATGGGGGAACATAGATTAGTGGGGGACTGCATAGTAAGGGCCACGGTGAGAAAGGAGCTCTTACCATAGAGTAGTGTCTTCTCAGATACCAGTAACATCTGACACTACTCTGGAAGTGAGGCACAGTGAAAAGAGGAATCCCCAGGGCAAGTTCTACGAGGTACTGGCAGAAACGCCTAGAGTGAAGAGCCTAGAATGGATGTCTTCAAAGCTTCGTTTGAATGAGGAATACAGAGAAGAGAGAGATCAGATAATTATTGCAGTCATAAATCAAAGAATGAAGATCTAAAGTAGACAGAAGGAGAAGACTTATTAAAGAGAATGAGATATCATTTTTAGAAAGGGGCACAAAAAATGAAATTAAAAAATGAACAAGACTATTAGGAGAGGAGAGGAAAGAGAAATCTACTTGTCTAATTGAGAGCAATCATATAACTATATACAACCAAGAAAGAAAAAGGCACTAATAAGCAAAATTCTAAAGGGAAAGGAGTAACGAAAGAGAGGAAGAGGGGTGACAGTGGGAAAAGAGCCACCTTAAAAAAAAGATGAAAGTAAAGTAACTAATGGATCTT
This sequence comes from Pseudochirops cupreus, assembly GCA_028627135.1. Lineage (NCBI taxonomy): Eukaryota > Metazoa > Chordata > Mammalia > Diprotodontia > Pseudocheiridae > Pseudochirops > Pseudochirops cupreus. The sequence continues at coordinate 219,611,811 of CM053583.1, forward strand.
AATACTGTGTTTATAGCAAAAGGGGGAGGGAGAGGGGATCATAACTTGTATAAAAACAATAGTATATTCAGATAGAAGAACGTATGAACCAAAATCAGAACTTTAAATGTGAATGAATTAGCCAATCCAATAAAATAAAAAGGGAACAAAGTATATAAGAAAACAAAATCCTACTTCTTCCTCATAAGAAACACATTTAAAAAAACAAAGACATACATGAAATAAAGCTGAGTTGAAAAAATTTACGATGCATACAAGTTGCAGTAACGAAAGCTGACAAAGCAAAAATAAAATAAGATAAACAAGAAACAAAGAAACTATATTATGCTGAGAGGAACCACAAAAAACAAATCAATATCAATAATAAACTTATATGCTCTAAATGCCTTAGAAAGCAAATTCAGAGAGGAAATATCTGAGGTACAAGAAGACACAGACAATAACAAAGGGCCACACAACATACAGCCCACAGGCCACTTGCAGCACGCCAAAGGACTTCAGGCAGCCCATGAAAGATGTAGGGTTGCCACTGAGAACTCTCCTGTTTGTCATGTGTCCTGCAGCGACCAACCATCATCAGCCTATCTCTAGCCTAACCTGTCTGTGGCCCAAAGAAATTTAGCCTATTTTAATTCTGGCCCCTACCTACTGCCAAGTTGTGCAGGTCTGCAATGTGCTAAGAGTGACAGGAGACTTCAATCTCTCTCCCCCCCGTCTCTTCTCTTTCTCTTCTCTCTCAATTTTGGACAAATGTAACAGAAAGATAAACAAAAGGGAAAACAAGGAACTGAACAAACTGCTGGAGAAACTAAGAGTTAAAGACTAACGGCAGCTTCTAAATGGAACAACAAAACAATACACGCTGCTGAGCACCACGTGAAACACTCAAAACCGACCACTGCTAGGGCACCGGGACATTACAAACAAATAGAAAAAGGTGAAAACTGCAAATATCATCATTACAGACCAAAATGCAATCGGTTCAAGGACCACAAAAGATACTGATCCAAATGGCAACTTAATAATGAAATCCTAAATGAGTAAATCAAAGAACAAATAAAAGAAAATCATAATGATGAAACAACGTAGGAAAATTTCTGGGATGTAGCTAAAGCAGTTCTCCAGAGAAGAATCAAAACCTTAACATACATTAAAGAAATAGAAAAAACAAAAGGTTAATGAAATGAATATTCATTAAAAAATGAAACCTACCTAAGAAATAAGCCTAAAATAAGTATAAAGAGGAGATGTTAGAAATTAAAAGTGAAATAAATTAGAAACGAAAAGCCCACAGAAATGGTAAAAAAAAAACCAAAAGCTTGCTTTTTGAAAACTAATAAAATTGATAAACCCTTAGATAATTTGATTAAAAATTAGTCAGCAAAAAAATCAAATTAATAGCAAATGAGCAACGTATAATCACAGAAAAATAAGAAGAAATAAAAATAATACTCAAAACACATATTATACACAGTTACATTTTAACAAAACTGAGAAAACAAAAGAAACAAAGGAATACCTGCAAAATATAAAATATCCAAACTACAAAAGACCAGAAAGAGTTCTTAAATAACTCGTTCCCAGAAAAGGAAATAGATCTAGCTGTAAGGAAACTAATAAAGCAAAAATATTCTTGGTCCTAATGGATTCACAGAAGAATTATATCAAATTTCTAAAAAAATAGTACCCACATTTCACAAATTATTCTTAAAAATTGATAAAAGAAAGCACCAGAACCCTTTAATGAGACAATGCTGTCCCAATACCTAAACCAGGGAAAGATAAAACACAGAAAGAAAACTATAGGCTAATATTATTGATGAATATTGAGTCAAAAACTTTATATACAAAATCCCAGAAAACAAATCACAGAAATTTATCTAAGAAATCATTTATTATGATCAAATGGGATTTTTAACAGTTATGAAAAGAAGGTTTAACATTAGGAAAACAATCAACAAAATTAACTGTTAATATTAAAACCTCAAACATCCCAAACAACACCATAGTCTCAACAGACACAGAAAAAGCCTTTGGAAAAATACAACACTGTTTTATGCCCCAAACCATAACAAGTATTGGCATTTTGAACCTCTTAAAAAATATAATAAAAAGCCGCTATCTAAAAACAAAAGCAATCAGCATATGCAATTGGGGATACATTAGACTCTTCTCCAACAAATACAGAAGTAAAGCAAGGATGTCCACTGTCCTCACTTATCATTTGATAAACTTCTGGAAATGCTAGCAATAGAAATAAAACAAGAGAAAGGAATTAAAGGAAAAAGGATAGGTAAAGAGGAAATAAGACTATACTTGGAAAACTCCAGGGAATCAGCAAAGATACTAATTGAGAGAATTAATAGTTTCAGCAAAGCTGCAAGCTACAAAATAAACCCTCAAAAATCAATAGCATTTCCATACTATAACAAAATATGAGAAACAATAATAAAGAGAAATTCTATTCCAAATAGCTGCAAGATGCATAAAATATCTGGAGATCAACCTTCCAAAGCACACAGACGACTTGTACAGATTCAATTACAAAGTACTCCTAATGAAATAAAGAACAACTTAAATAGCTGGAGGACTATTCAGTGCTCCAGACCAGACTGTGCCAACATGACAAGAATGGCAACACAACCAAAACTGATGTACTCTATTAATGCTATGCCAAATTACCAAGGGGCTACTTTACAGAACTTGATAAAAATAATAAAATTAATTTAAAAAAAAATAAAAGACCTAGAATATCAACAGAAATGATGATTTATATATATTATTTATATATTTTATATATATTAAAATATATATTATTTATATATTATTTAATTACTTATAAATAATTACGGACAATAGGGGAATAGCTCTTCCAGATCTCAGAGTATATTATAAAGCAGCAGTCATCAAAACCACCAGTATTTGGTTATAGAACAGAAAGACAAAGTCAATAGAACAGACTCGACAAGGAAGATTCAGAGACAATAGAACTCAATAATTCAGTGTTTGATAAAGTGGGAAACATAAATTAGCCAGGGAAAAAACTGTCTTTATAAAAAACCAGAAAGCAGTCTGACAGAAATTAGGCTCAGAGTAAGTTATACCATATTCCACAATACATGCTAAATGTATATGCTTAATATTAACTTAATATTACAGAACATGCTACAAAAAATTAGCAGAAAAACATCATATCACCTTCACAGCTATGGGGAGTAGATATATTCTTAGAGGCAATTACAAATGACAAAATATCTAACTTTGATTTTTTGAAACTAAAAGGGTTTTGTACAGATAAAATTAATGCATCTAGAAAGGAAGAAGGGAAGCGGTCAAATGAGAAAAGTTTTTTGTAGCAAACTGCTCTGATAAGGGTATGGTATCTAAGATACATAAAAAGAGAGTGTGTGTGTCTGTGTGTCTGTGTGTCTGTGTGTCTGTGTGTGTGTGTGTGTGTGTGTATGTGTATAAAATAGCCATTCTACAACAGTTAAATGGTCAAAGGAAAAGAACAAATAATTATCAAAAGAAGAACTGCAAAATATTCACAACTACATGAAAGAATGCTCCAAATTACTAATAATGAGAGAAATACAAATCAAAACAATCCTGAGACTTTACAAATCAACAAAAATGACAAAAAACTGGCAATAGTCAACAATGAGGCGTGATAATGGAAGGACAGGCACACTAATAAATTGTTGGTGGAGATGTGAAATGAGACAAGCATTTTGGAAAGTAATTCGGAATTAAGCTAACTCAAATGTCCATACCCTTTCAACCAAAGACCCCATTATAAATAGGACATCAATATGAATAGTTCTCATACATTCCAAAATATTCCCAGCAGCACCTTTTGTGACAGCTAAGAATTGGAAACAAGAGTAGATGCTGATCAACTGTGAAATGGCTAAACAAATTACAGTACATTAACATAATGTAATATTATTATTCTGTGGTAAATACAGAGAATCATGGAAAGATCTATACGAACTGAGGAGGAGTAAAGTAAACAGAGCCAAGAACAGGAACAGCAAACTAAATGGAAAGGACTACGTGCCAAAGAGCAAGTCAATGGAACAACATTTTAAGAATCAAAGAGGAGTAGTACAGAGAGATGAAAAGACACTCCCAAGCCCACTGCACAAAGGAGAAGGCCCACAGGCATTACAAACTGCACGTTTTCAGACTTTTTCAATGTATCAATCAGTTGTGCTGATTTTTTTTTTAATCCCTAAAAAAGACTATTTGTCATTTGGGACGGCTCTCTGGGAAAGTCTGGGTAATAACATAATTATATACAATGAGATGCTCTGCATCCCCTGTTGTACCTCCAAGAAAAAAATCAAAATGCCATTTATCCAATGAAATTTAATAAATAATCTTTAAGTTCATAGTTAATACTAAAGAAGGGACCTAAGTACAACTAATACAACCTTCTTGCCTTGTAAAGAAGGAAAGAGGGCATAAGTTAACAAGGCTGGTACAATACACAATTGAATCTAGGTACCTCAATACCAAATCCAGGATTCTTTCCATTATATGATCCTGATTTTCAAAAGTTTCAAGGTTATGGAGCTTCTTCTGCCTTGTTTTTATGGACTAAGAAATTTTATGCAGACTGGGGAAGGGGTAATCAGAATGCATACCATGTTGGGTGGAGGGAAGGGGAAAGATGGGGAGAAAATATGGAACTCAAAATCTTGTGGAAATGAATGTTGAAAATTAAAAATAAATAATTTTTTTAAAAAAGAACTTTTACCAAATGTAGAATAAACTGTGCTTCCCAAGGAACTTCAGAACTTCACAAGACTCTCAAGTTCTGTAGAAGTTTAAAAAGAACTATTTTTGTACAGCTTGTATACCTGGAAAATCTTGGCAAGTTAAATAACAAACATTCTTGGAAAATTTAAACATAGTTTGGCAGTAACAAGAAAGACTGTTAAATAACTTTTTCTTTAGACTAACTACTTCCTATTTTTCTAGATTATTTGATGTCTCAAAATTATTATATCATAACTCAAGTCAACAAACTTTTATTAAGTAACCCCTATATGCAATGTATAATGTATAGGAACAGGAGAAACAAAAACGAAGCACGATTCCTATACTAAAGGAATTGACGGTCTAAATAATTATTGATACAAGTTAGAATGGAGAGGGGAGGTTAAATAGATGGGAGATAAAAGAGTAACAGGATATATTACATATCTGGAATGCAAAGGAGAAGGAAATCAGAGTAGGCCTCATGGAAGAAGTAGCTAAACTGAACCTTAAAGTCAAGATTAAGAAACAAGAAATAGTTTAGTTTGCCCAGCAACACAGAAAATTAAGGAGAAGTTTGTAAAACCAGGATTGAAAAAGAAGTGAAAGTAGGCTTGCTATTTTGGGGTGGGGGGGTAGGGAAAGACAGGGAGAGAAAAAATTGTAACTCAAAATCTTGTGAAAATCTATGTTGAAAACTAAAAATATATAAATAATTTTTTAAAAAAATAAGTGAAAACCTGCATTGAATGCCAGGTGGAAACAGAGAGACACTGAAGAAGGGTCTAGGAAAAGGGGCCAAAAAGATTAAACCTATCTATTAAGGGATTATTCTGGCAGTTGTGTGAAGATACAAAAGGTAGAGAAAATGACACTGGGTATGGGAAAACCAGCTAGAAAGCAATTGCAATGGTCTTAAGAGAGTGAAGTGCCTGAATTAAAGTCAGGGCACAAAGAATAAAAATACAGAGGTGGTTGGGGGAGATACTATAAAGGTAGAAAAAAGGACATGGAAATTGATTGGATGTGGAGGATAGGGCAAAGGAAGAATTAAAGATGACTAAAAGATCTGGAGTAGAGAGATACTACTAAAAATATGCAGGTATGAATGAAAAACAGGAGGTCTGAGACAGTGTTTAGGAAAAATGAAAAATTCCATTTTGGATATCTTGAATTTTAGAAATCAATGAGCACACAAACACACATGGACCCATAGACAGGAAGACCTGGATTCAAATCCTTTCTCTGACATTTTTTTTTT
>CM053583.1:219618335-219716447 GCA_028627135.1 Pseudochirops cupreus
CTATTTTCCAGGTCAGTGGTTTTTTTCAAGGAAATATTTCACATTGCCTTCTATTTTTTCATTTGTTTGGATCTGTTTAATAGTATCTTGATTTCTCATAAAGTCATTTGCTTCCATTTGCTCCACTCTAATTCTGAAGGAGTTATTCTCTTCAGTGAGCTTTTGAGATTCTTTTTTCAACTGGCAAATTTGACTTTTTAAGGCATTCTTATCCTCATTGGCTTTTTGGGCCTCTTTCGCCATTTGAGTTAGTCTATTTTTTAAGGTGTTGTTTTCTTCAGTCAGGTTGTTGACTTTCTTTTCATGATTTTCTTGCATCATTTTCATTTCTCTTCCCAATTTTTCCTCCACTTCTCTTATTTGGTTTTCAAAATCCTTAAGCTCCTCTATGGCCCATAATCAATTTACATTTTTCTTGGAAGCTTTTGGTGTGGTTGTTCTGACTGTGTTGTCTTCCTTCCATTCCATGCTTTGATCCTTTTTGTCCCCAAAAAAGGAATCTAAAGTTGAGTTGCTGTGTTTACTTTGCTTCCTTTGCCTGCTCATTTTGCCAGTCGATTATTTGACTTTTTAGGTCTGTGGAACTCTGCTTCCAGAGGGGAGAGCTTTGTCCCAAATCGCTGGGGTTTTTGCAGCTGCTGGAGCTATTAGGAGGCCACCGTCTCTGCAGCTCCCACCAGCTTTGGCTCACTGGTCACACAGCTCAGGACCACCACCCAAGACCACAATCCCAATCCAGGCAGTTTAAGGCAAGAGCCCTTAGCCTCTGAATGGTCACTTGGCCCCCCTGCAATATGCAGGCTAGGAGCTCTGAAGCAGCCACGTGGAGGCGGCTGCAGGGCCGCCGCTTCTGCTGCTTTCTTGCCCTGGGGGCAGATGCCCAGACCCATTTTTTTCCCCTAAATTTAGCCAAGTTCCACTGACCTTTCACTTTGTCCTTTGTTCTTATGGGTTGATAATTCTGGAAACTGCAACAGCTGCCAGTGATCCACTCTCCTGAAGCTCCAGCCGCAGCTTGTCCTGGCGGCCCTGGGGCTAAAGCTGCAACTGGTCTCAGCTCCCAGTGTACTGCAATGAGCCCTTCCCGTCCCGCCTGCCGGGCTGCCTTCAGTGGGAGCTTTGTTTCTCTGTACTTTTGTGCATTCTGAAGCTCTAAAATTTGTTTACAGTCACATTTTATAGGTGTTTGAGGTGGTTATAGGGGGAGCCACGGGGTTCTCCTGCTTCTGTGCTGCCATCTTTGAGCTCATCTACTCTTGTGCAGTCTTTTGTCTACTCTCTCTCTGACACTTTTAACAGCTGTATGAGCACGGGTAAATTATCTGACCTCTCTAAGTCCTAATTTCTTCATCTATGAAATGACAACGCTGGACCAGCTGGCTTTTAAGACCCCTTGCAGCTCTAGACAGAGATGTTTAGAAAGCATCTGTGGGCTTGGAGCTCATGAGAGGCTTTAGAGGGAAACACAGAGTTTGAGGATAATTTGTAGAAAAGGTGACCAAGGACCAAAATGAGGTAGATGTCCACAGCTGGGGGCCAGGCAGAAAAAGAGAATACAGGCAAGAAAACCAAGAGAGACCAATTACAGAGGCAACAGAAAACTGGAGAGTGTGAGAGAAGTCAAGGGGCAAATGACTTAAGAAGGAGGACATAGCCAATGGTTTAAGATTTGGCCAAAAAAAAAAAAAGGTCAAGGAGGATGAGGAGTAGATAACAGGAGGTATCAAGTGAATTTGGATAGAATGACTTTGGGAAACAGTGGAGCTGGACACAAGAATTTAAGAGACTGAGCAGTGAATATAATAAAGAAGAGGCAGTAAGTTTATACTACTCTTTCTAAAAGTTGGGAAGGGAGAAAAAAGAGATGAGAGGATAGCTTAAAAGCTAGTTAGATCAAAAGGCTTGCTTTGTTTGATATTAAGATAGCAAGTTATAGCCTTAAAAGGTCTACTTTTGACTATTTACACATATAGCACTTAGTCATTTATGATTCACTTGCGACACTTAGAGCAGGCATGCAACAGACAAATGATCATACAATATCAGCCTCTTTCAGGAGCCCACGTAAGGATCCACGTCCTCTTCCCTCTGTATCATAACTTACAAACTCAATCGGGTCCATGATCTTTCAACTCTAGGGCAATACTGTTTGGAAGCTCAAAGATACCGGCAAAAATAATGAAAATGGGGACACACTTAAATAGAATAAAGGAATGGGAATATGGAGCTGGTAGTGTCATTATAATGTGATGAGAATGTGTTTTCGAGTGTGGCTGGCAAATTGACTCCTCCATATTAGGAAGCTGAAAAAGTATTTTCACCAAGGTAGTTACTCTGAAGAGAGAACTTTCATGATGTAGAAATTCTAATATGTGAGGGAGTTTATAGCCATTTCTATAAAATTTTCAATAACAAGATAATCCATCCAAAAAATATAAAGGAATTATATAGCCCTGTATTACAACATAATTTCACATAAAAGTTTTCACATAAAAATTATATTTCATTTCATAATTTCAATTTAAAGCACCTTTTCTAGCAATACAACCTATTCACCATAAACAATATTCCCTACTAACAACCCTACTTGTGTTCAAGGCACTCCACAACTTTGTACCATACAGCCTTTAGTTTCATTTCAAATTGCTAACTTCCACAGTGTGTTTTACAACCAAACTTACTCCTCTGTTCCCCAAATACACCATGCCTAAACAGGTTGGCTCATAGTGCCTATGCCTAAAATGTCTTCCATCCCTTCTTTACTGGGAGAATTTCTTTCTATTGGTTAAAGCAAAAATCCCACTTTCTTCATGCACTCTTCCCCAGTACCATTAGTCTGTAACAAACTTCATCTTTGTACCTCAGAGAGCACTTTGTTCTGCAATTCCCTCATCATATAATATCATATATTACAGTTAAAATCTGTGCTTGTGCCTTTTCTTCTCCTGAAGTTGTGAGCTCCACATTTAAACTAAATTTTTTATCTCTCCAGAACCCAAGCACAGTGCTCTGTACAAAATAGGCACTTAGTAAATGTTTCTGAATGAATTAATTGTAGAATCAGTACATATTCTATAGAGCGAAGAATACTAATTTCTAGTTCCCAGATACCATCCTGATTTGAATTTCAGGTCAATTAATACATACGCTTACCACCATCAGCTGACTAGCTCACCATATAACATAAGCCAAAAAAATCACAGAATGCTAGAGCTGGAAGGGACCTGGAATATCATATATCCCAACTCACTCACCTGAAAGATAAGGAAACCAAAGCCAAGAAAGATTAATTAAAAGAATAGTGTAGGCTCTCTGTCCACACTTTTCCACCATCCATGCAGTCCTCAAAGCCCTTTTAGTAGATGGCTGAGAACAGAAACTAGACTAAAACTAATCCCTTCAAAATCACCGATGACCTCACTGACAAATCCAATGGCCTTTTTTTTCAGTTTTCATCTTCCTTGACTTGTCTGCCAATACAACAATACTGCTGAATATACCCACCTCTTGATGCTCTTCCTCCCTCAGTTTCCTTGGCACTGCCCTCTCCTGATCCTCATCCTACCTCTCAAATTGCTCCTTTTCTGTCTCCTTCACCAGCTCCTCTTCCTCTTCCCTCTCCAATATATCCTTCACACCAATGCCAGAGAAATTCAGGTCTGCACAAAGGAGGCAGGAAAAGGTGGGACAAAATCCATTTACAACGAGTATTTGTTTGGCTAGAACAGAGAGCAACTGAAGGAGAACAGGATGCAACAATCCTGGGAAAGGAGGATGCCAAGAGGCTGTGGAGGGCCTTAAATGTCAGGCCAAGCGGTTGGCATTTTAGTGAGTAAAGAGGGGCAGGTATATTTTGTTTCGTATCTGTATGATTATCGAACACTCTCTGCTGGATTTAATTTTGACTTGTCCAAGGTCATACCATTACTCAGGGTTAGAGCTGAAATGAAAAATTAGGCTTTCTAATACCTAGACCTACAACCTTTTCATCGCACCAGATCTCCCCTCTCTAAAAGCAAAAGCCTTCCTTTGATTCTCCTACGACTGCAAACTTTCCTTCATGGCTAAATTTCTACAAAGTCTACTTTATATCTGTGACCACCACGCCTTTGCACCTACTACGGTATCAGAAAAATAATTTCTCAAGGTAAGGATCTACCTGATCTTTTTATAACATGTGACCCTGCCGAGTCCCCTCCCTTCCTCAAATATCCCTCCTGTTGCCCCACTGAAGTCTCAACTTCCTCAACTTCCTGACAAGAGTCCTCTCTTTGGTTGTGCTCCTCCCTCCTCTGCTGCTATTTCGTAATTTCATTCACTAAGTCATCTCATTCGTATCATATTCTAAGTAATGATGGCTCTCGAGGCTCTCCTCTTCCAGGAGGGGCTACATGCAAGGCGGCCAGGTGGCACAACAGATAGAACACAGTGCCTAGGGTCGGGAAGGCCTGAGTTTAAATGTGGCCTCAGATGTGTATCAGCTAGGTGACCCTGGGTAAGTCACTTAAGACGTCTATCTCAGTTTCCTTCATCTGCAAAAAGGAGAATAATAACAATACCAACCTCACAGGTTATGAGGATGAAAAATGATAATACTTGTAAAGTGCTTAAAACATAGCTGGTGCTCTGTAAGCGTTAAATTACTATTAGTTCTTACTTCACTGTTGGTCCTCCGGAGTCCTGACAGGTCGTCACACTGATAGAGAACTTAAGTCTCTTCCTGACTACAGCATTCTATCTACAAATTTTGTATTAAATATATCTGATAAATTCTGACATCTAGCCTCTATACGGAATTAACACAATTTATAAACCAAGAATATTTCATCAACAGAATTAGTCACAGAATTTCAGAGTTGGAAGGAACCCCAGTGAACACTTAGTTCAGTAAATACTTTTAAAAAGAGGTCCCCCATTGCTCAATTGATAAATGGTAAAAGGATATAAACAGGCTGTTTTCAGAAGAAGAAATCAAAGCTACCTGTAGTCATAGAAAAAAATACTCTATATCATCTGGCCTCTAGTCTTTTTTTCCTCATCAAACCATCCTTTCACATACTTCTACATGTAGCTGCTAAAATAAGCTTCTCATTGTATAGTTTCGAGGAGCAATCCTTCCCCCTCTAAAAAGCCTTCAGTGACTCTCCACTGTGTATGAAATATAAATCCATTATTCAGCCATTGCCTTATCTTTTACAAAGCTCCAAACCAGGGAGGTGGGTAGCATGTATAGAAAGGATCATGTGTGGAAAGAACACAGGTTTGGAGTCAACAGACTGAGGACTGAATCCCTGGTCTGCCACTCACTGTGTGATCTTGGGCAAATCATTTTGCCTTTCTGGGCTTCAATTTCTTCATCTGTAGAAGAAAAGACTACATCAAAATCCTCAGGGCCTGACTTTCTAGCCTTACTTATTCTACTCGCCTTCAGACCATTCTTGCTCCAGCCAAACATGATGAGTGTACATGCTCCCTGGGCCTAGCTACCCTCTCCCCCTTTTGCAGCCATGCAGGACATCATCTATCCCCAGAATATGCTCACTCCACAGCCACACCTGCTGGAATCTTCCTTTTCCTTCACACTCCAGGCCCAAGAGCCATCTCCTTCATGATGCTGTATTTGGTTTCTAAAATGACCTTTCTCTGGATTTCTACCATGCCCAGATCACTTTCGACAGACACTGCATCAGACTTATGCTCCCGATTCTACACCAGGATAAGGTGTAAATTCTGTCTTTTCTCACTTTTGTATCTCTAGTGCCTATCAAATTGCCTTGCACTTAACACGGACCCCACAAATTTGGTTATTTGGTTGAACTGAGTACTCTTTATCTGCTTTCTGAGGAAGGTTCATATTTTGGCAGCAGGGGCAGTAGGAGCAGTTGCACAAAACTAGGCAAGGTTTAGAGGCCAAATGCTACTGAGGCTTGAAGGAGAATAAGCTGGATCCATAATATGTTATCATAGAACAAAGGAAACTTTCAAAGACAGAAGAGTTTCCTGTGTATTTGCTTAGTTTTATAATTAGTTTATTTTTGATTTGTGAGTAATATATTGAGATTCTGGTCTGTGTTCTCTAAGATACTGAAATTATACATCCTAGTCACTAAAATGTTCATGCATGGTTTATTTACAAAGTAGACTGCACCTTCTGGCACTTGACAACAGTAAGATCTGAGAACTCATAAATTAATAGATAGGATTCCTAGGAAGTTTACAATCTGGCCCAAATCCTTTAAAACAATGTAATACCAAAAAACAGAAAAAAAAGAAAATATTACCTTGATATTGCTATCATAAGTAAGACTATATACTGAAAAATGTTAAAAAGTTCTCCTTTTTTCAGCAAAGAAATATCTTAAAATAAAATTTTCATGCTTTTTTTATTCTCTCAACTCCTCAAAAGAAATTAAGAGGCTTTTACACACTAAAGAGAATTTAATTTTAATTTAGACAATTAAGAGAGATTAAGACACTTTCAAAAGTGCCTAAAACAAGATTAAACCATACCTCAACATACAATTTACTGGAAAATCAACTTCTAGGTCATGGATACTCCTCAAATCTATTGAAAAGCAAAAATGATGTGACGATGCTGGGACAGCAATCTTCTGCCCTGAAGTGATCTCAGAAGCACTGGACGTCGTCACCGGGTTCTGGGCTTGAGAAATTGATGTAGGAGAATTCAAGGCTGACATGAACACAAGAACAACAGTTAAAATTTCAGTCGCAAAGGTGTTCAAATCATTTTGAAACGATCACTTCATTTATCTAGAAGCAGGGAACTGGAATATTCCCATTCTGGTTTTGCAAAGGAGGAAACAGAAACACAAAAATGTCTGAGTGATGGGATCAGTTACCAGGTGTAGGGTTAGTCAAGGTTCAGTGGAATAATCTGGGTCTCTTAACTCTTACTTCAGTATTTTAATTTACTATCCTATCTGCCAAAATGAAAAGAAAGAAGCTAACCTTAACTCAGTCTTCCATTACCAAAGAAAATATTTTATAAGACACATTGTACAAAAAGTATGATTTACTGTAAGAACCAGTTTAAGCACACGCATCATTTCGAATCTTTTTTAAACGTATCAGGCATCGGCAGGAAGTAACTCTTCTACAATAAGCTTAACGTTATCTTTAGAATGTATTGTGAATATAAAAAAGACTATGAAAATATGTTGTTTGGCTCATCCAGGGACAGACAGAAATTAATTCTTTTGAAATAATTTCTTTAGTTCTTACTACAGTGTCCTGAAATTTGTTAGGCTTCATTCTGCCTTTTTTTTTTTTATGTTTGGTCCAGATCCATCAGTGTAGGAAATCAGTGGTGAAAACTTCCTCTACCAATAAAGATAAGCAGCAATTTTGCAAGTTATAGTCTTAGAGAACTGCCTGCAACGCTGATAATTACTAGCTCAGGGCCCCACACCCAGTTAGTATCAGAGATAGGACATGAACTCAAGTCTTCCCATTTCCAAGGCTGACCTTATTCTGCCTTCACTTTGAATATACTAACCGCTTAATAAACATTCCCTGACCCAAAGTAAATCACAAGAGATGAAAAAGTTTACAAAATCAGATGCAAGTTTCAGGCTTTAGTTACTTTCTCTCAATTTGATGGTTCAAGATCAAAGAAACATGTAAGGAATTAAAAGAGTATTTTGGCATGAACAATCAGTCGTCACCATAAAACTGAATGACTGAGATGAAGCTTTGTTTTAAACGGCTTAATGCCTAATTCACAATTCATTTTTTTCACTTAAAGCAAATTGTATTTTAGAATTGCATTGATTTTTCTAAAATTTCCTTCCCATGTGCCAAGTATAGCACAGCACCTTGCTCCTAGTAAGAGTTGTTTGTTGAATGGAATTATTTAAGCTTTTCACCTAGGAGATCAGTCACATTAGATTTGCAATCCTCAACCATTTTAAAACAATGAAACTTTTATTTTGAATACATATGAACCTTCTGAACTTTTGAAGTTGTATTACTTGGAAATGAGATAAAAAGTTACTAAAAAACAACCTTACCCTTTTGATTTACTTTGGGGTCCTTGTCATACTGTAAACTTTCCACTTCACTTTCTGTGGCATCATCTTTAGTTGGTGGTGACTGGCGACTCTGAAGCTGAACGGGTGATTGAGGAGTTGGTGATTTCTCTTCAGCCAATGGCTTCTCCTGTATAGGTGTTAAAACTCTCTTCTTTGAGTGCTCTTGTTCACATTGGGGCTTGAATTCAACTAAAGGCTAAATAATTTACAGAGAAAGCTTAATTTGAAAATTATTTTCCTTTACATGCATGCAAATCTGAGATTACTTTTAAAAATGATAACATTCTAATTCTTCTTAAATTATTTTTCCCATTTTAGATCTTCTACATTATTTTTATGACTTCTTAGACATTCTAGGACCAGAAAAAAAGAGATAGCAAACAAAAAGGACTCTGATAGAGTGCCAGCATAGCCCAAGTGGGGAAGGCAAAATAATTTAGGAGAATAGTATCCTTTAATTAATAGAACGGCATAGGGGACCTCTGGGAAGGAGTTCCCCTTGGTCATGAATGAATGGTAATTTTCCTTGAAACGCTATCAAGTAAGAAAGAAAGGATGCTAAGATGATTCTTACTTTCTCTCCCTGCACTGCAATTCTCTTTTCTGCCTTTGTGTTCAATTATTCCCCCAAAAGTCTTCCCAAGTTCATATCTTACTTTTCCTGCCTTTACTAATCAACCTGCAAAGAACCAACTGCTAAAAGATAAGATGCCAATGCAGCTACCATATAGCAATGTATTTTGTTGTTGTCTTTATTAAGTCATTTTTTCATGTGTATCCAACTCCCTGTAGCCCTATCTGTGGTTATCTTGACAGACGTATTATAGTGGTTTACCATTTCCTAATCTAGATCATTTTGTGGATGAGGAAACTGAGACAAACAGGATTAAGAGATCTGTCCAGGGTCACAGAGTTAATATCTGAGGCAGGATTTGAATTCCAGAAGGTGAGTCTTCCTGATTCCAAGTCCAGAGCTCTATCCACTGAGCTACCTCGCTACCCTATCAATGTAATCAGCATGCTATAGAAGCTTATCTAGTGTCTGTCAATAGGCCAGTATCAGTCGCAGTAAAACACACAGGACTGTGCCAGCATGGACTTGATTTTTCTGCACGATTCTAGGCTCACTCTCATGTATTAGGGCTTCCAGAATTTATGGAGTATATTCTCTCAACAGAAAACTTTCCTTCCCCTCAAAATCACTGAAATGAGGAACCAATAACAAGTACAACTTCACTAAGAGAATTCCTAGAGGGGAAAAAAAAAGAATTCTCCCATCAAAGCTGATATCACCTGGGGTTAGGCGTTATGTGATCCTTTCAGGAAGCCAAGCCAAACATGATTATTTTAGAGGAAATAACACAATCTGGGCGAATATCTTAGAATAACAGTTTTAGGTTCATATTTATGTTGCCATGTAAACTAGTTAGATTAACTTAAATTTTTATATATAATAAAGTATACTAAACAAAGTAATTGAAGGCATCAAAAAATAAGCATTTAATTAAGTACCTACTACGTGTTAGGGGATAGGAATACAAACAGAAAGAAGGAGATAACCTCTGCAAGGAGCTTATATTCTAATGGGAAAGACATCAAGTATAAACTAAGTATGAAGATTAAATACAATGTCTTACAAGACAGTCTGGGAAGAAGAACAGAAGCAACTGTGGAGAAACAGGGAGAAATAAGGAAAGATTTCACACGGAAGGTGGACTTGCGGTACACCTACATGGAAGAAAGGAACTCTATGAGGTGGAGGTGAGGAAAAAGTCCATTCTAAGCAAAGGGAAAGAAGAGGAGAAATTATGAGAGAGAAGGAGATAAAAGCTATACTTGCCTGGGCGTTGATGCCTTCTCTTTGCAAAGCCACAGATACTCCTACAGTAGGTGCCAATTCCAATGGAATAGGAGGAAGTTTCTGTTTGGCTCTGTTGGGTGGGTCAAGGGTAAAAGCACCTTCAACTGCTACAGGACGTTGGTTGATGTCTGTACTTCCTTTCTTCAACAATCCAGTTAGTGGAATTTCTGTGCTTCCAAGTGATTGGTCTCCACAGCAAAGATGAATCTTTTATGTAAGAAGAATTCTCTAAAATAAAACTTCAAAAATGCTTCTCCCTCTCCATCCCCTCCCCCAACTCACTAATATTTTAAATTTAATAGAATAAAAATATAGCATTACTCCCCCAAAGGGAACCATTTAATGTTACATACTTCTAAAAGGTCATAGGCATGCAATAAACATGAACTCATTTAAACAGATTTATACACACTGTTTTGAAAAAAAGTAGCAATCATACAGAGTTATTAATAAATTCATTCTTTTACTTTGCATTTCTGTATCTTTTTAGAAAACGTTTTCTACCCACATTAAAACACCAGGTCCCAGCTACTGATCTGCTAAATTGCTTTATCACTAACATATATTGATCAACAATTGAAAGTTATTTTCCTTAAAATTCTGCCTAGAATTAAGGGTTTTAAGAAAACAGAATAGTTAAAATCAAAATGGCTGTAATGAATAGGTCTTATTTAACTATATTAAAACACAAGTTGTATCTTAAAGATTTATAAATGTTCCACCTTAAGGAGAATCAACAGTGTGATAAAGAAAATATTCCAAACGAGCATGAAACAGATAAGGTCTAAAGTAAATACTTTTATCTTCAGAAAAAAACAGGGAATGATTATTGACACAATACATGAAAACAGATGGTCAACAGGGGTTAACGTGAAAAATATGATTATGAACTTTCAATATCTAAAATATGCAACATTCTTCACACAGAAAATTAATAAAAAAATGCCAGATTATAAAAACATAAACAGTGCCTAACAGGTTTCGAATTTAATTCTAGGAATCACAAACCAATGCTGTAGATAACACAAATATTTGAGGGAGGAGGGAGGAAAGGGGAAAAAAGAGAAGACATTACATAATCAAAGATTTTTTCAAATTACATTTGGTGTTTATGCTATATTTTGGTATGATTGTATTTAACTGACCACTTTACTGTAGTTTAACTATGACACAGTGAGATTTTGCAATATGGGAAATCTCACTCACTTCTTTTTAAAACGACATTTTTATGTCATCATGATTTACTTCACCATCTCTTTAAGACTCCTCCCTCCCAGATAACCATCTCAATATAACAAATAGTACATTTTAAAAGACAAAAAAGGAAAAAACCATCATGAATGATGAAAAGTTTAAAAATATGTGCCACGTCCCCCTCATGGGACACCAACATCCCTCCTTTGAACACGTCCGTTCTTTATAATTCTGCATCATTCCCTTTGTTTACTGTTCTTCTTTCCATCTGCATTGTTATACTTATTGTAATAGTTTTATTTGCTTTACTTCGTTCTACATCAGTTCATATAGATCTTGTTATGCTTTTAAGTATGCATCGTATTCATTTCTCACAGCACAGAATGAACATTCCGTTATACTCACATCCTACAATTTAATTACTCCTCAACTGTCAAGCATCTGCTTTGTTTCCAACTCTTTGCTGCCAGAAAACAGTCCTATTATAAATACTTCAGTGAATGAAGGGACTCACTTCTTATCAGTGGCTTCGTAGTGGTATAAACTTAGTAGTGGAATCTTAGTCAAAGAGTACGGACATTTTCATTACTGTAGTCTGCAGATTTTCTCTGAAGAACTGTTTATTCACATTCTTGACCATTTCTCTATCAGGAATTGCTTTTAGTCATGTATGTGCATATATCTGAAGATGTTTATTCTGTATACCTCAGACACTAAAACCTGATCAGGTAAGTTTGATACAAAGATTTTTTCCCCATTTGACTTGTATTTTTGTAAATATAATAATTTTGTTTCTGCAGAAGCTTTCAGTTTCATGTAATCATTTAAGTTGTTTGGTTAAGAATACATTTCCTTCCAAAGAGGTATATAACCTCTTCTAAATTTTTTATAGTATGATTTTTTTTTTTTGCTTTTTGGAGGGGGAAAGGTAGGGCAATTGGGGTTAAATGACTTGCCCAAGGTCACACAGCTAGTTTTGTGTTAAGTGTCTGAGGCCCATTTGAACTCAGATCCCCCAGACTGCACGGCCAGTGCTCTATTCACTGCACCACTTAGTCGGTCCTTATAGTATGATCTTCACTACTGATAGCCACCTTGAATCTATTGTGGAATATGGTGTAAGATACTGGTCCAAGACTCATTTCTACCAGATTGCTCTCCACATTTCTCAGTAGTATTTACCAAATAGGGAGTTTTTCCTAAGTGATTTGTTTTATGGTTTATGGCTGGCTATCTGGGTTATAATGTTCCATGTTTCTAATTTTGTTTCAAAATATAAACGAGTTTCGTACTTTGTCAAAGACTTCTTATATATCCATTGAGATAATCATATGGTTTTGCATGTTTTTAATATAATTACGTTGACTGTTTTTGCTAATGTTGAAATACTATCCTTAGAATAAATCCAACATAGTTATGATTATGATTTAGTAGATGAATCACTGTATTTTATTTATAATTTATAAATCAATATTCATTAATACTATTGGTCTAGAGCTCTCCATGCTTTTTCTTTCCCTGGTTTAGATATCAGGACCATATTTTTCTCATAAAATGAATCTGGCAAGGTGTGAGATGGCACAGAGGATATCATGCTGGACCTGGGGTCAGGAAGGCTCAGGTTTGAATCCAGCCTTAGACACTAACTAGCTGTGTGATTCTGGACAAGTCATTTGGCTGTCTGCCTCAGACCCCTCAACTGTGAAACAGGGATCATAACAGCACCTTCCTTTATAGGGTTGTTGTGAGGATCAAATGAGGTAATACCTGCAAAGAACTTAGCACAGTAATGGCTACATACTGGTGTTTAATAAGTGCTTAAAGCCTTCCCCTTTATCCCCAATATTTTGAGAATAATTTATGCAGTATGGGTACTAACTGTTCCTTAAGTCTGATAGACTTCTCCTTTTGTACTAATTATTCCTTAAGTCAGACATAGAATTGTCCTGTTGAATCCATCAGGCCCAGGACTCTCCCCTTCTCCCCCTGGGCCCCCTTTCAGTAGCTCCTTTAGAGGTAGTTCGATTTCCTTTTCTGAGATTTCCTTTTTTGAGTTTGGTTTTCTATGTGGATGGGTATTTCGGAATTTTTTTAAGTAATCAATTTTTTGGTGTTGTTTCACTAACATAGAACTGTGTTTAATAGGTTCTGATTATTCCTTTTATTTCTTCTGGTTTTGTTGTAATTCACAACAAAAACTTATTTACTTGCTACTTTATTGATTTGATTTCCTTCCCTCTTCTTTTTAATCAAATTAGCTAAAGATTGATCAGTTTACTGTTCTCAAGGAAAGTTTTCAGTTCTACTTAGGTTTACAGATATTTTTTTGTTTATTTCTCCTTTAATTTTTAATTTCTTTATATGTTTATTTTCTAGATCTGTAAATTTTTTTTAAAAATGCATTTTGATTTCATTACTCCTTTAACTAGTTAATATATATTGATAGGGATATGATTTCCCCCTGAGGACTATTTTGGTTGCATCCCAGAAATACCGTTACATTGTTTCTACAATTTCTACTTGGACCCACTTCATTATTTAGGATTTCATTGTTTTGGGGTTTTTAAAAATGTATTTATTTAGTACTTAATTTTGTCCCAGTTACATGTAAACAACAATTTTTAACATTTGTTTTTTTAAAACTTTTTGAGTTGCAAATTTTCTCCCTTCCTCTCTCCCTAACCCTCCTCATTGAGAAGGCAAGCAATTCCACATAGGTTATATATGCGTAGTCATGCAAAACATATCCTTAATAGTCATGTTGTAAAAGAAAACAGGAACAAAAAAAAGAAACTCAAGAAAAATAAATTTAAAAAAAAAGTTGCTTTAATCTTTATTCAGACACCATTAGTTCTTTCTCTGGGGATGGATAGCATCTTTCATCCTAAGTCTTTCAGGGTTGTCACAGTTTGCTGCACTGCTGAAAAAAGCTAAGTCATTCACAGCTGATCATCCTACAATAATAGCTCTTACTCTGTACCCATTACATTTCACTTTGCTTCAGCCTACATAAGTCTTTCTAGGTTTTTCTGACAGAATCTTGCTCATCATTCCTTGTAGTATAATAGTGTTGCATCTAGGATTTCACTGTTAAGTCTCATTTGGGTCAGTCTTTTGTGTCCCTGAACTGATTAATGTTTTTTTATTACATTTTAGTCTAGAAAGGCTGTATTTGTTATTTCTGCCTTTTTACATTGCTGGTAATATATCTGCCCCCTAAATACGTGATCAATTTTTGTAAGATTTTAGTGTGGTGCTAAAGATATTCTTTAGCAATCTCATTTAGAAAACACTATTAGGTTGTTTAGCTCTCCAGTCAATTCCTTCAGTTCTATTATTTTCCCTCTTTTTCATTTTTCTGATAGTCTTATCCAAAACTGAGATAAGGACACTGAAACGTCCTATCACTATTATATTACTACTATGTCTTCTTGTAGTTCAGTTAACCTTCCCTTATACATTTAGATGCCAAGGCATTTGGAGGATATAAATTTAATACTGATACTACTTTATTGTCTATAATTCCTCTCCAGCAGAATGTGGTTCCTTTGCTTATTCCATTTTAAATTATGAATGTTTGTTTTTATTTTGATTTTAACTGCTGCTTTTCTGGATTTACTTGTTATATAATAAAGTTATTCTGGTCTCTCAGTGTTATTCTGTATATGTCTTGGTTTTCTAAATGCATTTCTTCTAAGCACCAGATTGTAGAGTTTTATTTTCTCATCCAATCAGACATTGTTTTTCATTTTATTATTCATCAATTAACATTTAAAGTTATGAGAGGTTTATATTTTCCTCCATTTGTTTCTATAATTTCCCCCCTCTTCCTCTATAAAGAGAACATTGTATCTCTTCAGTTATTTTAGCTTAATGTATTTTAAGAACTCTATTCCAATTCTTTTCACCTCACTTTCAAATACTCCCCCTTCCATCTGTTACTCCTTTCCCTAGTTTTGAAATTTTGCCTTAGTTGTTTTCTTTCTTGCTTTTATTTGGATATTTATTTTGTCTTTTTTCCCTCTCAGTTGTCAAGAAAAATCTTCCTTTTTCTCCTCCTCTTCAACTTGTTTTATTAGTTTAAAATGTAATTTTCTGTGCCATTTTGTAAAAAAAAAAATATTCTTTTCATTATTTATCTTCACTTTCTGTCTATTCTACTTCTGTCCCTTACTAATTTGGTCCTTCTTTGATTTCTGGATTACTCATGGAATTAAAGCTTCTAGGGTACCTATTTTGAGTTCTTCTAAATAATTTGTTATCATCTAGTAGTTCTTGCCCCCAGTTCCTTTTCTGTTGTCTCATTCTTAGTAATACCAATTCCTGCAGGTGACAGAGAAGATACTGCTCCATACAATTCATTACTGTCCTTTGCTCTCTTTTTGGTCATTCCCCCCCCCCATGTGCCTCAAAGTCTCTTCCCTGGGCCTATAACCTCCCACTCTTCTGGATGTCACTTGCCCCAAAGAGTTCTGATTCCCTTTACTGAGGCAGGATGAGTAGTCTCTTTCTAAACATCAAATCCCTGTAGATTATACCCATAGGAAATTCCCAATTTCTCTTTACAGAATATATCTCTCTTCTCCCATTTGAGCATTTGTTAGTAGTACTTCCTCCCACCACTGAAGCAAGATTCCTTCCCCTCTTTTTTCAGTCTCTCCCTTAGCCCCTTTGTCTCATCTCTAGGAGTCTCCTCTTCCTTAGATATCACAGAAGTTAATTTCCCCTTCATTGTAAGCCTCTGACTTGATTAAAGGTACATCACATAATCGCCTCTATCTTCTTCCTCTCCCCTTTCATGCACCTTCCCATTACATAATTTAGTAACACAACAACAAAAAAAGACAAAGCAAACCAAAACAAAAACACCTCAATTCACCACCAGACTTGAAGGATGACGTTTCAGGACTGCTTTTTTCCACCATCGCTTCTGACTTCTGCTTTCGCCCTTGTCACCCTGTGTGCACTGGCCAGCTGGCTGGTTTGGTAGATAGAATTTTGGACCTTAAGAAGACTTTAGTTCAAGTGTAGCCTCAGACACCAGATTGTGACCAAGAGAAAGTCTCTTACCTCTATTTGCCTTAGTTTTCTCAACTGTAAAACTGAGACAATGATAGCACCTATACCTCTCCACAGTTGCTGTGAAGAAAAGAACTTAGCATGCTGCCTGGCAACACGCAGATATTACATAAACGCAAATTATCGTTCTTATTATTGAATCTCTTAATGGTCTCTGTTATTTTGTTGTTTTTGTGTTTGTTTACTATTCTTTTGTTTTTGTTGTTTGAAGTGTTCGAAAAGCATATAAATTTCTTCAGGTATGGATTCTGTTCTAGGAATATTTAGAATGTCCTTAAAAATACTCATCTATTTTCATTAATGCAGATTTGCTGCATATTTCGCCTTGGTTTGCTCCTTTGGAATAAATTACTAAATTCCCTCCTACAGTTTCTGGTAAGTGCAAATAGCCTTATTTTATTTGAACCTCCTTTCCTTTCTTTCCAAAGGTCTTTTTTCCTAGTTGTTTGCAGAATTGATTGTCTATCAAGGCAATTATTTAATTTAACCATGATGTATGTCGGAGTCTGCAGCATAGGTCTGCCTGTCTCCTTCTTCTGGAGGAAGACTCTTCTGTGGACTCTTGCCTGGCAGTTTGTTTTCCACATTCAGAAGATCTGAGCAGTTTCCTGTATTATTTCATGCATTATGGTGTTCAGATTATCTAACTTGTTATGTTCTACAATAAATTGTTTCTACATATCATTTCTTCAACTGCTTGCATGGAAATCATGTTTTCTCTTAATGTTACTGCTTTTGTTTCTCTTTTTCCAAATTGTCCTTTAGTTATATGTATTTGCATTCCCAGTTGGTCTCCCTTTTGCTTCTCTGGTGACACCTGCCACCAGGGATTCAAGTTTTTCTATTCTGCAAATTATCTCTGGGCTTTGCCAGGCACAAACTAAACTTTTCAAAATTCTTCTCTTTCAAACCATCCAGGAACAGTATGCTGTGGTTCTATATTCTCTTCTTAATCCACAAGGCCCTCTACCTCATTCAGTGACGATTTATGTTCCTTTATCTTGCAATTATTTATAGATGCCTGAACACATTTCACTAATCTGAAGATCAAGGAATCTCCAGGATCCAGAGGCCATTTTCCCATTGCTTACTAATTTATCTTTTCTATTAGTTTATCTGCTTGTGCTCAAGGTCTCTGGGTTTTCTTCCTCCTTAAATCTTTTATATTTAAGTCTTTTTTCTTCATTTCCTACTACTTTCTAACTCCTTCCCCTTTGAAGGCAGATTTCCTAGGAGATAGATTTCAAAGATGTCTCAGTTTCCTCCCATGCTGGGCAATTCTTACATGGTTTACCAGTCTGCATATCTGCCCTAAGTGACTTCTAGGGGAACAGAAATGGTACCAGCTGGATAGTGAGCTCTTTCTTTAGATTTAATTGACCGTCACATAGATGCATACACATGTGTGCTACCCCAGTTTCTTCTATTCCTTTGTTCTTTGGTTGAGTTTCGTTGTAACACAAAATACCACCCTTCTCCATTGCTACTGCTGCCTGAGCAAATTTCTGTCATTTAGATATAACTGGCGCTGTGAAGAGGTGGAGGAAGGTGGGTTAGGAGGGCGTCAAAAGTGTGAAGTTGAATTCACTTACAAGAGGTTGCTGAGTGAGTACATTAAGCAACTTAGGGATTAGCCTTCTCTGTTGCTAGCTCATCAAGTTGCTACCTTGTTTGGGTTCTTGGAATCCCTGACCATAGAGACAGATGAAATTGCTTACACTCTGTCACACAACTCCTATTTTGAAGAGGTCTGAGAGATTGTGAGGACTGGAGAAAATATCTATTTCATTATCTTGTATGGCATATGATCCAAAAGATTTTTTTCATTCACTTTTAGTCACAACTCCTATATTGCATTGTATTCTTTAAACTATCTGACGTACCTGATTGTAATGGCAATGGGAATTTGAAGATCTTCCCTGCCCCTTTATAAGCCTAAGGGAATTTGAAGACCTTCCCTGTTTTGAAAATATACTCTGCCTCCTAATAGGCTGAATGTAATCACATGGAGCCTGTGGTGGGAGGAGTCTGCTGAAGGGTGGAGCAGAGCCCACAGGAAGCTGGGAGTCAGAGCAGCTAGAAACAGTTGGGAAGAGAGGACACATTTGAGGGAGACGGGCTTGTGTGTAAATATTGCTAAGGCAGTACATTAGGCTACTTAGGGATTAGCCTTCTCTGTTGCTAGCTCATCAAGTTGCTACCTTGTTTGGGTTCTCAGAGTCCCTGATCATAGAGACAGATGAAACTGCTTAAACTCTGTCACACAACTCCTATTTTCAAGAGGTCTGAGAGATTGTGAGGACTGGAGAAAATATTTATTTTGGTTTGTGAGAAGGCTAAAGGATGCTGTGGCTCTCTGTGCTCCATGGCTTATTAACTTCTTTGCTACTATGATGAAATCGGCTTACTGGTTTGGGGAATCTGGTTTTCTGGTGTCTGAATAAACGTTTTGTTTCTATCTTCTATATGGAGAGCCTGTTATATTTTGTGATCGTGCACTATGCTGGTATATTTACAATTACCGTTGGTGCTGCAAATATTGCATCAGTGCTACACTGATCTCTTCAATAACACTGTAAGATGATGTCTGAGATATGCCTCCTTCTCTTCTGTAATCTACACTGCAGGTGCACAGTGCCATGCACAGAACAGGGAAGCAATAAATACTTACTGAAGAGAATTAAAATACTGACAGTTCAATGAGAATATATTTACAAGAACATAACCTATGGGTTCTATTTTTGATTCTATTACCACTAAGTTTCTCTGTTACAAAAGAATGGTCTAAAAAAGATATAATGGGCAAAATAAAATGGTAACAAAAAGAGTAACTACTACTAAATGTTGGGAAAAGAAAACTTCAAAATTTCTAAAAACTAACTTTGTTTGTCTTATTTCTTTAATAAAAAAATCCCTTCAGTCATTTCCAAAACTTTAGCTTTCCCTAGCAGCACCGAACAGCTTTAAAAGAACAGAAGGAAAATAATAATAGGATAATGCTTACAAGACAAAACTAGCTCTCTTATTTTTGGAGACTAAGTGAAAGTGGCAATCCTATATAAAAAAGAAACAACTATCACTTAGGCTGTAAATGCCACAAAATTGTGACATCACTGGCCTAGGGGTAAAGGTTACTGAAAAGAAGCATTGCCTCATTCCAGAAACTACTGGCAATAGGGAAATGAGATGTGCCCTCACCCCCTTGTATAGATCAGACACAGTTTTATAAAAATAATGACAAACATAAAGGGCCAACAAAAAGAATGTGGGGGTCACTGCCATAGTGTGGAATTAAAACAGTAGAAAAATAAAGATTTAAGCATCGCTCAATGTTAAGCATCCTTTACGAGAGGAAATCTGAAACATTTACCTGCAGTTTAGAATGAAGAGAGAGATAAATACGAAGTACTTCAACACTGCTACGTATTCGAACAGATGCTCTCTCTGGCTCAAAATCCGGGTTTATCAAGTCACTGAAAGGCTCATTTGTAACATCATTTCCCAATAATGAATAATAAAAGAAAAACTCAGGTTGTCTCTCTGGAATTTTCATTGTACATGGAATTAACTATAAATTAATGAAAAAAGAAAAGCAAATTAATATCTAAATAACTCTAATCTTTTTCACAGTGACAATGCATATAAGCCTCCAAAATATAATCTCTAATTATCTTCAAATTTCTAATATAAATATCTTTTAAATATTTGTTCTGGAAATCATGCAGATCTCTCTCACTAATCTCTAACAAACGCACAAAAATTTTAAAGGCCTGTACGTCAGCGGTTCTCAACCTTCCTAACGCTGCGACCCTTTAATATAGTTCCTCAGGTTGTGGTGACCCCCAACCACAACATTATTTTCATTGTGACTTCAGAACTGTAATTTTGCTACTGTTATGAACTGTAATGTAAATGTCTGATATGCAGGATGTATTTAAATTGAACATAACCCACAGGTTGAGAACCGCTGCTGTATGTAGTCTTTTAATTAAAAAAAAAAAGCCAAATGATTCTTGATTCACATTATGAAGAAAGTTATTTTGATGCTATTCTTGAAATTAGATACACAGGTCAAATATAAAATACTGGTCCAAATCCAGGCTGCTGGAGGAAACATAACTGATTCTCGAAACCTTAGGGAAGAATATGAAATGCTAACAGCAGCAAATTAAACCTTCCTCTCTCCCCCAAGATATTTTCTTTATTCTATGGATGATAGTTTTCAAGGTGTTTAACTTATTTGCCACATTATATCCTAAGAATATGATGGCATTCTTGCCCTGTCTAATTTTAAAGTACAATCATCTCATTATATCCAAGATCTTTAAGAGATAATACAGATAAAAAGCTGCATGGTTGAATGGATCGAGTGCTGACCTAAGCAGGAGCCTTGAGTTTGCAGCCTGGGGCTGACATCAGCGTGGGCAAGTCATTTAACTTATCTCCGTAAAATGAAATGCGTATTATTCATGTGGAAAAAGCACTTTGTGAATCTTAAAGCAACATGGAAATATGGATTATAAAATTTGGACAAAATTATCAAAAGATCATAAAATCTGGATTTTGGCAGAACATACTTATGTAATAGAATTAAAAAAAATTTTTAATGAGCAGTTATATAAGATGGCTAAGTGAACAATAACAGAGGAATGCAATGATCACACAGGTACTATATCAACGACCTAAAAATAGCATCAGTCCAAATAATGATCAAGAAATTCAAAGAGAAACAGGATTTTACTTAGCCAAAGGTGGTGTGTACACACACACACACACACACACACACACACACACACACACACACACGGCAACCTTGAAATCTCAACAAGACAGGAAAAAGGTCTGGACAGAAAGGACAAGTCCATTCGCCAAGCGGCATTTACTAAGCATCTACTATGCGCTGGGTCTAAGCGCTAAAGAAATCAAAAAAAGGCAAAAAATAGTCCCCGCTCTCAGGGAATACACAGTCCGATGAGACAGAGGGAAGACAACAGGCAAACAACTATGTACAAATAAGATACGCTGAGGAAAAATTAGCCTGAGGTTCTGACCCCAGGGGCACGGAGACAGAGCGTCTCTCTCCCTTTTTTTGGGTGGGAGTGGACAATACTATCATTAGTTCCCTTCTTACTCCCTAATCCTGTCCCCTCATTCAAAATAAAGACAAATAACCTTTGGACAGTAAAATATGAACATAGTGAAGCAGAAGAAATTCATGCATTGCCCATGACTGGGAAGATGTATCTCAATCCATACATTTACTTTCCCAGTTCTCTGTCAGGGAATGGACTTCTGGAATCATGGTCAGTCAATGCAATGATCCTTCTTGAAATCTTTCAAATTTGTTTTTTTTACCCAAAGTTGTAGTTATCATCAGTTCTTCTGTTCACAAATCTTCCCAGGTTTCTCTGAATGCATCCCTTTTCTCATTTCTTACAGTACTATATATTCTATTACACTCATATACCATAATTTTTTCAGTTCCCTAATTGATGAGTACCCTCTTTTTCTGCTATAACAAAAAGAACTGGGGATTAAAGATATATAGATATATCTATATGTAGATACATGATATATTACAGATCTATAGATACAGAACTACAGATCTTTAAAATGATATTGCTTAATGTTTTATTATATTATCAATATCATTACATATTAATATATAATAAATGAAACGTTGATGTAATATATTGTACTTTATTATTGTGTAACTATTTATTGTATATATTATATACTCCTGTCTTTAAAAAAACCTTTGTGACAGAAAAAACTTTCAGAGCTAATTTTATATTAGCACAAATCACTATACAAACTAAGTTTGTGCTTTCAAATAATTTATGAGAGTTTCTCTAACCACACAAAGCAAAAAATCTTACCTGCTCCAACTGTGTGGCAAATGCAATAGTCACTGACATGACAAAGAAGTCCCTGCAATGTTCCACTGGTCCAATCTGATGGTAGCCTTCTTCTTCATTCAAGACTGCTACAATTTTCTTGGGATCCATTCCAGACAACACAAGAGGCACTTTACATGGAGAAAATAGGTGATTTAATTCTGTTACAGCGCTGATGAAAGATTTCTTAAGCTTTTATTTTTTTCAAAATTTCATAGCACTGTGACTATGTTTTAAATGTTTCTCATCAATTTCTCCCCCCCTAAAGCCACGTACCCTGATTTAAAGGAAATTGCTGCTGTTACCAAACCACTTAAAGGCATGATGAACGGGTTTCTCATGGTTCAGCCACTCTTCATGATGCGCACCTTATACAATGGGTTGTTTACTTTCCCTCCCGACCCCATGAAGAACAAGGAGCTATGGACTCAGTTACTATCGTGTATACTGGAGTTTCCCATGAGAAGAGGCTAGGTGCTTAAAGGGAGCGTGTGTAGCCCAGAGCATCAAAGGCATACACATCCGTCAAGACCCAACTCAAATGCCAACTCATCAAATCATGTTTCCCTCAAGCAAAAGCATTTCTTACAGTACTATATATTCCGTTACATCAGCGTTTCTCAACCTTCCTAATGCCGCGACCCTTTAATATAGTTCCTCATGTTGCGGTGATCCTCAACCATAAAATTATTTTCGTTGCTACTTCATAACTGTAGTTTTGCTACTGTTATGAATTGTAATGTAAATATCTGATATGCAGGATGTATTTTCATTGTTACAAATTGAACATAACCCACAGGTTGAGAACCGCTGCATTACATACATATGTAATATATATAACACTTAATTTATACCTCTCTTATGAAACATCTTTCCCCATTGCATTTGAGTTATTCTGTTTAATGTCTCAACTGTCTGATCATATTAAAATTCTTTAAACGCTAGGACCATTCACCTTTGTACGACAGAAAAGATGTAGTCACATTTATGTAATCAACAGAGCCCTACAACTGGTGAATACTCAAAAATACTTATTAAAATGAATAAGATTACATCAAGCCCTTCTAGAAAATTGGGTAAAAATTTCAGAAATCTTGACAACAACCTGTTCCCAACATACAAATGGCTTATATTCCTAATAGTCCAAAAGCTGTCATCCTTTCATAGAAACAATATAATGGAAGTTCACATCCCAAACCAGGATATAAAAAATCTATTTCAATTGTAATGCACCTGAATTGGTGGTAAAAGTCCCATTTCCACTCTATGATTAGAACAATGTTTCCAGAGGCAGCATAACAGAGAAGTGACCTTAAAGCTAGGAAGATCTGACTGGCTATGTGACCCTGGGCATGTCATTTAATCTCTCAGTGCTCTAGGTAATTCTTTAACATCACAGGTTGTGAAGAAAACGTAGACTGCGCTGGCAGAAGGAAGTCTTCAATCAGACATCACAGGCACAGTCCAGCATGGAGTATTCCTTGCAGTGCTGCACAGGTGAATCAAGATCTCCCCATCCAGCCCAGTTCTTGTCCATTTCCTCTCAGAAGTTTGCCACAAAGGGTGTGCCCAATGTGCTGGAGGCCTTCCTCTATTTTAAGAAGATAACAATGGTGCACAAAGACTGACCATTAAGTTATCGCTCATTCTTGCCATATGACACCCTCCCCCATCTTCTTTTCCATTCATATTCCCTTGAAAAAATCTTTTACTCCACTTCTTGATAATTCTCTATTTTGCATGTGTTTCAGCTACTCATACCTGTCATGTAACTTTCCATTGCCCTCTGGAAGAAATTCATTTTCATTTCTTCTGAAACTATAGTTCTCTAATATAGCTACCAAATCATGTTAAATATTCTTTATATTTAAGCATAAATATCAAC
The DNA here is from genome assembly GCA_028627135.1 of Pseudochirops cupreus. NCBI lineage: Eukaryota > Metazoa > Chordata > Mammalia > Diprotodontia > Pseudocheiridae > Pseudochirops > Pseudochirops cupreus. The sequence goes on from CM053583.1 coordinate 219,642,303, forward strand.
TGTTGATAATGTGTGTAAATATAATTGTGTTATTTACCAACATTACGCAGAATAATGCTAATCAATATAAATAAGTTTTATGTTTTTCACCACTCAAAACTGTTATGAAAAACAGTCAATTTAGCATATGTTAGAAAATACTGTTTTAATATATTTCTAGTACAACCCAAATCTATGCTTATATTTTCTTTTAAGCATTATTCTTTGTGGAGAAAAAGTAGTCTTTCTGTTAAACTAATTAAGATGCTTAGAAGAGTGGTATAAACAGTCTGTCATCCAGCCTGACTCCTTAAGATCACAGAGTCAGAAGGGTCCTCAGAGGCCATGTAGCCCAAGCCCTTCATTTTACAGGTAAGAAAATGAAAGCCCAGAAGGTTAAATAATTTGCATTTAATAGCTTTGCTCACACAAGTAATAAATATCAGGGACAGGATCAGATCCCAGCCAGATTCTAGAGAGAGGGCTCTTTCCACTGTACACCAGGTTACAATGAACCAGTATTTCTTAGCACATCCCAAGCACTGAACATAAAGACAGCATAATTATCACATGCACTCTACCTTGTATATTTTTGTACTAACTTCACATTCATACTGCACATTTAATATATACAATTCCCCACTAGAATACAAGGTTCCTTACAAGTAGATATCATGTCTTTAATGTCTAGCACAGTGACTGGACATAACTGGGGCTTAATAAATACTTTTTGACTGGTCAATAAGCACCTTCTATATTCAGTCAAGAAGTTTATTTTCCTAAGAAACTATTTTAGAAATTATTACATAAGCTCTGTTTTTAATCTGTGTCAATATTTGTCTTTAAAGGCCCTTTTTCAGGCAATCATAACTTTAGAGTTACAATTGATCTTTGTGTTCAGTCGTTTCTCAGTCATGTCTATTACTGACCCCGTTTGGGGTTTTCTTGGCAAAGGCACTGGAGTGGATTGTCATTTCCTTCTCCAGTTGATTTTACAGATGAGGAAACTGAGGCAAACAGGGTTCAATGACTTCCCCAGGGTCACACAGTTAGTAAGTGTCTGAAGCTGGATCTGAACTTGGGAAGATGAGTCTTCCTGACTCCAGGCGGGGGTGCTCCATCCACTGCACCATCTGCCTGCCCCTGACTGATCTTTGAGGTCATCTGATTGAATTTCCAGGAAACAGAAGCCCAGTCTCTGCCTTCCTAAAGAAGGATGAATGACTTACTCAAGGTAACACAGGTAATGAGTTTCCAGAGATCTTGTCTACCACACAAGGAGGCCAGTAGAGAAAGGCAGACGAGAAGGGGTTAATCCATTTAGCTTTTACCCACATTTATCCCAAGTACTAGCTGGGGAGTAAGTCAGTCAAACCTCACCTCAACTCTCCATAACTGGCCTGTCTCAAACCAATCTTCATTCCATTCAACCAACCTACCAGAACACCGCCCCCACAGGCGTTCTGCCAATTACCCATCTCCTATTTTACTTCTAGCTCAGCAAACAACAGATATAACATCCAGCAACATCATTGTTACTGGAAAGGTTAGGGTAGTCCTACTACCCTACGGCTCCACTCAGGATCTTTGTGATGCCTTGCTCATTACTCCCCATAAACCAAAATTCTCCTCCCTGGCTGCCGATCCTCACATGCTCATACAATCCATATAATGGCCTATTTCACCTATGTATCCAACTCAACTTTCTCCCTTCCACTGGGCCTTGAAGAATATTCATTCTGTTGTTTTTCAAATTGTCCTACACACATTAGACTTCATCTTCTCATGCCTCTTTCATCTTGCAATTCAGAAACTTGGTTCCCAACTAAAGATACCACATACCTAGCTACCCTCTCTACTACTAGACAGATCTTCTTTCCCTCTATTCCCTAAGGCCCAAGTGGGATAACAGGCAATGCTTCTAATCCTCTCCCTTCACTCATAACCTCTCTTCCTTTGGGGTTCACTCCATTCAGAGATGTCACCAGATCCAGATCCTGGTGACGGTTATCTTCTAGTCTCCTGGTCATTCTTCCTCCTTTCTAAAGAGCTACAGGACCGGCTCATGGTCTTTCACATCCCACCGCATCTCCTGCCTTTATCCTGGAGGATTTCAACATACAGGCTGATGCCTTTGTGCTCAATTTATTACTCTCCTCAACTGCTATACCTCTCCTGCTCCTGTATATTTCCTACACCTCAGCCAGAAAGGGATGGTCACACTTTTCATCTCATTATCATCCACAAGAGTTTTACTTTTACAAGCCATAACTTTGAAATTCATCTTTCTGACCATAATCTGTACTTCTACTTCTTCCTCACTCCTCCTAAACCCATTCTTTGTCCTCAAAATCAGTAGTCACTCAACCCTGCCCTGCTTCTTCCCCAACCATCAGCCCTGCTCTGGTCTCATTTTTCTCACTTCAAAATCTTACATTTTTTAAGTTAACCAACTCAACTAAGCCCTTGATTCCCTTACCCCATGGTCCTATTATCATTCAACCCTTTCTAAACCCTAATCTTCTCCTGCTTACATGTTGTCAAATGTTCCTGTTCCTGCTTACATGCTGTCAAATGTAGGTGGGATGAAGTCAAACAACTATGTGGGCTTGGTTCAGTATAAATTTGTTAAACAGAAGAAACTGAGGCCTTAACTGCTGCATGTCACTGTCCTGACTCAAAAAGTTGTTTTTAAAATATGTACTCCTCTAAATAGCATTTAAAACCCTTTCCTCTAGCCCAGTAGTTCTCAACCTTCCTTATTCCACGACCCTTTAATACTTGTATGTGGGCGTATCTGTATGTGGGTGGACCCTCCTGGAGGTGTCTCAGTACCTAAGACCATTTGAAATATGTGTTTTCCAATGGCCTTAGGCAACCCCTGTGAAAGGGTCATTCCACCATGATCCACAGGTTGAGAACAGCTGCTCTAGTCTGTCTTTTCAGGTTGTTTACGTAGTATTTCCCTTCACATATATTGTGCAGCAGCTAACCTCAATCAATCAATTAACATTTATTAAGCATCTATCATGTACCTTGCCCAGCATGGCGTGCTCTTGTCAGAGAAGGCACTATGCTCGATGAGCAAAGCAGAACTGAAATACTTCAAAAGAACCACGAGATGCGCAAATTTAAAGAATCCCCCCCAAAATGTTCCCATGGACTATCTGTGCCCAACCTATGGTGGAGCATTCAGAGCTCATATTAGTCTGACTGGCCACAGTCGAACACTCTGTAACTGGACTCTAACAGAGTGATGTCATTCTGGTCCTCTTTGACAACAAAGGACAACAACCAACCAAGCACCACGTAGCTACTGATCACTGTATGTAACACTCCATCCGCACATCTGTGCCTTTGCATGTGCTCTTCCCCATACCTGGAATTTTCTCCCTCCTTAATTCTATCTCTTGAAATCCTTAGCTACCTTTAAGGTTCAGCTCAAGTAGAATCTTCTTTTAGAGGTCTTTCCCAATTCACTAAATGAAAGTGCCCCCCAAGTAAAGTCACTGGATATTTATTTGTATATATCCTATCTGCTGTGTATAGCTGGTATATAAGTTTCTTGAAGGGACCACCTCATATTTGCATTTGGTACCGGTATGTTCCTGGTACAAACACTTGCGGCCTAATCAACAGAGCTAAGAAGTGAGTCAAGCATGTCTGGTTCCAAAGGCCACGGGTGGCATCATAATTACTTCACATAGCACTAAAAAGCAGTCTTCTAATCAGTACCAAATCCTAGGCCAATAATGCAGTTCTCTGAATGATCCATCAGTACCAACCTCTTCCTTCTCTGGGTGGCGCCTCCTTTGCCTTAAACCCGTCCACTGACGCCTTTGTGTCTGTTTCCAAAGCAATGCTTACTTGTATCTCAGATTTGAATTTTGTGTATTTATTACTCAGCAACGCGTACCACTTTGGTGCCTGGAGAATACCAAAGAAACATAATATACTACAATTAGTGAACAACAGCAACAGCAGCACTGTCTGCACCTAAAAATGTTGTAACTTTCATAGATTTCCCTTGTATGGAATTAATCATGCTTGGTGAGTCATCAATTAAGTTGCTCCTTAATGCAAACATTCCAAAGTCTACTTTCCTTTCCCATTTTTTAAATTACTCATCAGCACCCTTTTTCTCTTTCCTCTTCTCAAGGCTGGACTTCTGGAATGGAGTACCCAAAGACAAGTAGAGGACTCCTCCCTTCCCCCTCTACCCTCCCCACTTTTAGGAGCAAAAAATTGCAGGAAAAATACATGGCAAGGGACCTATGGATAACCAACGGAATGCGAGTTCTGGACTTTCCATTTCTAACTGCCCTCTGGCTTTTTCCTTTTCTGGGTGCAAAACAGAGATTAACAATCTTGAGAATAGACATGGCTAGCTTTGAGGGTGATCTGAAGGGTAATCTTTGAGTTTGAGGACTCCTGAAATCAAATGGGTTCTCAGTTTAAGAGTAGGGAACTGATTTCCTAAAAAGCAATTTCCACCACAATTTGCAATTTGGAGAATGAAGAGGACTTTCAGCAAGGATACTACTGTAACAGATGAACTAATGCCATACCACGAAGGACTGAGTGATCTGGACCTTCCCACCCTGTCATGAAATTACTGTAAATTGCTCAGTGTTGGTGGAAAGAAAATGAGATTAATTCTGGAGTCCTATAAATTCGATTTACCTTCAGAGGGCTAGGGAGTCTAATGAATCTAATGGGCTATGAACATTTAATTTTTCTGTATCTGTTTATGGACAGATTTGAGTGCTTAGTATCTTATTTTGTGTAAGGTTAAAATATATATATCTATGTATATATTTACATATATACGTGTGTGTATGTGTGTGTGTGTGTGTGTGTGTGTGTGTGTGTGTGTGTGTGTAGCTCCCATAAAACTGTTACTGCATCTAAGGTAAACTATATAATACTTCATTGATGACATGGAGACCTTAAAACAAGGTTCTCAAAAGGTAAGCCAAAGAAATTTAAGTTCTGGCAGATTCTACCATGCAGGAAAGGCTATGAGTCCAAATATCTGTTTTCCAACCACCATAGCAGCTGATTATAGAAAGCTTAATGCCAGTAGGCTGGCCATGACACAAGGACAAATATGCAATGCCCACTGATCCTGAGAGACTCTCTTTCCCTTCTGCAATGACAGTGGTAAAAGCAGGGACAAAAGCTGCCAAGAGTCATGCAGTTTTTGACTGTTATTTGCTGGTACACTAAATGTGCAATCTTTATCCAAAATCAACTACAGGAAGGAGTGAATAATATCAATCTGGGCATTCTCTCCATCAACTAAAGTAGAAGAACAAAAAGGGTAATAGTGGCTAAATGGGAAGACGGCTCACAAGTTCTCCCTGCAGGTAGAAATAAAGAAGCTGGGCCTTATTCAAGCATCCACAGACAGTAAGACAGGCCTACACAACATAAGGTCCATGCCTCTTGCAGCCCAATGTAAAGGATGTAAAAGAGGCTTGCACAACATACCGCCCGTAAGGTCACTTTGGCAGGTCACATGTTGTGCAGGTCTGCAATAAGGAATAGTATGTGTGGGACACCTGGACACATCACCTTGCACTGATCAACAATGAGCATAACTGAGAACATGACCAATAAGTAAAATAGCTGATTCAGAGGATGAGGAGGTAAAGAAATTACTTTAAAAAAACAAAAACACTTGGCAACAACTTACAAATTACAAACTTACTCTGACATTTAGTGCCTTTGACACCCTGGTGAGCAACTGAGAAGACAGCAAAAATATGATGAAAAAAATAGCTCAGAATTAAAAAAAAAAAAGAGGCCAAATGGCTGTAGATAACTTAGAAGTGACATGCCTATATAGGATAAATACTTTAAGATACTTGAGCGACATGTATGACATAGTGTGAATTAATACAGAACATGAAGCCCTGTCTTACGAGGCAGGAGAGAACTGCTCACCACCATGGGAGCCAGGCTGAAATACTTTATGTTCAGTCAGACTACTGACTTACTAGAATGAAGTTTGAAATGCATACCAACTTAGAAGAATAAAAGGAGCAACTGTTTTGTCAAGCTGACCCATACCAACAAGCTGAAAAATAAGAAATGGATACAGGATCCGACAATGACACAGATTATCACTATTTCCTATATGAGTTTAATCAATGTAAAACAATCATCAAAGTGAGGAGCATGAGAGAACCTAGAAATTCAATTCAACAAATATTTACTGGGCACCTACTATGCACAAGGCACTGTTGTGGATGCACAGTGACAGAATGCAAAGACAAAATCAGAAACAGCCCCTCCCCTCAAGGAGCTTATGCTCTACTAGGACACTGCCTCAGACAACAAACACTTGACTTCTTTGTCAAATGGAGAGATCATTATGTCAGCCAAAGGCAACGGTAAGTTTATAAGATAAACATATTTGTAAAATCTTAAGGAGGATGATGGAAGATCATAAATAATGTTGCCTTATAAAACAGTGAGAAACAGTGTTCAAAAACACGAAGAGGTATCTGCTGGAAACAATAAAATTTTTAAGACACCAAGGGTTTAAAGCTCGAGCTATCTTTAAGAGAGAACAATGCCTAACAATTGGAAAAAAGCAGTTACTACCAAAAAAGAGGGGGGACTTGTGATCACAGCAATTAACTTTCTGATCTCTACAAAATTGCTTAAAACAATTTACACATGTATCAAAGGCATCTGAAAAGATTTTAGATTTATACAGAAAGGCTTTTGCAAATGATATTCTACAGTGGAATATATCTTTACAGCCTCAAAACCGTGTGCCACACCAAATCCCAAAGTGCTTACTGAATGCCAATTATTAAAAAAAAAAACCTCAGAAGACCTAAAGGAAGCCTGAAACTTATCTTTCAATTAGCATTTCATTTAGGAGCAGCTAGGTGGTACAGGGGATAGAAGAGCACTGGTCTCTGAGACGGGAAGACCTGAGTTCAAGTCCAGACTCAGATACTTACTAGTCATGTGACCCTGGGCAAGTCTCTTACCTCAGTAAAGATCAAACAGGATAAAAACTGTAAAGTAACCAGCACAGAGCCTAGCACATAGTAAGGGCTGTATAGATGGTAGCTCTTATTTCTCCTACTTGTTTCATACAATGCTCCTTGATAGATACAAAACCAAAGATAACTGTCAGACAATGCGGGTTACTGGCATCACATAAGGCCTTTAAGAGGCACGGGCTCACTGGAGACGTATGTCACTATCAAAAGAAGGGGGATCCTGCACAGCAGTGAGTGAGGTCCCCCACACAGTCCTATTCGCAGACGATGCAAGTGCGGACTGTTCCAAGCCCTCAAGTATGACAGAGTCTCTCAATGACACCCACAATCACTCCCAAGGACTCAGCCACTGTTTATACAGGTCAGCCCTTTTTCCACAAAAATCAAGTCAATGAAGACCGCTGGCTGTCCCGACTACAATGTAGGGAGACGGGCAGCTCACAGGCCTAATGAAACAGGACCAACACCTAGGTCAGCAGTAGCAGATGAATAATAAGCTGAGTCCAGAACGGATTACAAGGAACACAGCGAGCGACGCTGCACAGCACACTGAAACAGCACTTTCCATTGCCCTCCCCAAGTTTCTCCAAGAAACAAAATTCCACCTTTTTAGAATGAATAATCTGGTTTTGTTATTATGTAGCTGTGAATCATGGAGTGCCACATTTTTCACAGAAATCAAATGGGAACACCACCTAAAGAACAACGAAGAGGCATATGGTGGGTCCTGAGCACACGATATGGCATAAAATTTATCACCCAAGATAAGTATGACTACAAAAGAAGCCAGGCTGGACGAGCTACATGCTGAACTGGCACCTGCATACATCAGGCTAAAGGAAGGCTGCTGTCCTACTGGAAGGGGTATGGACAAGAGATATGGACAAGAGTTACACAGGATGGAAAAGCTATGGATGGGCTAGTACATATAAGTACTGAATAAATGTTTTCTGATTAATAACATAGATCCACTGAAGTAATAAAGTGTCAACTTACAGCACTATGCTCTAGTAAGTTGCAAATCCCTTCCAGCTGACAAACACTAATTCTGCTGAATTTTCCTACTTTTCTAACTGATAAAAGTAACCAAAATCTGAATATCCCACAAATAACTTCTTATGGGTTTCACACTGCTATTGTAATTTCCCATTTGTATCCATTGCTGCCCTCAATATATGAAAAAAATTTAAACTGTTGCAAAAGACTCTCAAATGTTTATTACAAGAAAGGCACTATGCTAGGCACAGAGGATACAAAGACAAACATGAGACAGTCTCAGTCCTCAAGTTTATTTTCTAATGAGGAGATAATATGCATACAGAGAAGTAAAAATAATATGATCTAAAGATCCTAGGATCAGATCTAGAGCTAGAAGGGATCATAAAGGTCATCTAATCCAATCCATTCATTCTGCAGACAAAGAGTAACAAGTGGGATAATTAAGAGAGTTTGAGTAAGAGCTGAGCTGAGCCTTGAAAAAAGCTAAGGATTCTAAGATGCCAAAGTGAAAGGGGAATGAAAACAAAGTCTGAAGAAGAGTATGTAAAGGCACAGAAATGAGAAATGGAATGACTACATGAGGAAATAGTTGAGGGGCTAGACACTAGGTCAATGTGACTGAAATGGAGAGTGAAGAAAGGGGAGTAACATAAAATTATCTAGAAGGTTTTAGCTAGATTGTAAAGGGCTTTAAATGTTAAGGCTGAAGAGTCTATATTTCATTTAAAGGTAGCAGGGGACTACTGAAGTGTTTGGACAGTGAAGTTATACAATCAGACCCGTGTTTTACAGGATTATTTTGGCATGTATACAAAAGGGATTCGAAAGAGGATGGACCAGAAGGAGACCACTTAAAAGACTAACAGAATAATCCAGGTGAGAGCTGATAAGGGCCTGAACTAGGGTAGTCATTACATAAATGAAAAGAAAGGAATGGGACCAAGAAATACTACAGGCAAGGGGAGTGTGGGGGGGAGTAAAGAACACATTTAGCAATTAGCTGGAGAGGTGGAGAAATGGAAAAGGAAGAATCAAGGTTGAATCTGACACCGAGAACTCGAGTTACTGGTAGGATCGTGGCTCCCAGAACAGAAACAGAAAAATCTGGAGGGATGGATCTAGAGGAAACACTAAGTTCTACATAGAGCATGTTGAGTTTAGGGTGCCAACTGGACATTTTTCTTCCCAGAATTACAGTGAAAGAAGTAATCCAAAGAAAACCGAAATTAATTATTTACACTTCTTTTATAGAAGTTGGAGAAAGAGAGAAGAAACAGGAAATGTGTAACAGCTTCTTATTTTAGAAAAGGGTACTGAGGAAAATGTTAGAAAAAAACTAAATGGTAAGAAGACAACATGGCACACCATAAAGAGTGCTAGAGCGGGGTCAGAAAGTCTTCAATTAAACCCCACCCATCATGTTTCCCTGCTGCATGACATCAGCAAGTCACTTCTCTCTGAGCCTCAGTTTCCTCATCTGTAAAACTGGAATAACAATAATAAACTATAAACCTCTCAGGAATATTGTGGGAAAGACACTTTCTTAAAGTTATTTATAAACGGAGTATTTTTAAAATACCTTACGAGCAGCAACATGGTGCCCTGTAAAGAATCTTTGAGCTTTAGGATACCTGAGTTTTCATCATAGTTCTGCCACTGAACAGCTACGTGACTTTCAAAAGGCTATGGCTTCACCCCAACTCATCTGCAAAATCAAGAATGCTGGATTAGGGAGACTTTTCATCCTTGGTGTATCTTCTTTCTAGACTTAGACTCTTGGTCTTTTAGACCTAGAAAGGCCCAAAAGACTAAGTCTAGAAAGAAGATACACCAAGGATGAAAAGTCTCAGAAATATGAATTCTCTGGCAGACTCCTCCAGGAGAAAAAAAAGCTTCAGGGCAGAAAAGAGGCATTTTACTATAAAAACAGAGAGCATGACAGGTCTTTATACGGATAAAAACGGAATAAGAGGCAGAAATCCTAGGGACAGAGACAACCAAAATAAAGCAGCACTTAATGTGCTGGAAAGATCAGAAACATTGTCAATACTCACTGATCGGTGAGTGGCTAAACAAGTGACAGAATATTATTAGGCTATAAGAGGAAACAAATACGAAGAAATTTTTAAAAGCATGAAAAGACAAATGTGAATTGATATGGAATGAAGTAAGCAGTGCCAGGAAAACCATATCTACATAGCTGAAATACAATGACTACAAGGGTATAAATGAGACAGAGTGATGACGAGGACGTGTGTGAAAAGAACCACTTAAGAACCTTGATATGGAATGACTATAGGACCAAATCTGGCTCCCGAGAGGAGCTGAGAACACGTATGTCCAACCTCTCTTTACAGTGTGAAACACTACTTGATGTGATTAATGCGCTGACTGGTTTTGCTAGACTGCTTCCTCTTCTCTCTTTAAACCTTTGCTAGAAGGGACGGATCATCGTGTAGGGTGGAGGGATATGGGCAGAAATGAAGGCCATGCAAAAGGAAAAGCTAAATACAATTAATATTTTTAAAGGAAATAACTAGCACACTGAATTAATCGATTCACAGCTGACTTTGGGAAAGTTCTGCTCCCAAATCACTTGCTCAGACAGTCAGGCCTAGATTGGTGTGGATCTTTCCATATATATATTCGCTTATCAGAGTACAGATTATATTCCTCAGATAAAATACAACATCCTTAAGGAAGGGGATTATTTAATTTTGTCTCTGGATTTTTGGCACACAAAAGAGTGTCTTGTGTGCACCAGTTGTTTAACTGGGAAATCACAAGAAAAAGATGTGAACAATCTAAGAAAGAAAGAGCCATATGCAGTTGAATTCACGACATGGTATCTGTCTTGGATAAGACCCATGAACCAACCTATTTCTATATTTATTTCCATTTAAAAAGGGACAATGACATTTCCTATAGACAAAGCAATTGTTATTAATTATTGAATAAAGAGTAACATCTGATGGAAGAAAGTTTACAAGTGGACAAGCAGAGAAATACTTATACTCTCATGTTATATTTTATATATACTTTAAAAAAAAAAGCAAATGGTACATTATATTGTTTCAAATACAATCCTGTTTTCAGTTCTATATATGGTAAAATGTTCATGTTTGTTGATGTGCAAGTTTATTTTTAAAAATGTTTTTAAAAGAGCAATACCTGCTTTGTTTCTTGGGCAGTTCTTAAGTCTAGAACAATGTACCCAACGGATTCTTTAGCTGTAGATAAAGAATCCAAAGCAAAACACTGGAGCTTGATAGGTGTGCGCTGCAACCTATAACATATAACAGATTTGTGTAAAAAATGAAACAAAGTTACAAATTGCTGGTTAACATTCATTATGCTTCCACAACATAAAAGGCTATGAAATATCTACTTGTCCACTTACCAGATAAGTTACCATTTCTTATTCGCTACATCAAATAAATGAAATCTTCATTATTGTCTAGATACTTTTTGGGGATAAAGACGATGAATTTTGTTTCAGTACATCATTTGAAACTCACAATGTAAAAACTTCCAAATGTACAATCTAAGGCAAAAAGTCTTCATTTATAATTGTACTAATTTTTATATTATTATTTTGGCTTATTCTTACCACTTTCTACAGGTCTTCACACAGTTCTTTGAACTCTTCCTATTTGTCATTCCATCAGAGCAATAACTATCTGTAACAGTCACATACCACACTTTAATTTGTTCAACCATTTCTCAATTGGTCAGATAGTTTATTCCTAAATTTTTGCTATTACAAAGAGTAGTTCTAAACATATTTTCATACAAATAATGTCTTTTTCCTTTTGCCACCATGATGAAGTTGGATATTAATAAACTCAAGAGTGGGATCTCTGAGTCAAGAGGTATACAGAATTTTATAACTTTTTTTTACATAAATTCAAAATGCACTCCGAAGATGGTGAACAAGTTCTCAGTTCCAGTGGACCACAGCAGTGAAATTAGTATATTTTTCCCCCTGAATCTCTGAAAACACTGTTTGAAGCCTGGCAATGAGAACTATATGCAATAACTGTTTGGCTAGGTAGTGATCACTGCATAAACATGAACTTTCTTATAGCACTGAAATAATAATAATAATAACTGACTCTCTAGTTAGTATATCTAGGAGTGGGTTAAATTAAAGGGACTGGGTGTCCTGGTTGGTTTGATAAAGCCTATATTCAGATCAAGCCATTGATGCTACAAGTTTCCCGTAAAGGCAGTCACATCTCTGGGAGTCGTCTTGGGCTTCCCCCCCGGCAACTAGAGCAATAAGCTTCCCCATTTAACCTTCGACACCTTCATTGAAGTTATTTTTGCTATGAATTCATGGATCTCATGTGCTGATGCTCTTACAACTCAAATTCTTCATGGATAACTCCCTCTTTTTCACTTAGTGGGTCTGTTTTCCATATCTATATCTCATTGTTCCACCAGTATGGCATATAGTTTGGAGCAGTGATTCAGTATCTCCTTAGGTGATGCTTTCTATCCATATCAGTCAAGATTTTTCCACTTCAGGTAACAGCTGTCTATCCATTCTTCACACACGTCCAGTTGAGCAAAGCTGCAATGAGCATCAGTATAATGCTTACAGATTGACTATGTTCTAAAAATCACACTGTTGGTAATCCTATTTTGCCATGTAATGTTATAGTTGCTAGGTGGTTGTATTCACAGAATTTCTGAATGGGAAAGGACCTCAATTTACACTCTTAGATCCATCCCCTGGGGTCAGAAAAAGTGCAATTCCTCTTCCAAATGCAGTCTTTCAAATACTTAAAGAAATTTAATCATCACTGAAGTTCTTCTCCAGGCTAAACATTTCACATTCCTTCAAATGAGCCTCAAATGGCATAAACTCAAGGCCCTTTACTACTATGACTGCCCTCATCTGGATGATTTTTCATTCCCAAAATGTGGTGCCCAGAACTGAACACAACACTCCAGTGACGAAAGGCAGAATACAACAGGTCTGTCACCTCCTTATTCTTGAAACAACACAAATTATCACATCTGACAACTAGAGTAATACGTTTTTTCCTAGCTGCAAATAGTATCAGGGGGATAACAAGTATATATCAATCAATCAAAACGAACATATTAAGCACTATGTGATAAGCAGATGCAAATAAAAAGCTAAAATTGGCTTTGTCCTCAAGGAGCTCATGGAAGAGTCAACATATACATAAATAGTCATAAACAACATACTTTAAGAGTGGATTAAAAAAATAACCTTGGTAAGGAAGGCACAAGAAGCAGGGGGAACTGAGAATGGCCTCCTACACAACATGGCACTTGTGCTGAGTCCTGAAACAATCCAGGGTTTCTAAGCAAAGAAGAGCATTCTAGCACAAGTTGGGAGATGGACCAATGTCTGTGGGAGAAACATCAAGTAGTTTGACCCTGGATAATGTTTTTTAAAAAAACCAGAATAATGGAAAAGGATCAGGTTGCAAAGAACATTAAATAATAAACAGAGTCGTTTATTTTTGATCCTGTAAGTAATGAGAAGGCAATGGAATTGACTGATTAGGAAAGAGGTGGTAGGAGGTGATGATACAGATATGCTTTAAGAAAACATTTTTGCAGCTTTTGGAGACTGGAGAACTGAGGCAGCAAGACTAATTAGGGGGCTACTGTAATCCAGGAAAGATACAGGGAAAGTGTGATTAGGTCAGTGGTTGTTTGAGTGGAGAAAGTAGGATATATCTAAGATTCTGTGGAAAAACAAAAGATTTAGCAACTGCTTGGATAGCTGTTTATTTCACTAGGTTATTAATTTAGAATTTATTGCGGGACAGGGTATAAGGTAATAATCAAAACCTATTTTCCAGCAGCGTACTCTCCTGTTGACCCCATCAATTCGGCACATAGTAAAAACTGCATAAATATTCAAGTCAAGAGTTCTTTCTTACATATCTTTCATAAACTGTTTTCAAAGACATAAAGAAAGCACTCTACTAGCAGCTAAACTAAGGAAGGATAAAGCAGCAAAGAAATTGGGTTCTGCCTGCCTATGTGACTTTGGGCAGGTCCTTCAACTACTCTAGAAATCAGTCTCCTTATCTGTAAAAATGAGGGGTCACCCAGATGGCCTATAAGGCTCTTTCCAAGTTTAAATCTATAACCCAGGATGCTTTAAACTATAAGCTAAAGCAGGCACTGATGCAAGCCAATTTTTAAAAACTACGACCCTAACACAGACTAACACAATACATTAAAGGAATGATTCATTAATGACCAAGTTGAATTTTAATACAATGAATCCAAGGATGATTGATTCAACAATAAAATTTTTGGTACAGTGAAGTTAGTCACAAAAAATAACTAAAAACATGATTTTATAACGGGATATTAAAAAGTCTTTCCTAAAATAAGTTTGTTTAAAGTTCTAAAAAGTACAGGAAGAAAAAGACCTTTCCTTAATTTAAAAAATGGAACACGCCTTCGTTGCTCAATGCTTAAATGATAAAAAATCATGAACAAACCATTAGCAAGAGCGGGAAATCACTGGAAGTCTTTTCAGTGACAACAAGAGCGAAGCAAGGCAAGCCGTGTAACCTTTACCAGCTGACACAACACTAGGAATACCAGTCCTAACAATAAGTCAAGGAAAAAACTAGGGAACAGGCATTAGAAAAAGGAGGCACAATTATCTTGCATTTATGGGCAACATAATAGCCTGCTTAAACAAACCTAAGAGAATCAACAACAAAAATCACAAGACGATTGCTGCAGCAAGGTAGCAAGACGCAAAATAACTTCACAGAAATCACGGGCGTTTCTATATATTACCAACAAAGCCCAAGAAGAGAAAGCGCAATTCCATTTAAAATAACAACAAAACGAACGGGACATCTGGGAGTTAAGCTATCCAAGACACACAAATGTATTTAGAACATTTGTTTAGATACAATCTTACCTGCAGGGAAATCAAGACAGGCACAAGTGGAGAAACATTCTTGTTCACAGCAATACAATAAAAACAAGGCCCATATTAATCTAGAGAGCTAATGTTATGCCAAATTAGGGAGGAGAATGAGACAAAATAATAATACAGAAGAACAAACAATTAAGAATATGTGGGGAATTAATCTGAAAAGTAAGAACAGAGGTGATTCGGCATTACGAGATCTCAAGGTACATTATAAACCATTAATTATCAAAATTATTCAATCTGAATACAAAATAGAAAAGTGGATCAATGCAGTGATAAATAATTGAAAGAAAATGTACTCCATTGTATTGTATGAGAATCAAAGAACACCAAGAACTAGGGAGAGAAAGTTTTATTTAGTTAAAAATATTTGAACTGCTTGTGCTAATAAAAGAAGGTGAGAGACAAGAGAATAGTTTGGGAAGCAGCTACTAGACAAGTGTGGCTCCAGAGAGAGTTTGTGAAGGGAAGAGGTACGAAATATCGCTGGAAAATAAGTATTTTTGCACAGTACCAACAAAACTTAGGGGGAGGAGAAAGCAGAAAATATTCCATTCAATGTAATAATAAAATGCATTAAATGTCAGGGAGTAACATACATTTGAAATAGAATTATAAAAATATTTTCAGAGAAATACCCAAATCAATGGAGACATTTCGGTATTCATGGCTAACGTACAGTAGCATCTTTACAACGATGTGGTAACTAAAATTAATATACTGCTTAATGGCATTACCAGTCAAATTATCAAGAAAATACTTTATAAAATAAACCAAAATAAGAAGTATGTTCATATGGGAGAAAAACAATATCTAGACAAGTGATTTTTTTAAAGCAGCAATAAAACATCTTTTGGGTATTATTGAAAATTGTATTACAAAACAGATCAGTGGAAGACCTAGAAAACAAACACGTAACAGCATACATGTTAAATAAATTCAGGCACACAAGCTGCTAAGGAAGGGACTCTTTTTCTACGAGGACCTGCTGGAAAAACTGGAAAGCAATTTGACGGGTTGAACATAACCTCTTACTCTCACATCACAGTTCAAAATAAGAGGAAAAAAGAAGGTTTCAGCCTATACAACTGTGAATTTGGTAATAATTTATAATCGATCATGATCTACAAAGCTTAAAGAGTATGCCATGCTCATTTTTTATTTTTGCCTGGAGAGCCGGTTGTTTAAGATTTACCCATACACCCCCGTGTGTAGCTCTTCACTGCTTAGAGGATAAAACACAAACTCATTTGCCACATTATGGCAACCTCTTACTTTCCAGCTGTATTTCACAACACTTCCCTTCACAAACTATCTTTTTCCCAAACTGGACTACAAGTTGTTTCCCAAATCATATATTCTCTCTTATCCTCATGCATTAGCACAATTGGCTCCCACTGCCTGGAAGGTCTTCCCTTCTCCTCAGTTGCCTGCTTTAAATGCTTTAAATAAAATTTAAAAATTAAAAACACTTTAAATACACTGATCTAATCTGAAACTCATAGCCATCCCATGAGGAAGGTAGTAATACAGTTTTATCACCATTTTACAAATGAGGAAACAGAAAAGAAGTGATTTATGTATATCAACACCAGAATTCCATACCAGTTGAAATCCTGCCTCATACTCAATAGCTCTGTGACCTTAGGCAACTTACTTAACCTCCCTGAGTCTCAGTTCCTTATCTGTAAAAGGAGAAAGTCGGATACATGATCTCTCAGGATTCCTTCTAGTTTAAATTTCAGAAAACTTTCTAGTTCTAAATCTACAAACTTATGATCTACCTACTGAACCACAACTCTTTTTTTTTCATGTCTTATCAGATTAGTATTGCGCAATTAGAATTGGTGTCTTCCGATACCTTCCCTCTGGCTGACTGGAATTCTCTCTTTGACATCAGAGCTCTATAATTTGGTGATTAATTTTCTGGATGAGTTAAGTTTAAAGCTCCTCTCTTGGTAATCTCTAGTCTATCAAATTGAAACTAGCCCCTTTGCTCCCAAAACTTCCAGGCAATTTTCCTATGCAAATTCCTGGAATATAGAACTCAGTATTTTTCTGGGAGGTAATAATTTTTAGTTTTTCTCACCTAGTTCTGTTGCTTTGGTTTGTCGAGAACTAAAGTCATTCATTTTGCTATTTTTAAAATTTTGGTCTGACCTTCAATTTCAGTATTTTTACCATTCTGTTTAATTCTGCTCCTCGGGAAGTTAAATGTTTTACAGAGGTTTTTCCACTGTCTTTTCAGCATTGTCAATTCTCATGTTCCTCTTCCTGAATTTTCCCTTTAGCAAGCTCATTTCCAATCTTATAGATATGTTAGATCTCCCTTTAAATCTCAATGTAATTCTATACCATCTGGAAGCTGTTGTGGTAAGCCCTTCTCTTTGACAGGCGTACCTGAGGTGCAGCTTTGTTTCATCTTTCCATAGGTTTTTCCTCAGGTTTTTATACTTCCCAGTACTAGGATCTTTTTTTTTTTAGTTTATTCTTTTTTTTTTCCATTCACTGAGTTCTCCTGTGAGGATTTCGTCTATTATCCCTTTTTTCAGCTGTTCTTTTACTTTATATGGCACCTTTGTCACAGCTTTGAAGTGGCAGAGAGCTGGCTTAGTCATGACCACTTATTCAGCCATCTTTTCAGAAACGTCCTATATACTTCTATGGAAGTAAAAGGTAGTTCATAAAAAATATTCATGCCTATTTAACAATACATAATATATCCAGACTAAGATGGATTTAGTACATATAATCTGACAAAGTCACTTCCAACAGCTCCCTATTGTCTCTAACGTAAACTCCTCTATTTATATTTAAAGCTCTTCATAACTAGGCTTCAACACACCCTCATGGGATACGATTCTACCTTCTGTCATTCAGAAAAACTGGCCTTGTCTTTGTTCTTCACACATGAGGTTTCATCTCCTGTCTCTGCCTTTACTCTAGCCTTACCCACGCTGGAATGAACCCCCTCCTCACCTAGTCCTCAAAGAAGCCCCTCTTCAAGGTACAGCTCAAGCATCACTTTCTTGATCACTCCTCCTCCTCCTCCTCCAACAAATGCCAGTGTCCTCCTTGCAAATTACCCTGTATTACATAGTGATATATATACTTGCCATCTCCCCACTCTGAATGTGAACTAATCTAAGTAGAGATTGTTTTATCTTAGCACAGTGTTTAGTACATAGTAGACACTTAAAGGCTTGGTATTTGATAGAAAATAAATTAATGATAATCAAGCAGCGACAGAAAGTTAAGAGATCTGGGTGCCCCTTCTTCAACCCCTAACTCAGCAGTAATGTACATTAAACAAGCCACAATTTTCCTCAGCTTCACTTTCTTGTAAAAAAAAAAAAAGAGCTTGGATTAGAATATTACTGATTTCTTGTCTGGCTCTAAAATGATATGATTCTATGGTTTAATTTTATCTAAGGCACATCTTCATAATGAAATCAAATGTCTGTTATCTCACATCTCATAGCTGATCACAAATATGATGAAGGAAGTTTAAATACATTGCTTTTTGCAGGCCTGAAGAGAAACATACGATAGAAATGTTAAAGCAGTTCTGGCTGCATCTGAGCATTAAAATCGTCACCTGTGCTGATGAAGTGCTTTCCTGTCTATTTCCCAAGCTAATTCAGTGGCGAATTCTGGCTGGTCAGTGTGCTCCACAGGATCAGTAGCCAACTGTTCTCCATCAAACTTCGCTTCTACTACAAGCATATGTTTGGCACGCTTAGGAAAATGACGCCCTGCAAAAATATAGGCCTACATATTAATAATTATACATGCACCAAAATCACATGCAGCCAGTGCTATGTCTGAAGATGTAATTCATAAAAATATAAAGATAAACAAAAAATGACAAGTGCTGAATTTTCATAAAGATGAACATTTAATTTACATATAAACAGTTCTTTCTTCAAATAAAAGTATTAACAGATTTCTGAATGTGCTAGAAACTGGAAGCACTCATTTAAATGAGCAACGATTCTGAAACCATTTTCAAACTAAAATTTAAATATGAGGCAGGGCAGTTTTACATGAAAATTAGATTAACTCCTAACAAAGAGTAATACAGCAAAAAGCTAAGGAAAGGATCGGACAATTACCAAGATAACTGGCAGAAGAATTACTTTTACCTCAATTTGCCCTTATCATTCAGGTAAAGCCATTTTCTCCCTTAAATTAGATGAGAAACGGCAACAATACATAATCTTTTATTTTATATGAGGGACAAATGCTGACCATTACACGAAAAATATCAAAAATCGGTTAAAAGAAATTCTATCAATCCCTTCCCCAATCCATGTCTTTTTCTCTTCTCATTGCCAGCACTCAAATTCTAAGCTTTTATTATCTCACTAGTTACAGTACCACTGCATCAGCCTTCTAGTTGCAGCCTCACTAATTTTCCTAAAACATCACTTTTTCTCATGGCATTGCCTTGCTCAGGAACTTAGAATGGCCTATTTCTCCACTGCAACAAATTTAACTTTTCCAAACAGTTTTCAGGGTACAACATAACCTGGTTCCATGCTATCAATTCAAACACTTCCTATTACTCCAAAAAGTATACCCTCTACTCTGATCAAGGCAGACCCTCAATGTCCCATGAGGCTATCATGGTGACTTGTAGCCTTACTGCCCTGTCCTCCCCTCACCTGTCTCCTTAGGCATATACCACCTTATTTATGGTCCAACTCAAATCCAACTCTGTACATTAATCTTCTCCTGACTGATCCCGACATTACCAAAATGATCTCTCCCATCTAAATACTGCTATCCACTTAGTCACTTCAGATACTTTGAAATGGAATTCATAGAAAAAACTGCCTCCATTTCTACACATTCCTTTCAAAAAGGCATTATTGATCAATTAATTGGCATTTATTAAGAACCTATTATGTGACTGGCACAAAGCACTGGAGATACAAAATGAGGCAAGAGATATTCCCTATCCTCAAAGAGCTTACACTCTAATGGGGGGAATAGCATGTAAAGAAATAGATACAAAGCAAGCTATATGCAAGATAAATAGGAAATAATTAACAGGGGGGAGGCACTAGGATTAAGAGGGACTGGGGAAGGTTTCCTAGAGAAAGTGAGATTTTAACAGGGACATAAAGGAAGCCAGGGAAATCAGGAGTAGAAGTGGAGGAGGAAGTCTAAGCACGGGGAGAGCCAGAGAAAATGCCAGAAGCCCAATGTCCTATTTGTGGAACACTCAAGAGGTCAGTGTCACTGGGTTGAAGAGTATGGGTCCAGGAGTAAGGTTTAAGAAGACTAAAAAGAAAAGAGGAACTAGGTTATGAAGGGCATTGAATGCAAACAGAGCATTTTTTATCTGATCCTAGAGGCAAGGTGTGGGTGTGTCTGTGTCAGAGAGAGAGAGAGAGAGACAGAGAGAGAGACAGAGAGAGAGAGAGACAGAGAGAGAATGATGAAGAAAACAATTTTAATGGTTGAAAGGAAGATGGACTGGAATGGGGAACAGACTTGAGGCCGCCAACACACCCGCAAATTACTGCCTAATCCCAGTGTAAGCGGATGATGAGGGCCTACCCAAGAGTGCTGACACTGTCAGAGGAGAGAAGGTTCCAGAGAGGTTGCAAAGGTGAGGAGTCTAGGATAACCCCTAAGTTGCAAGCCTGAATGATTAACTGTTTTGCTTCTTTATCCTAAGCATCATGAGACTTCCATCTGATTATCAGCTGAAACCTTCCATACGTGTCATCTCACCATCAGAATGTGACATCCTTGAGATTAGGGACTGTCTTCCTTTTCAGTCTGTATCTCCAATGCTTAGCACAGTACTTTAAATACGGTGAAGTGCTCAGTAAATGTTGTTCTTACTCAATCACTCGTGCATTCAAATCAGGCTTCCTGGCTTGCCTGAAACTCTTCTCTATGAGCTTTAAACTACTAAATCCAATGCCCTTTCCTTAGTCCTCATATCTTTAATGAGCTCTCTTCAGTTTTCAACACTGTCCAAAAACACTTTCCCCTGGGCACTCTTTTCTGCCCTGAGTTCTGTTACATTGCTCTTCATTCTTCTCCTTTCTACTCCTTCACTGGAACATTCTCCAGGTCCCATCCATTCTTAGGAATTGTGTCCTCTAAGACTTTGTCTTGGGCCCTCTTCTCTTTGATTTCCATGCTCACTTGATCTCATGGGTCTATCATCTCTCTACAGACACCAATCTCTCTACCAATACCAGATGTCTGCTGGATATTTTGCACCTAGTTTCTAATCATCATTTCCAATTCAAAAAAGCCAAAATAAAAATTATTTCCCCTAACAACCCCATCAATCAAAAAGTCCCTTTTATGCTGACAGCACCACAACACTTCTAGTCAGCCTTGCTGATTTCCATATCTGGAGTTAACCTTGACTCTTACACCTCTTCAAACCCCTTATCCAATCATTGTTGATTTCATCTGTAGAGAGTCTACTCTGGGTAAGACTTTTATCACAATTTAGGCTCTCATCATCTCTCAATTACACTATTGGTTTCCCTGACTACAGTTTCTTCAATCACCAAACCATCTTCTACAGTTACCAAACTGACATTCCTAAAGCACACACACCCCAACACATTAAAAATTCTTCAGTAAATCCCTATTACTTCTATTATAAATTACAAGATCTTCAAACAGTTATTTAAAGTCCTTCACAATGTGTAGCACCTATCTACCTTTCCAGTCTTATTTCCTATAACTCTCCATTATGAACTCTATTCCAAACTTGTTTGCTGTTTCCTGTACAAGACATTCTATCTCCACCAACTAGTACTCTAAGGTTAAATTACATCTCAGCTATCTCCTACAGTGCCTAGCAAAGATATGAGCAATGAAAATATTTAGTGGTTGGTTGCTTCAAGTGATAAAAAATAATTTGCGGAAGGTATATTTCATAACTTTAAATAATCAATGCCCTCTTTTTTATATAGTTAGGATTAACCATGATCTAATCCTCTGTCACTGGATACTGGTCTTCTCCTTCAACTTTTCCTTGATTTGAAATTCTTGTTTCCATTTTCTTCTCCAGAGACATAGATGTTTCAGAACTTCCATTCATCATTTTTAAAATTTCTACATAGCATGCATAAGTTACCAAAAAATCAAATACATCAAGAAAAATATTTTTAACTCTACCAATTCTCTATCTAATCTTGAAAAGAGGAGTGGTGCCATCACTAACTGTTCAAACTGCCCAGCAAAATCTGCATTTTGCAATGCCTAACATAAAAGGCTGGAGAGAAGTTGAAGAAATGAACCTTAAAGGGTCCGCTGTTATCAGAAACAAAAGTTTCTTTAAATAATAAAACACTAGATACAACTAATCAATACCTCCTTATGGCAGCTAGATGGTACAATGGATAGAACAATGAATCTGGAGGCAGGAACATCTGAGAAAGCTTTTCCCCCAGCCCCTCCTTAAATTAATCTAGAGCCTCCCCCTGTTGACTATTTCCAATTTATCTCCTATCTAGCCTGTTTATACACAGATGTTTGCCTGCTGTCATTCTGAGGGTGGGGGCTGCCTTTTTACCTTTCTTGGCATTTAGCACAGTGCTAGGCACTTAACAAATTTGTACTGAGGGTTCAGCCCCACCCACGGACGCGCCCGTCACTTAAGCTCCTGGTCAGTCAAAGGCGGATAATGAATGAGCACCTGCGTCCCCGGCTCGTGCGGGAGCCGGGAGATCGCACCGGCAGGAGCTCCGCACGCCTCCCGCAGCCCCGGCTCCCATTACCGCCAGCTGTCCCGGGGATTACCACTCACACGGAAGGCCCCGGGGACAGGGCTCTGAACTTGGAGGAGGATCTTTCAAACACACACAGGCACCCACGGGGCCCCACGCTGTTCCTTTAACGTTTAAAGAGCCCCAGGGGCGAAGGGGGGAGGGGAGGACAGCCTCCCCCCCCCCCCCAGCTGTCTCAGTAACACGGAGCCGGGGGTGGGGGTGGGGTCGCTTACCTTCCAGGATGGAGACCACGATCAACAGCTGGTCGGACTTGGACACCATTTTCGCTGCTCGTTCCCAGAGGGAGAAAAGGATCTTGAATGAGAACAGGCCCTGATTGAGGGGGATCCCAACCCCGAGGACAGCCCTCCCCCGGGGCCCCCCCGGCCGGGCCCCTCAAGCCGCCCGCTCCCGCCGGCCTGGCCGTTGACGCCTCGGCTCCCCCGCGGCCCCTGGCCCCGGACGCCTTCGCTCATCCCCGGGTCCTAGGGGGATGCTACAGCGACGGCGGCCTCCGCCGGCCCAGCCGCTACGGAAGCGGAGCGGCGCCGGCCGGGCCGGGCCTTGCGCCGCCCGCGTACCCGCTTTTCAAACCTCCCGGCAGGAATCCCGCCGTCTGTCCCGCTGGAGCTGCCGCAGAGCCTCCTCGCTTCCGCCTAGCAACCGGGCGGCTGGGCCTAGCGTCCCCAGGGGAAGCTGGAGGACAAAAGGTAATAAAGATGGGCTCGGCAAGGGCTAGAGCGCCGCGACCCCGCCTTACGGGCCGCCTTTTCCACTAGACCACAGTGCAGGACAACGGGGGGTGGAGGAGGAGGAGGAACGGAGGGGGAAAGTGGGTAGTGAATTATTTCGCAGCTCCCCCTTGCAGCGAGCCGGGGAAGCGCAGCTGATCTGACCACCGCCTGTTTGCGCAGGCGCACTGAGGAAATCCCGCCCCCTAAAGGTCTTTTTCAGTTTCTGCTGTGAGACTTGTTTGTTTTCTGCAACCCGGAGGAGCCCTAGTTGGGGTTGGGCCGAAGTAAAGAAACTCTCTTCCAAAGAAATTATAAACTATGCATATGCAAACGTCCTATGAAATAAAACAGGAAATTCTAAGGTCTCCAAACCAATGTTGCACACGGTCCTTAGAACCGTTTTATTAATAAGGATAATAGGTTGCTAAATTTAAAGCCTGAAGGGACTGGAGGGGCCGTGGAATTCCGCCGCCCCTCGGTTTACAGAAGGGGAGTCGGAAGCACGGAGAAACTAAGTTACATGCGCAGGGTCACACAGCAATTAATTGCTCCGCCAAGATTGGGGACGTGCGTCTCTTGGATCCAGAGACGCTGACCTGACTGTTCACACCCGGGACACTCCCGGTCTGGGCTCGGGGCACTCTCACTGGCAGTCCCTACGCCGGGAAAACCCTCCCTCCTCCGCTCCGACTCCGGACCTTCTTTGGGGATTCCTTTAAGTCCCAATTAAAATCCCATCTCTTACTGGAAACCCTGCCCAGCAGCTCTTAATTATAGTGCCTTCAGTCAGCTGATAATTTACCACTTACCCTACCGGTCTATAGCTTGCTTTGCATCCATTTGTTTGCGTGTCTCCTGCTTTAGACAGTAAGGCCCTTAAGGGCAGGGACTGTCTTCTCTTTTTGTATCCCCAGTGCTTAACCTATGACACACAATAGTCTATTAATAAATAAGGGATTGATTGATCTTCCTGACTTCTAGTCCATCATTCTGTATGCCGTATCATATTGCCTCTACTGGAAAAAAAAAAGAAAAGAAAAAACCCTGCAATTCCTTCATCCTGTCAGTCACTATATAAGCCTAACAAGTTTTTCAACTCCTTCGAAATAGCACTAAAACAAATTTAAAAAAATATCAACACAGAATTGTTCCTGGGCCCAGCAGGGCTGATGCACTCACTCACTCTTTCCTTCTAAGGGGATTCCTAGCTCTGCCCCAGGTGTACAAACCAGGTGCAGTACTGAAGGAGTCTGGACTCTAAAGGGAGGAGTCAGCCTTTTTTTTCCCACTTTCAACCCTAGTTCTTTATGTCTCTGTCCCAGAACCCCAGAGAGAATCGGGTGAAACTTAGGTTTAACTGCTCTCTGGGGTCTCTTCAGAAAGGGAGCATAGGAAAGTATTTCATGTACAATATAGACCTGGTTTAGGACACAGAAGAAGTGCTTAGAACACAGACTCACAAACATCCTTTGACAGACATAAACATGGAGCAGAAATTTGTAACTACTACTGTACTATTACACTCTTCAGGGAAGTGGACGGTTAAAGCGTGGACTTGAGTAGGCAATTTACCTTCATAGGCTGTACATGGTGTGAAAAGCTCCCGTGAAGTCCTTGTGTTCTGTGGAAGTCCTTGTAAGCCAAGACAAGCATTGTGCTCATCCTTTGGCCAGGGGTAGTCTTCAAGCAATGCTGCAGTAGATGTAGGGGGGACCCCTCCCATAGTGCAATGGGTTACCCACTGGGACCTGGGAGACCCTATCCTCTCAAACTCACAAGGTTTTCTCCAGGTCAGATAATGACCATCCAGGTATCCCTGTTCAGTCACTTATGCTCAGGCACAGAAACAAGGCAAAAGAAATAACTAAGATCTTAAGATTCCCAACTGGGGCTCACCTCCACAAGCAGAGAGAGAAAGAGAGATCCAAGAATCTATCTCTCCCTTAAAACCAGCACAGGGCCCTCCACCCCTTCACAGTCCTAATGGAAGGGAGGTGTGAATGGAGCATATGAGCAGTACCCTACATGAGAGAACAACAAGAAGATTGCTTTGTAACGAATAAAGTGGAGGTTATTTTGTTAACAGTATGATCGTAGACGTAGTCACCTAACATTTTTTAGCTACTGCCAAGAACAGATGCATGTACTTGATCCAAACCTAAAGAAGTTGTTCTGCCAATGTTCTTCCAACATTATTGTGGCACTAAGCCTGATAAACTGACCAACAAAAAAAAATCTGAGAAATAGTTATATTAGATATGAGTTATTTCAGAATACCTATACAAGTTATTTCCTTGTAGTGTATATATATATACATATATATATGTGTACATATATATATGTATATATATATATTTTTTTTTTTAAAGCACTGTAGCTGATTTATTTCACAGTCTCTTACAGACTCTGGCTGCTCCTATTTTCCTCCTTTCAGTACGTTCTCTATTATTTCAAGGATTGCTTATGTCTAATTTCTTTGCAGACTAGCACTTGGGCTTAGTTGGCAGGATTCTTGGGTCCTGGAGGACTAGTGAGCAGACCTCCTGCAGGTATTTGTGGTCACTTTCTAACAGATAAGAGACCTTGACTTTCTAAAAGTGCCCATCCTGGTACTCAATTCACTGACCCATACTTTGAGAAGTAAAAGACCAGTCAGTAAATTGAAGATTAGACATTGTGAGTGGTGGAAAATTGGTGACTCTGGCTCTAAAGAGATTCCAGCTGGTCTCCACTAGCTACAATGGTGAAGAACTATGGGAAGTCTGACATGCTGCCAGCTTCTCTTTCTCTCTCTCTCTTTCTTTCTCTCTCTCTCTCTCTCCCTTTCCCTCCCTCCCTCCCTCTCTGTCTCTCTCTCTCTCTGTGTTTCCCCTCCTCCCCAGACATATTTACTTCAGAAGGTATAATCATAAATATACCAACTATACAAACTTACTCCCTTACACATGGGAGATGTAATCTTCCTACATCACCTTCACATAGAATGGTTGTACTTATAAAAAGCCAAATTTGCCGTGGTCAAAAGAAGGTTCAATTGAAGTAGATAAAGGACAAGGGAATAAGCATTTTTATAGCTCCTTTTATCTCATTTGATCATAACAACAACCCTGCAAAGTAGATGCTTTTATTATCTCCATTTTACAGTTGTAGGAACTAAGGCTAAATCACTTGCCCAAGATCACTTAGCTAGTAAGTATCTATCTGAGGCAGGATTTGAACTCTACTCTTCCTGATTCCATTCTATCCACCACACCAACAGTTGCCTCTGTTTACTTTACTTAAGGTGATTCTTGGGAATCTTGCATCCAGAGCAGATGGATTATTGGTATCTTTAGGAAGGGTATGCCTCCTACAAACTTAAGAATGATTTGGATAGTCAGAAAGAAAAACTTTAAAAAAATGAAAGACAATACAGACACGGCTGAAAATGATTGAACAACAGAAGTGAGAAAATTAAAAGCATTCTCTCCAAACCCTTTTCCTTTTTCTGTCCTTCCACATACTGCTTCTGTCACAGCTCTGTACCCTTCTGTTCCTCATGGGTCAAGTGCACTTGAAGCCCACTCAAATAGGACAAATTTACAATTATGATTTTTTGCTTTCATGTTATTTGCCTGTCAATCACTGGGGAAAGACCTGCTGTGTAACTAGGGACTACCATATTCTATACCCCAGGGAGAGTATTTTTGGAACTCCCCAGAGAAAAGTCCCCTGATTTGGTTGCTATATGCTGAAAGTAGCAGTTTCACCTCATGTTAGAAAAGCACCCCAGTTGAAAGAGATAGATTCTGTCTTGGGAGTCTACTCTAGTAATGTTACTAGCTTCATAAAAGGAATTAAATGAGGTGCAATTACCTATTATAAAGATAAATCATGGCCATGTGTTAAGGAGTACCCTATGTCTAAAGCTCAAATTGAGGGAAGATGATCAGGAATAGAAGATTTAGAAAAACCAGGAGTTGTCAGAAAGGGACAATCCCCTTGCAATAGCCCTATCTTGCCAGTAAGAAAAAAAGGAAAATTAGATAAAGGAGGCTGACGTGATCATTATTTTATACAAGATTAAAGAGCCGTAAACAAGTTTGTATTTACAATCACCTGTGCTCAGGCAAAGGTATTGTTCCCAATCCTACTATTATTATTATAACTTTTGTATTTCTGACTATGTGATTCTTTTCAGTAATCAATGTGTTCTGCTTTCTCTTCCATTCTATTAGCTGAAAAACCTAAATTCTTGTTTGTCCTTCCTTATGGGGTATCTCTGTTCCCCCAACTGTTCAATGGAATTATACACATTTCTCAAAGCTTATATGGTATTGCTTTGCCAAGAGTTCCATGATTCATCTGCTATCTTTTCTAGACACTTCTAGACACTTGCAGGAGAATTTAAATTGTTTATTTCGCCAAAAGGGTGCTCTTTGATTCCATATGTAAATGATTTGTTGATAGCTTCTGAAACTGAAGACCAAAATAAAATCAATGCTCTTGGTTTGTTTAAGTTCTTAGCTACACAAGGATATAACACATCTTTGGACAAGCTGCAGTAATGCTTGTCAGAGGTAAAATAGATAGCATATCTCCCCTCAGCAGAAGGAAGGCATTGCCCTCCCTAAGTGAACCAGTTCTAAAAATGAGGCTTCCCCATACTAATAGTTGCACTAATTTCTCAGTTTGATAGACTATTGCAAATGGTGAATTCTTGTCTCTGCTAAAATTGCCTTTAATTTTGATGCTCCGTGATAATTCCCTTAATCTCTTAGAATGAGAAGAATAATCTGAACAGACCATTTTAACCTTGAAGGGAGCCATTACATCCTTTCTAGTTATAGACAGACCCAATTTTAATAAACCTTTCCATTTATCTTATGAGAAAGAAGGGGTGGCAGAGTCGTCATTGAAAAATTACGGCCAGATTATGAATCTGTAGCGTATTTTTAAGTTCATTTGTATCTTGGGGCCCTGAGGATGCCAGTATGCCTATGAATGGTGATGGCAGATGTTTTTATGGTCAAGGAAGCGCAAATCTTAATCCTGGCACATATGATCTATCTGTGTATTCACAATTCAGCAATGGCTATATTGCAAGTCTTTTTGCCACAACATCTTTGTAAAACATTAAACTACTTATGAACAAACCCTATCATCCAACCCAAATATTATTCTAAGGTGATGTAATCTAATAAATCCCATTACTCTGTTTCCAGAAAATAAGGACCTGGGGATCATGATTGCCTGGTGACAAGTGAGAAAGAAAAGCCTCAACGTAGCCTTTCATACGTCCTTTTACAGAACCATCATTTAATAGTATTCGAGGACAGATCTGGAGAGACCTGCACAAAATAACAAAGAGTGAAATGAACAGAACCAAGAGAGTATTTGTGTAAAGTAACAGCAATATTTTTCAAGAACAACTTGGAGCAACCAAGTCACTTTGACTACTATAAACATCCAAATAAACTACAAGAGACCCATGAAGGAAGAGTTATCTGCATCGAGAGAAGGAATTGATGGGTGGGTGTCGGTACAGAATGATTTCACATATCTCTACATATTCGTGTTTGCTGGGAGACTTCTCTGGGATGGGTGGGGGGCAGGAAATAGGAAGTAAAAAAAAAAGAAAGCTAAATGATAATATCATATATTTTAAAGGAATAGCAAGTTGTACATAATAGATTGGTAATTTCGTGTGCAATCATCTTTTTTTCTATTCTATTCTTTTATGGAAATGCTTTATTTCATAAGTTCAGAATAAAATACATAATTTTTTTTAAAGAGAGTAAACATATATACAGATAGCAAATATGTTTTAGGGACTTGCCACGGTACTGGACAAATCTGGAAAAATCAAGGCTTTCTTACCTCCCTGGAAACTAAGGTATCCCATGGACTATTGATTATCCCGTTGCCAAAAGCCTCATAGCTGCTCCTGGAAATATCAGTGGTGCATTTAAAGCTCACCCTAGGCAAGATGATTGTATTTCTAAAGTGAATAATTGTGCAGATAAAGCAGCAAGGAGCATTGGTAGAAAAGGGAATCTTCACCCATCCTTTGCTAATTTGATTCTTTCAAAATATTTCAGCAAAAGAGAACTTTGAAGATGAAAGGCTATGGAGAGCTTTAAAGATAAAAAGTGGCATGTGGGAACTGTTCAATGGAATTATACACATTTCTCAAAGCTTATGTGCTTAGATGGTATTGCTTTGCCATCCACAGATTGACACTGGTCTAAGGCCGACAGTCCAATTTACACTCAAGGTTTTCAGTGTATGTTACTCTTGTCACAAGGAGGATAGTATAAAAGGAATTTTAATACGATGTTTAGTCTGTGAGAAAAATTCCATATGACCTAACCCAAATGTAAGACGTGCAGGATTTCTAAGACCTTCACTTCTTGGTACCTGATGGCAAATGGACTTAATTGAATTTAATCCAACTTAAGGTAAAAGATTCTGTCTAGTCTTTATGATGATGTCAGGTTTACATGAGGTTTTTCCAACCTCAAAGTCACGTACTCAAGCAGTAATTAAGAACTGACAAA
Organism: Pseudochirops cupreus; assembly: GCA_028627135.1. NCBI lineage: Eukaryota > Metazoa > Chordata > Mammalia > Diprotodontia > Pseudocheiridae > Pseudochirops > Pseudochirops cupreus. The sequence continues at coordinate 219,672,282 of CM053583.1, forward strand.
TTATATTATTTCTGCTTTTGGAATGCCAAACAATCTGGAATCCGGCAGAGCCAGCTACTTTATGGTCAAATTCCTTCAAGAACTTTGCCGATGTCTACAAATTTCTGTTTTCCTTCATACTCTTTACCAGCGCCAGTCACTGAGACAAATTAAAAGAGTCAATAGAAGACTAAAGAATTCCTTAACACAAATACAACAGTCTAAGTTAACCTAGAGCTTTGTCTCTAACCTTCCCCCTCACGCCCCCCAAGGCAATTGAGGTTAAGTGACTTGCCCAGGGTCATACAATTAGTAAGTCCCAAGTGTCTAAGGCCAGATTTGAACTCAGGTCCTCCTGGCTCCAGGGACAGTGCTCTATCCACTGTGCCATCTAGCTGTCCCTACTGCTAACCTTAATGAAGATTCATGCTACTCCTTCCAACCCTTTCAGTTAGTGTTAGGGATGCACTCTTTTCCTCTCTCAGATACTTTTGAAACCAACCATAATCAAATCCAATATTTGAAGAGTTTATTTTCTTCTATAGGAGAAGTATTACAACAAGTAAGCCAAACCTAACAAGAGCCACCCAAGGAATCGTGTCATCAGCTCCCATCAGGAAGTGGAATGAAGGGGAAGGTCTTCCATCGTCAGAATGGCTTGGCTGGTTTTGGGAAGGCCCCTCAAGGACTGCTGGTGAGCCACATGGCCATACAAGTTTCAGAGAGACGCAGTTAGATGCATTCCAGTCACATTAAACCAGCTCCAAACCAAGAATGGACTATGACGCTTATTAAAAGACTAAAGTATACATCTTCAAAGTATAGGGGCAGCTAGGTGGCACAGTGAATAGAGCACCGGCCCTGAAGTCAGGAGGACCTGAGTTCAAATCCAGCCTCAGACACTTACCACAAAAACTAGCTGTGTGACCTTGGGCAAGTCACTTAACTCCAACTGCCCTCTAAAAAGCAATAAATAAATAAATAAAATAGAATATATCAAGTATTGATTTTTCTGATGATGGAATTATGAAGTTGGATGGTTTTCCATTGTTGGAAAGACTGAAAGCCTCGTTGGTCAATAATAATAGTATGCATGTTCCATAGAGGTGAGGTGGTAATTGTAGCCTGCCTAATCCCCTGGTGCTTGGGTTTTGTTGTTGCTGTTGTTGTTTCACCGAGAATAATATTGAGGAATTGAGTGATCTGGATCCATTCTTCGACAATTATCAAATGAATGACCTCTCTGAGTATTTTGAGAAATCCTGTGACAAATAAGGAACAGTAACATATATCAGTCAGTCTATAAATATTTATTAAACTCTTACTCTGTGTCAGAAACTGGCTACGTGCTGGGGATATTAATATGGAAAGAGTTCTTTGCTCCACCCTCTAATTAGAGGTACAGAGAGTACTGATGAGTGCCAAGGCTGGTTCTGTCTTGCAGGATGAAGAGAGCTGTGATGATGAGGTTCCATGGACATGAGGGAGAAGTTCAAAGGAGTACAGCCAGGTGGGAACTGTTCTACATGTCAGAATTTTGGATCTCCAGGAATTCAAACTAAAAAGAGTCAGCCAAAATGTTAAATGAGAGTGCATGACTTGCAAAATGTGTTTCCAGGAGAAGTAAAAATTTTAATTGAAATGATGGTTTATGAACTGACAAGAAAGTCATACCATCTCTAAGAGGAATAGAAGCAATGAAGAATATTATAGTTGGTTGTTATCATCTGATTAGATACCTAGTAGAGAATGTAAATCAGGACCCATGAAGTGTGATAAAAAAGAGATGGAAGAAGATGTGCTGGAGTCAGCTCCAGTGGGATAGAGACAGATGATTCCTCTGAAACAACAATCAGGGCTTGATTTATTATTTTGTTGATTAAATTTTAAAAACTGTTAGTAATGTAGATTAAACTTAAAAGTAGGTCAAGGACTACATTATTTTTTTCCAGAGAGGGCTGTTAAACATTGACCAGCTCACCCCTGAAGAAGAAACAGTTGCTAATGGATTCTGAATGCTGTGTTTAGAACATTTGAAACCTCTTAAAAGAAGTGGTTTTTAGGTTTTTAAGGTTAATAACCTGAAGTGTGTTTAATATTAATAACTTCATTCCTTTCAGCAATAGCAGCAGAAAGTTGCTCATAAGCCCTTTTGAAATGCTTGAAACTGCCACTTTAAAATTTTGTAATAAATCAATTAAATGTCCATTTTGTACAAATAGAATAAATAAAACCCTTAATAAATAAAACCAAACAGAGGGATGATAGAGCAGAAACTATTTCATAATATTTAGAGGTTTGTGACTCCTTTTTAAAGAAAGTATTTCTTCTTTTATAAATTATAGCAAATTTAAAATCCTCAAGAGTTTCATGTAATTATCACGATCATATAGCATTTTTAGTAAATCCATATGGATCTTTTCTATCTGGGACTAAAGCTTACAAGTTAGACAGGTGCTCTGAGTGTGGCAACCACTTTCCACACTAACTGAAAAGCTGTGCTAAGAAAATTAAACCTTCCCGTCAATCAAAACATCAAGACAACTTGCATAACGATCTGCAGTGAACATCCTTAGAAACAATAAATAGGACTGGGCAGTAAAGCCTGAGTTTTGACATTACTTAGTGACACTGGCTGAAGTGCTATTAGTGATTAGGTCTCAAGGAATGGGGAGTGTAAATGGAAGAAAGAATACGTAGGTTTAAGAATACTTGGATGCAATTTTGGCAGTTGAAATCTTTTTAGATGTTTCTATCCATTACTATTAAGCATCCCCTTTGTATTTTAGAGAGCTAATCAAGAGCCTTACTATGCATGGAGGAAAAGATTTATTATTATTATTAATATCTTCAGTTAAGTCTCAGGACTTACTAACGGGGAAAACCACCAAGAAACCCCAGAGGTTGTAGATTATTATGGAAATAAAGATGCTTTGCCTCTGATATCTATTGGTTGGGACCTCAAGCAAGATTAAAACTTTTTGATCATCAATTTTATTGCCTGGAGAATAATAATTATAGTATTCTTGTCTTAGGATAATATCTGTGTAGGAAGTATAAATAGTATCTGAGTCTGACCACATGAACCCTACTGAGCCTTCTGTTTCTTTCACTGTTATATTTTAATTTATTAATTCTAACATCTACAGCTATCAAGGAGTGTGTTGGATAGTTTAGTTCTCATTAATAAATTTTAACTCTATTCTCATTAATTAATATGGGACCCATTACAACCAATGAATTATAAATTATTCAATGAAATTACTAAACATAATTTAAGAAATTAGAAAAATAACGACCATAAAATATATTATTCCTCTCATTACTTAATATATACATATACATACATACGAACACACTTATGACCAGAAACTCTTCCAAGTCATTCAACTTCTTCCAGACTATAATTAAGGTCTTTTAAGCTTTCTCTTCATAGTTCTCTTCAGGACTCATTTTTTCTCTTTCTTTTCTCTTCAATAAACCCAGGAAACAGTCCACAATGGTGAGATGTTTCTCCTTACTTTCTTCCTGTCCCCTCCACAGCGTCTTTTGAGATCTTTATGAATCACAGACAAACCTTCTCCATGACTCCATAGGAAGAAGCATTTCACCTTAACCTCTTTTCTGAACTGTCATTGTAAAACTGCCAAATCAACTGGAACGCACAAATTAGCTGATAGAAATGTGCTCCTTCTCTACTTACTATTCTTCTAACATTCCATCTTGACTCTTAAGGCTACAGTAATGAGAATTGAGCTTTTATCTAGAGCTTCAAAGAGATAGTAAGTCTCCATAATCACTATAATCTAGACCTTAGAAATAAGTATTACATAATGTTCATTTCTGAATACATTAAATCCACAGTTCTTTCCTATAACACAAAGAACTACTAGGAATGGTTTTGTTCATATGGATACTTTTCCTCTTGCTTTGATTTCTGGTGTATAGACAGACCTAGTAGTGGTATCACAGTGAAGGAACATGCATGATTTAGTAGCTCTGAGGACATAGTTCCAAATTACTTTCCAGAATAGCTGGAACAACTTTTCTCTCCACTAGCAGTGTATTAATGTGCCTGTTCTCCCATTGGCTCCTCCAAAATTGTTGTTTTCCATTTTTTCTGCATCTATGCTCATTAGTATGAAGTGAAATGGCAGAAATGTTTTAATGTGCATTTCTCTAATTATTTGTGATTTGGAACTTTTTTTCCATATAGTGTTGATATCTTCAATTTTCTCCCTTTAAGAACTCATTATTTATCTTTTGACCACACATCTGTTGAAGAGTGGCCCTTGTTCTCTATCTATATGATAAAAAGTTTCTATTTTTCTCTCAAGAATATCTCTTTATCCAACACTGGTTGGAATAGCCCATTCACACAAGGCACAATGTCTTAAGATTGTTGTCAAAGACTACATAACTACTGGCTGGACTGTAGAACAAGAGCACAAGAGAACCTCAGGTTTTTGGTGACCTTGAGGGGAAACTTCTCCAGGAGTAGAGAAGGGCAAAAGTGTCAGACTCCCTCCTTCTGCTGAGCAGTACAAGTAACTCTATCCCTTACAACTGAAAACAAGAGAATATTTTTTTTTTAAAAAGGTGAATTTACTCTTGTGAATTTATCCTATTTATAAATAACTGTTTGCATGTTGTCTACCCAATTAGACTATGAACTCCATAAATCAGGAACAGGTTTCTTCTTCCTTTCTTTGTAACCTCAATGCTTAGCACAGTGCCAGACGCATAGTAGGCATTTTATAATGCTCATTGACTGACTGACCGATTGATAATCTGAAATCTCTTTGCATAGTGAAGGTAGAAGTAAGAAGAAAAGCAGAAACAGACAATTGCACATGGGAGAGAAGCTTAGACCATGAAACAATGGGGGAAGGAAGAGAGGATTGCCTCTTGTGGAACAAAAGCAGAGGGACATGGGAAGGGGAAGGAGGACTGGATCGGGATGAGCCAGAGCCAGCAGTGGCTGGTGAGAACAAATAAAGGCCAGTTCATAACTCCTGGAAACAATATGGTACAATGGAAGGGACACTGACCCTAGAGTAAGAGAACAGAGGCCCAGATCCTTCCTTGTATGACCTCAGGCAAATCATTTAACCTTCTTTGGCCTGTTTCATCATTTATCAAATGAGAGGGGCTTGACTAGATGACTTCTGAAATGGCTTCCAGCTTTATGACTATGTTCTTATGATCCTTTCTGCCTCTCCTTCTCCAGGGTGCAACAGTGGGGAAAGTTCCTTTTACAGTTTCAATCTTAATCCTTTTTCTTCAATACCACTTCACATAAGCTCAGAGGAAGGAGAACGAAGGAATGAATCAATCCTTACTGTAGCTTGCTATATACATAAAATGATGTATTGATGTTAAAACAAGTGTCAATCCATGCTTCCTATGCCATCCGATTCTCCTAATCAATGACATGTCCATTTACAATATTCTTTTCTAATGCTCTTAATTTGGGGGTGTACATTGAGAGGTGCAGCCATGTCATGGGGGAATATGTGGTTTCAAGTCATTGTGAGAGGGAGACGGGGATAAAAGAAGGGGAGAGAAGAGAGAAAAAAGAAGGAAGAGAAGAAGGAGAAGGAAGAAAAGGAAGATGAGGAAGAAGAGGAGGAGGAGAGCATGTTGAGTATATTACAGAGCATAACTCTGAACCTAAAGAGAAAATTAATGAGATGAGCCTGTGACAGATGTGGAAAACAGTGAGCTTGTCCCCAAGCTCTACTTTTAGCCTAGCCTAGACTGACAGTAGGCTACTTTCCTACACATACCCACATCCCTGTTTCACCAATAATTTTTGAATTTCTAGTTCCTTTATATCCTGCAGAATGCCTCATCATGATAAGCCAGCAAATACAAAGCTGGAAAGATGCTTGGTATGCCCTAGTTATGAACTACGTCTGTTATTGAGCGTTCTGAAGAGGTTCATCATCAATTTGAGTACAGTATGATTACTGTTTGAAGCACAGCAACTCTTGAAGACCACCCACTAAGTCATAAAGAGTTATAATTTGCACTGGATAAGGCAATATTCAAACTAAAAAAATAACCCGACAACCCTCAAATGCCTAAAATAATTTCCTAAAATATTCATTCATTTAAAATAGACTGGTTTAATATCAGTTATCTAGAAGGTCTTATGGCTGGCAAACTCCTACTTCTTTTGCTTTTTGGAGGGGGGAAGTGACTTGCCCAAGATCACATAGCTAATAAGTGTTAAGGGTCTGAGGTTGGATTTGAACTCAGGTCCTTCTGACTCCAGGGCCAGTGCTGTATTCACTACACCACCTAGCTGCCCCCAAAATCCTGTTTCTTTTTCCTCTAATTCACGTGGTTGGGAGCCCTGCCTAAAAAACCCCTTTCCCAGTTACAACTATTACCTGCTCTGTCTTACCCACGTACCTTCTTCCCCTTCCCACGTCTCTCTGCCATTGTGCCAGAATAGACAAGTCCAAATCAGATGGTGAGAGAGGGCAACTTCTGAAAATGTCAGTAGATAGAGAGAAAGTCAGAAGACCATCCACATCCCTCTATTCACCTTGTTTCTTTATGGCTTCCAAAATCATTGCTGTGCTAGTCCCAGACATGCAATTCCATTCCCTTGATTTTCTTCATGATCTGAGAGGGATTATAATGAGTAATTCAGGTCTATCTCTCTGATACTCTGAGAAGTAAAGCCAGGATGAGGTTATGTATAGCTTGGGCCTCCTGGAGGTGGTTAGGCTGAGTACTCTATGAAGAGAGCACTGACATAAAATCCTTTATCTTTTCAATGCTAATAAATTATGTAGTTACAGAGGGTTGATTGCCTGTGTTATATCAACATAGAGGGTGAGTCATATATCCCCTAATCTCATATTTCAAAACAACATTAGTTTTTTATCTCCTAGTTTAAATTCAGAATCCAGAAACTGGATTGGACTGAGACTAAGGGATGTTGCTGCTCTTTGGGACCAACAAAAGGATAGCTAAGGCTTAACTCTCCATTCTTCTGGGCTTTTGCCTAGTCAGGAGACACTCTACATTGTGTTTTCCAATTATTTAAGCAGTTACTCCCCTATCCAGAGGCTTATAGTATATCTCTCTCACCAGAGCAGTACCTACACAGGAAAGAGATTCTCTGTGGCTCCTTAATCCCTTTCGAACAGGCCCAGTTCTGACTCAGCAGAGAATCAATCGTCAGTCTTTTTACCACATGGGTAGTACACCAGAACCAGTTACAGAATCTCTGCATGTTTCCCACCAGGGCCTTTCCATTACATATCCTCAGTCTCCCCAGCCTCTTTCAAGGACTTGCAGCAGGTAGAGCACCCTTCTAGTACTCTGCAGATGGAGCTCCATTGGCCAGGCTCCATTACATAATTAATTGCGTCTAGAGGGACTGCAAAGGAATATCCAGAGGCTTGTAATTCAGAAATAAAGAGGCAGAAAGGATGAATCTTTTCTGTTGGACTGTAGTGATAAGCACTCTTTACATCTCTCCTCTTACCTACTCTCAACCCCCAAGCCCTACTAGGGACTAGGCCCCTGAAAAAGAATCTTACAGTTATTAGTGCTTCATACTATTTTTTTTATTAATGCCAATAAGCTCCCAAATGGCAGGAATAGATAAACAATGAAACACAAGAGCATTCATCACTAAATTATTGATTCATAGGAGGAAATAGGATGCAGGTTGCTGAAATTCTGAAGTTGGGAGCTGGGCATTTGGGCTTCTCTCACAGGCACACCAAAGCCTTCAAACATTGTCAGATGCCACCATCTTGTGGCTACAATTGGGAACTTTAGAATTATTTTTTTGTTTGGAAATTTTTTGTTCTCTGCTCTGAGGGTTTAAAAACCTTTTAAATTTCTTCTGCCTACTTCTTATTAAGCATAATTTCTTGCATTAAACATTACATTCAATTACTATGCCTAACTTAAAATATAGTTCATATTTTTATGAATTTTACTTTTAAATATGTATAAATTCATACTTTTCCCTTCATACCTTGAATGTAAAGTTTAATTTAACCTCAAATTGGCTACTTTTAAGAAAAGTTATTGGATATTAAATTGAATATTTAATTTTAAAATGTTGTGCAATTTCCTTTTGAAACGTGTTTTCATTTTTCTGTGATGCTGCTTTTTCTCTCTGAAGTTATCAGTCAGGTTGTGTTTTGAAGGCTGTTTTATTTTTAGATCTGTTTTGTACGATTCTGCTTGCTTTCCTCTGTATAATGGTTTTCATTGAGTTTGATCTCTTACTATGGATTGCATCTGTCTGGTAATGCTTAGCATTTGATGACGCCAAACTGAACACTGTTATATAATTACCTGGTGATGTACAAATAGAATGTCACCATTGCTGATGCAGCCACTTAGCTGTGTGTTCCCCTTGCTGATTCATGCTGTCATATTGGAGGAGAAGAAGAGGGGAGGGAATAAACATTTATGTACCACTTACAATGGGCCAGGCACTGTGTTAAGTGCTTTACAAATGTTATCTCATTTGATCATCACAACACTGTGAGGTGGTTGTTGTTACAGTTTAGGGGTTGTGGTTGTTGTTACTATTTCATCATTTTAGTCATGTCTGATTCTTTGTGACCCCATTTAGGGTTTTCTTGGCAAAGATACTGGAGCAGTTCACCATTTCTCTCTCCAGCTCATTTTACAAATGAGGAAACTGAGGCAAGCAGGGTTAAACAAAACAGAAGAGGAAGCATGAAAGTCAGATTCAGGATATGTGTCCTGGGCCAGTAGGGACCAAAGGGAACCCCACACCTCATAGGAAGTCCCAGATAGAGAGTTTTAAATATTTCATCTTCTGAAGAGAAAGGAGGGAAAAAGAGAAGGAAGGAGAAAGAGTGGGGAATGAAGGGAGAGGAAAAGGGAAACTGAGGTGGAAAATAGAAACTGAGGCCACACCCTACTCCCTTGCTACTGTTATGGAAAAAGAAGAGGAGGGAAGACCAAGAAACTCCAAACCCAGGGTTTGCTTCTCAAAGCACAAGTCCTATAGCACTGAGGCACAGCATGAGTTTTCAGGGTCATTCTTGGAACTAACTATGAGATAGTCTCTGGAGGCCCATCCTCATTCATGCTCTGTGGGGCATACCCCAATCCAACCCCTAGTACACTTGTAAGGCGAAAATAGGTAAGTATAGTGTACAAAACTACATAATAAGTGTATTAGCAAGAAGCTGTGTAAAGTTCAAATGAGAAGACTGTTACTAACAGAGGACTCAGGGAACACTTTGTGGATTAAGGGACCTTTGAGTTGGGCTTTAAGTAATGGGCGAAAATTAAACAGATGGCAAGAGAGAGGTAGGACATTCCAGGCATATGTAATGATGCAAGCAAATGCACTGAGATAAAGTGCATAACATGTTTGGGTGGCAGAGTGTAGTGTAGTTTAGTTTGGCAAGAACTCTGAGTGTGGTGATAAGAGATAAGTCTGGGAAAGGTCAAGTGCTATCAAATCCTGAAGAGCCAGACTTAATATAAAACAGGCATTTGAATATGCATATTTCCTCCCCCGGTCCATAAGGTATTTTCAGAGTTCTAATTTTGTAGGATTTCAGGACCTGTATGCCTGTGTTATTCATTGATTCATTCTGTTTCTTTGGGATGTAGAAGGGAGGAAGAGAGGTGTGGCCAAGAAAAGAAAGGTAGGAAGTTTTCTCTTAATTTGATTTAGAAAGAAGTAACATTTTTTCTTTTCAAGGAGGTGCAAGCGTCAAATATTATTGATCATCACTTGATTATATTATATGAGATCTAGTCATGGAATCTCAAGGCTGACACCAGCTTTCTGTTTTATTTATCTAATTTGAGGCACTAGTTGTTTTGAGATATCAAGCTACTGTGCCTAGCATAGAGATATCTTTACTACACTCAGTACATGACATATGCTTGGCATGTTTCAACATGATATGTCACATTTTTGAACAATGCAGAATATTTTTCAAAAAGCAAAGTAAACTGTGCAATCTCTTGCATTCGTGTGGGAATAGAAACATGAAAGGCCATCACTGTGTTGGTGAACAATGCTCAGAACAGAAAACAGTCTATAAAGTTTGTGTTATAGCTTGGTATATACCTCGTATTAGCTCTAAATGCTCATGAAAACCACTAAAATAATATTACAGGGTTATTTTGTATAACACTTTTTTATCATCACAGATATCCTGGAAACTAAGTGGAACATGTTAAGATCTCCATTTAAAAAACAGGTCATAGGATTTAAGGTTTAGAGGGGACCTCTGAGATCATCTAGTCTAACTTCCTTTCATTTTGCCAATGAGATGATTCAGAAATATTATGACTACACATGCAAATTCCATATCCTCAAATGCTCCTTCTGCAATATCATGTTATGATTTTGTAAAACTTTGCCTTAGGAATTACATCTAGTCTTCCTCTTTTCATCTAGATCAAACTCCCAAGTCTAGTATTTAGTCTGAATCTCAGTTATTTCCCATGTTACCTTCTGCTGTTTCCCTATGCATATCCTATGTTCCTACTTAGCCAGATTATTTGTTTTTCACTTTTCAGCCTCTATACCAGTGGTTCTCAACCTTCCTAATGCTGCGACCCTTTGGTATGTGGGCGTATCTGCATGTGGTCGGACCCACCTGGGGACAGATAGGGGAGCGATGTCTCGGTTCCTAAGACCATCGGAAATATGTGTTTTCCAATGGTGTTAGGAGACGCCTGTGACCCTGTGAAAGAGTCATTTGACCCCCAAAGGGATCATGACCCACAGGTTGAGATCCGCTGCTGTATACTTCTGTTATAGTTTCTGACCTCAAACCTTTGTTGTTGCCCTTCTTTGCAAAATATTTGCAAAATATATCTACTGAAAATTTATTTATTAAATAGATCTATCCTTATTGAAAAATAGTATTCCATTACATTCACATAACATAGATTTGTCCAACCTTTCCCCAATTGATAGGTTCCCACTTTGTTTCCATTTATTGGTCACAAAACAAAGAACTGCTATATTTTTGTACATATGGGTCATTTCCTTCTTGTTTGATTTCTTTGGGGTACAGTGATATTTCTGGGCCAAGAGAGTATGGGCATTTTAGTGACCTTTTGTGCGTAGTTCTCAATTGGTTTCCGGAATGGCTGGGTCAGTTTATGAAGCTAGAGATTCACATACACTTATCATATACGTATTACATAAAGCCTTTATGAGAGTTATTTGCTTACCTGAAAGGCAATGTGATATAGTAGAAAGTTGAGCAACTCTAGGTAGGTGACCTGATTTTAAATTCTAATTCAGATACTTGCCAGTTTAGCAACTTGGGGTCAAAAACTTAATGTTAGTTTCCCTATCCATAAAATGGGGGGCCCTAGATTTTGTACTGAAAGGGACTCTAGAGGTAATTGAGTAAAACTTATTTTGTGGATGAAAACAATGAGGTCCTCCATATGACTTGTCCAAGGACATAAAGATAATAAAGGGCAAAGCCAAAATTCAAATTCAGATTTTAAACTCTAAATCTAATGAGATTTTCACTGTCTCAAGCTATCTCATATGAAAATACTTTCACTAAATATCTTGTTCAATGGTTATGTGGAAAGAACTTGGAAATTTTGAAAGTGCTACATACATGTGAACTATTATTATGTTTTATTCCCTTTTAAACTTAAGGGCAGGGATGGTGTTTTCTTCATCTTTGTAACCTCTAAAGGATTGAGCTACAAGATCATGCATAGCAGGTGTGTTAGAATTTTTTTTTTTCCTGAATGAATATCAAGTGAGTCACCATCATCCCCCAAAGTATGTATTAAGAACTGACTTGTGCCAGGTACTAATAAAAACTAAACAAGCAGAGTATGCTTATAATCTAACATGTAGAGTGCAGATGTGAAAAAATATAGATTTCCTCCCCCTGTATCAGAGGGTAAAGATTTGACATGTTTTAATTGCTTATCAGAAAAGGCAAGAACAGCTTTATTATCTTGCCTCCATTTAGCTTAGGAAAAGTTTCTGTGGAGAAGGAAGGATTTTGAGAACATTTTGGGGTTATAGGAAAGAGATTCTGCCATGGTATGATACACAAACAGAGTTTAATTTGGTTCTGGGATATTTGAACAAAACAGGAGATCTGGTTTAATTCACTGTGAGTAGATAAGGAGAACAATGCGGGGAGCATTGTTTAAATGAAAGCTCTAAAGCTATGTTTGAGGAGACCTTCCTAGGAAGTAGGGTTTTCTAAAACAGCTATCAGTTTCTAACTCATAACCACCAACAGTTCATTGTGGGTTAAATAAATCTCACATAAAAAACAAAGTGCTTTATAACCTAATGTACAACTTGATTCTGGATACTGCAAGTGTAGTCTTTGTCTCATAAAACATGATAATAAAAGGTTTGTTTTGGAGAACACCTATGGATTTCAATAATTTTTAACTTTAGAAGTTTAGACATCATTGTTTAGAAGGATTGCCTACATACCTTAAGAAGCCTTTTGTTGTTAAAAGTGTGATTAGAAGAATACCTGGAATTCTCTATCCTACATTTTCCCTGTGACTTTCATTATTTCTGTTCTTTCCTTAGCAGACCTCATAATTAGAAATCATTTATTTCATTATTCATTTGTTGCTCACTGAGGACAACTGTGCCTAACCACTGTAAAGACGAAACTCCCAACTTATCAACAACATGCTTAATTTCTGGGGTTTTTTTTCTTTTATGTTTTATAACAAAGATAAAACAAGGGAAAAAGCATTTTATGTTGGAATCGCCCCTATTTGTGGACATATCTAAATGGTTTTCGTTTTTCAGAAACATATAAATAGGGCAGCTAGGTGCTTCAGTGGATAGAATACTGGGCCAAGAAGACTTGAGTTCAAACCCAGGTTCAGACACTTACTAGCTATGTGACCCTGGGCATTTGTCTGCCTCAGTTTCCTCATCTGTAAAATGAACTAGAGAAGGAAATGGCAAACCACTCCATTATCTTTGCCAAGAAAAGCCCAAATGGGGTCATGAAGAGTTGGACATGACTGAAATGACTGAACAACAAAAACATGAACTATTAAATGTGGTATTCTTTAGCTGTGTGGTCATTGCTTGCCAGCAGTGTTGCAACCTTGCTCATTTAAAATATTTCATTAACCATATTTGCTTTTTTAAGGTAATATTATGCATGAAAGTTCTATCCTATGGACTGTCATCTATTATGATAATATGTACAGTAACAACATGCTTCAAAGAAGCCTAGATAGATAGATATAGATATATATATACATACACACGCATATGTATGCATGTCTCTCTATCTATATTATAGTGCTATGCTCATTATTTTCCAGCTGCATATATGAGGTAGCATGAATGAGAAAACAATATTCAATGACAGCAAGAAGTAGCATTGAACACTGGGAACAGTATTGGATGTATAGTTAGAGTACCTAAATCTTGGCTCTTCCACTTATTAGCTGTGTGACCTTGGGCATGTAATTTCTTTTGGCCTCAGTTTCATCATTTGTGAAATGAAGATGCTTCACTAGATCACCCCTGAGTTCTCTTCCACTTCTATTGTCTTATTTTAAGTTACTGAGATTTTGTATGTGTTCCCCAGCTCAGTTGAGATAATTACAAGATGTGTTAATATACTACTATCCCTTTAGGAAGCATGTACCTCTTTCTGAATGAGTCTTCAGGCAGCAAATAATTGGACAATAATGACTGGTCTTGCCCCTAGGTGATCCTTAAAGGTCAATCAAATCAGTTTGAGCCAATAGTCAGAGACAAACCCAGCTCTTGGCCTTTTGGGGGAGATGACAAGATTTTCTCTTTGCCTTTCATCCACCACAGTGTCTAGCAGTTGAACTATTCTCTAAGAAAGAGACACCTCATCTCACAGTGTGGGAATCAATTGGAGAAGCTCAAGGCACAGCTGATGGAACAGAAACATACTTTTCAGACAGATACAGATACAGATACAAAGAGACAGTCATGGAAGGCTGGAATCAATCAACCAATTAACATTTATTAAACACTGATTATGTGCAAGGCACTGTGCTAAGTTCTGGGAATACAAAGAGGCAAGGAAGAGGCTCTGCCTTCAAGGAGATTACAATTTAATAGGGGAGACAACATGCAAAAAAAGTCCCAGCAAGCTATCAATAGAAAAAACAATTGACAGAAGGAGGGCACCAGAATTCAGAGAGTTTAGGAAAGGCTTTCTATAGAAGACAGGATCTTAGTTGGGACTTAAAGGAAGACAAGGAAAGCAGTAAGTAAAATGAAGAAGGACAGCAGTCCAGACATGGGAACAGAAAAGAGTGCTGGAGCCAAAAGATAAAAGATATTTTTTTTTCTGGTGAAACAGCCAGGAGGCAAATGCCACTGGACTGAAGAATACATTTGAAGGAGCAAGGTATGAGAAGACTAGAAATGTAGGAGGGAGTATATTGCCAATGCAATACCCACAGCAACTGCTATGGGCATGCAGGCATATTTCCAGGTTTGAATCTCAAGATATAACAGACTCTCTTCTAGAAGACAAAACCAAGATATTTATTAATATACCAGAAAGACAAATCCACCATGGTAATAAGGAAGTTGGTACACATTACCAATGCAGGAAGCACCGCCATCCCCAAACCTTTGCTCCATCAGGCCTCCCCACAAACAAGCTCCCTTGAGGCAAAATGCCCCTCTCTTATCCATGCCAGCTACCCTGCCTCTTTCTGCCTCCTCTCTCTCTCAGCTCCACCTCAGCTCTCACCCAGCTCTGCCTGGCTCTCTGCTCTCTACTCTGTGCTCATGCTCTGTTGGATAAACTCTTCTCACACACTGAGCTCCATGTGACTCAACTGTGGGCTGGACCACAGCTAAAAGCTGGTCACTTTGGCCTATTAAGGGGCAGGGAAGATCATCAAATGCCCTTAACATTACAGGAGGTTAGGTTATAATGAGCTCTGAATAGGTTTTTTTTTTTTTTTTAATACTTGAGGCAACTGGGAATCACTGGAATTTATTGAGTAAACTGATGACATAATCAAACCTGTACTTTTGGAAATTGTCTGTGGTGACTGAATGGAGGATGGATTGGAGTGGGGAGAGACTTGAAGCAACCAGACCTACCAGAATATTGCACTAGTTGAGGTGTGAGGTGATGAAAGCCTGACTAGTGCAGTAGCAGTGTCAGAGAAGAGAACAGGGGCATAGTTGAGAGATGCTGTAAAGGTGAACTTAACAGGCCTTGGAAACAGATTAGATATGGGGGTGAGAGATAGTAAGGAATGGAGAATAATTCTGAGGTTACAAATCTGAAGGACTGGGAGGTAAGGAAAGTAGGAGGTGGGAGACATCTTAAGAGGGAAATCAATGAGTTCCTTTTTGAACATATTGAGTTTAAGATGTCTACTGGGCTTCCAGTTCAAGGTATCTGAAAGACAGTTGGAGATGTGACATTGGAGGTCAGCAAAGAGGTAGATTTGAGAATCATCAGCACAAAGACCGCAATTAAATCTCTGGAACTGATGAGATTACCAACTGAAGCAATGTAGAGGGAGAAGAGAAGAGAACTTGGGACAGAACCCTGAGGGACACCAATGGTTAGAGGGCATGATCTGGGTGAGAATTCAGCAAAGGAGACTGAGAAGGAGAAGTGAATTAGGTAAGAGGTGAACCTGGAGGGAGTGTTCCTAGAGAAAAGAGAGTATCCATGAGGAGAAGGTGATGATAATGTTGAGAACTGAAGAGAGATCAAGGAGAAAGTGGACTGAAAAAAGACTATTGGATTTGGCAACTAAGGGAATTTTTTTCAAACAGGGATATATCTATAGGCAGTAGAGAATGAGCCAATAGAGATTGGAATTAAATGGAAGAGTGGAGATGAAACAAGGAGCAACCTGTTGGAGGAGATGGCATAGAATGGGATCTCTTGAACAAATAGAGGAGTTAGCACTGGTGAAGAATAAGGCAATTTTATTATGTGACAGAAAATGTGGCACAAAATAAAATATGTGACACATTTACAGGAGTAAAAGAGGAGACAGTGGCAGAAAGCATCTGAGTGAAGAAAAGGGAATTGATGACAAACTGTCTTAAATGTTTTTTAATATGGAACCAAATTCTCAGTTGAGAGAGTGAGGGTGGGGGAACCATGGGAGGGATAAAAAGGTTTAGAAGAGCTGCAGGGGAGGGTGGGATAGTGAATTAATAAGGAAGGATTCCCTATATTACAGCAGCAAGGTCCCAGCTGAGGTTGTGAAACAAATCTATAGTGGACAAAGTCCTAACAGTTGCATTATTTTCTTCATCTTCATTTAGCTGCACATGTTTAGGAGTAAAAGTGGTGAATGATGGGAGTGAACCAAGACTGGGGCTTGACTGGGTTATCATTGCTATGATAAGGGGATGGGGATTCAAGAGAGAAGGATAGTATAGAGTTGAATTGATTCAGGAAAGGGTCAAATGGGAGGGAAAAAAAGGGCAGAGTCCAGGGGAGATGATTTGGGAGAGAACTGAATAGTCAAGGGATAGGACATCATTGCGAGGATGAAAAGTGGGATTTTATAAGGTAAGGCAGAGGAAGAGGTGATAATAGATTATGGTAGGATGAGGATATTTCAGAATTCTTGAAGGTAGCACATTTGTGGATGATGGGAAGATCAAGAGTATGACCATCTTTGTGTGTGGCTGAAGTGGAATGGAGAAGCAACTCAGGGGAAGTTAGTAGGTTGAGGAACCGAGTGGTTAGGATGTTTGAGGAAGAGTCCATATATGTTGAAGTCTCCTAGTAAGAAGGCAGGAATTGGGGAAGAATGAAAAATTGTGAAGCAAATTCATTTTGCAAGGAAATATCAAATTTGCAAGGAAATACTCGTATCAAACTCATTGAACAAGGAAGAAGAGTGACCTGGGGTGAGGTCTGTAGACAACAGCTACCAGGATTTTGATTGGGTGGTAGATAGGAATAGCCTGAACATCAAAGGAAGAGAACTTATGGAAGTAGTGGGAGTACGTGGAATTGGCAATAGGAGAACAAGAAATATTGCACCTCTCCAACCTCTTCCCAACAGAAGTTTTAGATCAGGCTGAGGGCAAGTGCAAAATGACATGAGTGGCATATAGATGATGAGATAGGAGGCTCTGCTTCACAATTCTTCCCTACAAAAGTTGGAGATTAGGCAAGAAAAGGGCTCTACAAACTCAACTTGGACAGAATTAGGAACACAAAGATTAGACTATGTGTTTTGAAAGTTTTAGAACTTCAATAGAAAATTTTTCACCCTTCCTACCCCTCCCCCAATCCTCACTTTTTCCTTTGGTTGATAAGGCCACAGGAAAAATTCAGCTGGATTTACCAAAACACAAAATACGGAGAATGTGCACAGAACACACTCTACATTACATAAAACGCAAGTTAAATACTACTCGCTCTTAAGCTACCAGTACTTTTTCTTCCTCAAAAATACCAATAGTTTTGCTTAGAATGATGAACTTCCATAAACCCTTACAATACATTAATTTTTCTGTATCAAAACTCCCTTCCTCTAGCCATTGCAGATAAGGGTTTTCATTAGTATGTCCATTCTATATGTGACACATGGCCAATAAGTGCTTTAGAGATAAGACAACTGAAGACAATTTTCCTAGTTGAGAGCAAATTTTTACAATGTAGTTAAAGATCCAGAATTTGGTTTATTTATTTTTTTGAAGAATGATGTAGTCTTCTCTCCTCAGGCTGAATTGGGACTCCTATCCTTGGAGGGTATGTTTGGTGTCTTTATTTTTTATTTTTTTACTCATTTCTCTCATGTGGCAGAGTCTATCAGGCTCTCCCAATCCCCCTAAATTCTAGTGCCTTCCCTCTGGTGATTATTTCCAACTTATCCTGTACAAAGTTTGTTTGTAAATAGTTGTTTGAATGCTGTCTCCCTCCTTAGACAGTGAACTCCTTAAGGTCAGGGACTATCTTTTGCATTTCTTTGTAATCTTAGCTTTACTTGTTTGATAGACAGTTGACTGACTAATTCTTACAACTCTTTGGAACAGATGCTATTAAAGTGACTTGCCAAAAGAAAATTTAAAAATAAGAAAAAATGGAAACAAATTCAATTTTATTAAGAACAATATTTCAAACAAAAAAATAATAAAGTGACTTGCCCAAATTCACTCAACCAGTAAATGTCTGAGGCAGCACTCAAACCTAGTTCCAAAAATCCATTATGTTTAACTGCCTCTCAAAAATGGCTCATATCTCAAGTCTCTATTTGTTTAAGCTATAAAACTGCCCTTGGTGGAGATTAAAAACAGCAGTTTTGAGATTTGACATGATCTAATAGAGGGAATATGTAACAAAATGAAAAACAATGTTTTTCATGCTTTTCTGCCCAGTTCCCCTCTCTTTCATTGGGAGGAGCTTCATAAAAGCAACAAAAGTAAAAATCAAAGGTTAACTTAATGTCTATTCATTGCCTGAAGGTCTTTGTTCAAAAAACAAGGCTTCCATTTTGAGCAAAATGTCATTTAAAATGAATGAGCAGGAAGAATAGTAATCCCAGTCAGTCTTTGGCCATCCCAGTTTAAGATCAGCCCCAATTTGTAGATAGCAGAGTATAGAAAGCATATCAATGTCAATATTCTCCCAGGAAAAATAATAAGCACAATTTTTATTTTCCTGTATTCAAGATGCTACTAACCACACCATAATATATAATAGTGAACGCCAAAAAAAAAAAAAGGAAAAAGAAAGAGATGAATTACCAATAGAAATTTCTAGAGTAGGAGTTAATTGTTTTTTCTATCAAGGACACTTTTAGCAGTCTGGTATGAAGCCTGTGGATCCCTTGTCAGAATAATACTTTAAAATGCAGAAAACATAAGTAATAGAATAACAAAGGAAACCAATTATATTGTTACAATGGTACAACATATTGTTATAGATATCAAAATATATAAAAATATATTAAGAACCCCATTCTAGAACTATCTGTGTCTTTAGTCTCTTATCTAATGCTGATTTTTGTATTAAAACACTTTAAAAATATTTCATTTAAATCCATTGGTTTGGTAAATAGAAAAATGAGTCAACAGCACTCTTGAGTATTCTCAAATTAGATCTCACTGCCTAGAATTCTCTTATATTCTCAACTCACAGTTTATCACCTTGCATTATTATTTTTGCATTTACCACTAGAGGTCTCCCTTTTAAACTTCCTCTACAAATAAATTTGAGTCATCAGCAAAGACTGTATTATCATTCTTAATGCTGGCCTGTTAAAATTTATAATTTTGATTCTTGGGTCCAAATCCTTTCATTAAGAGTTCTAAAAAAATAAGTTCACTCTTGAAGTGTTATTGCTTATCTAAAAATCTCTGAAAGTTCCCTTCATCATTTATAGATTTCCTCATTCTTTCCTGAGGAAATAAAATATTCACCCTACCTGCTGGGGCAGGCAGGGTATTCTCTAGGTCTTTTAACATTCCATCCATACTAGTGAAATATGTGTGATGTAATCCCCACCTGACTACATGACTAGCTCATCTCCTTTTCCAATAAAACATTTCTTAGATGAAAACTTTTAAGTCATTTTATATACACTGATCATGGTTGACAAATACATGACAGCCTATTTATACTCACCAGGCATGTCCACTGTGAAATGCCTTTTTGAGTCTTTAGATATTGTGAAGGTCCATGATTTAAGGCAAAAAGCATGATTGGGAGACTATTGGTTTCAAAAAGATAAATTTTGTTTTAGAGAGAAGCTTGAGGTCAATGAAAGTGCTGTTCAATTTTTTAAAATTTTTAATCAGAAGTTATTTATTTTAGTTTTCAACATTCATTTTCACAAGATTTTGAGTTTCAAATTCTCTCCCCATCTCTCCCCTGCCCCTACCCCAAGATGGCAAGCATACTGATTACCCCTTCCTCCATTCTGTCCTCCCCTTACCCCCTTACCCCCTTACCCTTTACCCCTTACTTTTTTGTAGGGCAAGATGGATTACTATATACCCCCCACTGTTCAATTTTTTAAATGGAATTTAGTCCTATTCAATCATAGGTCTATTCAATCATGGGTCAATCTTTTGTGTCTATTAAGAATGTATTACCGATTTAACAATGATGCGAGCTGTCCATCTAATGTCATTTCACAATCTGAATAATAGATCCTCTTCATCTACTTGGTTTTCCTAAGTGAATAATTTGAATAATCATAAATCAACTGGAGAGGGCTTGTATTCTATTCTTTGATGCAATTATCATGATATTATTTTAAAATAGAAGGACCTCATTATCTATAGGGAATTCCTTTTACATTTGGATTCTGCTCTGGACATTCTACACCACAGTACACCTCCATATTTTATTCCTCTATTCATATTTTTAATCAGCAGGTAATTAACAATGTTATTTCTATCAAATAATCTAGCTTGTTCAATTAAATTCAACCACCTTTTTAAAGCACTATTAACTGAAAATAAATGACTAAAGAATTAGAGGTTACGCAATTGCTGTTAACTCTGAAAAAAACCCTAAAAATAAAAAACAAAGAGATCACAGAAGTAATACCCTAACTGTTAGCTCTGAAAAACAAAACAAAATGAAATAAAACAAAACCAAAGAGCTGACAGTGGTTATAAGCAATAAACTTTCTTTATTCTGTTGGAAGAGGGGAAACTAGATGCACATACCATGGCCTCCTCTAGGAGGAGACCCACTTTAGTGAGGCCAAGCCTTGATATACATAGCAATGGCTATGAAGTGAGCTGTACCCATGACAATGAAAGTAGCAGCAACAACAAGACAAGTCTGATTGATAGCCAGGCTTCAGCACCAGAACATGATTCCTGCAGGTGCTTGTCTGAGCTTAGGGACCACGTGGGGCGGGTATAAAACAATTCTGGGATTTTGCTGCAGTACAGTTCATCCAGAGAGTGAACACAAAAGATTGTTGTTATGCCAAACTCAGAGCATAACTTGCTTTCTGGGTCTTAGCTCTGGAAAACAGGGTGTCTCCTAATAGTATAAAAAGAGGAGTCAAAATAGAGGAGTGATTTTGGTATGGAGATCCTAACAGCACTTACTACGTGAAAGGCATTGTATTAGGGATGCAAAGGCCAAAACAAAATGATTTCTGCCCACTAGGAGCTTACATTCAATTAGAGAGATACAACATGAATTCTAGTATATAAGATAAATTGAGGGAGAGAGAACTCAGTGATTGGAAAAAGGAAAAAAAGTCACACTTGAGCTAAGTATTGAAGAAACACAAGGATTCTGAGCAATGGGAGAAAGGAATGCATTCCAAGCATAGGTGGGGGGAAAAGGGTAATGCTCAGAAAGGGGATGTATAGTACCAGTTCAGGGAACAATTAGTACTCCAGTTTGGCTGGAATGTAGAATTCAGGTAGTTGAGTAGTATGGGATAAGACCTAGGAGAGCCTTTAAGGATGCATTTTACACTAAAAAGCCAAATGTTTCCTTAAACAAAAAATGTTCTCACAAGAGGAAGAAGAGATAAGAAGTGGAGAAATAAAGGGAGGCAGAGATTTATTGCAGCTAAGTCTAGATCTGCTTCAGAAAAGCAAAAGAAATTCTTGTAGGAGACTCAAAAAATATGTCGACAAAAGAGAGGCCCAAATCAAATAAATAAATATTGTGCTGTTAAAAGACGAACCATCCAAAAGGAAAGAACAGTACTGCAACAACAGCTTTAGCTCATGAAGACGGACACACCACAAGAACTTTCAGAAATATAAAGGAAGATCTGACTTCTGGATTGAGAAATATCAATGAAAGAAGAATTCAAGAAGAAAAATATGAAAATTGATGAGATAGAAAAGACAGTGGAAAAAACTAGTGAAGCAGCAATCTTGTGAAGGAGTAGTGGCTCACAAGAAGAAAAGAACAAATGATAAAATAACAATTCCTCTGTGTGTGTGCACACGCGTGTGTGTGTGTGCGTGTGTGTGTGTGCGTGTGTGTGCGTGTGTGTGTGCGTGTGTGCGCGTGTGTGTGCGTGTGTGTGTGTGCGTGTGTGTGTGCGTGTGTGTGTGCGCGCGTGTGCGTGCGCGTGTGTGTGTGCGTGTGTGTGCGTGTGTACGCGTGTGTGTGTGCGTGTGTGTGTGTGTGCGTGTGTGTGTGCGTGTGTGTGCGTGCGTGTGTGTGCGTGTGTGTGTGCGTGTGTGTGTGCGTGTGTGTGTGCGTGTGTGCGTGTGTGTGTGCGTGTGTGTGCAAAATGGCTAAACTGGAAGACCACAGCTTGATACAAGCAAAAGCAATAGTGCTGGAGGACAGATAATCAAATTCTTCCAGAAAAACATATAATGAAGCAGACTCTGAATACTATTTTCCAGGAAACTAGGCAAGATCTAAGAAGTCCTGGAAATAGCAGGGCAGAATACAACTCAGTAGGATCCATAGGATGCTGATCCCTGAGTTTAACTACTGTAACACCATGCACAAGCAGATGCCCAAAAGAATGCTACTGGGAACAGCTTTTAAGGTTCTGATTACACAGTATAGAGAACATTCCATTTATTCCATTACAAATCAAGGTACAGTACAATGTTCACAACATCACATTTTATCACAGAAAGTCACAATATAGTGTTCACAACAGCTTAACATTAGAATGGCCACACATTTTTCACTATAGTGGCCACAATATTCAGAACAAGGAATAAAAGAATAATCATTTGGTTTCCCTAAGGGGGAAACCCTCCTCACTTAATCATTCAATCAGTTCACAATATATCAATCTTCCACTTATGGGGCAACCATTCAGTCATTAATCTAGATTCACAATTACTAAATATCATTAATCCCTAAGTACAGTCATTAGAAAATTACACAAACCCTCCACCCCTCAGTGTCCAGCAAACCTCAATTTCATCTAAGGGGAGGCCTTTTCTTCATCTTGACTCAGGCTGATCTCTCTGATTCCCTGGATCCCCTTCCATGGTCCCAGCTCCTACCTGAATTCACCAAACAGTCACCTGGATTCAGGGACAGACAGCTCCCAGGTTCTTGTCCAGTTCTCAGAGGTAGACAGCTCCCAGGTCCTTGTCCAGTCCTCCAGGAAGTCCCTGGCACACACCAAAGTTCACAGGGTCCAGCACATCTCAAATCCTTCACTACTTCTATTGCTGGGAACTCAAAGATCAGCCAAGCCTCAAACCAACAAAGGCTTATCGTGGTCATGCTTCTTCAGTCCTCCAGCAGTTCAGCTGGTCCTAGGACCCAGGAGAAATCTCAGCCTTCCAGGAGGCCTTCCAGGCAAGCTCTCTCAGCCTTCTAGTCAGCCTTCACCAGATTCTAGTCTTGGGAAAACTCCAAGTCAGTTCTCAGTCAGCTTCCAGATGCTGGGAGAGAAACTCTCTCTCTCTCAAGAAAACTCTGACTCACTTCTTCAGTCCATCAGCCCAGCTCCCAGATGCTGGGACAATCCTGCTTCCTCCAACAGGAGCCACCAGGAGGAACATTCCAATTCTGTCTCTCTGTCTGTAGAACTCTTCTTATATACACACACTGGCCTCCTGTCTCAGTCAACCCCCTTCTGCCATGTCAGGACAGGAGAAGAGTTCACACCTTCTGTACTTAGCCCTAAGTTACTAAGTGCTAAGTATCTGCTAAATTGATTACTGTTACAATTACCCAGATAGATAATCTTCAGGTTTCAAGGAAAGAGTCTTGAAAGTAGCTAGAGGGAAGCATTTTACATATAAACCATATCATCAAGCACACATTTAAATCATGCTAGATTTCTCATAAGGAATACAAAATGAAAAGCAAAGAAAATTGGCTCTACCACAAATCACCTCCCCCCCCCAAAAAAAAACTAACATACTCCACTATCAGAAAAGATGTTTCTTTAATAGCCACAAAACTTAATTTTTTCCTGATGAAGATATCTAAGAATTTCCCACTTATAAGAAGCAAATCCAAAACATGGCAACTCATAAAAATTCCAAGTGAAAGACTGAAATTTTAATTTTTTATGCTTCAAAAGCAGAAGCTAAAAAGGCAAGAATTGTAGTAATGATCTTAGAGCAGGCAATAACAAACATATATCCCACTAAGGGAGAAAAGTAGGGAAACTACAGTATGATTGAAAGCAACATAGTTGCTGAAATGATAACTATTTGCAGCTAGTGGTGCAGTGAATAGAATAATGGGCTTAAACTCAGGAATTTTGAGTTCAAATCCTGCCTCAGACACTTAATAACTATACGACCTTGGGAAAGTCACTTTACCTTTCTTAGCTTCAGTTTTCTCATCTGTAAAATGAGGCAGTTGGACTTGATAGCTTCTAGGTCCCTTTTAATTCTAAAAATCTATGTTCTCATAATGTTCTATTGATGGACAAGAATTTTGTTCTCACTGCAGTTGACACATTCTGGATATGGAATTGTGCCAGTTGTCTGCAATCCCAGTAGCCACCATCAAAACTCTAATAGAACATATTTGTTTTCATATGGTTTCCCCTGTAACATTGCTTCCTATTAGTATATCTATTTAGTATATCTAAGAGATTAGGATTATCTCCATCACATTTCCTGAGTTTTTCCATCTTGTGTATCATTGTTTTCAGGCAGATGGTCTTATTGAGTTCTGGAATAGATTTTCAAAACAGTAGTTTTGTCTTTGTACCTTGATGATCAAGGTTGGGTATTTCTTTTCCTGAAGACTGTACCTTTGATTGGCATTACCCAAGAAAAGGAGGGCTTTGTAGTTCAGCAGTTTTTTGGATCCAGCCTTCATGAAGGCTCGTTTGATAAAGATGAACTACTTTTAGAAATAGTCCCAGTTAACCCTAATTTATTTTATTCCCTTTGTGGAATTTGCTGGGCCTTGAGGTCTTTGTCTTGTCAAAAGTTTCTATACAACCCGGGGAAGCAGTTCAGGTCCCCTTTAATTAGCAGACTTTACTTTCCCAGGAGATAATTCACACATCTTCCTAGAAAAGATTTAAGAAACCAAAGAGTGGAACTGGAAGATACTTTGCTTTTTGATGGTAAATTAAATTTTCATTGTCCTCATTGTGAAGTTGTCTTTTTATAATCTTAGTGAACAGGAATTCACCAAGGAGAAAGGGGATCATGCTATTTATTGATTCAGTGGATTAATTTTTTTCTCATCTCTTTAATTTTAAAAATTTCCCTTTCTGCCTAGATGCATCTAGGAGTACAGTGGATAGCTTGATAGACCTGGAGCTGATATCTTTTGTTTTTTATCACTTCTCACTAATATATTCAGGTAATCTTAATCACTGACCTGATAGTCAATGTCCTGGCTGTTGATTTGTTGTTGTTTAGTTGAGTCTGACTCTGTGACCCGATTTGAGGTTTTCTTGTCAGAATTACTGGAGTGGTTGCCATTTCCTTCTTCAGCTCATTTTACAAATGAGGAAACTGAGGCAGAGTTGAGTAACTTGCCCAGGGTCACACAACCAGTAAGTGTCTGAGGCCAGATTTGAACTCAGGAGGAAGACTCTTCTTCCTGACTCCAGCCATGGCTCTCTATCCACTGTGCCATCTAGTTGCCCTACCTTTTGGTTATTACTGTTGCTACCTATATCAACACTGACTTCTGCAGTTATTCCTACTGGGTCTGTGTATGATTTCTCCCTAGTTCTCCTCTGGTCAGTGCCTTTACTTTGTACCCACTCTCTACTATGTCATGCTGCCTCGTAACCCTGGATGGCAAAAGATCTCTGAGATGAAACAAGAAGCCAGGATCCCAGGAAAGGTGATAGGCAAAGAAATGGGTCTAACTTAGAGTATTATTCATATCAAATGTTCAAAGCAGAGCAAGAGAGCAGGACTCCAGAGCATGAACAAACATGGGTATTATGGGTAAATTCAAAGCAGGAGGTCAAAGCCAGGGTAGCAAGCAATCAAGGTAACCAGGAATCAAGAGGATACAGAGACAGAAAGACATACAAAGCTTTTCTAGTCATCAGCCAGGCAAAACGTTTAAACAAACAGTAATCAGTAATTTAGATTCACTAGTACATGTAGACAAATAATAAATCTAATTTTTGAGATATGCATTTCTAATTTGGTGCTCTTTACAATCAATAAGCATAAAATTAAAAGAGTGAGACATATTGTTTTTATAAATAACTTTCTACTGATTTTGGTTGGTAATTTAATTATGTTAAGCAGTTAAGAACTAAATATAAATGTTGTATAGTTATTAAACCTCCATAAATACGGCTTTAACAATCTATTGGTGTTCCTTAGATAATAACATGCTAGTCAGTCTAAATCAAATATATTTTTGAAGCTCTCAATTGAAAATATTACACACATACACACACACACACAATTTACAAATGCTAGTATAGTTTTTAAATGCTATGCATAATTTAGTAGGTTTTTGGCTGGTTCTTTTATTACAAAAATGGAATATAGTAGAAGCAGAAAATCTCTAATAAAAATAATTTGACAGTGAATATAAAGTTTAAATATTAAATCTGACTGAGTTTAAAATAATTATTTTTGGGAGGTAATGGACTGGCAGTATTGCTGACAATCTACCAGATATAAAAGAATGAATTGGCTTTAAAGCCTGAATTGTACATTCATCTCTAGAGTGGTCATGTGAAAAGTTAGTAGAATGATAGAATAATAGATTTAGTGCTGGAAGGAACTTTAGATCTCATTTACTCTGATCTCTTCATTCTATAGATGAGGAATCTTGGGACCAGAGAGGTGAAATGACTTCCCCAAAGTCACACAGATAGTAAATAGAACAGCCAACATTTAAAACTAGGACCTCTCACTCAAATGCAATGATCTTTCAAAAGCAGAGGTTCTTAATCTTAGTATTTTAACAACTATATTTCAATTTAAGTGATTTCCTTTATAATCCTTTGTTTTTATATTATGCATTTAAAAATATTCTGAGAAGGGCTTCCCCAGGCTGGGGTCTATGACAAGAAAATATTAAGAACTCTTGTTGTAGACTCATGTAGAGCTTTACCTTTTTAATATCTTGTGTTAAATTAGCCTTATATCTTTTTAGTTATGCTTATATCCTTTAAGATCACCAATTATTGAACATTTTTTAATCATCTGCAAAGGAGCAAAACCCCATTAACTCTCTGGTGTCTGGATGTAAGAGTAAATACTTGTACCCACACCTAACTACTTATTGAAATAAGTGTTTGTGACTTTCCCAAAAACACAATCTTCAGGGATAACACTGATTTAAATGATATTGTTATCATTCAAAGCATTCTTATATGAGGCTCTTGGGCCAGAAAATGAGCTGTTAAACTAATTGTAAAATGCTTCCAAGTTCGAATATGGCCTCAGACACTTATGAGCTATGTGCTCCTGGGCAAGTCACTTAACCCTGTTTGCTTCAGTATCCTCATCTGTAAAATGAGCTGGAAAAGGAAATGGCAAACCATTTCAGTATCTTTGCAAAGAAAATCCCAAATGGGATCACGAAGAGTCAAATGTGACTGAAAAAATGACAGAACAACAACAAAATGCAACCATGTGCTTCCTTTATGAATAAGTAACAGCACGATAAGGATAGATCAAAAATTATAATGATCTTTGAAAGTCAGTTTATTAGATTCAAGAAACATACTGAGAGAGGAACCCAGCTCCTGATTGGACAAACAGGAATATGGAGCTGGAAAAGGGGGCAAAGTGAGAAGTCATGGAGAACTAGAGCAGAAATAGCTGCCAAAAAAGAAAGGGGACAAGATAAGACTTAAGTTTCTTAGACTGATTGGATATGAGATAGATTAAGACAGAAGGAGAAAACCTACAGGCCCATGTATTTCAACTAATTAATCATGTCTTCTTCACCCCATTGGGATCCTTGGTGGCAGCTGAAGTCTTTCCTCTGCATGTGGTGAGGGTAAGGGTAGGTAGTTTACCTTTCTTTGTTTGCTTTGGTTTCATAAAAAGTGGTCACCACCTGGTAATTATTTTGGGGGGAAGTACTCATTTGGACTACAGTTGGAAGGAAGCAATTAGGGAAAGAAATATCTCCAGAGAAAAGCTAGATAGATCTAACATTGAGGGATTTTGCCAGAAGCTCTATCTTTTGCTGAGGTCTCAAAGCTTACAAAAAAGATAAAGAGAAGTATGTGTCTTAATAATTTTTCCTAGACTGAAAAAGGAACATTTATAGCAGGGGCTCTTCTTCACTCCCATCCCCAACCCTAGAAACAGAGTCAGTAGTAAGGTGATGGGCACTATCACCCTCATCACTGCATTTAGAATTACCTTCAAACTTATATAGTGTAATATGCTTTGCTAAATTCTTTCATCATAACCCTGTGAAGTAATGTAAGTATATTTGATTTTGTTGTTGTTCAGTCCTGTCTGAATCTTTATGACCGCATGAATCTTACTGTTCAGGTGGTTTTCTTGGTAAAGATACTGGAGTGGTTTGCATTTCCTTCTCGGGTAGATAAACAGAAGTTAAGTCACTGGTAAAAGGTCACATGACTAGTAAGTTTCTGAGGCCAAATTTGAACTTAGGTCTTCCTGACTGCAGGTCCAGTGCTTTATCCAATGAGCCACCCACCTACCCCCATTTCAAAACTCATTTACTTGTTTGTCTGTTTTCATAAGCATTTATCTCTGCCTCTCCAAAACCGAACAGTAAAAAAAAAATGAAGACTAAAATTCTAAAAAAAAAAAAATGCATATCCCAACAAAACAAATTCCACATTTAAAAATCTAAATATGACCAGATCTAAATCTATGTCTCATTCTGAATTTTAAGTCCATTACCTCTGGGAGAAGGTAAGGTAATCTATTGCATAAATTGTTCCAGCTCTTTTCACTTCATTCTGCATCAGTTCAAAGAAGTCTTCCCAGTTTCCTCTGAAACTATCTATTTCATCATTTTTGGGGGCACAATCATTACATTATTCATACACCACAATTTGCTTAGCTATTCCCTAAGAGTTGAACACCCCCATAGTTTCTAGTTTGAGGCTACTTTGTAAAGAGCTGCTATAAATATTTTTTTTACTATTGAAGAAAATATAATATAGTAGTCTGAGTTTTAGGTACAAGTCTGCCAGAAACAATCTTATTTAATTTGACATTTATCTAATATCCAAGCAATTTTAGCTTAGAGAGAAAGAGGCCCAAATTGGCATATTTCCCCTATGCCCTCAGCCATGTTTCTCTAAGCTAGATATATAATTATATATTAGATTAATGTTAACTTGTATAAAATCATTTCTGGCAGTATTAATATTTTTTTTCTTTGACAGTTAAATGCTGCCTAGCTAAGGTGTAGGGTCTGTTTTCTTTGAAAGACTTCCATAGCCAAGTAAATTGAAATGGGAGTCCTTTAAAACATTTATAGGAAGTTTTTTTGGAGCAGAACTGCCCAGGCTTGCTTGCTCCTATTTAGGCTGGTAAAATCTAACCGTTTCAGAGAAAGATGAAGTTTGTCACATAAAGAACAATCAATCAATAAGCATTTTTGAAACACCTACCATGTGCCAGGCACCAGAGTCAGAGGTATTTGTCTGTTTATCTTCTTATGTCTGTGTTGGTAACCACCTTTGTTTGTAGTGCACTGGATGTGATAACTTTCCTTACCATACCCATAGTCTTTGGACTTTGCATCTGGTTAGCAGATTGCCTAAAACTAGTGATGCAGTCTTTGAGTAGAAGCTTAATTGCTCTCAGTCACTCTTGGAATCACCAACCCCACAGGTTCTCCCAACTGGCTAAAAGTGGTGTGCAGTATTTTCTTCACTATTTGTTAGGGCAGTGGTTCTCAACCTTCCTAATGCTGCTACCCTTTAATACAGTTCCTCATGTTTTGGTGACCCCCAACCATAAAATTTTTTTTGTTGCTACTTCATAACTGTAATTTTGCTACTGTTGTGAATCTATCTGATAAGCAGGGTGTATTTCCATTGTTACAAATTGAACATAACCCACAGGTTGAGAACCACTGTTAGTCGCTTGTTTAGTATCTATCAATCTGTTCTGTACTGATACAAAGATACAAAGGCTTGAGTGCTCAATGGGGTTTTTGGGTTGATAGCTAGAGAAATGTTGCTGTTTCTTTTATGTGAGTCTGTGTTGATATTTCTTCAGTTAAAAAAAGAAAAAAAAAGGTTCTTAATCCATAAGAGAGCTAAAGTCAATTTAGAGATTTCTTTCCAGTGACTCCAAAAGCAGAGAAGGAAAAAAAAAATTATTTTACCGTTAGTTTCCAGATGCTTGGTTTTTATCTGTTGCTTATGAATACCACTCCAGTTATTGTCCTCTTACTTCTCCTCTTCTCTTCAACTTTGAAAAAAGGAATTGTTTCAGCAAAATGCAAGTAAAATACTTTTGAGGAGGAAAAAAAGAGCAAAATTTCATTTCTTTTCTCGGAGCATTTTATTTTATTTTATTGAATTGATTCATTTATTTATCTTTAGTTTTCCACATTCACTTCCATAAGTTTTAAACGTTCTCCCTTTCTTTCCTCCCCTTCCCAGACGTCATGCAATCTGATATGGATCTACACACATATCACTATTAAACACATTTTCACATTAGTCGTGTTGCATAAAATAATTATAATGAATGGGAGAGATGATGAGAGAGAAAAAACAAAACAAAAAAGAAAATAGTCTGCTTCGCTCTGTCCTCTGACTCCATAGTTCTTTCTCTGGATGCGGATGCCATTTACCACCATGAGCCCTTTGGAACTGTTTTAGGTCCTTGCATTTCTGAGAAAGGTAAAGGGTTTGATTTACCTGACCACAATGAGCTTGTCAATGATGTGGAAGATTTTAGTTGCCTAATAATTTAGAAATAGAATTCTAGGCCATGTATTAATGACATAAGAAGCCAATTAGAAATGTTTTGTGTGGTGAAATAAGAAACTTCCAGAAAATCTTGACGTTTCAACCCTGATCACCTAGAAGCAAAGTTTTGCAATAATTTTGAGAGGCATGTGTAAATTGTGATAATTTGCAAAAAAAAAAAAAGGAATAAAAAGGAAACTACATTAGAATCTTTTTAAAACATGATTTGAAAGCAGAGACCTATAAGGTTAAGAGATTAACAGTATTAAAAAGTGGAATAATGGATCAATATAAAGAGAAATGCAGTTTTGTGATTTGCAAGGCCCAGGGTTGATTAGTCAGTAATTCAGAAAAAAAGGAACAAAATTAAAGATAGTTTACACCAACACAGTGTAGACTTGAAGCTCAATTGAAAAGATAATAAGAACTGTATAAAGTTACTCTTAGGAGGAGAAAAAAAATTTTTTTTGAAAGAGAACGATAGCGAGTTTTGCTTCAGTCTCCGTTTAAACTGTAGTCTTTCTATATCTTTCTGAGTTTAGATATCTCCTTCCATCCTGAGGCTTGTAGAGTTGTCTTTAGCTGTGCATTGTTGAGGATAGTCCAGTTTATCAAGGTTGGCCATCATATGTACGATGTGTCTGTGATTGTGTACAGGTTAAGAGGAGAAAATTTTACCACAGACTTTTACATACAGTATAAACTCATCCAGAACTGTGATGAGTGGTTTCAGTTTCTGATTCCCAACAGTAGAAAAAGGAATTTGTGACTTTTCATTTAAATAGTGACCAATTCGAGATGCTCATTTTTCCAAGTCACAGTGGATAGAGTGCCCAGCCTAGAGTTAGGAAGACTCATCTTCTTGAGTTCAAACCTGGCCTCATTCACTTCCTGGTTGTGTCACCTTGAGCAAATCACTTAACCCTATTTGCTTTAGTTTCTCATCTGTACAATAAGCTAGAGAAGGAAACGGCAGACCATTTCAGTATCTTTGCAGGAAAACTCCTAATGGGGTTTTGCAATTTTGTAAATTACAAAAGTAAAATTTGTTACCAATCTAATAACCTTAATTTGCCATATGGAAAAATAGTTTTAATTTTTCACTCATTTTTGACATTTGATATTGATTGACTTTAAGAGATGAGATTGACTGCTAATAATGGAGAAAGGGCATCGGTTAAGGAGGAAGCAGCCCATCTATTTTGCCACAACTCTTAATGTTTTTCTGGAATATAGCGGAGTGTTTTCAGTCTGCTCACTACAGTAACCATGACGACTGTCTCACCCTTTGCCCTTCGAGGGTAGCCATAGCTTCTGTTACACATGTACAACTTGACTATTTACTAATTTCTATGGCTACTGATCTTCCTGGATCACTGCCTTGTTGTGGCAGAGGGGCTTGTATATCACAATGAAACTAAGAGTTATGCTGTGCAAGGTCACCCCAGGGGTCATAGCAGAGAGTTCTGACAAAAGGTGATTCCCTAGAGAAGGAAATGGCAAACTACTCCAGTGTCTTTGCCAAAAATAAAAACACCCAAAATAAAAAACAAGCAACAACAAAACCCACAGACAATTTTTAAATGACAAAAGAGATGATGCTGGAAGATGAGTACCTCAGGTCAGAAGGTGTCCAACATGCTACTGGAGAAGAGCAGAGGATGACCACAAGTAGCTCCAGAAAGGGTGAAGAGACTGGGACAAAAACAAAAGGACATTCAGCTGCAAATGTGTCTGATTATCAAAGGAAAGTCTGATGTGGTAAAGATCAATACTGCATAGGAATCTGGAATGTAAGATCTACTAATCAAAGTGAATTGGCTGTGGTAAATAGGAGAGAGCAAGCTTAAACAACCACGTCTTGGGTGTCAGTGAATTTAAATGGATGGGAATGGGTAGATTTTATTCAGGTTATTGTTACATAAGCTGCTGAAGGAAAGAATCACTTAGAAGAAATAGAGTAGACCTCATAGTCAATAAAAGGGTGAGAAAAGCAGTACTGGGGTACATCTCAAAAATGACATAATGATATCCATTCCAATCCAAAGCAAATTGTTGGATATCACAGTAATAAGTCTATGCTCCAGCCAATGATGCTGAAGAGGTCAAAATTGCTCACTTCTATGAAGACCTACAACACTGTCTAAAAATAATACCAAAAAAAGAAATCACATTCTTTATAAGGGATTAGAACATTAAAGTAGGAAATCAGAAGATGACTGAATTAACAGGCAAGTTTAGTCTTGGAGTACAAAATGAAGCAAGGCAAAGACTAAAAGAGTTTTGTCAAGATGTGGTCATAACAGACACTTTCTTTCAACAACCTAAAAGGTAGCTCTAACATGGACATCACTTGATGATCAATATAGAAATCAGATTGATTATATACTTTGCAACCAAGTATGGAGAAGCTCTACACAGTCAGTTAAAACAAGACCTGGAGCTTATTGTGACTCAAATCATGAGCTTCTCACTGCAAAATTTAGTCTTCAATTGAAGAAAGTAAGGAAAAACATCAGACCATATAGGTGTGACCTGTAACATCTTTTATGAATATGAAGTAGAAGTGATGAATAGATTTAAGGGATTAGACGTGGTAAAGAAAAAGTGCTTGAAAAACTGTGGACAGAGGTTCACAACATTGTACAGGAAGCAACAACCAAAAGTCATCCCAAAGAAAAAGAAGAACAAGAGAGCAAAATGACTGTCTGATGAGGCTTTGCAAATAGCTGAGGAAAGAAGGAAAGTGAAAGGTAAAGGAAAAAAAAGGAAAGATGAATGCCAACTGAATGCTGAATTCCAGAGAATATATAGGAGAGATAAGAAGGTTTTCTTAAATTAGCAATGCAAAGAAATAGAAGAAAATATGGGAATGACAAGAGGTATCTTTAAGAAAATTAGAGATATTAAGGGATCCAAAATTTCATGCAAAAATAGACATTATGAAAGACAAAAATGGTAGGGACTTAACAGAAGAGATTAAGAAGAGGTGGCAAAAATGTACAAAATATACAAGAAAGATCTTAATATCACCAAAAACCATGATGGTGTGGTTACTGATCTAGAGCCAGACATCTTAGAGAATGAAGTCAAGGAGACTTAGGAAGCACTGCTAACAATAAGGCTAATGGAAGTGATGGAATTCCAGTTGAGCTATTTAAAAGCCTGAAACATGATGTTGTTAAAGTGCTGCATTCAATACTCCAGCAAATTTGGAAAACTCAACATTGGCCACTATGTAGGAAAATATCACCTTATGTCCCAATACTAAAGAAGGGCAATGCCAAAATACATTCAAATTACCAAAGAATTGCACTGATTTCACAAGTCAGCAAGGTTATGCATAAGATTCTGCAAGCTAAATTCAACAATATGTAAACTGAGAATTATCAAAAGAGCAGGCTGGTTTTTGAAGAGACAAGAGAACTGGAGTCCAAATTGCCAGCATTTACTGGATTATGGAGAAAGCAAGAGAGTTCCAGGGGGGAAAAACATCTTCTTCACTGACTACAATAAAACCTTTGTGTGGATCACAACAAAGTGTGGCAAGACATTAAAGAAATGGGAATACCATCTTGTCTCCTGAGAGACCTATATGAGAGTCGAAAAGTAACAGTTAGAACTGAACATGGAACAACTGCTTGGGAAGGGAGTGTGACAAGGCTGTATATTTTCACCTTGTTTATTTAACTTATATGTAGAATACATCATGTGAAATGCCAGCCTGGAGAAACCAAAAGCCAAAATTAAGGTTGCCAGGAGAAATATAAACAATCTTAGACATGCAGATGATGCCACTCTGTGATAGAAAGTGAAGAGGAATTAATAAGCCTTTTGATGAGTGTGAAAAAGGAGAGTATAAAAGCTGGTTTGAAGCTTAACACTAAAACAAGACAAAACAAAAAAAAAACCCAAGACAATGGCAACTGGTCCCATTGCTTCCTGGCAAATAGAAGAAGAAATGGAAGCAGTGTTAGATTTTATATTCTTGGAATCAAATTTCACTCCATATGATGACTGTAGACATGAAATTGAAAGATGCTTGCTCCTTGGAAGGAAAGCCAGGGTAAATCTGGACAGCATACTAAAAAGCAGAGACATCACCTTGCCAACAAAGGTCTATATAGTCAAGTCTGTATTTTTTCTAGTAGTAATATATGGCTGTGAGAGTTGGACTATAAAGAAAGCTGAGGACATAGAATTGGTATTGCTGAATTGTGGTGCTGGAGAAGTCTTTTAAAGGTGGGTCCCTTGGACAGCCAGGAGATCAAATTAGTCAATACTTAAATTAATTCAGACTATTCAATGGAAGATCAAATACTGAAGCTGAAGCTTAAATACTTTGGCCACATAATGAAAAGACAGGATTCATTGGAAAAGACCCTGATTTGGGGAATGATTGAATGCAAAAGAAGTAAATGGCATAGGATAAGATGGATATAGTGTTATGGAAACAATGAACATGAGCTTGGACAAACTTAGGGAGATAGTGGAGGATAGAAAGACCTGGCATCACCTCCTTGGGGAGGTTAGCCTGGAGCAGTGGGCTCAGCCAGGTAGCTGGAGCTTCTGAAGCACTGTGGCTTGTTCCAGGATCATCTGCTGCCTAGAGGGAGCCATGCCTGCTACCTTGCTTACACTCAGTGTGTGGCCAGTGCCTGCTACTAGGAGGGCCTTGCCTGGTGCCACTGTTGGGCCTGCCACTGCCAACTGGGGCAGGGAACATAGGGGTAAAGTTGGGATGGAAGGTAACTGAGCCTGGTTACGGATATGCAACAATGGGTCCAGGTGGACGTGAAGATAGCCATCCTGCAAATCATGAAGGAACTGAACAAACACGGCCAAGTGCTGGTCAGTGACACCCAGAAGGTGACCAAGGCTGGCATACTGTGATCCTTGAGGTCACATGAACAGTAGGGAATGACTGAACAACAACAATGGTTAGTACCTTTGCTGTGCCAATTTGCCATGTGGGTGTACTTTTCAATACTTGTTCATTATTTATCTATGATTGGAAGGCACTTTTCCTTACTCAATCTAAGGTGTCTGACATTAAAGCTACACTTCTACACAAATACCTTGAACACTGTTTTCTAGAATAGTGTAACAGCAGCAGTACATGAGAGAAGTGAGACTATAGACAAGAGGAAATGTTTTGAATTGAGCCCAGATTTTTAATTTAAAAAATTTACTTCATGTTGAAATAGCCTATAACCATACTATTCTTATCTTATACTTTTATTTCACTAACTGAATTGCAGGGAGGTAGTGGCTTAAGTGTGTTGGATGCACCTTGAAGGGATATTTATAAGAGACAATAATAGACAAATCAATTATGTATTTACTACATGCCAGGCACAGTGCTAAATGGGAGGACTTCCACCAAAAAGCAAAAACAGTCACTATCCTCAAGAAGATTAGAGCCTGCTTAGGTTTAAAAAAAATAGAAAAAGAAAAACTGTGAATAACTCAGTACATTTAAGACAAACAGAGATTGTAAATAAGATTTACAGTATAGATAAGATTTACCGAGTAGATGAAAGTTCATCTCTGAAGGGAAAGCACTAGTAGTATAAAATTTTCTTTAAAAAATGCTAAGCACAAAATCTTTTAGGAGGGTAATATCCTTATAATAACAATTTATGGTACTAACAATAGTATTTCGACCAAAAAGGTAACTTGGTGACCAGATGGTATCAGATATTTCATATACACAGTAAAATTTTGTTTTTTACAATATGAACATAAAAGGTCATCAATTTATATGTGTAATAATAACAACTGACATGCACACCACACTCTAAAGTTTGCAGAGCACTTCCCACAAGCTGTCTCACTTGATCCACTCAGCTCCATAAGGCAAATGCCACAGGCACTATCCCTACCCTACAGACGAGGAAATTTTGGCAGAGAGTAGACAAGTCATACAGCTTCTAAACATGTGAGCAGGATTCAAACCCAGGTCTTTGTGACTTCATATTCAATGTTCTAAATACAAAACTATACTGCCTATCCTATATCCATTCAAAAATTTTTTTATGGTGAAAAATAATACATGACACAATGCAGATTATTCAGATTATAGATTTAGAAACCTCAGAGATCAACTAATCCAATCCCCTCATTTTATAGGAGAGGAAACTGAGGCCCTGGGATGTGAAATGACTTGCTGAAATCATAGAGGTAGTAAAAACAGCAGAAACACTATTTAAACTCAGATCATTTACCTCAAGAGCCAACACACTGCTGGCTGTTACAAGCTCATTTTAAATTCTGGTTTCTATAAAAGAATTTTAATCAAGGAAAATTAAAAGCTATTAAGGTCCTGGAATTTTCTGATATTTTTAGTTATTGAGACTAAATTTATTTCAGCTGACCAATTATGGTGATATTTTTTTCAGAATAAGCAAGTTCTTTGAGTGCAATCAAGAGCAATTCAACTTGGACATAATTAATCAAAGTAGACCTTT
The DNA here is from genome assembly GCA_028627135.1 of Pseudochirops cupreus. Classification (NCBI taxonomy): domain Eukaryota; kingdom Metazoa; phylum Chordata; class Mammalia; order Diprotodontia; family Pseudocheiridae; genus Pseudochirops; species Pseudochirops cupreus. Next base: position 219,709,514 of record CM053583.1, read on the forward strand.
TTAAAGCTATGAAGTAAGGCTGCTTTATCAATAATAACAATGAGAATAATGAAATTCATTATTAACTTTCATTTTTCCAATATTTTAAGCATAAATACCTTGTATTTGTAGCCATTATAGGGTTACTAGTATAAACAGGAGCCCTGTGTTAGTGAAGTCCTCCCATTACATCAGTTACAGCACTTTTGACAAGGAAAGAAAATCATGAAATACAATTGCCATTGTAACTCATTTATTTAAAGTTGTAAAGTTTAAAGCTGTTTCCCATTTTAAAGACGAAGAAGTCAAATCCCAGACAGGATACATGACTTCAGTATGACAGAGGAGTAAGTGACAAAGACAAACCTACATCATCTTCAAGCCCTCACTCTCATTCATCCTCATCACCTCCAAATACCACAATTGGTTGGTGTCTCAGCCATGAGTCTCTCCTCACTCCAGTCCATCGGTTACTTAGCTGTCAAATTGAACTTCCTAAAGTGCAGGTCTGACCATGTCACACTAGTCTCCCATTAAATAAACTCCAGTGGCTCCTTATCACTTCCAGGATCAAAAATAAAATCCTCTGTTTGGTGTTGGAAGCCATTCATAACATGTACCCCTGCTGCCTTTCCAGTCTTCTTACACATTACTCCTCTTCACAGAATCAGAAATCCAGTGATAATGACCTTCTTGTTCTTCCCACAAGACACTCTATCTCCCAACTCCAGGGATTTTCACTAGTTGAGAATGTAAAGAATGGGGTGAGCCTGGAATGTTCTCTCCCTCCTCATCTTCCATTACTTAGCCTCTGCTTTCCTTCAAGTCCTAGCTAAAATTCTACCTTCCACAAGAAGCCTTTCCCAAGACCCTTTAATGCTAATGCCTTTCCTCTAAAACAGTTCTCAACCTGTGGGTTGCGACCCCTTTGGGAGTTGAACAACCCTTTTACAGGGGTTTCAGGGGTCACCTAAGACCATCGGAAAACACATATTTCCGATGGTCTTAGGAACCAAGACATCGCTCCTCTATCCGTCTCCAGGTGGATCTGCCCACATGCAGATACACCCACACAGGAGTATTAAAGGGTCTTGGCATTAGGAAGATTGAGAACCACTGCTCTAAAACCATCTTCAATTTGTCCTGTACATATTGTTTTGTTGATAGCTGTCTCCTCCATTAGATTGAAGGACTTAAGAACAAGGACTGTTTTTTTGTTTGTTTGTTTTTTTTGCCTTTCTTTGTATCTGCCACACATAGTAGAGTGCCTGGCATATAGTAGGTGTTTACTAAATACTTTTTGACTGGCTGATCTCTATAAAAGCATCAGGGACCCCAGAACATATTGTTTTTCAAAAGCAGAGTAAATAAGGGTACAATTGCTGTAGAAATTAATAAAAGAGTCTGTATTCAAATAACATGCTGAAAAGTGAAAAGTATATCATGATTTGCATTGATTTCATAGCATTGCTATACTATGAACAAGTGAATTTGAATTTTAAAAACATTTTGGTCCATCAGAATAAAATTAGGTTAAAAAACATTCTCAGTTTCTGAGGGTGTGATGCAGTTCTAACAGCATTCAGTTTGGAGTCAAGGGATCTTGGCTTTGAATCCTAACTCTCCTGCCATGACCATTATCAGTGTAAACTCAGTCTAGTCAAACTCTCTGGGCCTTGGATTTCTCATCTGTCAAATGAGGGAGTTGATCTCAATGATGTCCAATGTCCCTTCCAGAATTATCTCCTCTGATCTCAGAATTTCTACTCAGATATAACCCTTTCTCTTAACGACCAATTAAAAAGAAAATGCTGTTGTTTGTGCTACGTAGGGGAAAGCAGTACTTCATATACTATATCAATCTAACAATTTCCTGTAGTGTCAATTATATGAGGGAGTAACCTCGTTTTTCTTCATTCTTCCCCTCCCCCCAATTTCTAGGACAGGACCTTGAATTTAGTAAAAACAAAAGAAACCAATTTGAATAAAAGAAATTGACTGACATTTTCTTTTAAATTTAGAAATTAGTTATTAAATTAGGAACTGAGAAAACATCCCTTCTGTGATCATGTAACCCCACTGGATATGTCACAAAGAATCATAGAATCTCAGAATTGGAAGGATGCTCTGAGGCCATGTGGTCTAGCCCCTACTTGAAAAAGAATCTTCTCCAATATACTCTTAAAGTAGCCATCCAGCTTTGGCTTGTCAACCTACAGAAAGGGGAAATGCATTCCTTCATGAGACAGTCCATTCTACTTTGGGATAGCTCTGATTAATAGGAAGTTTTTCCTTACATCAAACCAAAATTTGTCTTTTTGCAACTTTAGGCAAATACTCCTCTTTCTGGTCTCTAGGGTTAAGCCTAATAAGTCTAACCCCATTTTCCACAAAACAGCTTCAAATACTTGAACATAATGATTATGTCCTGCTATCTTCTCTTCTTTAGGCTAAATGTTCTTAGTTCTTTCAAGCTACTTTCAGATGACTCATATTGAGTTTCCAGTTCCTCAAAACCAGCAACTTTTTTTTCAGATGAACCACTGTCTAGTCATATCTGTTTATTATATTATCTTTATTATCTTTCCATATTATCTAGAGGCACGAAATAAAAAATATGGAATATCTTTGCCTTACTGAAGACTTTAGTATGAACAAGTTTAATCGCACCAAGAATCCCTCAATTGCTGAATCTAATAACCTTTTCTCCATTCTCATCCTTCTTGACCTCTCTCCTGGACGGGGCAACATTGATCATTTTCTCCTGGATATGCTTCCTCCCTGGGTTTTCATGACACTGTTCTCCCCTAGTTCTCTCTGTCTCTCTCTTTCTCTGTGTCTGTCTGTCTGTCTGACCACTTCTCGGTCTCCTTTTCTTGTCTTTCATCCATGCTACGATCATGATGTATGGATGTCCTTCAAGTCTTATCCCTCTTCTTTTCTTTCTCCATACTATCTCTCTTGGTTATCTCATCAGCTCCCAAGGAATTAATTATCATCTCTATGAAGGTGATTCCCTACTCTATATGTCCAAGTAACTTAAGAGTTGAATTGTTATTATTGTTGTTCAATCATTTCAGTTGTGTCTGTTTCTTTGTGAGTATTTGGGGTTTTCTTAGCAAAGATACTACAGTGCCTTGCTGTTTCCTTCTCTAGCTCATTTTACAGATTAGGAAACTGAGACAAAGGGGGTTAAGTAACTTGGCCAGATTCATATAACTGGTAAGTGTCTGAGGTCACATTTGAACTCAGGAACATGAGTCTTCCTGAGTCCAGGTCCAGCATTCTATCCCCTGTACCTGTGGGTCGCGACCTCTTTGGGAGTCAAATGACCCTTTCACAGGGGTCACAGGGGTCACCCAAGACCATCAGAAAACACATATTTCTGATAGTCTTAGGAACCCAAACACCACTTCTCTATCCATCTCCAGGCGGGTCCGCCCACATGCAGATATGCCCACATACAAGTATTAAAGGGTCACGGCATTAGGAAGGTTGAGAACCACTGACCTAACTGTTCCATAGTTGAATATCTTCCAGGGGTGGGGAACCTGTGGCCTCAAGGCCACATGTGGCCCTCTAGGTCCTTGGGTGTGGCCTTCTGACCGAGTACAAGTTTTATGTAACAAATTTTTTTATTAAGGGGATTTGTTCTGTGAAGTTTGGATTCAGACAAAGGGCTGCACTTGAGGACCTAGAGGGTCACATGTGGTCTTGAGGCTGCAGGTTACCCACCCATGGATTATATTAACATTTTCAATTGAACTAAAAAGAAGTTTTAATTTGCTTCCCCATAATCCACTGCTATATTTTGTCATTTCTATCTTTACATCTTTCAAAAATGTCCCCTCATCTTCACCTGCCCAGTCACTACTTTTGTTCAGTCCTCATCATGTCTCACCTGGATCAATGCAATAGCCTTTTAATTGGTTTCCCTGATTCAAGACTCTCCCAATACATTAACTACCAAAGTGATTTTTCTAAAGTGTGGGCCTGACAGTGTTATTCTTCTATAGACTCCAGTGGCTCTTGTTATCTTCAGGAATGTTATAAAATCTATTTGCCATCTAAAGTCATTAATAATAAATCTTCTTACACTTTATTCCTCTCCAAACACTCTGCAATCCAGCTACACTGGCCTGCTTGTTCTGCCTAACATGTGGCATACCACCTTCCATCTTTGTGAATTTTCGCTGGTTGTTTATTGTGCCTGGAAACCCCTCCCTTCTCACTACCACTTCATAGGGTCCCTGGCAAGACTCAACTAAAATCTTACTTATCCTCTTCTTACCCTTCCTGGTGCTGTTACCTCCTAGTGCCTTTCTCTCTGAGCTTACCTTCTGTCTGCTACTGCTATATCCTGTATGCACCTAGTTACTTACTTGGTTTTTTTTCAATTCTAATGGTCATGATCTACCTGAGGGTAGGGAGGGCTTTTGTCCTTTTTTGTTATTCTAATACTTAGTCCAATGCCTAGTACATAGTAGTTGCTTAGTGAATGCTCGCTGAGTGACAACTTATATCAAAATCTAAGAATAATAACTATTCCCAAATGTTGTCTCTTTAGATCCAAACAGTCATAACCACTTAACTAGGTCAGAAGTCTAAAAACAATACAATGTAAGTAAACTGTTTTGTTTTTGTTTTTCACTTTTTAAAAACCAGATCAGGTAGATTAATCCCAGTTTTCCAATCATTTGTGACCTGCTATAAAAATCTATCCATTTTCTGTGAATAATACAAGATATTCTATGATTTCCATTCTGTAGCTAAAACTTGATTTAAAATTTTCTGGCAAGAAATTAAAGATAGAAAGATTGACATTATGACTGCTTGGGAGACGGTCTAGAAAAGGGAAAGAAAAGTTGTGATATTTTATTAAATTAAATGCTTACATGACTATTCGAATTCTAGAAATTATTTTTTTCAAATATTGCTTCAAATAAAGAGAAATGAGTTTTATCTCTGTAGTTTCCCTTCCTGCATCCCCAGTGTTGTGTGATGCTGTACACAGGAAGTAAAAGGTGACTCCTGGTTGGTTGAGAGATTTGTGGGGGGAAGAAGAGGAGGTTAGGGAAGGAGAGAGAAATGGGGCAAGAAGAGTCAATGTGTAGATCTTGAAGGATGACTTCCAGAGCTGGAGGGATGTGATGAAAAGCCAGCACTACAACATGCTCCTTGATTCCTAGTACCTATTACTCCAGAGTCACTAAGAGTGGACTAATTAGGTGAGATAATTGTCTCACTGGTGGAGGTAAGATTTCATTTTGCTCCTGGAGTCACTGAGCCTTCTAACTCTTATTTATTCTGTCACTGAAACTAATCTTTGTAGCTTTCCTGATTATTATTTAACTTGTTTGCTTTGATAAATATGCTTGCTCATTATATAGAATTTTTTTGTGTAATAAGTGTATAGTGGGAACTTCTGGGAGTCAAGATGGCAGAGTAAGCAGGGAATTATCTTAATGCACCTACATGCACCTCCAAACAACTATAAAAAGTGCCCCAAAGGGAATTCTGGAACAACAGAAGCAGCAAACAGATAGGATGAAATAGTCGTCTACCCCAAGAAGTGTGGAAGGTTAGTAGGAAAGGTCTGTCTCACTTGACTAAACAGGGATGATCAATTTTGAAAGACATGGTTACTGTGATCAAGACAATGATCAAAGACAATGTCAAAGGAGCCATGATGAAACATGCTATCCACTTCCAGAGAAAGAACTTATGAACACTAAATGCAGATTAAAGGGTGTTTTTTCAGTTTCTTTAGTTTTCTCTCTCTGTATGTGTTTTCTTTTGCAACAGGGCCAATATGGAAATGTTTTGCATGACTTTCCATGTATAATCTAAATATTGCTTGCCTTCTCAAGGGGTGGAGAAGGGAGGGATGGGAAGGAAGGAGAGAATTTGTACCTCCAAATTAAAAAAAAAGAAATGTTAAAATATTTTAAATGTAATTGGAAAATATTTAATGAAATAAAATATATTTTAAAATAATAAAATAAATATTGAAATAAAATGAAATCATAAAAAAGAAAGTCTAAGACCAAATCACAATACAGGTTATTAAAGAGGTGTTAAAAATAACTATAAAAATACAGTAGTTTATCCCTTTATGAGATGTAAATAAATCCTGTGAAAGAATTAGAAATGGAGCAATTACATGGGATGAGCAATGATATACCATACCACCTGGTGACCTATTAGCTCACATGGAAGTAGAAGTAAAAGGGGAGCCTAGTTCTTAAGGAGACAAATAGAAGATATGTGGTGGTAGAGAAGGAGAGACTTTGTGGAGCTCAGAGACTGGAAGAATTGGCAATAGAGAACTGGTCAGAAGCAAGGCTTATTTGATAAGCTGATTGGGCACATTGCTCAAATCTCTCTACCTCCCAGACCCCAGGGGGTAATCTTATACCACTGTTTCTTCCTTTGGCCTCTTGCAGGGAAGCCTGAAGTATTTCAAAAGTCTGTTCATCTTTCTTTGTTTTAGATATTTGCTTCATCTGTGGAAACTGTTGGCCACAGGCCTTTGTGAGTTTGAGTGCGCTTATTAGAAATAGAAACTAAAGAATATCCTTCCTCCCACCCCCAGTTGGGTTATAGAAACACATTTCACTTGACAGTGAAATAGAAGAGAAAAGGGGAAATATGAGGAAAGGTGAATTAAAGGGGAGATTAGTATTAAGAAAAGCAAGTTCTTAAATAGAAGTCAGGAAACAAAAAGAATGAAAAGCATAAGAGAGTTGGTATAGGGAAATAAATAATTAACAAGCATAACTGTGAATGTGAATAGGATGAACTCATTCATAAAACACAAGAGGATAATAGAATGGATTAGAAAGCAGAATCTAACAATACGTTGTTTACAAGAAACAGTAGAAACAGAAAGACACACACAGAGTTAAAACAAGTGGCTGGAACAAAGTCTAATATGAGTCATCTGAAGTAAAAA
>CM053583.1:219716947-219763197 GCA_028627135.1 Pseudochirops cupreus
CCATCAAAGATGCCAATATCATTCACCACATCCTGGATTATCTTGGGTAGTTTTGATTTTTTTCTTGCCACCAGATTTCAATGATTCTGGGAGAGTGTGGTCAAGGACTTAGAATAACTCTACCTCACTTAAATTCAAGTCATACAAAAGTCAAGACATCACCCCATGACTCTGAAAAATGAAGGATGGACTACTGATGAGGTTTAAAGTTAGCATAAAATGTTGAGGTATAGGGTCCGGGGTGTGCAAGACCCCAAAATACCAACACTCTGGGTCCTGCCAAATTAATTTGATTCAAGTCTTCTCTCAGCCAAAGAAAAACAAAGTTTATTAAAGATTTTCCATATTGGGTAAACTCTTAAGGAGCTTCGTTATCTGTGATTCTTGCATTGGGCAAGCAGACCAGAATCATCTGACACAGAGTGAGTCTATGCTAGATAATTCTCAGCCTTCTCCCTCTCTCATGGAGGCAAGATGGGGTCTTATATACAGAAACGTTGTGGGAGGAATCTAAGGTTGGTCTAGAGGAGAAGTCTGGGGAGGGTCTTCAGGAGGAGCCAAATGAGGTCAGACTCCAGTGATAAGAGATTAAGGGTGAGAAGTAGCTGGAGGCTACCTGGAGATGAAACAATGGAGGGCTTGGCTAGTTTAAGGATGTTCAAGGGTGGAAAGTAGCTGGACAAAGGAGGGCTAGGCTAGTAACATAGATTTGGGCCAGCCACAAGGAAAGGCTTATGGCCTCAGGGAAATGCCTCATCAAATCGGAAGATTCAATCATAGGTGAAGGGGGTTCCCAGAACCTGTGCCCCATCAGTACAACAGTGGTAATGAAGGGGGTGCTGAGGTGCCTTTGCAATATTTTGGGGTCACTTTGTCTTGAATCTCATTTGTGTTAGGGCACCTGGGTATGTGATATCAGCTTGTGACATCGGCCTGTGGAAAGGTCACCTTTCCCCCCCAGGTGTGGAGCATTAACTCTGTCCCTTTCCCCCCACCCCCAGCCTGTTAGTATCTTCCCTGAAGCTCATTAACTATAACAAGCCACACCTATGAATTCTTAAAAGGATTCCTTAGAGAAATGTTTACCCCTTTTGTTCTAGTGGCCAGCTGTAAGATAACGCCTAACAAAAGAACTCCACCTTATCAAAGGGGGACTCTTCAGGGCAAACAGGCTGGGTATTCCTCCCTAACTCCACCTTTGTACACATAGTTAGCATAATTGAGATCAGAGTTATGATTTTGTTACTATATAATCAGTACCCCCAATCCCCACACTTCGCAGGTTTCCCCTTAATTTTCTCCTGCCCGCTAACAAGCATAATAAACCCTTTTAAAACTGCCAAGACTGCTTATGCCTGGTAATTCTTTCAGACTGATAGAACCCTCAAAGGATTTCCATAGAAATCCATCCTTTCAAACCCTCAACAGTAGGAAGTGTGGAAGAAATGAACAAAACCTGTGTGCTTAGAGTAATGGAGCCTGCAGAGTTGTACAAATAGAGAGAAGACTTTCTATATTCTATTCTCATTCTCTCAAAGAGAGATCTCCACTATTTTAGCCCTCTGACCCCACCTCAACATTCTGATGAGACAAACTAGATACTTCCTACCCTACAAAGATAGTCTGAAGACATTAACTACAAGGAAACATTCTCAGCTAATAGACCTTATCTTTGGGCAGACCAAAGTTAATAAATTATAACCCCAAAGTTAAGATAATCTTCCCTCAAATCATCTGACATTCTGTCCCTATAACTCAACCTCCCAAAATAGGAAGGTGGTTGAACAGCCTCTCCAGATAGGCTCCTTTGGCCTCTTGCACTTAGGTTGTATAGAGGCCCTATTATAACTCTCTTTGATCTGAGGAATTGTTAGCCACCTGGCAACCACCTGTCAGCTGATTCAAATTAAGCCATTTATCTTTTGGCCTAGCCTAGCCTAATAACTTCCACTCAAACTGAACAAGCTGGGAGGAGATTCTTAGGGTCTCTGGGTTGAGGAATTCCCCATCTAGTGGGACTTTGTCACCTTTGGGGCAACAGTAAGGACTGGGAGATGCCCCTGGGAGAGGCTCCCAAAGCCACACTTCTTGGCCACAAGTGTCCCATCTCTAATTGAGATAAGAGCTGGAGGAGCAACTAGGATTTTGGGGGAGAAATTTACTGTTGTCCACAGACTCTTTTTTTCTTTCTTTCTTTTTTTTTTTTGAGGGGCAAAATTAGGGCAATTGGGGTTAAATGACTTGCCGAAGGTCACATGGCTAGTAAGTGTTAAGTGTCTGAGGGCAGATTTGAACTCAAGTCCTCCTGACTCCCAGGCCAGTGCTCCATTCACTGTACAGCCTAGCCATCTGCCCACAGACTTCTGGCTAACCTTTTGTGCAGTTCTAGGGTTGAAGAATTCACTTATAGCTTCTCACTGGATTTCATCATTATTTAGATGCGAATTTCAAAGTTTTGTGGGAGTAGGTACATGAGAATTGGGTGATCTGACTCCTACTGAGGCCAGCAGCCATCTTCTCATTGCTCATTTGTGCTGTCTGTACCAGAAATGTGTAGTGATGAATAAGTTCTATATACTGTCTATCCAAAAGTACTCCTGCTATTATTGGGGTACAAGGGGATGTTTAGGGAGGACTAGCAACTTTGTTGTGAAGGCTTGCTGAGCTCTCTTCAGGGGTCCTCATTCATCTTTGGTGTCCACCTGCCATCCAACTCTCACCTGTGGCTCCAAGAAACTGTGGTATGTACAGCAGCCACACCCCAGTAAAACCTTACTGGCAGATGAGCTAAAGCAGTTTGAGGGTAACCGACAGGCTTCAACACTATTAGTGAGTTAGGGGGATGTCTACTCCAAGCATGTAAAGATTTCCCCCGGTGGAATGGGTTGATAAGAACAAAATGTTCCAACTGCCAGCAAGGTGGCTGAAGCTCGGTCACACATCAAATAGATCAAGGTCATCCACTGCATTCCAGGGAATGAGGGTCAAATCAAGTACTAGGAACAGTTTTATTGCATTTTAGAGAAAATTCTTCCCAGTTACTAGAGGGAACGAAAGGATGACCCTAAACCACATTACAGGGGAAGGGGAAGGAAACATAGGTCCTGTCCACGTTATGGGAAAACCAGTAGATTTTCTGTTCTACTATGCATCTGTACGTATTTGTGGGAATGTGTGCTTCAGGTTCTGGTGGGGAATGTTTTTTTGTGAACTCTTCTTACTGTACTGTCATAGTAAATGCCTTTATTAAATAGTATATCTACTGACATTGTTAAGGGGAAGAATACTGGTCAGGGCTCAGGAGCTACAGGGTTAAATGTATACCTCCATAGAATTGCCTGTAGAACTCTGAGAACATCAGCCTTCATCTGGGTATGCAGTTTGAATTGAATGGATAATCCCCAAAGAGGAGATACTCTGTTATTAATGAGTTCTAGGTTTTTTTCCCCATGACTTTTCCATCAGATGAGAATTGGGTGATCTGACTCCTACTTAGGCCAGCAGCCATCTTCTCATTGCTCATTTGTGCTGTCTGTACCAGAAATGTGTAGTGATGGAGAAGTTCTATATACTGTCTATCCAAAAGTACTCCTGCTATTATTGGGTTGTAAGGGGATGTTTAGGGAGGACTAGCAACTTGTATCTGTTCCTCAACACACTCACAACCATGTCTTCCTGTGTATACACTTGGTCCATTATTCTTATTTGTAAGATTTTTAGAAAACAAATTTATATTCTAAGCAAGTGTTGCTTTTGGCAGCCATCTCTCTCCATTGGACAAGTAAATCAGATGTCTCCTGACGAAGGCAAACTTGGTTGGTAATTACAATCTTTGAGCTTTATATCCCTGTTAAACATCCTCTAATATTTCTTCTGACTTTTGTAGCTCAACCTGAAAAGGCAGTTTCGGACAGGTACCTCCACTTTCTCTCCTCTCACTCTCTTTTTAACACTTTTCAATCCAGCTTCTGTCCCTATCGTTCTGTGATTGGAAACTGGTCTCTTACTTTACAAATCCAAAGGCCTTTCCTCAATCCTCATTCTCCTTAACCTGTCTGCAGCCTTTGGCACTGCCAATCACCCTCCCTTCCTTGATACTCTCTTCTCTCTAGGTTTTCAGGACACCACCCTTTCCTGTTCTTCTACCTATCTGACTACTCCTCTGTCTCCTTTATTGGATCCTCAACCAGGTCATGACCTCTAACTTTAGGTGTTTCTCAGGGTTCTTTCTGTTTCTTTTCTTATTCTATACTACTTGATCACCTCATCAGCTTCCAGGATTTCATTACCAACTCTGCTGAGGATTCTCAAATCTATCTATCCCGCCCCAACCTCTCTCTCAATCACATCTCCATCTACCTTTCAGATATCTCAAAATGGATGTTCAGTAGACATTTTAAACTCAACATGTCCAAGACAGAACTCATTATCCTTCTCCTTAAACCTTTTCTCCTCCCACCTTCTCTATAACTAGAGGGTAATACCATCCTCCCAGTCCCTTAGGCTTACAACCTTGGGGTCTTCCTCAACTCCTCTCTATCTCTTATCCTCCATGTCCAATATGTTGTTGCTGATTTTTTTGCAATATCTGCAATACGTCCCCATCTCTCCTCTGACACCGGTAACACTCTAGTGCAGGCCTTCATCACCTCACACTGTGACTATTGCAATGATATTCTGGTGGTTCTGCCTGCCTCAAGTCTCTTCCCACTCAAAAACATCTATTCAGCTTAAAGTACAGCATTGTCCACGTAATTGCCCTACTTAATAAACTCTAGTAGTTACCTTTTGCTTCTAGAATCAAATGAAAAATGCTTTGTTTGGCATTCAAAGCCCTTCATAACATAGCCCCCTCTTACCTTTCCAGTCTTCTTACATGTCACTCCCCAACTTATACTCTTCCATCCAGTGACTTTGGGTTCATTGGCAAGACTCCATATCTCTCATCTGGGCATTTTCTTTGTTGCCTATTCCCATAATGCTTTCCCTTTTCATAGCCACTTGCTTATTTCCCTAGCTTCTTTTCAGTCCTATCAGGGTACCCAACCCAAGACCACTCCTCTTTTTACTCCTCTCTTTTCTTATTATTAGGAGACACCTTGTTTTCCAGGGCTAAGGCCCAGCAAGCAAGCTGTACCCTGAGCTTGGCACAGCAGTAGTCTTTCATGTTCACCCTCTGGATGAACTCTGCTGTAGCTAAATCACAGAATTGGCTCAAACCAGTCCCCCATTGTCCCTGAGCTTGGAAAAGAACCTGCAAGAGCCACATTCCCATCCTGAAGCCCTGTTATGAATAGACATTTTGTCACTAGGCAAACTTGCCTTATTATTGCTGTTACACCTCAAAGCTGCTATCACTCCTCACTACTGGATTCTTTGTCTAGCCACAATTATATGTATCAAAGCTTTGCCTTGATGCCTTGGGTCTCTTTGGCTCTGGAGCAGACCTTGGCATGTGTATTTAGTTTCCCTCCTACAATGGAATAAAAAAGACTTTAAACCTCTGTAAGTTATTTGGCATCTTATTTTATCTTATCTTTATTTTATTTTATTTTTCAGAGTTTATCTTTGGTGTATAACCTATGTGGACTCTTTGGTTATTTATTTTTCAGAGTTGAAAGTCACAACTAAAATTCTATCTTTTATAGGAGGCCTTCCCCAACCCCTATTAATTCTAGTGCTTTCCCCCTATTAATTATTTCCTACTTATCTGGTATGTAGCTTGCTCTGTATATATTTGTTTGCATTTTCTTCCCCCTCCTCCCCCCTCACCTTACATTGCAAACTTCTTAAGGGCAGGGATTGTCTTTTGACTCTTTTTATAGTGGGAGTTTAATAAATGTTTATTGATGGAGTAAATCTTTGAAAGTTTTTTGCCTTTAAATGACAGTTATTTAAAAGACATGGTTTGGCTCACTTTAACTCAGTTAAAGTTCATACAGAAATTCTCTGGAACTATCCCACTGATCATTTCTTATGACTCAATAATATATCATTAGATCCATATACCTGTTTAGCCATTCTCCAATTTATGAATGTCCTTCTTAGTTTCCAGTTTTTTGTCACTACAAAAGAGACTTGCTGAAGTATTTATACACATAGGATCTTTCCTCTTCCTTTGATCTCTTTGGAGTAGGGAACTAGTAGGAATATCACTGAGATGATCTATTGAACTGAGGGAACAATTTAGTGAAATTTTGCACATAGTAATAAATTCCTTTCCAGAATGGTTATTATATTCGTTTGCAGCTTTACCAAAAATGCAGCAATGTGCCCATTTTCCTGGAGCTCCTTCAACATTTATTTCCCTTTGTTTTCCCCCCCTACTTCTATATATCCAATGAGAATGAGGTAGAGTCCCAGAGTTGCTTTAATTTGCATTCCTCCAATTATTCGTGATTTAGAGCATAATTTCTTGGACCTGTTGATAGCTTCGACTTCTAAAAAACTATTCTTATCCTTTGAACATTTAAAAATGGGATAGTTCTTGTTTGTTTTTAAAATAAATTTGAATCAATTCCTCATAAACTTGGCTATGAAGCTTTTATGTTTATTGTTGTCAAGATTTTTCCCAGTTAATTGTTTTCCTTCTAATTTTAACTGCATTGGATTTGTTTGTGTGAAGGCAGTTAGTTGGTGCAACTTGAATTCAGGTCTGGCCTCATACTTATTTGCCATGTGATCCAGGACAAATCACTTAACCTCTGCTTGTCTCAGTTTCCTGAACTGTAAAATGGGGGTAATAATAGAACCTATTTCCCAGGGCTATTTTGAGAATTAAATAAGATAATTTTTTTCCCCAGAATTTTATTTTAGACTCAAACTCCAGAAGACAAATACAGAATAGAGAAAAGAAACAAAAACATATCATAAACTTAAATATTGGAACTTAAATGCAAAGTTAGAAAAAAAAAGTGTGTCGTGTGCATAGCAGAACATAAGAGAGGATTCAAAATATTTATATATTTACAATAGATTTTCATTTCAAGAAAGCCTATATGATAAATAATACCCATTGTGTTGAGAATTGTCTATCTTTTCTTTGCTTCCTTGTGAGTTCTCTTTTGTTCTCTGCTATGCACTTTTTTACTTTTTTCCCCTCCCCCCAAACTTCTCCCAGAAGGCTACAATAAGTTAGATATATTTCTCTAAAGGTACAGACACACACACACACACACATAGACATGTATTTTTCCAAACCTATTCCACTCCTGATCTTTGCTTTTTCTGTATGATTATATCTCTTGTTTCCTATCCCTTCTGCCTCATCTACTAATATTTGTAAAGCACCTGGAATGTAGTGGGTATATAACAAATGCTTGTCCTATCCCTTTCTTCCCACAAACATTTTAAACAATTTCACACATTTAAAATGGTCCATTTAGTTTTCTGCTTTGTCTGTTCTTGTTCATAGACTCTTCCCTTATTGATAGATCTGAAAGATAATTTCTTTTTTGCTTCAATAATATGTTTATGATGTTACTTTTTATCTCTTGAGTTTATGTGTCCGTTAGAGTTCATCATCACCATCATCATCATCACCATCACCATCATCATCATCACCATCATCACCATCATCACCATCATCATCACGATCATCAGCATCATCACCATCATCATCATCGATCATAGCTAACATTTATATCGTGCTTATGTTCGAGGCACTGTGCTAAGTGCCTGATAATTATTATCTCATTTGATCCTCACAACAACAACCCTGGGGAATAAGTACTATTATTATCTCTATTTTACAGATGGGGAAGATGAGGCAAACAGAGGTGAAGTGATTTGTCCAGGGTCACACATCTAGTAAATATTTCTTAGGCTTTCCTGGCTCCAGATCCAGTGACCTCTTCATTTCACCACCTAGCTGTCTATATCTTGATATTAGATGTGAAGTGTTAGCTAAATCTAATTTCTACCAGGCTGTTTTTCAGTTTTCCCAGCAGTTTTTGGTCAAATAACGTGTTTTTACTATAGTAGTTGGTGTCTTTGGGTTGATCAAACACCTATGCCATATCCATTTAGTAAGCACTGATTCTGTGTCAGGTACTGTACTGTGTTAGGGGTGCAAAGAAAGACAAAAAGATGGTCCCTGCCTTCAAGGAAGCCACAATCTGATTCCAGGAGACAACATGCAAAAGATAGATATGAACAATGATACAAAGGACAAATAGGAAATACACAGAAAAGGAAGGACCAAGAATTTAAGAGAGATAGGGAAAAGCTTCCCATAGAAAGTGGGAGTTTAGCTGGGATTGATAGGAAGCCTGGCAAGGCAGAGATGAGGAGGGAGAGCATTCCAGGCATGGAAGACAACCAATGAAAATGCCTAGACTTGTGAGATCAAGTGTTCATTCCTGGGACACTGTATGAGCAAGCACCCTAGCATACCCAGGGTGGCTGCTAGCACAGGTTCTTAGATTTGCTTTTCTAATGGAAAGCAACTCAAAATGGGTTAACTATACTATAATGGCACTTAGGAAGTAAATTTTTTAAGGTAATATTGTCATTTTTATTATATTTGACTTATTCATAAGCAATTAATTATTTCTTAATATTTTATTTTCTCTATAAGTACATGTAAAAATAGTTTCCACATTCATTTTTGTAAGATTTTTGAGTTCCAAATTTTTCTCCATCCCTCCTTCTTTCCCTCCTTCTCCTCTCCCCCCAAGACAGTTAGCAATCTGATACAGCAATGAGTATTTCTTCAATTATTTAGGTCTGGGTTTCTAAAAAGAGTATTTTATTGTGGTATTGGTATAGTTGCTGTGTGGGGTCTTGGTAGGTCAACTCCTTAGTATTATTAACATTCTGTAAGTATTTTAAATGGAATTTCTTTTTCTGTCTCTCTGCTGAGTCTTGTTGATAATATGCAGAAGGGTTGATGATATATTCGGATTTATTTTGTATCCTACTTGTATAAGATGTTATACATATAGTCCACAACACTCCCTAGTGCAGCCCTAACCAGATTAAAACATAATGGGGAAATAGTTAACAAAATAAACAAGAATATAATAAATTATAGATAATATTATGCTTTAAAACTAAAAATTATGAAATTTTTTTGAAATGCATTTTTTACAGGTATAAAAATGAATAACATTATCATGTATACTAATTCTTGTTTGTAAACATTTATTAGTGTTATAATTGATCTTAATTTTCTACTCTCAAATATCTAGTTTCTGTTGGTAATTTTGGAGGAAGCAGGGAGGTGATGGGTGGGAAGTAAGGAGGTGGTTTGCTTGATAATGGTCAATAGTTTGGTCTCATCAGGAAGCTCATAGTGAGGTGCTGGGGAGAAGGAAAGAAAGTAAAATACTATTAAGAAAGTGAAATAATTAATAACTAAAGCCCAGCTTGACACATGTAGTGGAAACTAGAGATAAGTCTGTGACACACGGAAAGCAGAGATCAGAACCTTCTATACGGACGCATAAGCAAAATGGCTGCTCCTACACAAAATAAGAAAAGATAAATTGAGAAATTAGAAATATATACTTCAAAAGTAATAAAAAATATTTACAAAAATCAATGAAGAAAGTGAGAGTGTGGTCAAAGCTAGTTATGTTATTTCAGAATTAGTACCTAAACTTTTTGCAGGGTTTAGTGAAAGGTGAATTTGTGGTGAAGTATATGGCAAAAGCTTCTTGAATTCTTTGTCCTGAAAAAGTTAAAACTTTTTAGACTATTTCATTATCATGAGACACTGTTGTAGAAAGGATGAATGAAATTGAGCATCAAAATGGAAAATTATCTGATTGAAACTGATGAAATTAATATGTATATTAGTGGACTGGCTCAAGTAGCTGCATTTATTTGCAAGAATAAATGTGACAGGGGCAGCAAGATGGTGCAGTGAATAGAACACCCACCCTGGATTTGGGACCTGAGAGTACCTGAGTTCAAATCTGGCCTCAGACACTTAACATTTAACTGGTTGTGTGACCTTGGGTAAGTCACTTAATCCTAATTGCATTGCCTTCTTACCTTTGGGGGAAAAAAAGAATAAATATGACAAAAATACTTTTTAGGAAATATACGGGCTTTTGGAAAAGAATAATTTTTGATTATAAAAACTAGTGTGTGCAGTTGTAGATGAATCAATGACAGTTTTTGTCTTTACTTTTATAAATTGAAATTGAGCAAGAAGGTTTATTATAATGAAGTCCACTGGCTTTCCTATAATAAGATTTTGAAGTGATTTTGGCAACTTAATCACAAAATCAAAATATTTTTTAGAAATGAAAGTTACAAGAACAACTGAATAATAAGAACTGGTTTCAGAATTTGACTTTGACTGTAGGTATTACAGGGCTTTTAGATGAGTTGAATGTAAAACTTGAGGGATGAACGCAGGTTATAATGGTTTTACACAACTGCGTTGAAGCATTTAAGACAAAACTTGGTCTTGAATGAAGACAACTAAAAATTGTGATTTCACTCATTTTTCTACATGTAAAATTTTTATCGAGTCATTTGGTTTTTGTGATTTCAGCAAGTATGTCATAAATATTCAGGAATTATATGTGAATTTGAAAGATGATTTGAAGGATTCAAAATGTGTTAAAATGTTTTTTAATATCCAGTGCTCCATTTTCTTTTGATGTTGAGAGTAAAAATAAAAAGTACCATTCAAATGGAACTTGCTGAAATTCAGTGTTCACAACGCTAAAAGAAAAGTGTAATGAAGCTAATATTCCAGATTTTTATTCTTATTTACTGAGACATTTTGATGAAATACGAATGTTTTCTTCAAGAATTTTAGCATAGTACATATGTATATGAGCAGGTATTTTTCACTCCCATAGACTATTAAAACTTCACATAGGCAAAATTAACAAATGAACGTATATTATCCATATGAAAACCAAATTATCACTAAAGCTTATACCCGATATTGATAAAATAGTTTCTGGGAAAAGAAGCTAAGTTTCTAGCAAACAATATTAAACTAATTTCAAATCTCCCTGTAGTGATATGGTTTTGTACCAATTTTGAATCAATTCTACACTGAAGCATAAAATTATGTTGTCTTTTAATTTGACCAGTTCTTCTCTGCTTTATATACATATACAATAAATACACATGTATACATATAGATTTCACATAAATGCTAAAAACATTGTTAAATTTCTAATAATGTTTCTTTTTGATAGTTATATTTATTTCCTCTCTGATTTTGATATGCTAATGAATCAATTAAAAAAATGAAACATATAAACATGTGTGGTTTTCTAGGTCAATATATGACCCCAGGGATCCTTACGTGCCATTTAGTGACCCTCACTTTTGTTTGGACTCGTCACCACTGCTGTACAATTTTATTGGCATTCTTAATTTTTCAGTTGATTCCCTGAAGTTCTGTGAGAAAGCCAGGAAACAGTGGTGACTTTGTTTTCTTCTTGGCTGTTCTTGTTCCTTTTTGTTGTTGGATTTTTTTTTTTACCTTGTCTTCTTGCTATAGCCATCATTTCTAATATCATAGCAAATAATAGTGTTGATAATGTACATCCTTGATTTACCCCTGATCTTCCTGCCAAGTCCTCCAGATCATCTCCAGTATTCATAATGTTGACTCTTTTTTTGTTTAGATACTACTACCATACTGTCAAAACATCAATTAATTCCTATGTTTTTTAGCCTAAAAAAACTGAAATGTGTGCTCTTTTTGGGGGAGTAGGTAGTGGTGAAAAGCCTTGTTCATTCCTTTTTGATAGTCACATATTTTATTAATCTTATTATTAATATGGTCTATTATGTTTATCATTTTTCTAATATCAAACAAACCTTTCATTTCTGTTCTAAATCCAGTCGGGTCAGAGTGTATGATTTTTTACATATGTTGCTGTAGCTTCTTTGCTTGTGTTGTTCATATTTTTGGATTGATATTTATGAATCTTTGTGTTTTTCTTTCTGTTTTGAATTTCCCTCATATAACTATCAAGATTACATTTGTTATTTATAGCAGCACTTTTGGTGACAGCTAAGACTCTGAAACAAAATAGATGTCCATCCATTGGAGAATGGCTAAAGAAATTGTAGTACATCAATGCAATGGAATATTATTGTGCTGTAAGAAATGATTTGTGTGATGAGTACAGAAAAGCATGGAAAGATCTATATGAACTGATGCAGAATGAAATAAGCAGAGCCAAGAAAACAATATACACGGTTAATTATAGCAATGTAAATGGAAAGAAAAAGTACACACCAAAAAACCAAAAGTAAATGTAAAAACGTTATGAAAGTCAAGCAGTATTCAAATAAAGAGATATGAGAAGACACCCCTAAACTACCCCTTCATAAAGGTGGGAGGTCCATAGGTGTTAGACATTGCATATTTTCAGACTCCTAATGTATTAATTAGTTGTACTGATTTTCTCTCTCTCTCTAAAAACACTATTTGTCATATGACTCTGGGAAGGGCAAGGGAGGAGGAAGGATACTTTGGATAACTATAGATAAGCATGAAACAGAAACTATCGATAAAAACTTATTTGCATATGTGTTTCTAAAAATAAAAAAATACTATATATCACAGAAAATAATTGGTAGGATCCTAAAGGAGATCCAGATTTAAAGAATGAAGATAATGAGTTCTTTTTTGAACTTGCCAATTTTGACATACCTGTGATATATCCAGATGAGATATCTAGGCGGCAGTTGACAATGAGTGATTGGAGTTGGGCTAGAGCTACATTAGGCAGCAATCACTGTATAGATGATAATTGAATCTACTGAAATTGATGAGATCTTCAGAAGAGAGGATGTAGACTGAGAAATGACAAGGCCCAAAGGAGAGCCCTGGAAATAGTCAATTTAAGGAGGCAAGATATGGATGATTATCTGGTACAGGAGACTGAGGAAGAGTTGTCAGACTGGTAAGGAAACCAAGACAGAAGTTCCTGGGAACCAAATTATTTTAGCAGATTAAATTTAAATGGTATAAATTGATGTGACTCATTGTCCAAGAGGTTCTCTCCCACAAAGGAGACTCTAATACTGCTTCACATATATTAATATTTCATATGTCATAGATGAAGACTAATGCTAATGTTTTGTGTGTGTGTGTGTGTGTGTGTGTGTGTGTATTTTGCCTATGCAGGTTATTTGTGTCAGCTCAGTCTATCTAGGTATGGCTTACAGGGAGGAATATCTTTAGATTCTCTTCCGGCCATCTTTTTTTAAGGGACACTGATTCCTACTAGGAAGGGACTATTAGATTGGGGCCGTAAGGCTGGTCATTCTTTTTCTCAGAAAGATTGAGTAATGGGTTAGAATTATGGTTTTCTGCCCTTCCCTAAATATTTTTACCTCAGGGAAAAAATGTTTAATTTCACTTTGCCTTCCTGATAGCTCTCTTTAAGAGGGAAGGTACAACCCACGCCATATATCAGAGACTAGACTCAACTTCCCTCCAAATGCCAGTTACTCAAAGAGTACACACAAGCCCATGTGTCCAAGGCAGTGGGAAAAAGAAATCTGAGAATGTATCAAACAATATGCCAAGTAAATGAGCTCTACCAGTAGGAGTGAAATCTCTCAGGTCAGTCAAGAGAGAAAGTCCCAGATTTCACCTAATGGGAACTTCCCTAAAATCTCAATATTGTAAGCTGTGGATAGGGACATGATTAAGGTTTGGGTTTTTCTATATGCTGGCTTCTTTCCAGAGTCATTTTCTCCCTTTAGGGAGCTTTCCCTGAAGAGAATCTGAAAACACATATATCCTATCTCAAAGCTAGAAGCTAGAAGTTACCAGACCTCTCCTCAGCTCTCATCAACACTGCCCCCTCACCCAGGCACAGAGGAATCAATCTCCACCAATGAGTAGAGCTTTTTATTAATGGAGCAAGCCCTGGATAACATTCTAAAGAATGTCCATAAAAAAAACAAACCATGCATTTCTTGCAATAACACTATATTAATTAATTCAGACTAACATGTAATTGAGGTAGAAAAGTGAACTGATTTGATGATGATAATATTCTCTTTCAATTTTCTACTACATTTGAACAGTTGAGGAATAGCACAAGCAAATGCTTTCTAATTGTAGAGCATTTTGCAGTGAAGCACATAAAAATTCACTTAGTGATGAGCATTCCCAATGTGTGAAGTTTAGAAGTGATATATAGGCAGCAATGTAGTGCTAGATAGCAGTTGAATACAAGAAAAGGGCTGGAAAATAAATGATCCTATGAAACTCCAGAGAACTGAGGGAGTGAGAGAGGAGAAAAAGTAGAGAAAGCCCCTGTGAAACAGACAAGGACCTGATGCAAGCATCCAAAGCCTCTGATTCCTGAGAAACCACATTAGAGTTTCCATAATCTTATTTGAATGCTCACTGAGAATATGGCAAGAGGATGACCTGGAGCTTCTGTAGTTCTCTGGGTCTTATGTTAGGAAACACATTGTCCATTGATGTTTCTCTGATATTCTGTCTTCTGAACTGAAAACAGTTCAGGGAAATGGGACAAGTGGATTGACATCTTTCCAGGACTGGAGGGAGGTATGGGAAGAAGTGGTTGGAGGAAACAGGTGGTGAGTTACATGCTGCTTATTTTAATTGCTTGTTGTTAAGCTTATCTTTCATTTTATTATTATTATTTTAGTAAATTACAAAATTATTCCAAATATATGCTTACATCAAGTAGAATAAACATTCCATTAGGATGTACATAATGATCCAATGCCTGCTGGCATTCAGAGCCATCTAATTAGGTCAATATTCCTGGAAGAATTGAAAGAATTGCTATCCCATTAAATGGTACTGTCTCATTACCTTGTTCTGAGGCCAGCAAACTAAAGCCTGTGGGCCAAATTTGGCCTGTTGCCTGTTTTTGCCTATGCTTAAATTTATGATTTACAAATATAAAAACCGTTTCTTGTTCACAGGCTATATGAAAACAAGAAGACGCTGGGGCCATGGGCCATAGTTTGCCAAACCTTGTATAACAGAAAGAAGTCTACAGGGAGGCCCTGATTACCTTTCTAAAGGGACAGAGAGCAAGCACAATTTTAGCACTGGGCTGGGTGAAGAATCAATCCTGTGGGTTATTAAAAAGTATGAGCAAGTTTTCGTCAGTATGAATTTTAAAAATTTCTCAAGAATATTCTTAGTATGTTATAAAGCATGGATTCAGTAAACATTTTAAAGCAAACAACTTTTAAAATCAAATATTCACAAAGTCTTGTATCATCGTTGACTTCTCCATGTGAAACGCACACTTAAGAAGGTTCCCTTCGGTACAAGGGTTCAAGCCAGTGGGGCTGGTGGGTGGGGGCAGGAGAAAGGAGGGAAATCTTTCTATAATGCCAACTGTGTGCTAACTGGTTTTTTTCTTCAGATAAATATTATCTCCTTTTTTCCTTAAATAGGTTAATAGGGGCCATTAACTCCATTTAAGGAAACTGAAGCAAGCAGAGATAAAATGACTTGCTTAGGGTCACATAGCTAATAAGTATCTGAGACTGGATTTGAACTAATTTCTTCTTGATTCTAGGACCAAAGTTCTCTTCACTGTCCTCCCAGCTGCCTGGGCAGATGGGGGAAAGGATGACACTGAGCAATGGTTGTTTGCTTTCTTTTTTAAAGTGGTAGAGACAACTTGAAGTGAGCACACACACACACACTCACACACACACACATACACACACATACACACATACACACACACACACACGGGTCTTGTAATACCTGATCATCTGTCATAATGCTTAACATTATATTGTTCCACAAATAATGCTCTGTAGCTTCAATGTTCAAAGGATCATCAGAATTCAAAAAATTGGCAAATGGGGATTAATCCCCACACATTCTTTAATGCCCTTGCTGGAGACCATCCAGTGTCATCAATTGAATGCACTTTTAGTAAACTTAGACATATTTTTTCCATTTCCATGACGTTAGGTTGCCAGATTCTAGTCAAATATCTTACTGTGGGAGACATCATATTGTAAGCATCAGAAACTTCTATTTAAAAAAAAAAATTCCACCCTGGTACTACCCCTCATCTGTGAGTACTTTTAGCTAAAAGTAACGATGTTTTTTATATTAGGAAAAATCACTGTTACATTAGTAGTTCTTAGCCTTTTTTTTAAAATTATATACCCCTTTGGAAATCTGACATGTCTCATGTTCTCCTCAGAATTAAATAAAATACATAGGATTAAAACAGAAACAAGTGAACCAGTTTTATTAAAATTAAAATATATATAGCTATATCCATATCTATCTACACATGTATATGGAGAGAGAGAGAGAAAGAGAGAGAGAGAAAGAGAGAAAGAAAGAAAGAGAGAGAGAGAAAAGAGAGAGAAAGAGAGAGAGAGAGAGGGAGAGAGAGAGAGAGAGAGAGAGAGAGAGAGAGAGAGAGAGAGAGAGAGAGAGAGAGAGAGAGAGAGAGAGAGTGTCAGTATCCTATAAGTCAAGTTCATGAGCCTCAGGTTTAAAATCCCTGCTTTAAATATACAAAGTAAATTGGCTTTAAGTTCTGCAACCTATTTAACAAATAGTTTGTATCCAACAGACACTCTTTTGATTGGAATCAGAAACTAGGAAGAAAGGATCAGAGAGGAGAAATGTTTTTTGACAACCTTGGTAACCAGAGTAAATTATTCCTTAATTGTAGCAGATGTTTTTCTTGGATGTAGAAGAAGCTTGCTTGAGAGAGACAAACAAGGGCAATTCATTGGCAAAAACGCCCTATTTAAAATGGCATAACAATTGTAATTTCACCAATGTTCGGCAGCCTAAGCTTTTTCGGGCTACACTTGTGTCACAAAAAAGACTTTTATTAAATTCGATAGACGCGGAATTTCACCATACCATTAGCTGGTTGTGGAAATGAGCTTACATCTTTAATGTACTAAAAACAGCTGCTGCAGCAGCAGCAACAATGAAAACAGCTACAAATGTGTTTCCTAATGAAAAGAATGAGTCTATCAATACTGCATTTTTTCTCCTACTGCGCTCTCATTCGTAACTATGCCTTATGCTAGAGATAGCCAAATTTAGTAATCCCTCGACCCAATTTTCCCATTTTCCTTATCTTCAGAAACTCTAGAATTGTGAGCAGAGTTGTCCCCAGTCAGAATCGGAAGGTAAGCAGACAAGGTTCATAAAGCACACTCATATTAGAGCTGGAAGAAAGCCCACACATTATTTAGTGTATACATCTCCTTTCTATAGATAAAAAAGACAAGGCTCACCACTGTTGGATTCCTCTTCCTGTTCCCCAATTCCTTAAGTCTTTCTCTTGGTACTTTGTTCCATTCTGGGTTCTCAGTGCCATCATGGTGTTTCTTGACTAACATTATTATAACCTACTTATTCCCAGGTAGCCAATGATTTGTTTCTCCTCACTGAAGGGGTTCTATGGGTTCAGGTCCTTGCTTGGTAACTTCGGCTCATAGTTTGGATTACAATAGGTGCCTGCCCAAGCTCCATTTAATGGCCCTCCAGTCTAAGAGTAAATGTCAACGGTAAATGTTTCTCTTTGGTACAGCAACCCTGAGGGTCTTCCCCTCCCAGTTTAATTTTTTTTCTTTTTTCTAATTAAAGGGGCCATCCCTTGACTCACTTCTTAAAGAAGTCTATTCCCTGAATGGGTCTTACCTTACTCTAAGTGAGTACATGTAAAGGCCTTAGCCTAAAAGGGCCAGGGTCTCCCATTGCATCCTGGACCATCTCCAGTCATCCTGAAGAATATCTGGCCACTGGACCCAGATGGCTCTGGAGGAGAAAGTAAGGCTGGTGACTTTGCACAGCCCTCCCTCCCTCAAATCAAAGTCAACTGCAAGTCATGTCACCATTTCCCTGATGCCATAGTCTTCTCTGAAAATGAAGAACAAACACAAGCTAATTTGACAAACAAATTCAAGATAATACGCTGATTCCTGACATGGACTTAACATGACACTGCTTCCAGCTAACATTTGTGTTTTTTAAAGTTAATTTATAAAAATATATCTTGTGTTAACACATCAGATACTTTACAACAAATATCTAAACAAGCTTGATACAAAGTATAATCCTCAAATGGTTTATGAAATGCTGACAATAAGGAGGGATGCGCACTTTAACTTTGACAGTATGTTTCTAGTATTGACCATTTTATCTGACCAGAGTTTTGTTGTCTCTCTATACTAACTTTATTTACATTGTTTACAGAGTGTAAGACTGTTTCCTTACTTCCCTGTCACTTCATGTAAGTCTTTCCATATATCTTTGAATTCTTTATATGTTGATTCTTCCATGTCCCTAATTGTAATGCCCCATTACATTATTATTATTTTGTCAATCACTGTTGTTTTTAGCTTTTGTTATCACAAATTAATGCCTGTATTATTCCCAGTAGTCTTCAAAGAAAAGGATTTTTAAAAAGTTGAAATTTTAGGCATTATTAGGTAAATACAACATCTCTGTTCCTGCTTTGCTCAGGGACAGAATTCTTCTGTTGGCCTCTGACCTTCTTTTGACAGCGGTAGGGACTATCAAAAGATACCATCTGGGAGTTAGATTTATGTGAGGCAGAGTTCCCACTCCTTTCCAGAACCTCTAATATTTGACTAGAGACATAGCCTGAGATAAATAGTTCTGAGGCTAGTACTTTAGCATTCCCTCTCTGTGGCAGTTTTTGGTTCAGAGTCACCTACATTTAGACAGCAACATAACACAAGAAAGAGATAAGATGTCATTTGCCCTAGGAGAATAATTCAGTCTTGCTTGCTAGTGTGATATGACCTCCTGTAAAGCCAAGCATGAGCAGCTTTCCAGAGGACTGCTGCTGTGAACAGCTTTCAAGGTTCTAATTACATAGTGTAGCAAACTCTATTTCTTCAGTAACAAATCAGAACAAAACATTCACAGAAATCAAAGTACAGCATTCAGAATGTTATAACTTCACAACTTATCATTAAAATGGCTACATAGTTTTCACCAAAGTGGTCTCATAGTTTTAAGCAAAGTACATTTATTCAGTCAACCAGAAAGTCCTTAATTCAATCAGAAAGTACAAAAGTCAAAGTCCTCCACTCATGGGGTGCAATTAAGTTACAATTTCATCAGTCACTACTAAGTACCCTCTTAAGGGGTAGTGGAAGGTACAAAGGCCATCCACCCCTAGGTCACAAGTAAGTTACAACTTCATTAGTCAGCATTAAATACCCAAGAAGAGGTCTTTTCATCTTGACTTGAGGCAGGCTCTCAGCTTCCATGGTTCCTCTTCCATGGTCCCAGCTCCTGCCTGAATCTAACCAACTGCCACCTGATTTCAAAGGCAGATTACTCCCAGTTGCATGTCTAGCTCAATGTGCAGTTCCTGTTCTGTATTGAAGCTCACAGTATCCAGTCCACCTCAAGTCCTTCACAATTTCTGTTTCCGGGAAGACAGTGTTTAACAAAGTCACAGACAGACCAAGTACTGACACCACAGTCATGCTTCCTCTGGCAGCTCCAGCTGGCCCTGGGAAGTCTTCTGCAGCTCTGGCTGGCCCTCAGAAGCTCTCAGCAGAAGTATCAGCTGGCTCTCAGAAGAAGCTCCACCACCATAAGTTCTGTGCTTTTGGCCCATTATCTGGCTAGAGAGGAATAAAGTAAATCCTCCCATCCTGGGATAGCCATTTCTCCCTCTAAAGCCCTCCTGCTTCCAAATAGAGGCCTGAAATAAAAATCACTTTCTCCAGCTCTGTCCTCAAAATCAAAATCACTTTCTCCAGCCTGGACTTCTCCTCCCCAGCCTCCAGCTGCTTTCTCCAAGAAGTTCTGTTCTTAGTTCTCATTTCTTTTCTCAGTTCTTCTCAATTCTCAGTTCAGTCCTCAGTCCAGCAGTAGCAGCCTGGCCTCCAGGTGCTTGCTGAGAGAAGTTCTGACTCTCCAGCTTGTGTTTTTCCTTATATAAGGTATTAGCTCCTTCCTGTTCAGCCTCTTCCTGTTACATTAGCAACAGAGGTTCCTACCTTCTGTTTCTTAACAGAAGCTTGATATAATTAATTTGAAACTAAGTGCTAAGTACCCGTTAGCTTGCTGATACAAAGGGATCTTTAAATTACATTACTATTACACCTTCTGAATTTTGTACTCTGACTTTTTTGTGCACCCATGCTCTTGTCTTTTCTTCTGTAACTTAGATGGAATGCTTATTGAATTTGGAGGTGACACAAGGCAAAGAGTGATAGCAAAAACAGTGGATAATAGAGTTAGAATCCAAAATATATATTGACTGGCTAGAACTTTGGACTGAATCTAATAAGATAGAGTTCAGTAGGATAAATGCAAAGTCTCAGGTTAAAAAAATCAACCATATAAGTGCAATATAACAGATATTTAAATAGTAGGCTATCTGAAAAAAAATTGGAATTCTGGACTATAAGCTCACTATTCATCAATGCTGTGTTATGTCACCTACAAAAAGGTAGACTGACTTCCAAAGTGTTAGTATTCAGGGCTAATAAGGTGTTATTCCTGCTGTACTCTGCTTTAGACAGATCACTCCTAGAGTGTTGTGTTCAGAGGGCTAATGTAGATTTATCTCTTCCTAAGAGATAGAAAAAAGAAGATGAGGGAAAGTATGGAAACAGGGAATCAATGGTTTTTTATCTCTGTAGCACAATAGATATAGATAAGAATATTCTTATTCAAATAGTCTCAACATCAGCACTCCCAACATCTTCCTCTTCTCCCTACCTGTAGTGTCAAGGCTAAATAAAGTTACTTGTGCAGAGCCTGGCACCTCATGGTGTCTACCCTACCTTCTCATTAAGGCTTCTTGAAGCTTCTCCCTGGGACACTGCTGAAGCTCCTGATGTCCTGATCAGTACTCACTCACTCACTTCTCACTTCTTATGAAATTTCTGCTCTCCTTTCTCTTCTTTAGAATGCGGAGGTGAAAGCATCTATTTAGACAAAGGTACAACCTCTTTAATCCTTGAGTCAGAGTACACTGGGGATTTCTTGTATTGGTCAGCAGATACCCACCTTTGTTGTCCAGTATAATTCTTTAACCTCCGTAAGGGGGTGCAACAGAAGTAATGAATCCTAACTAAATTCAGTGTTCTTAGTTCTCATCCTCATTGACTTCTCTTACATTTTTTACATGACCATTCCTTTTCAAAACATTTTTTAAAGAAACAAAAACATATCATAACCTTAAATTTTGAAACTTAAATACAAAGTAAGAAAGAAAAAAAATTTGCATGTCATGTGCATAGCAGAACATGAGAGGATTTAAAATATGTAACAATAAATTTTCATTTCAAGAAAGCCTATATGATAAATAATACATGTTGTGTTAAGAGGACTGTTCCTTTAAAATGAACTTATAACTGCTTTTGTGATCTCATACTATCCTATTTCTTCTATCTTTCTGTTTGATCTTTTTTTAGCATCCTTTTCTGTTATAGTTTCTCTTAATCTTTAATTTTTCCTGTATTTTTCTCTTTTTTCTTCTTACATATTTTCTTTATTGCAGAGTTCATCCATTTTCTTATCTTCCACTATGATCTCTGTGATAACATCAAAATCTATATCTTGAATTCTGGTTCCTTATTTGTGTTTTTGTTCTACATTTCCACCTACCTTTAGGAGAGAATAGGATCATAGCTTTAGGTCTGAAAGGGACCTTGGAAGTAATTTAATGCACTTCTACCCCATTTAATAGAAAAGAAAGCAGGAGTCCATAGGAGTTATTTGATTTGTCAAAAAGGTCACCAGATTATAAGTGGAATTTGATGTAAGTTCTCTGACTTTAGATCCAGTATTCTATCCATTGCTCCACAATGACATATTGAACTGTGCTTGACAAGAGCTTCATAATTACAATTCATCCCTGTAATTCCTTCCTCTCTTTAAGCAGAGCCTTGCTGTGGTAAAAAAAAAAATCATAACTTGGTCAACTTTGATGAATAGAGTAGGCTAAAAATCTATTTAATTAATGAATCAATAATGAATTGTACTGTCACATGTAAATGATTACAAGATGGAGAGTTGTATTTAATCCTCCTAAAGTAAAGAAGATAAATGGTGTTATCATTGCTTAATTTCTATGAAGGAAACAGATAAAGGAGTGAAGATTACACAAAAGAAGTTCTAAGACAGTTGACTATATCACAGTAGATGACAGCCACTGGTTAAATAAAACAACTAAATCAGGACTTTCTTTGTGAGGTCAAGGACTTTTAAAATGAGATTAAGAATATTAGTTTCTCCTAACCCTTTCAATTCCTATCCTCAATGTCTGTTGTTTTCATTTTATGAAGAGGACCAATGACATCATGAGTTGATGTCTTGACTCATGGGTGAATTTCATTTAAGAGACAGAGAGTTGCACAAAATCATTAGTCTTCTAGAATAATTGAAGTCCAGTAGCAAGACAAAAGTCAGGATGACTGATAACAGGCAAGGATACAGTGGATGACTTTAACATCTTTGATGTCTGACCAAGCTTTAAGCACTCCACAGTTTCTGTGTCAGCTTCCTTCATGGTCATCAGGACAAATTGTTCTCATCTACCAATTCCATTGTAGAAAATCTTTACATGCTTTACATGTAAATTTTACAGTAAAAATTTTACAGATCTTTACATACATAACTCACTGATGGGGTTGAGGCCTCTTGGTTATCCTCAACCTGGTTTAGCCTGAATGCCAAGATAGTTTTACTGGGGTATGACTACTGTACATGTTATGGCTTCTTTTTTTCTCCCTTTCCCCACAAATCATTGTATTTATTTTTTAATTTATGGAATACAACAAGCATTTCAATCACAAAGGATGATTTAAAAAAGAGATGATTGCACATGAAACTGCAAATCTACTAAGTACAACTTGCTATCCTTCTACATATGTTTAAACATAGCAAAGTTATCATGTAAATTTCTTTTTTTTCTTCCCTCCTTTCCCTCCCTAGAAATGGCCACTATTAGACACAAATAGCTACACATATATAGACACACACGTAAAATTATTCTATACATACTTATATTTATCAGTTTAGTTCTCTGAAGACATATAGCATCTTTCTTCATATGTCCTTTATAGTTAATTTGAATATTTATAATAGTCAAAATAATGCATTCACTCAAAGTTGGTCTTTTTGCAAGGCAATTGGGATTAAGTGACTTGCCCAGGATCACATAGCTAATAAGTGTAAAATGTCTGAGGTGAAATTTGAACTCAGGTCCTCCTGACTCCCGGGCTGTATTTTAGCTACTCTGCTCAAAGTTGCTCTTAAAATAATTTTGCTGTTACTGTATAAAAATATTCTCTTGGTTCTGCTCATTTAACTCTTCATTATTTCATGCAAGTCTTTACATGTTTTTCTAAGATCATTGAGCTCATCATTTCTTATAGCACAGTGACATTCTGTAACAATCATATATCACAACTTGTTTAGTTACTCATGAATTGATGAGCATCCCCTCAGTTCCCAGTTCTTTGCCACTACAAAGAGAGCTACTATAAACATTTTAGAACATATAGATTCTTTTCCTTTTTCCTATTTGGAAATAGACCTGGTAGTGGTATTCCTGGGTCAAAGGGTTGTTTAATAGGTTGTTTAATAAATCTTTGGGCATAATTCCGGACTGCTGTCCAAAATGGTTGGATCAGTTCACAATTCCACCAACAATGAATAAATGCCCCAATTTTTTCACATCCCCCCCATGTTTGTCACTTTCCATTTCAATCATTTTGGTCAATCTGGTAGGTAAAAAAATAGTATCTCAAGGTTGTTTAATTTGCATTTCTCTAATCAGGAATGATTTAGATCCTTTTTCAATATGACCATAAGTTGTTTTGATCTCTTCATTGGAAAACTGCCTGTTCATATACTTTGACCATTTATCAATTTGGGAATGACTTGTATTCTCATACATCTGACAAAGTTCTTTATATATTACATACAGCTTTTTGGAGCCACAGGTGAGAGTTGGGTGGCAGGTGGACACCAACTGTGAATGAGCAGCCCTGAAAAGAGCTCATCAAGCCCTCACACCAGAGGTTCTAGTCCTCCATCCCATGCATCTGTCTTGATGTTTAAAGCATCACCAAATGAATGATTATAGTAACTCAACAATTCCATTTAAGAGGAGAAAAGAAGAAAGTGCATGAATGAGCAAAGTTTACATTTTCAAATAAGACTTAATGAACGCTATTCTGTATAGCTAATTGGAGTGGGGGGAGGATTGGAGAAAAGACAAGATGCTGCCATCCTCCAAGTGATGAATGGAGAGTGTTTGTGGGTGGCAGCTACTGAATGGCTTCATAGTTCCCCTTTTGAATAGGAAAAGTCCCATCTCTGGCATGTGTTAGAGATTTTCTGTCCTTTCCTAGGGTATAAGCAAGGCATTTGCTGGGAAGTCTGATAAATTCTACCTCCAGATCTTCTATGCTTTGAAATCTTTGAGTTGCAGTAATTGGTTGAGAGAGATGGGAGTAGGGGATTGGAATATCTCTGAGTTTATTCAAGGTGGGTAATCAAGAGATATGTGGAAGACCTTTATCTATGACCCATAAAGGTGTTTGGAGCCCAGTTGGTACTCATCTATGAAGTTATTATTGGGGAAATAAGAAGTAGCTTTCTGAGCTGACTTTTGGTTTTTTCTCTTCATTAGTTTATCCCTCTCATTAACACCTTCGTCCCCCTTCACCGAACACATTAAAAAAAAACCTGAAAAATAAAGTCCTCAATGCAAACATGCATAGTTTGTCAGAAACAAATTACTACTTTTTCTTCAAGCTAGGGATTTAATTGTAATCCACGATAGTCATAGTACAAACAATTTATTAAAAACATCAATTTATTGGAAGTGAGGTGGTCAAAATAGAAAAGGCAGTGATGCATAAAAAAGAAAAAATAACCCAACAACCAAAGAGATGTTATGGTTCTTTGGCCAAATGTTGAAGATCTAATTCATGAAAGAGACAAAAGGGGTTTAACATTTTGCTTAAGATAATTCAGCCTTATCTGTTTTTTACAGAAATAGAAATATTTTTAAAACAATACAATGAAAATAAATTAGTCTACTTTAACCAACTGCACTCATGCTAATAAAGTTTCATTTTTCTTAATAAAATGGGACTTGGTCAAAAATCCAAATGAAAATATTAAAGTGAAATAATCCTCAAGAAAATTGGAATATGAATGTTGAGTTCAATTTCGGTGTCATCAGTGTGTTTCACGTGTGTTTCATTTTTTTTAACAACTTCTCAATCTGTTTTTAATCCATTCTGCTATTCTCTTTCATTTTCTAATTGGATTCATCCCATTCACATTCATAGTTATGGGCTAGTGAACTGTGAATTGCCCAGTGTGGCAGAAGGCTGAGATACTTTGAGATCTAGCCCCCAAGAAAACCACAATTAGAGAGGGGGGAGTCAGGAGGTGAGTGCTTAGGAAAATAAGTGGGGGGGGGGGGAGAGACTGAAAGTAACAAAGATTTCAGGAAGAAGAAAGCTACTGTAGTAGTTCAGATGAAAAGTGATGAGGAGTCATATATCTGTATGAAAGGAGATGTTGTAAAAGTAGAAAAGATAAAATTTGGACTTGAACTAGATTTGTGGAGTGAGTGAAGGTGAGAAATAAAGGATGATTCCAACGTTGTAGGCCAGGGCAACTTGGAAGATGGTGGCACCATTGACAATAAAAGGGAATTTTGGAAAGAGGGAGAATTTGGGGAGGAAAGACAATTAAGTTCTATTCTAGAAATGTTGAGTATTCAATGCCTATGGGATATCCATTTTAATATCTATATCTATATATTTCCATGTATATTTATATCGATATCCACAGAAGGTGTGTATGCATGTTGCCAATATAGGTTATGTATACATGTATGTGTGTGTGTGTGTGTGTGTGTCTATCTAGATATACTTAGTAAGGAATCATGAATAGATATCTCTAGAGTTTCCTCTGGCCACCATTCTTTAAGGAAGACATTGATTCTTGCCCAGAGGGAAACAGGAGATTAAATCCACTAGTCTGGGTACTCTGTTCTCCTCAGAGACAGAGTAATGGGGTAGAATTATAATTCTACCTGCCCTCTAAATATTATTGGTCTAGGGGAAATAATGTTTATGTTCAAGTTGCTGTCTATATTAATATCCCTTTAATGGGAAAGAAATGTTCCAAATTATATATCAAAAGGTGTTCTCACTAAATGCCATTTCCACAATGACCATGATACACAATGAATAGCAAGTAAACCCATCTATCCAAGTCTGATAGCAAACCTAAGTTAGAGAAGTTATTTATAGATTAGAATGTACCAGACAATACCCAGAATAAATGCTCTTAGAGAGTGAGATGTTTCAGCTCAACACACACACACACACACACACACACACACACACACACACACACACACACACACACACACACTCCTCAATTATTTTTTTCCAATGTGAAATTCACTGAAGAGTCAAATGTGGTAAGCTGGGAATAGGGACATGACCGAAGTGGCAGTTCATCCGCATGCCAACTTCTTAGTCATCACCCAGTCAACTTTCAGGGATCCCTCCCTGAAGGGAAACTGGAATTCTCTTGAAGCTGAAAGCCCAAAGAACAAGGATACCTTAGCTCTCAAGCTCTCATCAGCTCTCCTTCAACCAGGCATGAGGCATCTAGTGGACATTTCAATCAATGAGAAGAATTTAAAGTAAATGGGCATGAATACCAGTTTACATGTCTAGCTGTCTTTCTATCTCTATGTGTCTCTCACTGTCTCCATCTCTGTCTCCCTCCCTATACCTCTCCTCCCACCCCTCTATCCCTCCTTTCCTCCTTTTTTCCTCTCTCTTCTCCACTCTCTTTTTCTTTTTCCTTTCCTCCCCCTTGTTTTTCTCTCTCTCCTTTCTTTCTCTGTATGTGTATCTATAACTTCTTTTTATCTAGAGATCTGTATGAATAATGTGTATAGAGAAAATAATGAAAATAATTGAATTCATGAGAGATGAAGAGATCACCAAGTGAGATGGAAAAGGGTGAAAAGAATAGGCTACTCATGGCTAACGAGTATAAAATGAATGATGAAAAGGAACCAGGGCACTACTATATAGTTAGCCCACTAGAATTTATATAGGACTTTGAGGTTTGCAAAATTCTTTATAATCTCATTTGATTTTCACAACCCTGGAGTATAGGTTCTATTATTATCCCCATTTTATAGATGAGGACACTGAAGTTAAATGACTTGCTCACAGTCACACAGCTAGTAATTGTCTGAATTTTCTTTTTATTATTATTTTTTCCTTAGTAAGAGGTTTATTGATGAGTTATCAACATTTTCCCCAACTTTAACTCTCTAGGGATGTTAGACTGTCACACTGATGCAATTAGTTCATAGAATTCAAGCAAGGTTTTGTTTACCTCCCTGTAATATTTAATATTTAACATCTCTTTAGATACTCACTATCTTCATTCAAGGATTCCTTTACAACTGTCTCAGAGTTTTCAGTTATTCCTAATGTCGAAAATTCTCAGCAGGGCTTTAACTCAAAATCCTTGCATCAGGGCTGTTATCCTTCAACAAACATGCTACTTATTTTGGCCCAAATAGTCCTGATGCACAGAGCAAGGTTAATAAATAACAATATTTAAGTATACAAGAAGCAAATTATGCAGATGTATCATGAGAGAATCAGATCTTGTTTGGTAGTGTATTTCCAAGGTACAAAAAAATACGCTATGGACAAACTATGCATCTGAAGCATAAGCTTACATATCACACACATTTAGGCATACTGCAATAACAGCCATTCAGTTCAGAAGAGGTTCCCAGTAGGAAAACAAAACACAATCTACACACATAAAAAGAAATCAATATTGGGCTATGCTGTCACATTTGTCTACCAGGTAGTAGTGATGGCTCCTCACTGAAGAGTCCCAAGTTGATACTGACAGCTTGCACAAGACCCGATGAGGTAGAAGAGATGAATAAGTGCTCTTTTCTTGAAAGTTACCCGAGAATCCAGGACTAGCCTAAGGAAGCTCCATCTCTCACCAGGAAATGCCATCACTTCTTGCATAGGGGTACATGGATTTGTGGATATACCCAGTCAGAAAGTTAGCTTCAATTTTCTACCAACTGACTAATTTTTTCTACTATGAATATATTGACATAATAGTGTTGTTTCCCTATATAAGCTGGAGTAACATTGCAATTTAGCATTGTGGATTTGGAATTGGAAGGAAACTTAGAAGACATCTAGCATAAGCTCTTCATTTTACACAGAGGAAAACCGAGACCCAAAGAGATTATGTGATATGTTACTAAGGTTACTAAGCAGCAAATGAATACATATGTCTTTTTTTTTTTAATTTCAATAATATTTTATTTTTTCCAAATATATGGAAGAAAAACTTTAGCATTCATTTCTGTAAAATTTTAATTTAATATAATTTAATTTAAAATCTGAATTTTCCTTCCTCTTCCCTCCCTTCCCCTCTTCCTAAAATGGTACACAATTTAATATGGGTTATGTGTGTGCAATCATGTAAAACATACTTCCATATTAATCATAGTTGTGAAAGAAGAAAGAGATCAAGAGAAAACAAAAAACCCCCACACACAAAAAGTAAAAACAGTATGCTTTGATCTGCATTCAGACCCCATAGTTCTTTTTCTGGATGTGGATGGCATTTGCTATCATGAGTTCCTTGTAATCTATTGGATCATTGCATTGCTGAGAAGAGCTAAGTCATTCATAGCTGATCATCACACAATGTTGCTGTTACTCTGCACAATGTTCTCCTGGCTCCGCTCATCTCACCTTGCATCAGTTCATGTAAGTTTTTCCAGGATTTTCTGAAACCACTTGCTCATCATTTCTTATTGCACAATAGCATTCTATCACATTCATACAAGACAGCTTGTTCAGCCATTTCCTAACTGATGGGCATCCTTTCAACCTCCAACTCCCTGCTATCACAAAAGATGCTTCTCCAAATCTTTGCCTATGTAGGTCCTGCTCTCTTTTCCATGAATAGATATGTCTTACAGGGATCCTTCCACAGAGAGGGACTTGACTTCCCACATAGTTAAACTCCATTTTGCTTAAATCATCTTCTCTTTTTGGGTTTTTAAATGGCCTGAGTTCCTAAGATTAACACATTTTTCTGATAATGATTAAAAAAAAGTTTTCTCTGTTTCACGGAAGTACTTTTGATTAGTTAGGAAAAGTAAGGAAATTAAATCATTGCTGTAAAAGATGAAGGAGATAAGTTTCAGGAAGGGAAACAGTTTAATGTTTCAAATAGGTTGATGCCATATGGCACACAAGTGCTTTAGCTTAGTGGAAAACAGAAAAGCAGTTTTACCTGTTCTCAAATCCTGCCTTAGCATAGAAGTGATAGGCTTCTATTCTACTGTCTTTATTTTCCTTTTAAATGTCGAAGAAATGCATTGGGTGATGGCTGGATCAACTTGTTGATGGGAAAAAAAAGCTGACCCTTACAGCACTGGGCTCTGGGCCAAAGGATTTTTAAAAACCAGTTTTCAAGGTGATTCATGTAAGGTTAGCAAGTGGAATGATAGACTCTAATCATTCTAAATGAAATTTGAGAGGACAATGCTACTGATCAAATAGATGACATTGAAAAAATGTCCATCTTCCATTCTCAAATTTCTAGCTGACTCAGAAGGCAGATCTAATACTATTGAACAGAATACTAAAATAGAAGATGCTTTTTTCCAATAGTAAAGGGAAAGGATTATTTCTCAGTACAAACAAGGTTATGTTGGTGGAAGAAACCTCTAAAGTTTAAATAATGAGTATTATGGTATAGTCTCAACAGTTCAAAGGGTCCTGATATGATTCATCTTATAGTCTGACATCTTATTCAACTTCATCACTGAGAATTCATAAACTTGCTGCTGGTAAAATAAGACTGGGAAAATATTCCTAGCTTTTACTTCAGAAAAAGACTTATTCTTTATGAAGACACTATGTCCTTTCCCCTGGAATTGTGTCTTTCTCTGTGTTTAATGTATTACTTATACAATTTAATTCATATAAAGCCTTTTCTTTATTGCTCATCCAACTATGAAAGCCTCATAAATTTGTATGACCTCAATTTGATTTGGCTTAAGTACACACTAATAACTCTTGACAAACAGCAGCTTATTATGCAAAATTTTGCTACATAATGTACATGATAAAACAGGGAATATATTGAATATATTTAATGTAAATTCCCTTGTGGACTTCTTTCACCTATTCCCAGGTATTTGTTAATGTTTCTAAGGTTGAAAGAGTTTCCATTTATTGTTTATTTCTTTGGAGATTTGGCTCTGACTTTACAATGGAGAAGTGGGGTATTTGGGTAGGGGAGAGCCTGGGAAGTGCATAGGTAAAGCAGATAGAGAAATTCAAAAATGGATCCTATAATGACCTTTTAAAGTCCTTGTATACTAATAAAATAGCTATCTCTCCATTTCATTGCTGAGTGGACAAAGACAGCACTAAGTAGTTTGTCTTCAGTTTGTATGAATGTATCAGCAGTAAAGGTCATATAATCATAAAATCTCAGAGTTGGAAGGATTCTCAGAGGCCATCTAGCCTAGCCTGTATTTGAACAGAAGCCCCATCTTTGGTATCTCTGACAAGTGTTTGTCGATGTCTCAAATGATGGAGAGCCCATAATGTACTGAGGCAGGCCATTGCATATTTAAGAAGCTTCTCTCTCTCTCTCTCTCTCTCTCTCTCTCTCTCTCTCTCTCTCTCTCGGCAGGTAGGTGAGTCAATGGATAGAGTACTGGGCTTGGAGTCAGGAAGATGTGAGTTTGAATTCAGCCTCAGACACTTATTAGCTGTGTGACCCTGGGCAAGTCACTTAACCTCTATTTGCCTTAATCCACTGGAGACGTAAATGGCAAACCACTCTAGTACCTTTGTCAAGAAAACCCCACAGATAGTACTGGCATGATGTGGTTCACAGGCTCACAAAGAGTTGGACACAACTAAGCAAGAATCTTTTTTGTACAGTTATTATTTGCCTTTCTATGGCTTGTGCTCACTGTTCCTAATTTCACCCTCTGGATCCAAGAAAAAGAAGACTAATTCCTCTTCCATATGGCAACTCCTCAAAATAGTTGAAGACACTTCTCATCAGAGGTGTACTGACAAATGTTTCACAAATGAGTCTCTGGGACAAAAATGTAAGCAGGACACACTTTAAAGGTTAATCTCCATGATCAACATTTCCTCTGTAACGTTCTTAAGTCTAGACAATCAAAGCAACAAATCCAATCTTGCTTTTTAGTGTTGCCAATTTCCAAAATGTAAATTCTCACACTGAAAATTTAACAATTGGCTCTGAGAACCAGGACTGCTGACTCCAGCATAGCCTCAATTTTCATGCAGCCTTGCCTTCTTTTCTCCAAGCTAAACATTCCACACTCCTTCATTAATCTTCAAAGGATGTGATTTGAATGTTCTCACCATATCAATCATAAAACAAGTTTTTCAGTTGTTCTTTGTAAAATGTGGATCCTAAGACTGAGCAGAATACTTCAAGTTTAGTCTGTAAAGGGCTGAACAAGGTGGAACTTCTCTGATTCTGGTAACTATGTAAGTAGCAAGTTAATAAGTTGATATAAGCACCTTTCCAGTCATCTTACCCTTTATTTTCCAGCATCTACTCTGACCCAGTGACACTAGCGTCCTGAAGAAGACATGAAAAAGACAATCTATCTCTCAGTTCCAGGCATTTTCTTTGACTGTCCCCTATTTCTGCAATGGTCTCTCTCTTCAACTCCAACTACTGACCTCCCTGGATCCTTTTACACGCCAACTAAAATTTTATCTTTTACTGGAAGTCTTCCTAAACCCTTTG
The DNA here is from genome assembly GCA_028627135.1 of Pseudochirops cupreus. Taxonomy (NCBI): domain Eukaryota; kingdom Metazoa; phylum Chordata; class Mammalia; order Diprotodontia; family Pseudocheiridae; genus Pseudochirops; species Pseudochirops cupreus. The sequence continues at coordinate 219,748,788 of CM053583.1, forward strand.
AATTCTAGTCCCTTCCCTCTGTTAATTATTTCATATTTATTTTGTATGTAGCTTTTTGGGTGTATACTTATTTGCAGGTTGTCTTCCCATTAGATTGGGAGCTCCTTGAGAGCGGACACTGTCTTTTGCCTCTTTCTGTATTTCCAACACTTAGTACAATGCCTGGGAGGTAATAGGTGCTTAATAAGGGTATATTAATTGAGCTAAGTCATTATGAACTTATTGATTCATATGAACTTGTAATCCACTAAAATTCCTAGTTTTTCTTTAGATGAACTATTATATGTCACATGTCTCCCAACCTGCTTCTATGTGGTTTATTTTTCAAATGCAAGTATATGAATTTATTTAATCCCAAGTAAATTTAATCTTATTTCATTTGGTTCACTGTTCTAGTCGTTGGTCCATATGTCAAGATATCTTTGGATCCTGATTCCAGTATCCAATGTGTACATTATTCTTCCTAGCTTTTTGTGATCTGCAGTGTGTGTTCATCCAAAGTGTCAGTAATAATTTTGAACAGTTCAGGATCAAGGAAAACTCCTGGGTATATTCCCTTTCTCCAAGTTGTTATGAACCATTAATCACTACTCTTTGGAATGGATCATTCATCTGGTCCTTTCTTTTCTTCCTTGCCCCCTTTCTTTAAAACAAAATTGACTCTACTTTTAATTTCATTGATGTAGGGAACCTCTATTTCATTCTATACCTGAAAAGAAACAAAACTCACAGTATCAATTAAGGATGTGGTCTGGATTTATTCCTCCATGCCAGAGATGTCAAACTTGACGCTTCAGGCCATGAGTGCTTCCAGAACCAGATTAAAACATAATTTTAAAATGTTTTCCAAAATCAATAAAAATAGAATACAACATGAGTAATATTAATATGGATGGAATGTTTCTCTAAATCAATATACTGACCACAGGGATCCATTTCTGTTTGAGTTTGATACCATTGCTCCACACTATAGCTCTATCTCCTGTTACTGTTAAGACCTAGGTCCTGCTTGTTCCTAGAATTCACCTTCCCTGCTTCTCTCAGGTCTGGTGATTTCAGTCACTCTGTCTGGTATATGATAAACCCCGATTCAATCAATCATCTTTAATGAGGTATTGGTGGACATATTAGTTCACACATTATTGAGAAAATATCCATCAATACCAGAATCAAGACCTCATCTCTATTAAGTTTGTTAAGGGAATGTCATAATAAAGCCTTGTCATGCTCTATAATCTCCCCAACCCCAGGTAGTTTTTCAGTCCTTGAAAATTACACTGGGATGCTTTTGGGTGTACTTAAATTTAGCCCTGGTTCCATGTATCTCTCTCCCTATCTGTGAAAGGATTAGCAGTTCTTTCTTTTGTTGCCCCTGTGCTTGAGGACTTTTAAAGTTCCTAATATGTAAAATCCTATACTAGAGTTGACATTCCCTACACAAAGAAAAAGAGATGGCACCTTTTCACTCATAGACCTGAACTATCCTTATAACCTTAACTGAGAAATCCAATGAACTTTTCACAATCTGAAAGCTTTCCACATAGTCAATCACTCTCTATTTCAGGATATTTTCTTGTCTCTTGGGTTCCATTTCACTGTTGTCTCCTAGCTTTTCTTATTATTATTTAATTATTCCACAATACTCCATTGACAGATTACTGTCAGTGTCCTCAAAGTCTGTCTTCTTCTCTTCTCTTCTCTTCTTCTCTCGTCTTCTCTTATCTCCTCTTCTCTTCTCTTTTTCTTTTTCCCTGACCTCCCACTTCACCTCTCTCTTCTTTCTTTCCTTCTCCTCTTTCTCTCCTCCCTTCCCTTTCTTTCCCTTCACTTCTTTCCCCCTCCCCTCTCCTGTCTTCCTTTTCTTGCCCTTCCTTTTTTTCTTCCCTCCCCTCTCCTCTCTTTTTGTCTTCTCTCCCCTCCTCTTCTTGTCTTCCTTTCTTTCCTCTCATTTCTTTCTCCCCTCTCCTATCCTCTTCTCTCATCTCCTCCCTTCCCTCTCCTCCCCTCCCATATCTTCTCCCCCTCCTTCCTTCTTCTCTCTGCTCTTCTTTCATAATTCTAGGAGCATATGTCAAGAAATATTCCAAATCTAGCATTCATAATTCTTTCCCAGGTTACACACAAAAATTATGGGCTGATTCACTGACAAAAGCAGAAATCTAGATGAAATCTAGCTAAGACTACAATTATACTACCATGTTCATGGAAGTTAAAAACCACATGCATGTCTGTTTTATTTTACCAGTATTCTCTTTCATTACTCGTATTATTCATGGAAATGCATGGGCATGTGCCTACCATCACCCTCTGTCAAAACTGTTAGCAATTTCCTCTGAGGCACATGTGCTTCTTTTTCAAATATTCCAAGTCTCATTAACATGGGATGTGTTAGGTATGCCAATAGTATATACTGCCAGATCGTACCCATCACTCACCCTCTTTCAGGTCTACTAAAAAGCAATAGGTGGAAATTTCAACATGCAGATTTCAGTCAATTAATCAATAAACATTTATTAAATGCCTACTATGTGTCAGACTCCTTACTAAGTGCTGGGGATTCAGAAAGAGGCAAAAGGTAAAACCTGCCCTCAAGGAGCTCACAATCTAATGGAGGAGACAATGAGCAAACAAATATGTACCAACAAGCTCTAATTAACAGAGAGAAGGCTCTAGAATTAAAAGGAGTTGGGAAAGGCTTGCTGGAGAAGATGGGACTTTGTTGGGACTTGAAGGAGGCCAGGAAAGCCAGAAGGCAAAGATGCCAAAGGAGAGCATTCCAGGTATGGGGGACAACCAGGTAAAATGCCTACTGCAGAGAGATGTAGTATCTTCTTTGTGGAACAGTGAGGAGACCAGGGTCACTGGATTGAAGAGTATGTGGCAGGGAATAAAGTGTAAGAAGATTGGAAAGGTAGGGGCAGGGCTAATTTACAAAGTGTTTTGAATGCCAACTAGGATTTTGTATTTGATTGTGGAGGTGATAGGGAGCCTCCTGGAGTTTATTTATTAATTCAGGCTTGATGTAAGGAAAAATTCCGTGACAATCAGACCTATCCAAAAGTGTAAGGGTCTGTTTTGGGAATTAGTGTATTCTCTTTGATTGATGTTTTCAAGTAAAAATGGTATGATCGTTCATTGGGTATGTTGGAAAGAAGATTTATAGGCAGGAACAGGCTTGACTGATGGCCTCTGATATACCTTCCAACTTCAAGATTTTATTCTTCTGTCTTTCTGAACAAGGTTAAAATACTTTAGCACACTCTCTGTGGAACCCCCTGGACTTTCTCTTGCCAGTGGAATTCTCCAGGGGATAGTTATCTTAGGTACAATGTGCTCTGTATTCATATCCCTAAAATTATAGTTCATGAATGCCTATTGGTATGTTTACCTTTAATAGTCAACCAGTAGACAGAGTTAGTGCAGATCAAAGGGCATTTGTTGAAATAGTATTATTATATCAATAGCAACAAAACATTTCATCCATAAACCTGGTTAGGAGGGGTGTACTTTCTCACCCCACATATACTGTCAGAACAAAGAGAGGGCACTTACAGAGAGTTCACTAGTACAGAGGTATACTTGTATGGACAGCATGTGGTCCAGGTAACATATACCTCCGATACAGAAAATACTTGATATCTTTTCCTTTTCATATTGTGGTCACGAAGTACTTATCCTGAACATAGCCCCTTTGATAGCCAGGCCTTTAAGACTGTTTTTCTTAACAATTCAACTCCCGATGTCCATAGCTAGCTTTCTCAACACACAAAGTTTTCCCAAGGCTTAGTGCCTTCACTGGCTGGGTTTGCTCTCTGCTGAGTATAGATTCTCCTATTGGGCAAGTAATTATTCTGCAAGATACCACAGCTAATGGAATCGAGGAGAGAGAAATCTTTCCCCACTCCCACCCCAAGACTCAAGGAAAGGAACTGATTCCCTTTCAAGAACTGCATTTTTTTCTTCATGTTTAGATCTCCTTTCTGCTGCCAGAGCCTACACTCCTCAGATATGTGTCCTTCCTTTACTCTTTCCTAGAAAATGTGCTTTGCTTTTGAGTGGATCAAACAATGCCCATCTGCCCTCTAATTCTATGAGGCTTTAATGAAGAACTTCTTTGCACTGTATAAAGAAGTAGTTAGCTCATAAACACTTTCTTGTAGATTTTTTCAAGAATGTAATACTTTATTGTTTCCATTATTGGCTCCTTACCTGACTCCTTACATTCTGGCTTAGCTGGGAGGAATTCAATTGACCAATGTTTCCTGATTAATTCCCCATGACACTACGATATTAAAGATAAAGAATTAAAATAAACATTGATTATACTGGGAAAACATTAACTCAAAGACAAATATGCAAATTGTTGCTCAACAAAATTAAAACTGACTCAATCAGAAACATATTTCATATTAAGAACTTAGTAATAATGACTTATAACAATAAATTATACACATCAGAGTAAGTCATAGAGGATACAACTGTGGAAGAGTAATGTACAAGGTTAAGGTTTGTGAAAGGAGGAAGACATGCACACTTACACATAGATACAATATTTGGGACATGAGTGGAGACTTGTGGATACAGAGGGAATGCGATTGCTCTAGGAGACCAAATATCCACTTAGGTGCCCCTGTTATAAGACTGCCCTTCACTTCCAATTATAAATTACATATGTATATGTGCCAGGAAACTCCCTGAAATAGCATATACCATAAATATGCACTTAGCCTTGATAGTGACAGCAGTTGTGTTCAGACAACGGAGCTTGGCTCATTAGCAAGTAATATAGACCTATAAAAGTCCTTGCATGAATCTCCCAGTGGTTTCTTAACACCCTTCCCCACCCCAACACACATCACATACAAATTGTTGTATCAGAGTCTCATCCCTATAAGATTTGGTGGAACCAAGAGAGACTAGCAATAGTGTACATTAGTGAATCACTGACAGAGCACTGTGAACTCCTCTCTAATATAAGTATCTTGACTTTTATTATATTTATGTTGTATTTCCTTACTAAATAAATTTTAGCACTCGAAGGCAATAGTTCTGTGTCTATCTCATTATTTCAGAATTCCTCCTTCAACTCCCTTCACCAAAAGCCCAGAAAAACAATTGTGGCAATGACAGGATACTGAAGTAATGATGACAAGGTTTTTATAAAGGAACAAGCTTGAGCCGGACTCCCTAACTACCAAGGGGGCTAAACAGCTGCTCAGGTGTTCCATAGACTCTTGAAGTGTTCCATAGACAGATAGTGTAGTAGGAATGTCCCTAAGATACTCAATGGCAATTTGCTAGGGATAGATATTACAATGAGTTAAAATAAGCATAGAAATAAATTAGGAGAGTTCAACATTTCCTACTCCCCTTAAGGACTTTTAGCAATGTTCTACAAAGGTTGGGAGGAAGAAAATTGGAATAGCAAGCTACATAGTGCTCAAAAAAAAATTCTGAGATTCTACCTCATACTCATCAGACTAGCAAAGATGAAAAAGAAAAAGCAGAAGAGCAATTGTTGGAAAGTTGGTGGAAAGAAAGTCACACACACACACACATGAGAAAGGTACCTATATTGTCACTAAATGTACATACCCTTTGATACAGTAATATTATTATTAAGCATGTCACCCAAGTAGGTCAAGGACAGAAGGGAGGACTGATATGTACAAGAACATTTCTAGAGGAACTTTTCCCCAAAACAAAAAACTGGAAGCAAAATGGGTGTTTGTCGGTTGGGGAATGTCTGAACAAATTATGGTATATAAATGTAATAGAATTTTATTGCCTGATAAGAAATGATGATGTTAATGAGTCAGAGAAATAGGAAAAGACTTTCATGCAGTGATGCACAGTGAAATGAACAGAACAAGGGGAACAATTTACATGATGACCACAATAATGATGTGAGGTCTTTGAAACACCTGAAAATTCTGAACAAAGGAAAGTGGATGATGAAACGTATCTCCCACTTCTTTTCAGAGTGATGAAGGAATCAAGGTACCAATGAGAAGCATCCTCAAATAGAGGCTACATTTGGATTTTTTTTGTCTTCAATCATATATTTGTTTACTATAAAAAAGGCACCTTCTTGGTGGGGGGGAGGTGCTTTAGTGGGTAATGATAGATACAGGGGGGAAGAGCATCAATAAAATAATTTTAAAATTAATGAAAGAAAAGAAAGATGTGTAGAAGGGGACAGATAGCCATTTTGTTACTAATATAAACTTATTATATTGTAATTTTTAAATATTTGTATCAGAAGTTCACAGTTTTTAATAGAATCCTCTTTCCTGTGTTTTCTTTATATCTTGACAATTTTGTTTTTGTTGATTAAACAAGAAATAATTGAGATTTTAAAAGTATGAAAAATTCAACTTAGGAAAGCAGATGCTAGCTAGCATAGTATCTCTATTTCTCAGAATAAAGTAATATGCCTGTCCTAGGAGCAGCATAATTACTGTTACACACTATTAGTGAGGCATTTAAAAAGATGATTCTTTAAATCTGCAGGTGTGAGAGACTAGATAATCCTAGGTTGCACGTAAGCTAGAGAAAGGAAACAGTTCTGTGAGAATCTAAATGGAATGGAATGGAGCATATTGAGGTGTCACTGGACTCAGAGAGCAGAAAAGAGTTGAGAACCAAAGAGCAGTGAGATGTAGACATCCAGAGGAGGGCTCACTTGAATCTTTTTAAAAAAAATTTTTTTTTTTTGCTTTTTTGGAGGGGAAATGTAGGGCAATTGGAGTTAAGTGACTTGCCCAAGGTCACACAGCTAGTTTTGTGTTAAGTGTCTGAGGCCGGATTTAAACTCAGGTCCTCCTGACTCTAGAGTGGGTGCTCTATTCACTGCATGACCTAGTCACCCCATAACTTGGGCCTTTTTAATTATACTGGGAATCATGTGCAATCTGCAGATCTGGTGAAGAGACATAGACTGTCTAGTGAACCCCACTATGTTGTTTCCCTGCTTAAGGAACCTCATCTCCAAGGTTGTACTATAAGTCTAGGGTTGAAATTGTAGCTTCCTGGAGAAAAGTGGAACAGTATTCTTGTCCTTGATTCTCTATGGTCTCAGGTATGAGCCCCTTCTGTACTCTTTGTTAAACTTATTCTACATCCTACACTTGATAGCTTGGAGAATTACAGAACTGAGGTCAATTAGTCAAATTGTTTTCAGAGTGGAGATTTGGGGTGGTGGTGGCTCGAGAGTGAGTTATTGTTAAACCTTTAAGCTCAAACCTAGATTCATATCATTACAGTTGTTTGGTAATGAGATGGGTCACATAATTTTTATTACATAAATCTGTATTGCTTTCTTTACTAGTAGAATCAATTCACAGGTCTATCAGCAGTGAATTATAGAATCCCAGAATTTGTAGGTTGAAAGTAAACTCAGTGGTCATCTAATTCAATCCATGCACAAAAGGAATCCATACTGTAATAAACCCAAGAGTAGTCATCTACTTGCTGTCTGATGACCTCCATGGAAGGGGAATCTCCACCCCATGTCTCAAGACAGTCCATTCTATTTTCAGACAGCTCTCATTTTTAGGAAGATTTTCATGACATTGAGTCTAAGTTTGTCTCTTCACAGTTTTCATTCACTGCCCTTGGTTCTGTTAATGGGCTAAACAGAGCAGACTGAATTCCTCCTCCACACAAAAGCCTTTCAAATACTTGAGACAGTGATCATGTTCTCCTTGAATCTTCTTTTCTCCAATTTAAAAATGTCCAGTTCTTCTAACTAATTTTTATATGACATGGACTCAAGGCATTTCACTATCCTGGCTGTCTTCCTCTGGACATTCTCTATTTTATTAGCGTCTTTCTTAAAGTGTAGTGTCAAGAATTGAACATTATGCTTCAGAAGAGGTCTGAGGAAGGCAGGACTATCATCTCTCTATTCCTAGAAACTATACCCCTCTTAGTGCACCTAGCATATATTAAACTTAGAGTACACTCAAATCTCCAAATCTTTGTCAGGACGAATGTTGGCTAAAAAGGAAGCTGATTTCTTGTACCCAAGTACAAAAACTTTACATTTCTCCCTGTTGAATTTAGCTTTCCCCCCCCTCTACTATCTCACTTGATTATTGTCTAATTAGCTCCCATGGATTCAGTTCTCTTCTTTATGTAGATGATTCCCACATCTAAAGATCCACCCCTATACTCTCTATGCTGAATTCTATTCTCACTTAATCATAAGCTTCTTAGATATTTCCAACTAAAGATCCTGTAGGCATCTCAACTTCAATATGCCCAAATTAGACCTCTTCCTCACCAAAACATCCCTTCCCTTGACTAATTTTTCTATCATTATCTAGGCTATCACCATTGTTCCAGTCACTAGCCTCTCTGTGTTCCCAATGTCATTCTAAATTTCTCGGTCTCCCTCATCCCACGTACCAATCCACTGCATAATCTTATTTCTACCTTCAAAATATCTCTTGTATACCTCTCCTGCACTTCTCCCCACTCACACAGTCACCACCTTAATTCAAGTTCTCGTCCCCTCTTGCCTAGATTATTATAATAGCCTTTCAATTTGTTTTTCTCCCTCAAGTCTCTCCTGGATCCCAAAAGCTTCCGTTTACCTTTCAAAGTGATTTTTCTGATAATGTTACCCATTACTTTTTTTTTCCTGCACACCTAGTAAATTATACTGATATCATATTGCCTCCAAGATCCAAGATCTGGTATTTAATGTTTTTCATAACCTTCCCATATTTTTAGCCTTCTTGTGCTTTAATTTCCCTCATGCACTCCATGATCCAGCTACACTAGCTTTCTTGCAGTTCCTTGAGCAGAGCATTTCTGTGTTGTGTGTTCTGTGTCAACTTTGCACTGTTTGTCCGCCATGTCTGGAATGTCCTATCTTTCTACCTCGTCCTCTTAGTTTTCTTGACTTCCTTCTGTAGTCCGCTCAATTTGCCTCTCCCTCCCCACTGCGAGTGCCTTCTCCCCTTTTAGATTACCTTCATTTCAAACTAAATGTGTAGTCAACATCTGAAACTTCATATGTCCCAAACTGATCTCATTATCTTTCTTCCCAAGCCCTTCCCTCTTCCTAGAATAGAAATGATATTATAACATCCTCTTCATCCACTAGTTTAATAATCTTGTCCAAGAAAATCTCAGCTTTACATAAGCACCTCTATATTTCGGTAAATGAACAAAAAGGCCATTTTTAAGTGCTTGCTGTTTGCAAAACATTGTGCCAACACCGGAAATCCAAATAAGAAAGCGATGCAATTCCAGTTCTCAGGGACCTCACCTTCTCATGAGGGGAGACAGCAAACAGGTTTAACTGCAAGTTAGTTGGGAAAGCCTCATGTTCTTTAAGGGGCTAGGTCAAAATGGATGGTTATACATCCTCTTTAATGTTATTTCCACTAATAAAACCACATGTATTTCTGGTGTTGAACCATCTGAGAGTGCCAAGAACTTTGGCTGTGAGATATTTCTTTTCTTCAGTAAATATGACTTGAGAGAGGGCCTACAGGATCTATAGAATCAGTTATCAGGTCATGTCCCCATAAGGGTGAATTCTCTGAATGATGACTTCAGAGGCTAAGTTGGAAGGAGGGTTGGGGGAGGGTTGCTACTATCCCCAGGGTTCTTAGCCTTAGAGCCCTGGGGTGTCTCAACCAAGGTATAAAAGGAGGGGCTGGTACTTTGACTTTACAGACACATGCCACTTCCTGTATCTCCCTCAGGGTGCCTTGCTATTCCAGTTAGGCTGACTTGCCTGCCTTGTTACCAGTTAGCTGGCAGTTTGTAGGTGGGGTTAGCACCTTCTTCCCTGAAGGTATGCCAGTGTATAATGACTGTGTGGGCAGGGTTAGAAGCAGGACCAATTTACCAAACAACTTTTTAAATGATCCTTTCTCGGATATTCCTAAGAAGTGAAGTCCAGTTCACTGGCCTGTAGTTTGTAGTCTCTGTCTTCTTCCATTTTTTGAAAATTTGAAAATCCCTTTAATGATCCTTTCTACAGCATTCCTAGGAATTCGAGTCAAGTTCCCTGGCCTAGAATTTGCATTCTCTGTCCTGGTTCACTTTTAGAAAATCAAGACATTTACCTTTCTCTAATTTTGCATTACCTCTCCTATTTTCTATTATTTTTCGAATAGCTGACTGTGCCTCAGCAAATCACACCTGCTAGTCCTTTCATGACCCAAGGATATAGTTCATTTGATCCACATGGCCTGAATTTAAGGGCAGCTAGGTGCTCTCTAGTTTCTTACTGGGTATCAATGCTCAACTCAGCTGTCATTTCTAGTTAAAAGGCTATTTGCAGAGAAAACAGATGAAAAATAAGAATTGAATAGCTTTGCCTTCTCTCCACTGTTAGTTATTATTATTATTCTATAAACCCCATTCTTCTTTTGATCTTTCTTTTTCTTTCAATATAAGTAAAAAACAAAAGAAAACAAAACACCTTTTTTTTTCCTTTTTTTGTCAGTAGCTTTTCTCACCATCCTCAACTCATTGTGAGCTTTAGCATTTCTGACACTAATTTCTTAATCAGTCTAGAACCTAGAGCTAAATATGTACTCCTTACATGTTGGGCTTTGTCTGTTATAAAATTGGGCCCTCAGAATTTTGGGGGACCACAGGAGAGATTCTCCATTGAGGACTTAAAATTGTGTATACCCTATCTCTTTGAATATTAAAGAAATTGACAATAAAATCTTAAGTGGCAATTAATTATAGTCATTTTCCCTTTTTGGGCTTCCTCACTAAAATACTTCGTTGAGGTGATATTACAAACTTTTGCATTTGTTGATTCACTGAATGTTTAAATCTTGATATTGGATGTATTACTGAATTCTTATAGACAGAGTCTAAGGTAGAATTTGCATCCCTGGAATGCTAATATCTGATTGAGAACTGTATCCTTGCTATGTGAGGGGAAAGCAAGTAGCACGGGGTTTTTTTTGATGTATTTTTTGTTTGTATTTTGGTAAATGCTCAGTGACTCTTAAGTGCCCCAAATTGAGCCACGATGATGGTGATGTTGATGATAAAATAACAATAATAAAGAAAAAAGCTAACATTAATACTAAGAGGGCACTGACTTTAGAGCTGCTTGGCATAGAGTGGGACAGGTTGGGTTGAAATGATCTCATGGTTCACAGCATAGTTGAGTCATGGGTAGAGCCTCACATCTACAGAAGAAGAGTGGTGTGAGCAGACAGTGGGATACTGCCTGACTCCCAGCACCAGAACACTCTTAATCATGCATAGGGAGCCCTCTAGCTTGGAATAGCAGCAGGTTCCCAATCACAGAGATCGATGAGAAGTCTGTCAGGGAGGGTAGGGAAGATCCCAAAGTCAGTATCACTGGGCAGAGGGAGGTAACACTCTCCATAACAAGGAGTGCTGAGTGTCACTCCTGAAACATGGAGTTAATAAGAAAGTAATTGATGGCTAACCCCTAAGAGTGCTTGCAAAATTTTACCTGGAAATTGCACACCTGGGAACCAGGGACCTTTTAGTATTATCCAACTCTGGAGTATCCTCCATATCTTCTGCTCCATTGAGATCACTCAGGAGAGGTTACAGAGAGCAATCTCTGGAGGGAAGGGGTGCTATGGGCTCCATATTTATGCACATCCCAGCAACCTCTAGGCATATTATTGTGGTTAGGGCAACTCTTATGGCTCCTGTACCTATCTGCTTGTTGCTGATAGTTGATCATCAGGTGTTTCTGGTGGTGATGAGGAAGGTGAAATTGTAGTAAGTGTTATAGATGTTTTATGTCTTTGTCAATATAGGCTTATGAATCTTTTGGGTCTTAGCTATTTTTTTCTGTGTAGGAAATAAATATTTGTCCTATATCTAATGTAAATTACATATATTTGGAGTACCTTTCTAATCTTTTTTGAGGGATAGTAGGAAGGAGAGATAGAGTGGGAGATCCTAGAAATGAGCCACATCTGAACTTTAAATGATTTTTCTTGGCCTCCCTCCCTAAGGGAGAAAAGAGCCCTAGAAAATAAGTGGAGAGAGATTGATGCTTCTCTTTAGAGGTTAAGCTTCCCCATGACTGAACATGAAGCCACATGTGTGATCTCAGAGCCATGGCCCCTTGCTGGAAAAAAAGCAAGTGTACAGCTCTGCTGGACCCAGTACAAGTTCTACTGCTATGCTATTCTTATTATTTTTATACACTTTTATCATCTTTACGTTTTATTCTTTGAGCCATTCATTTTAAAGTAATTTAAAAAATAAATTTAACATTTATCAACTAATATGAACATTTCCATATACAAAAGACAGAAAAAGTGGACTGCAGATGAAACCATGAATCCACTATGTATAGCTTGTCTTTTGAAAGTATCACACACAAAATGGAAATATCAACACTTCCCTCCTCATCTGTGTCCTCTTCTGAACTTCCTTCTGCTTCTTTCTGGGTATTTTTCAAATGTTTAGTTGGTGGTCTTTTTATTCCTTTCCTTTTTTTTCATCATTATAACTATACACGCTTCCCTTACAATACTCCCTCCCTTCAAATAAAATCTCTACATCATCACAAATAAATAGTATAGTCAGGAAGAACAAGTTTAAATTGTATTGGTCATGTCTGAACATTAATACACCTATAGTCCATCACCTATCCACTGAGAAGCAGGAAGCATGTTTCATCATCAGTCTTCTGAAGTCATAATTGGTCATTGAATTGATCAGAATTTTTATCCTTTACAACGTTGTAGTTAGTCAATGCATAACTTATCTCCTGACTGCTGGCTTTACTCTGCATGATACAAATATTTCTACATTTCTCTGAATCCATCCTTTTTTGTCATTCCTTATGGTTCAATCATATTTCATTGCATTCAGAAACCATAATTTTCTCAGCCATTCGCCAGTTTCTGGGCATCAAATATGTCCCTAGTGCTATTTAAAAAGAAAATCATTGAAGTGGAATAGTTTTGTGTATATGGGTACTTTTCCTCTGGCTTTATTTTCTCTGTGTTATGAGCCTAGCCATGGTATTGATAGATCAAAAAATACATACAGTTTAGAAAATTTGGGATAGATTTTCAAATGGTTTTCCAGAATGGGTGAATTTCCTCAAGGTTCCAATAGTGTATCAGTATCCTTTCCCAGACCTAGCAATTGTCATTTTCTATTTTTGTCATCTCTACCAATCTAATGAGCATAAAGTTGAAACCTAGATTTGTTTTAATTTGCATTTCACCTATTACTGGTATTTTAAAGCATTTTAACGTGGTTGTTAGTAGTTTACATTTCCTCTTTTGAACATTGCCTATTTCCAATCATTTGATCATGGTTTTTCTTTCTCTTTTAAGCTATCTTTTCTTCTTTAAGTAAGTTTTTATTGAAATTTTCTGTTTCTAACATCCCCATAATATCTCATATATCCCTTCCACTTCCCTCCAAGAGAGTCATCCCATATGACAACTAGTCATTTTTTGAAGAGAAAAAAAAAGACAGCACTCCTGCGGATGGATATGGATTTATCTTTAAAAGTCTGAAAATATGGGCAACGTGTAACACTTGTGGATGATCCATCTCCATGAAGGGGTAGGTTAGGGGTGTTTTCTCGTGTCTCTTCCTTTGAATCTTCATAATTTTGTAACATTCACGTTTTCTTTTCTTTGCATTGTTCTATTCACATTGTTGTATTTGTTCTGTACATTATTTTCTTGTCTCCGTTTACCTCACTCTGCTTCAGTTCCTAGAGATATTTCCATGCTTCCATAGAGTCATCAAACACATTGCTTCTATTAGCACAGTCATATGTAATTACATTCTTGTATCACAATTTGTTTAAGCATTCCCCAATTGGTGGGCATCTACTATGTTTCCCATTTTTAGTTATCACAAAAAAATGCTATTGTAAATATTTTGGAGTGTCTGAGGACTTTTTTTTTTCTTATTAGGCAAGTATAAACCCAGTAACGGAGCCTCTCACCCAAAGGGTATAGAAATTGTAGTCACTTTATTTATATAATTCCAAATAACTTTCTATAGCACCCATGAGATACCCACAGTGATTGCTATGACTATACAGGCATATTTCCAGGTATGAATCACAAGATGTAACAGACTCTTTTCCTGAAAGGCAAAATCAAGACATTTATTTAAACACCAAGAAGCCAATTCCACCATGGTAATAAAGAAGTTGGTACATATTGCCACTGTAGGAAGCATAAACATCCCAAGCCTTCCCTTCATCAGGCCTCCCCACTAACAAGTTCCCCCAAGGCAAAAATCACTCCCTCTCTCACTCACACTGGCTGCTCTGCTCTGCCTGTTCTCTGGCTCCTAACTCTGTCTTATTCCCTCTCACCTCTGCTTCACCCATACTTTGTGCTCCACCTGTTCATCAAACTTCTCCACCATGGGCTCCATGTGATCACATAGGCCC
>CM053583.1:219763697-219850446 GCA_028627135.1 Pseudochirops cupreus
GAGATATTTCACATTGCCTTCTATTTTTTCATTTCTTTGGATCTGTTTAATAGTATCTTGATTTCCATAAAGTCATTAGCTTCCATTTGCTCCACTCTAATTCTGAAGGAATTATTCTCTTCAGAAAGCTTTTGAGATTCTTCTTCCATCTGGCAAATTTGTCTTTTTAAGGCATTCTTCTCATTGGTTTTTGGGCCTCCTTTGTCATTTGCGTTAGTCTATTTTTTAAGGTGTTATTTTCTTCAGTGAGGTTGTTGACTCTCTTTTCATGATTTTCTTGCATCTTTCTCATTTCTCTTCCCAATTTTTCCTCCACTTCTCTTATTTGGTTTTCAAAATCCTTCTTAAGCTCCTCTCTGGCTTTTAGGCAGTCTTCATGCTTGGAAGCTTTTGGTGTGGGAGTTCTGACTGTGTTGTCTTCCTCCCATTCCATGCCTTGATCCTTTTTGTCTTCCAAGAAGGAATCTAGAGTTTGATTGCTCTTCTTACTTTGCTTCCTTTGCCTGCTCATGTTGTTGCCAGGCAATTACTTGAGTTTTTAGCTCTGTTGAACTCTGCTTCCCGAGGTCTAAGCTGTGTCCCAAATCACTGGGGTTTTCGCAGCTGCTGGAGCTATTAGGAGGCCGTCTCTATAGCCCCCACAAGCTTTGGCTCATGCAGTTATTTTAAATGGAATTTCTCTTTCTATTGCTTCCTGCTGTATTTGGTTGGTAATATATAGAAATACTGATGACTTATGTGAATTTATTTCATATCCTGCTACTTTGCTAAGATTTTTAATTGTTTCAGCATGTTTTTTCAACTGATTCTCTAAGCATACCACCATTTCATCTGCAAAATGATAATTTTGTTCCCATTAGTTATTTTTATTTTTTAAATTTCTTTTCTTGTGTGATTGCTATAGCTAGTAAAACTTCTATCAAAATATTGAATAACAATGATGATAATGGACATCCTTACTTCACCCCTGATATAATTGGAAAGGCTTCTAGTTTATCCCCATTATGGATAATGCTAATTCTTGGTTTCATATAAGTATTACTTATCATTTATGTAGCTATGATTTATCATAATTGGAAAGTTCCAGTCATTCTTATGCTTCCTAGTATTTTTAATAGGAATGTTGTATTTTATAGAAAATTTGTTCTACATCTAAATTTTTGTAACATATTGCTATAATTGCTATTGCTATATATTGCTAGCATTTTATTTAAATTTTTTTGGATCAATATTCCTTAGGTAAATTAGTCTATAGTTTTCTTTCTCCATTTCTGTCCTCTCTTGTTTAAGTGTAAAAATTCATATTTGTGCCACAAAAAGAATTTGTCAGGACACCTTCTTTACCCATGTTTTCAAGCAGCTTGCATTGTACTGGAATTAATTGTTCTTTAAATGTTTGGTAGAATTCACTTGTAAATCCATTGGGTCTGGGATCCCCATTCCTTTCCCCCCAGGGGTTCCTTTTTGACTTGTTAAGTTTCTTTTTCTATCATAGGGTTATGTAAATATTCTGTTTCCATTTCTGTTAATCAGGGAAATTTATATTCTTGTACACATTTATTCATTTCATTTAGATTATCAGCTTTCTTGGCATGTGGTTGGGCAAAAATGGCTTGTAATAACTGATTTAATTTAATTTTTATTGGTTGTATAGTCATTGTTTCTACTTTTGATACTGGTAATTTTTTTTCTTTTTAAAAGATTAAATTAGCCAGTAATTTATTTATTTTGTTTTTTTTTCATAAAATCAATCTCTCATTGTATTTATTAGTTCAATAGTTTTTTTTTTAATTTGATATTTTATTGATATCTCCTTTGATTTTCAGGCTTTCTATTTAGGACATTTTTAATTTTTTCTTTTTCTAATTTTCTTTAGTAGTTGCACGCCCAGTTCCTTAATCTGCTCTTCTTTTCTTTTATTGATGTATTTAGAGATATAAATTTTCTCCTAAGTACTGCTTTGACTATGTGCCACAAATTTAGCTATGTTGCCTCATTGTTATCATCATCCTTACTGAAATTATTGACCTTTTTTGTGATTTGTTCTCTGACTCACAAAGGTTCTTTATTGGATTTAATTTTTCTTACATTATCATCCAAACACATTTAATAGTTCTGCTTTTATACATTTATTTATGAGGTCATTATGTCCTAATACACAGTCAATTTTTGTGAAGGTGCCATTTACAGATGAGAAATAGGTTTACTCCTTTCTCTTCTCATTTGGTATTCTCCAGAGGACTACCATATCTAATTTTTCTAAAATTCTATTCACCTCTTTAGCTTCTTTCTTGTTAATTTTAAGCTTAGTTTTGTCTACTGACAGGGATAAATTGAGGTCCTCCATCAATATAGTGTTATTTTCTTATTTCCTCCAGGATTAATTTAACTTTTCTCTCAAGAATTTGGATGCTATGTTATTTGGTGCATATATGGTCAGTATTGGTATTACTTCATTGTCTATGATACCTTTCAGCAAATTGTAATTTTCCTGATTATCTCTTTTAAATAGATCTATTTTTCAGAGATGTTTTGTGTTTGCTTTTGTTTTGTCTGAAATCATGATTGTTACCCCTGCCTCTTTTTTCTTTCCTTCAGCTGAAGCATAATTGATTCTGCTCCAGTCCCTTATTTTGTAAAACACCCCTCTGTGTGTGTTTTTCTATCTCAAATGTGTCTCTTCCAAACAACCTATTGTTGGATTCTGGTTTCTAATTCAGTCTGCTACCCTCTTCCTTTTTAGGAGTGAGTTTTTCCCATTCAGATTCAGATTTATAATCAGTAACTGTGTCTATCCCATTCTCTTCTATTTATCATTCTCATTTTTATATCTTTCCCTCTTTAAAAATCTATTTAGTTTTTAATCACTACCTCCCTTTACCTACCTTTTGTCTTAGCTCCTTCTCCACCTACTTTACTCTTGAGTAAGATAAATTTCTATACCTAACTCATGTGTGTGTGTGTGTGTGTGTGTGTGTGTGTGTCTCCTTCCCTCTTTGAACCAATTCATATGAGAATGAAGTTCAAGTGTTTCCCTCTCCCCTCTGTTGCTAAACTCTCTTTTGCATACCTCTTTTATGTGAGATAATGTTCCCCATTCTTCCTCTCACTTCCTTCTTCCAGTGTATTATTCTTTCTCACACTTCTATTCCTTTTCTGAGATCATCCCAATATAACAGCCTCATACCCATGCCCTCTGTCTATGTAGTCTCCTTCTAATTGCACTGATAAAGATAAAATTCTTAGGAGTTAACATGTATCATTTTCCCAGTTTAAGATTTTTTAAGGACCTTATGATTTCTCATTCATATTTACCTTTTTATGCTTCTCTTGAGCCTTGTGTGTGAATGTCAAATTTTGTATTCCTCTCTGGTGTTTCCATCAAGAATGCTTGAAAGGCCTCTATTTCATTAAATATAATTTTTTTTCCTCTGAAGAATCCTTCAGTTTTTCTGGGTAGGTTATTTTTGGTTGCGATCCTAGTTCCTTTGCCTTCTCAAATATTGTATTCCAACCTCTCCACTTTTTTATAATGTTAGCTTCTAAACATGTGGCTCCACAATATTTGAATAGTTCCTTTCTGACTGCTTTTTCTCTTTTAACTAGGAGCTCTGGAATTTGGCTGTCATATTCCTGGGAGTTCTCATTTTTGGATCGCTTTTAGGAGATGATCAATGGATTCTTTCAATTTCTTCTTTGATCTTTTTTCTATAATATCTATATAGTTTTCTTCATGATTTCTTGAAATGTAAAGTCTAGCCTTTTTGGGTACATGACTTTCAGGTAGTTCAATAATTCTTAAAATATTTCTCTTTGATCTATTATCTAGGTCAATTATTTTTTTCCAATGAGATATTCCATATTTTGTTCTATTATTTTTCATTCTTTTGACTTTGTTTTATTGTTTCTTGATGTCTCATGGAGGCATTAGCTTCCACTTGACCAATTTTAATTTTTAAGGAGTTATATTCTTTGTGCCTCTTTTACCACACTATTAATTCTTTTTTCATAATTTTATTTCATTGTTCTAATTTCTTTTCCCAATTTTCCCTCTACCAGTTGTATTTGATTTTTAATTAGGAATTCTTGGTGGACTTGTATCAAACCTACATTTTTTTCCTTTAAGGCTTTGCTTATATGGGTTTACAAATTATTGTCTTTTTTTGAATTTGTGCCTTTAGCTTACCTGTCACCACAGAAACTTTTTATGGTTGACTTCTTTTCTTGTTTACTTATTTTCCAAACCTATTTTTTTTACTTTAGACTTTATGTTAGAGTTGGGCTTTGTTTACCTCAGAGGGGTGGGGTAGGGGAGCAACTGTCCTGAAGTTCAACAGTTCAGTCTGGTTTTGGTTGTTTCTAAAGTGATGTGATTTGAGGTGAATTTTTTTCACTGCTCTCCTGCACTGTGCTCCTCTCCTTACTGGAGGGCCCATGTTCTCTTATGACTGTGACTACTCCTCTCCATACTGGAATTTTTATCCTGAACTGGGTAATTAATGGCTATGGAGCTGCTATATGGCATCAGCCCCTATACCCAGCGCTAGTTACTTTATCATCCCTTTGCTTTGGGCATACCTGATGCTCTTGTTGCTACTGTAGATACCACCTCCAGTGATACTGTTTCCACTGCAACCTGCCTGTTGTATTCCTAGTCAGTCCCTATCTCAGTGTTTGCAGACTTCTCTAAGCAGCCCTGGATGAAACAATGACCCACACTGACTTTTTATTGACTTTTTTTTGCTCAGAATTCAATTTAGTGTTTTCTGTGGTCATTTTGTAGAAGAGGATTTGGGGAAAAATCCAGTTGTGACCTTTTACTCTATTATCGTGACTCCACCTCACCAAGCTTACCTGACCTTTAAGGAAACTTATCCAACCTAAGTGACCTGACCTTAGGCAACCAAAGAGTCCCATTAATGGCTTGGAGTTTAATTCCTTAAAGCTATTAAATCTTAGGGATGGATATTACTTTTTAAGGAAGAAATCACCTAGACAATATGGCAGACATAGTCACTACCACACTTAGTGACAGGTTTTTGCATGTGATGTTCAGTGTATTTCAGTATATAATTTTTTTTTGTCAGAGTCAATTACATTTCTGCTTCCATTCAGGCAGCCAGTTAATCAGTCAAGAAGCTTTATGCTTGCCTTTGAGGAACTCACATTCTAACTGAGGATATAGAATTTAAGTAATTACCTACATACAGATGTATACAGAAATGGTATTAATTAATCTCAGAAGATGGGTACTAGTGGATAGATCAGGGGTAGTGACCAAGAATGGCCTTTTGCAGAAAGTAGGATTTGAAATGAATTATTAAAGATGTTAAAAGGTGGGGGTGAATAGAGTTGTGTGTGAACAACAGTAAATAGAGGTATAACTGAATTGTAGACTGAATGATGGGGCCATGTGGGGGGAGTAAAGAATAGGAAAACTGGGAAAGAAAGAGAGGACAGGTTATGAAGAACTTTAAATGCCAAACAGAGAACTTTATTTTAGATCCTGGAGGTAACAGGCTGCCACTGGAGTTTATTGATTGGGATGGGGAAGAGGTAACATGATCAGAACTATGCTTTACACTTTGGCAGAGGACTAAAGGATAGATTGGAATGATGATAGGCGTGAAGCAAGGAAACCATTTGAAAGGCTATTTCAGTAGTACTGATGAACAATGATAAGAGCCTGTATAATATAGTGGGTCTATGAGTCAAGAGAAGGGCATATACAAGATTTGTTGTGAAGGTAGAAGCAACAAGATTTGACAACAGATCAAATATGTAAGGTGAGTAAGTGTGAGGAATTGAGGATGACACTGAGGTTGGGAAACTGGGTCACTGGATGGTGTCCTATAGAATAATAGGGATGTTGAGAAGAGGGGAAAATTCAGGGGTAAAGATGAACTGTTTTTGACATGTCAAATTTTAGATGCTTACAAGACATCCAGATGTCCAAAGGACAGTTGGTGATGTATGACTAACTCAGGAGAGTGACTAGCATTGCGTATACAGGTCTCGGTGTCATCTGCAAAGAGATGATAATTGATCCTATGGGAGCTGATGTCATCAATGGCGACAGTATAGAAGAAAAAGAGAGTGGGTCTAGCACAGAGACTCATGGGAGACACCAATGATTAGTGGAGATGACATGGAGAAGACAGGGAAGGTATAGTCAGGAAAAAACCAGGAGGAAGCAATATCATGAAAACCTAGAGAGGAGTGAGTATCCTGGAGGATAAGGTTATTAGCATTGTCGAAGGTGATCAAGAGGTCAAGAAGAATGAGGAATGAGAAAAGGCCATTAGATTTTACAACTAAGAGGTAATTAGGAAGACAGAAGTTTCATTTGAATGATGAAATCAGAAGCCATATTGCAAAAGAGTTTAGAAGCAAGTGAGAGGAGAGAAAATAGATGACTTTCTCAAATTTAGTTAAGAAAGGGAGGAGAAATAAGGGACAATTGCTAGGAGAGATCAAGAGAGGCTATTTTTGCTTTTTGTTTGTTTGTTTTTAAGGATGAGGTAGACATGGCTGTTTTGTAGGCATTGGAGATAGTCAGGAATGAGAAAGGATAGTCACAACCACTAGAAAAACAGAAAAACAAACCAAACAAAAACAGATTATTTAAGGAGAAATAATAACAAAGTTTTTCATGTGAGTACAATCCTGTTAAAATAACTGAATCTCTCAAGATAAGAACAAGTGCTTGGTACCTCTAGTATAAAAATTCTTTGAATAGTTAATTCCTATAGCCTTGTGGGAATATGAAATATGAATTCTAATATTAGCAAGAGAATGGATTATTCACCCTTTTGAAGTGAAAGATCTACAAAGAAGGCAGCATAAAAGACTAAACATCTACAGAAATAAATAACATTTGGATTGTTTTCTAAGCTGTGAAAAAGATGAAGACTAAAGTTGTTTAGTCATACAAAAGATACTTTTGTCAGGGAACAATAAAATTATAAATGAAAGACAAAAGAAAGATAGAACCAGGAAAGATAAATTATACAAATTATTGGCACCAGGAAAGAGAAATCTTACAAAAATTATTGACTTAGTACTTTTAAAAATAGAGGGAGAATAGTCCCTCATACCTGACACCTCTACCCTTTGTTAGTGACAAAATAACTAATTTATCCAAGATCATAATGGTCCTTAATATCATTCTTGGTGGGTTATTTTGTCCTCTGTGAATTCTGCACACATAAACTAGCTTTCAAGGACTTTATTTGATTGCCTTACCTAAGACCATGCCTACATTCAAACAAAATAGTTGATTTAGTTAATTAATTTCAAGTCAGTCTTGAAAGAGCTTGGAATTTTGTATGTATAACACCCCCTTGGGGATACATGATAGAGTGGTCTTTCCTATCAGCAATGAGGATTAGTTTAATTGGCTGCTGAGCCAGAACTCCGGGGATATACTAAATGGAAAATAGTTGCTTGTCAGGCTTCTCCTTCTTGGGGCCACAAGATGTGGCCAGAATTATAGAGGACTTGTAGGGGATTGAGGTGACATGTCTTTCCCTACATAGGCCATCCTCTAAACACATGATCTTCCACACACATCTGTGTCTGGAATGGGGCCATCTCCTGTTTCTGTTTCTTTCTATTGGTAGAGGGTCTTGTCAGCTCTCAAAAGGAGCTGGCATCTTCCCTCTTCCTAGGCACCCAAGTCTCAACATATTCACCACTAGATAACTTATGGACTTATGGTAGTAAGCACCTTCAGAAGCAGCTCCAGGCTGACAGGGCAGAACAGAGTAGCCCACAGAGAAAGAAATCATCAACTGGGTGGGGGGCTGGGTTTGGAGGGGGGGGGGTGGAAAGAGCCACCTGATATTGATTAAACTATACTAAGAGAAGGTAAAAGGTAAACTAATGAGTAGCCCTGTTGTAAGTGTCCCAATAGAGTTTGTGTGCTAGCCTCTCAACTGATTGTCATCATCCTATGATTTATTATTGCTTAATGTTCCCTCTGTGTGAAATTTAAGCTTTTTGTTGCAAACATCATGTTTGTACTCTGGTTACCTTTATTAATCCCCTCTCTCTCCAGGACTCCATAGACTAGAGGCAAAGACAGAACTGTTCTTCATGATCCTGGGGGGGGAGCAGGAGGGGTAGATTTGAAGTATTAGGAGCCTAGATCCTTATTGAGTAGAGAGGCAGCCCCAGTGCAAGGAACCCAGTGCAGGCCATGAGAACAGAACTGGCAAAGGTTGCTAGCCCCTGTGACCTCAGCCTAGTGGTGTTTGACCAGCTACTGTGCTAGATATATAAAATTATACTATTTGTGCCCTACCTGTGGTAGAACCTTCTGAGCTTGTATTGGCCTGATCAGCCACAGTCAGACACAGTGTACATTGACAGGACATTGTGATGTCATTTGGTCCTCTTCGAACACAAAGGACAACAACCAAACCAAACAAAATTGTTGACTCTCTGAGAAGCCCTGGGGAGGATGGCGTCCAAACTAGCCCATTGTTTGTAAGACCTGATTCTGAAGGAAAAGGCTATGGTTCAAGTTGTGATGAGAGAGATTAAAGCAAAGGTTGTGGTATTTCACAGGAGAATTCAGCAAATCCCAAAGCTGAGGAGGAAGAAGGGAGTTTATAGCAGTGTTTTGAAAGCTGAAGAATCAGCATGGAAAATGTCAAGACAATGCACTACAAATTCAAGCAGGAAATGTCGGTGAGAAGTTTCGCTTCCTCGTCTGGCACTGCTGGCAGCCCCAGCCCCCTCCTGCCTCTACCGCATCAGAGTCTCCTTCACCGCCCTCTTGTGCTGACCACTGCCTTGCCTTTGCCACAGGACTGAATAAGAATTAATACAACTATTTCAATTATCGAGTTTTCCATTTTTCAGCCAGTTGCATAGATGTCTAGACATAGAGTTTCCACTGATGCCATTCTTTGTCTTCAAAACTGAGAAGTTTCAGAGGATGCTGTCCTGATTGAAAGATTAATGTAAAAATGAGATCAAAGCCCAGGACTCATCACAGACTAGAGTCTAGGCCAGGAGTATGGAACCTATAACCTTGAGGCCACATGTGGCCTTCTTGGTCTTCAAGTGCAGTCCTTTGACTGAATCCAAGCTTCCCGGAACAAATCCCCTTAACAAAAGGATCCTTGGACTAGACTCTAATCCCTATTGATGATGTTTTCCCAAATGTACAGGGGATCCCTTGCACCCCAGTTCTATCCATCAACAGTTGGGTTAGATTTTACAAAGAAATATTTGCTTCAAAAGATAAAATCACAGATATAAAAAACTTAGTCTTCAATACATTGTAAACATAATCTCTCTCCCCTCTTGTGTCACCTAAGTCTCTGGGGAGGGGAAGGGGATTAGGTTCATAGTTTAAATCATTTCCTATAAAGCACAGTCCCAGTTCCAATTCTAAAACCCACTTCAGGCTCAAGTCCTAGGCATATTCGTTTCTTTAGGCAGCCCTGCCAGACTGGCTGACTGAACCATCCCACCTGGATTCCTGGCTTCAAGATCACCATGGCTCAAAATCCAGGTCCAAAGGGTCCAGTTACCACTGGCACCTGAAACTGAGGCCAAATAACACAGAACAGAAACAAGCAGCTCCTGGCCCCTTAAAAAAATTTTTTTTTAAATGGAGGAGGGGAAGGAAATCCTTATCCTATCACCAGATCTTTTCACGATCCCCATGATGTGAGCTGCGTTCTTCACTCTCTCAATGCCTGAGGAAGGAGTATAGGAAAGAACACGTGCCAGAAGGAGCCACAGAAAGAAGGTGACCATTTGAGTCTCACTACTTTTAAAGTTGTAGCATGTTGCTGTTAAGCATCCAATCAAAGGAGGTTATGGCAACCTATAAGACAAGGAATAAAGAATACTTCTATCTTAGGAGATCTGGGCATGTCCACGCAAGCAACCTTAGGGGTACTATGTTAGATGAAGTGGCCATGCTCCAAATGCCCTATTACGCTTATAATCACTCCCTCTGGTAATCACAAAATAAAAAGATGGCAGAGGAGAAGAACCCTTATCTCCTTTCACCTCCTAATTCACACTAAGGGTTGTCTATTTGGTAGTTAAGCCTGTGTTTAGGCTTTCTATAGACAACATTCAAAGTCTAGCGTTTTCCAGGAAGGTTTGACCATAAAAGAGAATGATAGTTATCTTACACCCACTTTTTTGGGGGGGGAGAAGGAGTTAACAATTGTAAAGTCATCAGATGCTAGGACAAATATATACTTATACAAGTTTCCCACCTATGATACTTTTTTTTCTTAAGGAAAGGAAGATTTTTCAGTTGTAGAAGTGGGAATTTCCTTGGCTACTTTAAGTCAACTGCTGCAATGTCTGCTAGTCAGATAATGAAATGTCAGTTTTGTATGTGAAGATTATTTGATGGATATTAACGATCTTTGAATGACAGATTTAGAGAACTGGATCACCACCTCACTGACTCCTTCCCTACAGAATCTTCCAGTCAGCCATTAGTCCACTAGAGTCATTTTTAGCAACTCAAAAGAGAAATTAGCACAGACTAGACCTCCATCTCTGTTGTCTTTCCAGCTGTTTTTGCTGTGAAAAAGCACTTGAGCAGTGATATTGTTAACAAAGGCAGAAACAAGTAATGAACCCTTTCCTCTATGCTTTAACATTGTGGAGCCTGAACAAGACTTTGAATAAGAATTGGAGTTGTTCATGTACTGACTACATGATCCTCAAAGGAAAACAACTATAAAAGACTTAAGATCTGTGATCAATGGAATGATCAGTAATGACTCCAAAAAGAATAATGATGAAACACGCGTCCCACCTCTCTGCAGAGAGGTCCGGGGCTAAAGGTACAAAATGAGACTCAGTATCTTCAGAGAGCCAATTGTGGATTGTTTTGTTTGGTCATACTCATTAGTTGCAACCAGAAAGAAAAGAGTGTCAATGAAATATTTTAAAATGTACATTTAAGTAAAAGAGCAGAAGGAAGTTCAGAAGAGGACAAGGACAAGCGGAGCAATGTTGCGGTGTTGCAACTACCACATTGTATTTAACATGTGTCTTCATAAATTCATATACTATCATCTTTTTTGTTCTTATTCATATATGGTGCTGTTCATATTTGTTGATATTTGCCAAGTGTATAAAAATAAAAAGAATATTTTAAAATGAAAATAGTTTTTTGTAAACCATAAAAAATTATTAAAAGAACAAAAATAAAGTACCTTGCTTCTGAGTCAGGAAGATGAGAGATTATTCTCTCAAAACACTGGTGAGCTCATGAGACTTCAGAGAATGACAATTTATGAACAGAACAAAATAAAGTCCAAATGATATACTGAACTGAGACAATGTCCTGCCAATTGAGACCATGAGCTAACTTGAATAGAATAGTTAAGAAATCAGTTTTTCCAGTTTTATAAGTCACAGGGGATACAGCGCTGTTATTGTAGCTGACAGAATCATCCATTCCACAGTCCACTGACCCTATAGAATGGTGAAAGCACAATGCTATCTATCTGCCAAATCTTGTTGCTATCTCTGAGTCTTTAGTGGGAATGACTCCAAGCAGTGCTATAGCCAAGAGACTGTTCTTTGAAGCCAAAGAATGTGAACTTCTTTCAGAGAAGACTGAGCACAGGCTGCTATACATTTTTTTTTTTAATTTTAAAGTACAATTTGCTAATGATTAACTCTAAGCACTATTATGTGCATTTAATTTTGTTTTCTCATCTTAAGGTATGCTGTTCCTTTAAGGCTCTTTTAATATGGAACAGTTATGATGAAAAGGGCAATTTTTTTTAATTTTGTCAAATAATTTTAGAAATTGCTTTTATAGACAAACATTTTGATAACTAATGGCAATAGAAAAATATTTGTTTTAACAAACATTGACGATTTGTGTATGAAGAAATGAAATTTTCAGGTGGGATTTAAACAATTTTAGACAAAAAAACGAAATATAGAGTAAATAAACAGACTCAGATCCCTTTGTGAACAATATAGAATTATGTCTCATTTGTGTGGAAATAGTTCAAAGTTATAAAGAGAAAGATCTTTCATTTATTTAAAAATGGAAAAAAAAATATGAGTTTAAAGAAGCACAGTTTCAAGGTCACCAAAGAAATGGAAACCTTGTTGAAATCTTCAGATTTCAGAGCTCCAAGCATTATGGATATCTACTTTATGTATTACTGGTTTATGACTAAAGAGGGTAAAACTATTTTTTAAAAAATGAGAATGCATAAATATTTGGAGGCTGAGATATAATTTTTAAAAGGATTATAAATTTGCACCTACTCAGGGGTGGAGAACCTGTGGCCTCCAGGTCACACGTAACCCTCTAGGTCCTCAAGTGTGATCCTTATTCAGTCAAAAAAGGCTGCATATGAAGACCTTTAGGACCACATGTGGCCTCAAGGCTGCAGGTTCCTCACTCCTGAAGGTGGTGTGGTGGATAAAGCATGGGGCTTGGAGTCAGGAAGATTCATATTTCTTGTCATTTTAAATGATTTTTAAATGAAAGAAGAGTCAGGAGCCTCTCATTTATTCCATTGGAGTACAAAGGAACCAGGTATAAGAACCTGACAGAATAACCTGATGAGAATTAGAGACAAAGTAGGGCTTTTGAAAAGCTCTGTTGTGTCTATGGCAATTAGAAGTAGTGTGTTGATTGAAGTCTTCAGTTAAATGATTCCTGATTGGTAAAGAGAGCACTTTCATTTGTCAAGAGCTACTGCCCTGCAGTGCCATCTGGGGTTCAAGAGAGGGGCTCATAAGGTCCTGTTGCTCTTACAGCCACTTCTGACTTGAGAAAAAAAAGCAGAGCTTTTGGTTGCCTTGGCTTAGCTCTGAGCTCTATTACTGTAAGCTCCGTTCTTGATAGACTACAGTATACGAGTAAGTGAATAATTGACTGGTTTGGTCTACATAACCCAGAGATAGCCAGTTTGACGAGTGTTGCAGTTCTCTGACTTGAAGGGAATTCATACTAAGAAGTGATGGTATATCACTTCTAAATGCTCTGTTGGAGTTAGGAAGAGAAGAGGATTTGCCCAGTGAAAGGTGAAAAAAGGACCAATGGTCAAGTAGTGAACAGAGGAGCAGTTTCCTGTTGTGATGATATTCCTAAGAAATGAATAACATTAAAGACTGTAATTTGGAATTATGAGTTACCCTAAACCCATGAATTTTCTGTACTCATGTGCTTCTCTAACAGGTTCCTTTATATGAGTGGCCACTCTTGACCATAAACAATACATGCATTCATGGAAGGGTATATAATCCAGGTATATGAATATGTAAATATATATACAAATATGAATCATATACCCTTCCATGAATAATACATATGTATATGGTTTGACTTTTTTATACTTTGATTTTTTTACTCCAGAAAGTTATTATTATTTCTTTTCTTTTAAGTAAAGAGAAATTTTTAAAATCTAAATTATATTACAGTGCATGACTGGTTATATAAATATCATACATTGTTTGGGTACATTCCACTGTGGATTGTTCTATAAATTTTCAAAAAGAACCATGCTAAATGGAGGCCCAAGAGGTAGAGGTCCGGGGAAATGTACCTCCTTTAAACAGGGTTGCCTCTCATATCCTTTTTTTTTTTTCCAATTATTCATTAACTTTTTAAAAAAATAACTTTTGTTTATTTTTAGTTTACATCATTCATTTCCATAAGATTTTGAGTTACAAATTTTTTCCCATCTTTCTCCTACCCACCACCCCCAAACAGCTATCCTACTGTATAACCCCTCCCCCAATATCCTCTCTCCTATGTCCTCCCTCTCACTCCTTTGACTTTCTGGTAGGGGGAGATGGATCTCCCTGCCCCAGTACCTGTATATCTTATTTCCCAGTTGCATGTAAGTAACAATTAATAATAATAATAATATAGGTTTCTTTGTACTCCAATATATAATTAATTATACACACACACATACACACACACACACACATATATATATTTGAACATTTGATTTTAAAACTTTAAATTCCAAATTCTTTCACTTCCTCCCTTGTCACCCACCCTTACTGGGAAGATAAGCAATAGGTTATACATGTTTAGTTACGCAAAACATTTCTGTAATGTATATATTGTGAAAGATTGACTATCCCTCCATCCTATCCCACCCCCCACTTGTCCTATTCTCTACTTTGTCCCTGTCCCTTTACAAAAGTGTGTGCTTCTAACTACCCTTCCCCCCAACCTGCCCTCCCCTCCATCAACCCCCCTCTCATCCCCTTACCCTCTACTCTCTTATAGGGAGATACCCAATTTAGAGTGTATGTTATTCCCTCCCTAAGCCAAATTCAATAAGAGTAAGGTTGACCTATTCCCTTTTGCCTTCCTGTTCTTCCCCTCCATTGTAACAGTTATCCCTTGCCTTTTCTGTATGAGATAATTTACCCCAATCTGTCTCTCCTCATCTCCTCTCATTATATTTCTATTTTACCTCTCAATTTCACCTTTTAAATATCATCCCTTCCTATTCAATTGATCTTGTTCCCTCTGTATATGTATACCTGTACACATACATACACACTCACATATGTATTCATATGCATATATACTTGTCTATATAGACATATATGTATGAATATGTACATACATATATACACATATATACATACATATACGTATACACACATATATTTATATTCCCTTCAAGTATCCTCATATTGAGAAAAGTTTCATAAGTTGCAATTATCATTTTTCCATATAGGCATGTAAATAGTTCAACTTTGATAAGTTCCTTATGATTTCTTTTCCCTGTTTACCTTCTCACGCTTCTTGTATGTGAATATTTTCTATTCAGCTCTGGTTTTTTCATCAAGAATACTTGAAAGTCCCCCAGCTCATTGAATGACTATATTTTCCCCTGAAACATTATACTCAGTTTTGCTGGGTAGGTGATTCTTGTTTTTAATCCTAGCTCCTTTGATCTCCAGAATATCATGTTCCAGGCCCTTTGATCCCTTAATGTAGAAGTTGCTAAATCCTGTGTTATCCTGATTGTGTTTCCACAATATTCAAATTGCTTCTTCTTGGCAGCTTGTAATATTTTCTCCTTGATCTGGGAACTCTGGAATTTGGCTATAACATTCTTAGGAGTTTTCTTTTTGGGATCTTTTTCAAGAGGTGATCAGTGAATTCTTTCAATTTCTATTTTACCTTCTGGTTCTAAGCTATTCGGGCAATTTTCCTTGAGAATTCCTTGAAGGATGATTTCAAGTTTTTTATTTTTTTGATCATGGCTTTCAGGTAGTCCAATAACTTTCAAATTATCTCTCCTGGATCTATTTTCCAGGTCAGTGGTTTTCCTAATGAGATATTTCACATTGCCTTCTATTTTTTCATTTGTTTAGATCTCTTTAATAGTATCTTGATTTCTCATAAAGTCAGTAGCTTCCATTTCCTCTAATCTAATTCTGAAGGAGTTACTGTCTTCAGTGAGCTTTTGAAATTCTTTTTCCATCTGGCAAATTTGGCTTTTTAAGGCATTCTTCTCCTCATTGGCTTTTTAGGTCTCTTTTGCCATTTGAGTTAGTCTATCTTTTAAGGTGTTATTTTCTTCAGTCAGGTTGTTGACTCTCATTTCATGATTTTCTTGCATCACTCTCATTTCTCTTCCCAATTTTCACTCCACTTCTCTTATTTGATTTTCAAAATTCTTCTTGAACTCCTCCATGGCCTGTAACCAATTCATATTTTCCTTGGAAGCTTTTGGTGCAGAAGTTCTGACTGTGTTGTCTTCTTCAATGCTTTGATCCTTTTTGTTCCCCAAAAAGGAATCTAAAGTTGGATGGCTGTTCTTGCTTTGCTTCTTTTGCTTGCTCATATTGCCAGTCAATTACTTGACTTTTGAGCTCTTTGCCACATTAGAACTCCAGGGGGGGAGCTTTGTCCTAAACCAGTGGGGTTTTCACAGCTGCCAGAGGTATTAGGAGGCTACTGTCTCTACAGCCCTCACCAGCTTTGGCTCACTGGTCACACAAATCAGGACCACCACCCAAGACTTCATCCAGATCCAGGCAGGTTAATACGAGAGTGCTTAGCCTCTGCATGGTCACTTGGCCTCCCTATGATCTGCAGGCCAGGAGCTCTGACTCAGCCACATGGAGGTGACTGCAGGAGCTGCTTCTACCACTTCTGGCTCTGGGGGCAGAGGGATGGATCTGCTCCTCTGTTGCTCCCCCTCCCCCCAGATCCAGCTGAGTTGCACTGACCTTTTACTTTGTCTTTGGCATTGATGGGTTGATAATTCTGGAAACCACTACAGCTGCTGATGATCCACTCTCCCAAATGCTCTAGCCATGGCTGTTTGGGGCCACCCTGGGGCTAAAACCACAGGCTCATGCGGGGCTGGGCTCTGCTCCCAGCGTGTTGTGATGGACCCTTCCTGAAAGCCTGCTGGGCTGCCTTCAGTGAGAGATTTGTTTCTCACTATCACTTTGTGGGTTCTGTAGTTCTAAAATTTGTTTAGATTCATATTTTATAGGAATTTGAGGTGGTTATGGTGGGAGCCACAGAGTTTTCCTGCTTCTATGCCACCATTTTGACTCTGGCCCTATTCATTAACTCTGCCTCTCATATCCTGCTGGTTTGAGGCCAACCATGTGCTGGTGATCTATCTCTGGGCACCCAGATCATTAGTGAGTGTTTACCCACCTTTAACAAGGAAAGGTACATGTGCAATTATACCCCACTTTTCCCCATTATATTGTGGGAGGTGTGTGTGTGTGTGTGTGTGTGTGTGTGTATGTGATCTATGCCAATGGACAATGTCACTTCTGCTATTACATTAGTAATATTAGTAATTAGTTATTAATTAGTAATACCCATTGGGGAATGTTATTTTATAAACATTAGCTAATTGCATTTTAAAGTTTTAAGGTGTATTACAAATCAGTTCTTAATAATTTCAAATAAGCAATTTCATGTTTCCATTGATTAAAAATGTGTTTTTGTAGGTGTGTTCTTGCAAGGATAAATTCCTGGTCTTAGTTTTTTGAAGTATGAATTCCTCTGTTCAACAATTTCTTCATCATTTCACTTTCCATAGAAAAGAAACCATAGCTTTGGAGGCTGATGAGAAAAATGACTTACATTTCCTGGTTTGTAGTGAATCTGGTTGGCTGGAGTCTTTTTACACTGATTTTTCTCTACAGCAGAGAACTCATTTCCACCAGAGATACAAAGATCAGAGTAATGAAAGCAAATCTCTTAAACTAAAGCAAGAGCAGGATTGTTCTAAACTATTCATTGTAGTTCTGTTTCTCTCATTGATACGGTTCATCAGTTTAAAAAGAAAAAAAATTGCTGGGATATAGAGTGATTTTGATAGCTTTGGCAATAGAAGGAAAAACAGGTTTTCTGTATATGAACCTTGTGGCTTATATATTTTAGTAGAGATTTGGAAAGTATTTACTTTGCTTAGTCTACCATGCTGATTCCTCCCAGGGTTTTGATATTCAGTACCCATAGCAATAAACCTTTTCTTCTCTATATCTTTTATTATAAACATTTGTATGTTGAAAGCAGACTTGGAAAGAAATTCTTGCTCACACTCCTATGACACTAAAGCTTGAGAACCAGTCAAGTGCATTACTTTTCTACTTCATATGAATGCCAAAATTTAGTGAGCATGGGTATTGCTGGTATATAATGAAGCATGGGTATTGCTGGTATATAGTGAAGCATGGATATTGCTGGTAAATAGGTATTCAATTTCTAAAATACCTGCTATCTTTCTTGAGTGGCTTATTGTCACTTCTTATCCCATATTTGATATATTTTATATCAGTGAAAATTCTCCACTATCTCAAAAGAAGTGAGTTCTTAGGTGTAACAGCAAGCACCCTAGCACACCTAGGACAGCTGCTAGCACAGGTTCTTTGATCTGCTTTTCTAAAGAAAAGCAACTCAAAAGGGGTCAATGATCTTACTTTAATCAAATACATATATGTATATGTATGTATACATACACACACAAAATTCACTTAGTTTAGGGGAAAATGTCAGCACCCTGAACTTCAGAAAGTACGAACAGAAATTAAAAGCAGACAAAAAATACAGAGAGAGAGAAATAACAGAATTCAACAGACAAAGAGACAAGGCTTCTAGCTGTCCAATCATTACATACACACAGTTAGTTGCCAGAGAGGGAAGCATCAATATCTGGCTTTTCAAAGCCAGGGGACTGAATGGCTGCTCAGAGTATCCTGTGGCCAAATCACACAACTCTTCTCATAAGTGAGCCTCAAAGCAAAATCTCATCTCAGGGTATACATACATACATACATACATACATACATACATACATACATACATACATACATACATATATAGCCTTCTCCAGGGTCAGAGAACATCACAACCTTTGTGACCCACTGCTTAATTGCAAAGTAACAAAAGGTATGCCTTCCTGAAAAATAAGCCTTCCCTAAGCAAGCTTCTCTTGTTGGGCTCCAGGTGAGGCCCATTAAGGGGCAAGAAAGATCTTCTTTTTTTGGTCTTTATTTTTGGAGGAGGAAAGGCAGGGCAGTTGGGGTTAAGTGACTGGCTTAAGGTCACACAGCTAGTAAATATTAAGTGTCTGAGGCTGGATTTGAACTCAGGACTGACTCCAGGGTCAGTGCTCTACTCACTGCTCAACCTAGCTGCCCTGTCAGGAAAGATCTTCCAATTCCCTCACCATTACATTCATCCCCAAGACCTTTTGTGCCCATTACATAGGCAATTTGTATCTGTGTTGGCATTAACATTTCTCAAGTACTACATAACCCCTACAAAATAAATATGTCACATTTACAAGATACGCAACATGACAACTCATTACCAGAGTGGTCACTTGGCTTTAAATAAACACAAAGTACATAGCATTATAAATCCCTCAATCCAAAATAAAAATGTCTAAATAAAGTTCTCTTGGGGATGTGTCCTTCCCCCCACAATGTCCTTGCAGGTTTATTCCTGGCACTCTCAGGTGCAGGCTCTAATGAGCCAAGTTCCAATCTTAACACTGCTCCAGCCCTGCTTCCAAGTCCTGAGGTGTGGATGGACAACAAAGCCAGTAGGGTGGAGTCCTTGGGGGTCCACAGCACTTCCCTCCACTTACCACAGACAGCCTCCTCCTAGATCCCAGCGTGTCCTAAGGGCACACAAGAAAGCACATTCAGCACTCCTGCCTTGCTGAACGGTCCTTATCTTGCCCTGGGGGTGGATTCTGAGATCCTGATTCCCTCTCCTCTGGCAGGAGGCAACCACTTTTGGCTTCTGCCATAGCCCTGATGCAGGCAGCTCTCCCGTTCCCACTTTCACATCCCTAAAGTTGGCACACTGGCACTTCTCTGCTCCTGCTCCATTGCTCCATAGAATCACAGCTACCTCAATTGGGAAACAAACAATTATCTTATCCCACATACTTTTCTTTTAGTTTGCAGATCCTGTCTGACTACACCATTTGTATCAGCAAGTACCCTAGCATACCCAGGATGGCTGCTAGCACAGGTTCTTAGATCTGCTTTTCTAAAGGAAAGCAACTCAAAAGGGGTTAACAATCTTTCTTTAATCAAACACACACATGCACACACACACACACACACACACACACACACACACACATATATATATATACACATGCACATATACACAAGTATGTATATGCATATGTGTATGCGTATGTGCATGTGCATATGTATGTATATGTATATATGTATATGTATATGTCATTCACTTAATTCAGGGGAAAACGTCAGCACCTTAATTTCAGAAAATGCAAACAGAAATTACAAGCAAACAAAAAATACACAGAGAGAAAATAACACAATTCAACAGACCAGCAGACAAGGCTTCTAGCTGTCTGATCACTAAATATATACAGTTAGTTGTCAGAGAGGGAAGCACCAATATCTGGGTTTTCAAAGCCAGGGGGCTAACAGCTACCCAGAGTCACATCTAGCCAAGTCACACAACTCTTTCCATAAGTGAGCCCCAAAGCAAAATCTTACCTCAGCATGTATGTGTGTGTGTGTGTGTGTGTGTGTGTGTGTGTGTGTGTGTGTGTATCACAACCTTTGTGACCTACTTCCTAATTACAAAGTAACAAAAAGTGTGCCTTCCTGAAAAACAAGCCTCCCTTAAACAAGCTTCTCTTGTTGGGCTCCAACTGAGGCCCATTAAGGGTCAGGGAAGATATTTAATTTTTTTTGCCGTTACATTAGGTGGTAGAAGAATTCCTTCTAGAGGATTAGGATTAATCAGATAATCAGGATAAATAACTTGAAGGAAGGTAGACTGAGCACACCTAATTAAAAAAAATTGCAAAACCCTATTAATGTCATTTTTAAAACCACAGTCAATTCTTGATATGTTATCATCCCCTCTATTCCCAATTTAATCCAGAATCACAACTTCCTCCATGTCTTTGAAAACAGATTCATGACTTACTGTTAACAAAAATGTTTATTTCCTTATAACCAAGTTTCTTATAATGGACCTCTCCAAACTTTGTTCTGTTGGTTCTTAGATTATAGACACACAATGTTATGGGTTACGGTGGCCAATTTTCAGAAGCTGAAAGGATAATCAGCAGTCTTTTCTGACCATTCTCCAACATTTAGTAGCAAATACTCTCTAAACACATGGTCATATACTCAATATTACCACTGCAACACTAAAAAGTGAAAGATGAGATCAATACACAGTGCATTTCTATTCAAATGAGGTTCATTGGAGGGTATGGAATAACAGGATAGATCTTGAATGAACAACAAATTCATGGAACATAATTGCTATCAGGACCTTTTCAGTTTTTCTAAAAATTAAGTGTATTCCTTTGGGTCTGTACAATTCCTGTCCTCACATCAGCTCTTGATCATTAAGATAAGCTACGTGATGATCTTTGGAAACAATCTGAGATTGGATTGCCCTCTCACATATTGAGACAAAAAGTCTTGCTTCTGATTCCATATGAGTAAAGTGTAACTCAATCTATGCTTTGGAAAGTTTGGGGTACTTATTCAACATGCAGGTGGCCAAACTCGTGGCTGTTTTTTTCTGAATGATAATTTTTTAAAAATGCTTGGTTCTTTGACACACAGGGCATCCTACACAATTAGGCTTCTCACAATTAGGATAAAGGAGGGACTATTAGAGAAGTGGATAGAATAAGGAAGGGAAAGGTAAAGGAAGAAAATAAGGTAACAGGGATAGGGTAAAAAGACATGCTGAGAAGGACAATAGTGAGTAAAAATAAGATGCAGGGAAATTTGCATATAGCAATTGTGACTGGGAATGTGAATGGGATGAACTCACTAATAAATGGAAATGGACAGTAGAATGGATTAAAAATCAGAATCCAACAATATGTTGTTTACAAGAAACACATTTAAGAATGAGAAATACAGAGTTGAAATGGAAGGTTGGAATAGAATTTAATTATTCTTTAGCTGATGCAAAAAGGGCCAGAGCAGAATACTTGTAGAATGTTATAGACAGGAAAAACAACAGGAAAAACTCAAAAACAACAACAGAAAAACTGTTAGTAATATGTTATTGTAATATGTGATTATTTTAATATACAACATATGAATATTTTAACATAATGTATAAATATTATGTTTTGCAATACTATTATAATAAGTTACAACATGCTTTAAAGAAAACAACTTACAACAAGAAAGCAAAGAAGTTACAACACACTATACAATAGAGTATACCAAGCATTTCCTCTGCTGAAGAACTAGAGCTACTAAATCAGTGGTTCTCAACCTTTCTAATGCCGTGACCCTTTAAAACTTGTATGTGGGCATATCTGCCTGGAGACGGATAGAGGAGTGGTGTCTCGGGTCCTAACACCATCGGAAATATGTGTTTTCCTATGGTCTTAGGTGACCCCATTCGACTCCCAAAGGGGTCATGACCCACAAGTTGGAACCACTGTACTAAATAAAGGGAACTAATTCCACACTAAGGATCACTTCAACAGATTGCAGTCCTGTTTTAGTCAATGATCTATGCATCAGTGTTTCCTAACATGGTGAAGTAGGTTACAACAGTCATATGGGACACCAGACAAGAAAAATCACTTAGAAAACAAAGTCATCGGGTCTATATTTGAAGTTTTTTTTTTTTAATTTAGGTAGGTTCTCAAGAGTTTATGCTCTACAATTGAGAACTCCTAGGTCATCTTCATGCCATGGTAAGTCATTAGAGAAAAACTATTGAGAAGATTATCATGGAGAGACCCATGTGAAATATAATGCAAATTTTCTTTATATTTTCTGATTCTTCATACCACTTACTCTACTTTTGTTATGCCAGCCTCACTCCTATTCCCAGTACTCTGAACATCAAACTGATTTCTAATCAATGTGTCATGATACTTTGGTGAATTGTGAAGTTGCACACAGTATGTTAAAGTATCTTGAGGTTCTGGATACTCCTTTGCCAGAGTCTTGCCAGGAAGATAGAGGGTGATCCATGTATGTATAAAGGATCAAAGGATCACATTTATAAGTAGGAACAGACTTTTGAAGACATGATATAGTTCACTCCACATTTTAAAGATAAGAAAACTCAGATTAAGAGAAAGGAAGAAATGTAGATCTAAGATTCAAATACATCTCCTCTGACTCCAAGTCTAATGTTCTTTCTACTACACCACACTGCACTCTAAGTTACAGCAAATACTCATGAATGCGTAGGAATGTGCTGAGAGACTAGGAAGTTAGAGCAGAGACTGATAAATAACTAAGTTGGATGACTGCATGGTAGGGTTAAGGGGATGCAGAACGAGCAGGCTTAGGTGAAGAAATCTTTTCCTTTCCCAAGTCCTTTGTGTTGACATGCCTATCATAGACTGCTACAGGTTGGGAATGAATGAAGGAAGGGGAGAGAGAAGGGAATAAGCATTTCTTAAGTGTCTGCTATGTATCAGAAACTATGCTAAGTGTTTTAAGAATATCATATGCAATCCTCATTGGTGATTTGAATGAATGAATAAAAAATTATTAAACACTTATTATGTGTCAAATAACTATGTTGAGTGCTGGGGATTGTAACGGCAAGCAAAGTGGGATTTTTTGCTGCTTTTCTTTTGGAGCTCAGTTTCCCAGTCTCAGGCTAAATTGTAAACGTCTGAAGGCCTTTAATCCCTGGTGATCCACAGCTGTGGCACATCATTAGGTGCTGAGATACTTTTGGGCATTAAGGCAGTTGGGCTCACTCCTGAGAACTCTTGATGTCCCGAAGGAGTGAAGAAGAAAATGAAGATGAAGAGAAGAGCGATTGAAGAAGAAGAAGAAGAAGAAGAAGAAGAGTGTTGAGAGAGCTGGCAGCAGCAGCGTCCAAGACTCAGTGAGGTGCAGAGACTCACAGCAGCGGTGGAGAAGTCTGGCTGACGGAGTCTCCTGGCTGTGAAAGTGAACTGAGCTGAAGGGCAGAGACCTGCCCACGGGAAGTAGCCTTAGCTCAAACCCCTTTAAGAGCTGGTAACGCCAATGGAGCTGGCAGCGCTGGTGATGTGTATAGATATTGTTTTTGCCCTGTTCAGCTTTGTTTCCCAGAGGAAGAAGCTACGGGCAGGAGCCCCTGCCCGGAGCCTACCGCCAGGCAGGAGCAAGGAGAGCTTGGAATGGAGCAGTCTGAACTGAGACAAGGATCAGGAGGGAAGAGCTGCCTGCCTGTGGACCCAGGTAAGAGCTGGGAGTGGGCAGCCCATGGAGGAGGAGCCATGGGGCCCGGAAGCCGGCCCGGAGGTAAGATGAAAGAAGACTTGACTTGAACACTGCTTGAATTGAGGAGATTGCAACTTGCTGTGACCTAGGGGTGGACAGTGTGGTATTTTCTGCTACCCCTAAAGGATGTGTTGTGCTAGGGAAGACCCTGGCCTAAAACCCTCTGATTGTATAAACAGGTATTTTGGGGATGCAATGATATATGCTGTGTGCCATGTTACATACTGAGTGTTATGATATATACATACATACATACACACATATATATAGTATGATATGTTTTGTTTAAGGCCATGTGGCCACTGTAGTAATTAGTTGTTATGTTGTTGTGAATTGTGAATGCTTTTAGTTTCTTGAATAAGGTTCAGTCTTGAATAAATGGAGTGTTTATTATACCTTGTGATTAGACCCTTAAAATTATTCCCAGCAGCAGCCCTCAGATGTACTGTCTTGATTGGCATTACAGGGACACGGACACAAATGGAAAGACAGTCCTGTACTCAAAGAGCTTACATTCTAATAGGAGGAGACAATATATGTAGACTTAGGGAGGACAATTATTTTGGTTTGGAAAGTTAGGATGATGAGTCAAGGCATAGGAGAAAATTGAATGTACCATGCTGATAAAAACCTACAAACACACACACACGCACACACACACACACACACACACACACACACACACACATCCGAATAAGAGAAAAACTTTTAAAAAAGATTTTAAAAATCATGTGACAAAATGTGAGAATTAAAAATGCTAAATAAAAAATGAGAAGAAATAATGAAGAAAATAACCAATAGGAATAATACAATAGAAAAACAATTAATTGGAGCAGTTGATACCTAACTGAGCTAAGAGCAAAGGGTTCCCTTAGGGGTCAGAGCAAAAGAAATGCCTTAGCCTCCTCTGGACCCCATGAGTCTATTTTGTCATACAATCCACAAGACAATGTTTTTTGAGTTTTAACCCAAATGTATATGGGTGAGTTTTGGGGAAAGGCTGTTGATTTCCATATGATTCTAAGACTCTATTCTCTAAGGGAAGAATTCTACCTGTTCTATGATGGAGAAAGCAGTTTTACAGGGACCAGGCTTTTCCTATGAGGGAGAAAGCAATTTTTTGCCCTTTTTCTTCCTTTGTCTTTGGGTTGGGAAAGGCCTTTGCAAGCATCAAGACAAACAGTAACATATGAGAATTTCATAAAATGATGTCTTCTTGTTAAAATTGTATAACACTGAATTTGGGAGTGAATGTTATGTAACAGCTCCAACCCACCAACTAGTACCCAGGTTAGGATGAGGTCCTTGCCTTCTCCCTTTCTTCTCTGTGCTAAGTTGGATACCAAGTGTTATAACAAACTAGCCCTGAGCCTAGGTAAGACTAGGGCACTTAACTTCTTCCTCTTTCACTTAGGGTACTGATACTGTTGGTTCACAAATACAATCCTAGGATTGTATGAAAATTTCTCTGGGTTCCTGCAACACATAGGGAATTCAACTGGAGGTCTGAACTCTCCCCTCACTAGGATGAGTAGGTTAGCTTAGACAGAAAGCAAAAGAAACAGAAAAGGGTTCAAAGAGATGTGGGTCTCCCTAAAAGGGATTAAGCATTTGGGATTAGTTACTCAAAGTTTCAAGGCTAACAGGAAAATTTTAAGGACCTGTAATACATAAGAATATCATGCAAACTCTGAATTTATATCGCTATAAGGCAAGCAAGTCTAGATATGCTTAAAATAATGAACATGGATGAGTTCTCAAGTTGTGTTCTAAGTGAATTATCATGTGCCTGTATTCTAGGGATGCAAAATCTGTATTGATTTTATTTGTTTCCATACCCATAGTGGTATAGTAGAGCAGATATCACTATATAAACATTCAACCAGGCAAAGGTTATCTCAAAGAAACTGTTCTAACCTATGAAGGAAATACACCTGAAAACTGTCCAATTACAGTATGGAATGAAAGAAAAAACAATACTGATTTTCCTACAGTAGATCCTCATAAATTCATAGGACATCCAAATATATCTTAGATAAAACCCTCACAGGGTAGTATCCCCTTCAGAATGCTTTCCTCAATTTTCACTTTCACTGGCAAAGTGGGATCCTAGGGGACAACTACAGTTTCAGGTCCTAGGAGTAACCTTAAGGGTATGCATTATCAACTTCTAAACATAATTAGCTCTTAGCAAAATCTCTTATCAAGATGATGTAGAATTAATAGTCTGAGGAGTTTTTTCTTTAAAGTGTATTGAAACCATCCTGGAGACTTAAGTTAGCATAGGGGAACTAAGACTCAGTTATAGCTGCCTGGTAGCTTAGGTAAAACAAAAACAAAAACAGGATGTGAAGAGTAAGCAACAACTTCTCAGGTTTCTGACTGGAAGACCATCATGGGCAAGACAGAGGCAGGGAAGCTAAGCCCAACTGAACCAATGTTGTGTCCTTGCTGAAAATCCTGCTTATCTTGTGGCTAAGTAAACACCTTTTTATTGTCAGATGCTCTACAAGAATCTCATCCATTCCAATTGGCCTGAGTCATGCCTGACCTACTACGTTTGGCCTTAGCTGTGGCAGTAGGGGGTTGGAATAGAAGTCTGAAGTGAGGGAAAGGCAAAGTCAAAGAAGATAAGACTTTGAGGTGTTTATTGTTGCTGTGGTGATGCTTCTAGCAGTGTTGACTACTTACCAGGAAACGTGCCCCATTGCCCATTGGAAAGTTAGCATGATGAGTTGAGGCATAGGAGAAAATTGGTTGTACTATGCTGATAAAAACCTACAAACACACACACACATCCAAATAAGAGAAAAACTTTTAAAAAGATTTTAAAAATCATGTGACAAAATGTGAGAGTTAGAAATGCTAATAAAAATGAGAGCAAATAATGAAGAAAATAACCAATAGGGTTTAGGACGCAAAGTCTGAGCACTCTGCAGGTAGATACAATTGTGAATTTGTCATGTTCTTAAGGCCTGTATCCTGAACACGAGAAATGCCACAAACCGTCATTGTTTGACTTTCTGTATTTTGGTATTTGCAGGTGATAGTGATCTTGAGGCCCACCTCAAGATGGTGGACCTGTGGCAGGACTGGGCCATTCCTAAAGACTGAAATTTGGGGATTTTTTCTTAAAGCTGCTAAATGAATTGCTTAGGACATTTTATATAGTATCTGGGTAGCTAGCTTTCTGACTCTTCAATGTGAGGAACTATGGGAGACACTCGAAAGGACAATACTTTATCTTCTCTGGGAAATCAGAACTTTTCTGGAGCTAGAGATATGGACAAATGTACTAAACATACCCCAACTGATTTGCAAAGGACAAAAATGCATCTGTTTATTAAGTTTAAAGGGAAGGATAGATTATACTCTTGTTTGAGGATTGTGAAATATAACTCCCCTACTCTCTATTTAGGACAACTAGGGAAGAATGGGCAACGGGACCCTGCGTAGTAGACCCAGCACAAATTCTTTGGGTACCCTACTCCACCTTGGCAGAAATGGTAACTATTTGTAGATAGCAATTATAGCCCGTGAACTGACCTGAAAAAGTCTTGTGTGTGTGTGTGTGTGTGTGTGTGTGTGTCTCTCTCTGTCTAAGCATTGCTGAACAATCTTGAGCCGAGCAGGACATTCCTAGACTTGACTGAAATGTGAGATGCAACCTTATTTCTTATTTCTCTTGTATGTAGCTTGATTCATATATATATATATATATATATATATATATATATGTATGTATGTATGTATATATACATGTATGTATGTTTGCATTAGATTGTAAGCTCCTTGAGGGCAGGGACTATCTTTTACTTCACTTGATATCCCCAGCACTTAGCACAGTACCTGGCACATTTGTTGTTTAGACAATTCAGTTCTGTCTGACTCTGTGACCTCATTTGGTGTTTTCTTGGCAAAGATACTGGAATGGTTTACTATTTCTTTCTCCAACTCATTTTACAGGTGAGGAGCTGAGGCAAACAGGGTTAAGTGACTTCCCTAGGATCATACAGCTAGCAAGTGTCAGAGGCTAGATTTGAACTCACAAGGCTGAGTCTTTCTGATTTCAGGTCTAACACTTTATCCACTACACTACCTAGCTGCTCCTGCTACATAGTAGGCATTTAATGTTTACTGATGAATTAATTTATTGATTATGAGTTTGAGATAGCAAGAGTTTTTGGGTCCTTCAACTGGAGTTTATTGGCAAAATGAGGACTACTGATAGGAGGAGTTATCCATACTACGTATATCCAGAACATCTGGGATTGTTTGAACTACCCTATGTGCCCATTACAGGCTTTAACAACATGGTGGACCAGTGTGGAAAAGCAGTGCCTGTCACATTGCTCAGACTATCATTAAGTGGAGTGAGGAACAGAACTCAGAAGTCCCAGAAATAGGAGTGCCTGATACAAGAGGCTAGGGGGAACACTTATGAAAGCACTGGGTCCAGTAGAGGGTGGCACAATTTGGGCTCCAGTGGCAGCAGGCAGTTCCATGGGCCTCAGCAGAGTGGGCACTGGTATGGACAGATGCCAAGGTAAGTCTAGCATAGCCTTTGCTTATTATAATTTGGAATTGATGCAGACCTTCTACATTGCTGCCAGTGTAGCACCCAAATGGTCATTTTACCACTCCTTCCTAGAGAGGGCTTGGAGGACCAAGAGAAGAGGGTTGTTGTGAAGTGGTTTGCTTTCTAGTGATAGAGAGGAAATGAAACTACCCACTTTGCATGGACCAAGGAATGTGGTATCTCAGCAGAGGCCTCTAAAAGAACAATAACTTCATATTCCGGTTTCTAACTCTTAGGCTGGAAACTGAGTGAATGGTAGTATAGGAGATTCTTGGTACTGGAGCAGGTTGCATACCTAACTACAAATGACCCTCACCTATGATAAGGATTACTGACTCTACAAGAAGTGTCATGATCTGCAGGGCATCTTGATGTTCTTGCTGGCCTTCACAGCTTTATATCAGGAGATCTACTGTGAACTTTGAAGTGTGAGAATTGGTCTCTTTGCTAGGTCATTGCTGACAGAAGTAACTCAATGTTTGTCCACTGATTGACCTACCCTATGCACCAATAGCTTCCTATATACTCAATAACTGATTTAGTCAGCTTCATTTAGGAAAAAAAATGCAAAGCTCTCCTGAAAATAATCAGTTCTGCAAACTTCATCTAATCCATGAATGTAGCATTAGTAAAACTTTCTTTATCACAATGCCCTTGTGGTTGGTAAAGGCAGAGGAAGGAATGTCTTTATGCAATAATTTCTGCAGCTCACTTCTTGATTACCATGGATAGTATTCTCCCCCCATCCCTGTTGATTGATTGGCCCTAAAGTCCCCCATGCACTCAGACCCTACAGATCTGCCCAGTATCAACAATCAGATAGAAGTACAGAGAGTGAGAGGTGTGGTCTCACATCCTACTTTATGCCCTCCCATTCACTATGTCAGCTTGCCCAAGGAACTGAAAGATGGAACATTTGCATATCAAATAAGCTGTATGGCTTTTTATCCTTTCAGTATTCGCATTTCTTCTTAGTGCCTTGTCCATGATCTACTCACATGAAGATAGGGTGTCCCTCACCACATGGACCAGCATATTTAGATCCAAGACTTGGTCCTTTCAAAAAGAGGAGGTGCAACTTGGGAGATTTCTGGTCTTTATTCTCTTCTCTATTTGTTTACTCCTTCATGGAGCCTTCACATGGCTTATTGGGTTTTGGTTTTTTGTTGGTTTTTGTTTTGTTCTACTATTTTTCTGTTTCGGTTTATCTCTTCTTCCTCCTCTGCTGTCACACTAAGCTTCTCACATCCCTAAGGGCAGTGTTGGCTCCTTTTTCCTTAAAAGTTATTGACTTAATCAGCACAGGAGGACTAAGCTCCAGATAACTGACACAACTTCTTAGTGTCTCAGGGATAGAAATGCCAAGATGCAGGAAGTCAGCAGTTCCTCCCTCTAGCAGAGAAACACAGAGGCAGTGAATTTTCACCCAGAAGAATCAATGCCGTATCCTTGCTAAATGACCTCTTCCTGCTGTGAATATGCTTCCTCTATTATGGGTAAGAAGGCTTCTGTGCTAACTGTCTAATGTTCTGTTGTTCAGTCCTTTTAATC
The DNA here is from genome assembly GCA_028627135.1 of Pseudochirops cupreus. NCBI lineage: Eukaryota > Metazoa > Chordata > Mammalia > Diprotodontia > Pseudocheiridae > Pseudochirops > Pseudochirops cupreus. The sequence continues at coordinate 219,793,567 of CM053583.1, forward strand.
ATGTCCAACTCTTCATGACCTCATTTTTTGGGTTTTTCTTGGCAAAGATACTGGAATAGTTTGCCATTTCCTTCTCCTGTTCATTTTATATTTGAGGAATTGAGGGAAACAGGGTAAAGTGACTTGCCCAGGGTCACACAGCTAAGTAAGTGTCCGAGGCCAGGTTTGAACCCAAGAAGATGACTCTTCCTAACTTAAGGTCCAGCATTCTGTCCATTGCACAACCTGGCTGCCCCCATCTAATGTTCTATTAGTCTCACTTCATTCCAATCTTGACTCAGAACTGTCTTTAGTCAGGTCTGGCTTACTACAGATGGCACAGCAAAAACAGGAGCTATAAAGCATTCCCCACATAAATGTGAGGCAGAGTCTCCCATAAATACACAGTTTGTAGAGAAATGATGGGCTTAACTTTAGAGTACGATTGATAGTGTAGCACATATAGAAAACACATGTCAAGGCAGCTCACAACCCTGAAATCACAAGGCCTAGAAGTCCTTTCTCTCTTTATGTGATTATTTCTGTCAGCTCAACTCTTGGTTGTTAGGGCTAACTCTCTCAGATTCAGAGCTCGCTCTCTTCTTTGCTGCCAGGAATCCTGCTCTTAGAAATTGCTTCCACCTTGGAGTGATTATCAATCTGTGTTTCTCTGGCAGGCACGTCTCTGCAACCTGCTGGATGCGTTTTCCAAATGACAAATTCTAGAACTTTTGGGAGGCATGTCTCTTACTGGTTGAGTTGATCTGCTTTAAAGTGACATGGATGACAAGGGAGAGAAGAAAAACATTTTCCTACACACACACACACACCCACACACACACACCCTACTGCCTCGCCCCCCCAATACACACTCTCTTGCTACTACCCTCTTGAATAGGTGCTAGAGTCTTCTCCACAGTTGCCTAGACTTATGAATTCTCTCCAGCCCTTAGTTATTTAAAGTCTTTCAAAGGCATGTCCAGTTTTTGAAAAGGTGTGTCTAAATTGCATCAGAGATAGGAAGCAACACTTCATAAAAGAATCTTGGATGTGGTCCCCAATTCACAATTAGTTTGATACCTTCTGACCATATTTAAAAGCTCATCATCTATGGCTAAACCCTGTAACTAAATCAACTGTGTACGTATATATAATCACACCTCCCAACCTAATGTCACAATTAATATTTATAGAGCAGTTTACTTGAAATGGTCTTACTTGACCTTCCCAACAACCTGAAGGCAGGTGTTATTAGCTCCATTTACACATGAGAAAACCAAGAATTAGAGAAGTTAAGTGATTTGCCAGGTCAATAAATGGTAGAGGCAGGAATCAAATTCAAGACTTCCTCAAGCCAAAATTAGCAACTTCTTCACTGTATAATATACCATTTCTTGAAACCAAGAGGGAGAGAACTCTAACTCAAAGGTCCTAAACTTTCTTGAGTCATAGTGTCCTTACTGTCTCGATATTTTTCTCGTAGCCAAGAAATAGCTAACAATTCTGAACTAATAATTATATTTAAACAACTTAATAAGCATTCATGTTCTAACAACATGGTGGACTTTTCAAAAAATACATATAAATTAAAAGAAAATATATTTATTTCATTCCGATATAATCACAATTACTTACTTATGGGATGTGTGTGCTAGTTGGACACTATATAACTTCTCAGACCTTGAAATCAGATTGGACACCACCGCCTTCATTTCCTAATTCACATTGATTTCTGTATGGTGCTTGCTTTTGTTCAACCTAACTTGGCAAAGACATGAAGTAAAAATGAAAGAAGAAGTACACAAAAATGTATCTCCAACATTTGAGAACTTCCTCTAACAGAGTGTATTGAGATCTAATGGCAAAACTGTGAGCCCCCTCTGAGTAGGAGTTCTCATAGTAACTGAAAGAAAGACAGATGTCAAGTATCCCAAAATTTGAAATATCTCCCTGGAGTTTGCTGTGAAACTGAAGTATACAGTTGTGGAACCATGACTCAAACCTGTCCACATTTAAAAAAAATATTTAAAAAATTACAATTAAGCCATGCCTAACACTATGTAAAAACCATTAGATCGTTGTATTGTCTAAATCTCTAAAGGTTCCAAAAAGTGCTGCAGAGAAAAAGGGAAGAAGAAAAGAAAATCAAACCAAACCAATGTCCCCAAACAAGAGAAGTTATGGGAAGAGAGCAGGACAAACCGAAGTGAAGCTCTTATCTTTTGTGAAAGGGAAATCCAACTTTGAGTATAATATATCTTTAGCTCTTCTCCCTTTTGTTGCTAAATAACCTCAAGAAACTCCTCTATAATTGGTGCCTCTATTTAGCTTGCTCTTGCTCTCTTCTTAACTGCAATCTGTCTCCAACCTCATTATTCAGTTGAAGCTACTCTCTCCAAAGTTAGCCATGATCTCTTAATTGCCTTACCTAATGTCTTTTACAAGGTTCTTTCGTGTCCACTTTTTTCCCAATAGTATGGTGACTTCATCAGATACCATGGAGTCAGCTATTATCTCTATGCAGGTGATCCTCAGATCGTCTTGTCCAGCCCTAACCTCTGTTCTGTCCTCTTTTCTTGCATCTCCACCTGTCTATTGGATATATTAACTGGATATCACATAGACATTTCAAATTGGACAACACTAAAATTCAAATAATTATCTTTCCTCCTCAAGTCCCACCCTCTTCCTAACTTTTCTGTGGCTGTTGATGGCACCACCACCTTCCTAGTCATCAAGCTCACAACCTAGGTGTCAGTCAGCCTGTGCTCCTCATTCTCATCCCCCCATCCAATTTGTTGACAAGTCCTTTTGAACCCACTTTCACATCCCTTGTACACACGTATCTTTCCTCTAATGCCACCATTTCGCCATTTCACCTCATCACCTCACATCTGGCCTATTAAACTAGCCTATTGGTGAGACTTCCTGCTTGAAGGCTCTCCTCACTCTGGTCATCTTACACTCATCTTCCCAAGCCTCAGACTGATCATATAACTTTCCTGTTCAATAAACTACTTTGATTGCCTCCATGATCAAATATAAAGTCTTCTGTTTGGCATTCTAAGTCTCTTGTAACTAGCACTTTACTACCTCTCCATTCTTCTTATTCCTTCTTATTTTCCATTTACTCTCAGATCCATTGTACTCTGGTCTCCTTGCTATTCCTTGCATAGGAACTCAATGCAGTTCTTTTAAAAGATATATACACACAAATATGTATATATATGTATAAAAACATATGCAAATGTATATACACAAACACACATATTTTTTCTTCTCCAAACAGCAAAAGCCTAGCTTCTCTTCCTTTCACTCCAATTGTCCCCACTTCCAGCTGAGAAGAAAAATTAAACCCATTCCAAATGCATCTAGTCAAACAAAACAAACGTTTGCTTTTGCCATGTTCAGAAAAAGATGTTTCATTCTGCACTCTGAGTCCTTCACTTTTCTATCAGGAGGTCGGTAACATGTTTCATTATTATTCCTCTGGAGTCCTGATAAGCATTCCTAAGCTGTTTGCCTTTTCCATGTTGCTGTCCTTGTATAAATTGTTCTCTTATTCTGTTTACTTTATTCTGCATCCGTTCCTATATATCTTCCCAGCTTTCTTTGAAACCATCACCTTCAGAATCATATCTTATAGCACAATAATGCTTCATCACGTTTATATACAGCCATTTCCCTATGTACATCACCCTCTTTGATTTCCATTCCTTACCACTCCAAAAATAGTTATAAATATTTCTCTATATCTTGAGAGTTTGTTTTGATTAGGACTAATCCCTCCCTTAATGTATCTTCCCTCTAATTATTCCTTTTCCCTTTTCCCTCCTTCATTGAATGAAATATATTTCTATACCCTACTCTGCATGTGTGCGTGTGTGTGTGTGTGTGTGTGTGTGTGTGTGTTTGTATGTGGGTGTGTAGGTGCATTCTTTCCTCCTTTGTCCAGTTCTGAAAACAGTGAGGTTCAAATCCCTCCTACCCCCTACTCCTTGTTTGTGTGGATGTTGACACTTGCGCACCCTGACTATGTGAAATAATTTTCTCTAGGTATTCTTTCCCTCCCCCTTAGCATATTCCTCTTTCCCTCTTTTCCCATTTGTCTCTTGGGGTTGCCAAGAGACAATAGAACCACTCCTAGGCCTTGCATGACTAGATTCCCTCTGTGATCCCTGATGATGACAGGGTTTAGGGGAGACACATGAATCATTTTCCCATTTCAGAATATTACTTATGAGGCTTGTAGGTAGCACAGTGGTTAGAATGACAGGCCTGGAGTCAGGAAGACTCATCTTCCTAAGTTCAAATCTGACCTCAGACACGTACTAGCTGTATGACCCTGGATAGGTCGTCTACCTCCTGTTTGCCTCCGTTTTCTCACCTATAAAATAAGCTGAACAAGGAAATGATAGACTGCTTCAGTATCTTCACCAAGAAAAGACATGACTGAAACAACATAAACATCTTTGTTTAGTCCCTTGTGGTTGTTTACTCATGTTTGCCTTTATGCATTTCTCTTACCTTTTGTGCTTGAACTTCAACGTTTCTATGCAGAATGCATTTTTTGTATTTAAAAATGTAAAAGCCTTTTTTAGCTCATAGACCACAGGTAGTGGCTCAGATTTGGCCCTTGGGCTATATTTTCTTCATCCCTGCTCTGTTTCATTTAAGATCCATTCCTCCCCACCCCTGCCCCAATGACTATGCTCCTTTATCTGTTGGGCAAGTTTTCTTGACTATAAGGCTATATCCTTTGCCTTTTCAAAAGTCATATTCCTGCTTCTCCTTTCCCTCACATTGGTGGTTGCTAACTTTTGTGTGTGTTTCTGATTGTGGCTCCTCGGTACCTGCATTCTTCATTTCTGGCTACATGCAATGTTTTTTCTTTATATTGGCAGCCCTGGATTTTGATTATAATGTTCCTGGGAGCTTTTACTTTGCATAGAAATTTTGAGGTTCAAATACAGGAGATAAAAAGAAACACAAGAAGGTGTACATGAATGAGCAATCATAAGATAAACAAGAATAAACTGCTCATGCTCTAAGATGAGAGATGATGCGTGTGACTCCTCTAAACCCTATCCTCATCAGAGGCTAATCTCCACTGAAGCTGAGTTCAGTCTGCCCCACGTAATCGTACTTGACTGGTCTACACTGAAGTGACCTCCCCTTCCTCTGAAGTATCACAGTTGCACACCTCAGATTCTTGCAGTTAATATTTTACTTCGATAATTAAATGTACTGGATAGAAAGCTGACCTCCAAGTCAGGAACTCGTTGTTGTTCAGTCACGTCAGTAGTCTCTGACTCTTTTGGGCTTTTCCTGGCAGAGATACTGGAAGGGTTCACCATTTCCTTCTCCAGCTCATTTTATGGATGAGGGAACTGAAGCAAACAGGGTTAAGTGACTTACCCAGGGTCGCACAACTAGCAAGTGTCTGAAGTCAGATTTGAGCTCAGGTTTTCCCAACTCCAGGCTCTTTATCTACTGTGTCACCTAGATGCCCTGAAATACCTGTCTCTGATTTTTACTTTATGCCCTGCTATGCTAACAACAACTTCTTGTTGCCCCAGGTTCAGTTGCTGAGACTAATTTGCAGAATGCTTTGGTAGAGGGAATTTCCTCACAAGGCTTTCTCTTTACTCTTGAAATAACATTAGTGTCCACTCCTCCAAACTATTTTTATCTTACATTTTTCTTTTTCAAATAAATTTTATTTATGTCTTTTGTATTTTTAAGATTGTTAAGACTTTCTTCAGTTAACTCTTTCTCCTCCTCCTCCCAGAGAGCTACCCCATATAACGAATGATAGTTTTAAAAGGAAAAAAGAGGGAAAAAATCCATTAAAACGATTAATACATTGTGAAATTCAGAAAATACGAGCAATGTACAATTCTTCTGAATTTCCTATGGGGCATTAGAACCATGCTTATTTGTAATTTTACAACATTCACTTTTGATTTTGTGTGTGGGGTTCATTTTGTTTACGTTGGTTTAGTCATTATATACATTATTTTCTTGGCTCTGTTCACTTTACTCTGCATCATTTAATATAAATGTTTCCATGCTTCTCTGTATTCATCACAGTGATCATTTCTTATAGCATAATATTGTTCCATTAAATTAACGTAGCAAACTGTTTAGTCATTTCCTAACCAATGGCTCTCTACTTTGTTTCTAATTATTTGTTAGGACAAAAAGTGTTTCTATAAGTATTTTGATGCATATGGGGGATTTTCTTCTTAAAAGTGGCCTCCTTGGGGTATAACCCAATAATGGAAACCTTGCGTCAAAGACTATGAACATTTTCATGATTTTATTTCAAAATTCCAAATTGTTTAAGTCAGGCCTGCACGACATATGGCCTGCAGGCCACTTTTGGCCCGCCAAAGGATTTTGGATTGTAGAGGCTGTAAAAGAAAGTAAAGATATAATGAGTGTTTTGTCCATGTGCTGCTTAACCCACCTTTCAGTAGTCACTATTGTGCCCATCATGCAATGGCCGCAGCACATTCTCTTCTGTTGGTCATGTTACCCGTGGCAATCAGCCATCACCAGTGTGTCTCTAGTCTAAGGTATCTGTGGCCAGAAGAAGTTTAGCCTGTTCTAATTTTGGCCCCCACCTACTGCCAAGTTTTCCAGGTCTGGTTTAAATGGTTGTACTAATTGACAGTTCCACTAACAATGTACAAGTGTATCGGTCTTCCCACAGTCTCTCCAAAGTTGACTGTTCAGGTTTTTTGTCATCTTTACCAATTTGCAGAGTGTGAGGTAAAATATTTCTGATTTTTATTTCTCTTACTATAGTTATTTACTAAATTCTTTCATATATGTGTGTAGATATGGATATAGATAGACGTATACATGTATATGTACACATACATACACACATGCACATATACACACACGCACATATATACACATATGTGCACACACGTACACACACGTACGTGCACACACATGCACACACACGCACACACACACGTACATATATACACACACGTACATATACATACATTCATGAGCAAACTGCTCGATTCTGAACATAGAATCCTGTTGCCCCTTTTGCATTTCTGCGTCTTTTGTAATGTAGATAATTTTTCCTTTATGAATTTAGATGCTGAGGCATTTAACATGTTTAATATTGATATTGTTTTCTTGTCTGGGCTTCCTTTCAGCATGTTATTTTCTTATCTCTTTTTATGTTTTGGATGTTTTTGCTTCACCTGATAAAATAATTTCATGCCTGCTTTTTAAAATTCACTTGATACATGGTAAGTTTTATTCCAGCCTATCATTTTTCCTCTCCTTTCATACAAGTTGTTTTGTTTTTAAACGTTTTTTTTTTTGACTTTTTTTGGAGGGGGGAAGCTGGGGCAATTAGGGTTAAGTGACTTGCCCAAGGTCACTCAGCTAGTAAGTGTTTGAGGCCAAATTTGAACTCAGGTCCTCCTGACTCCAGGGTGGGTGCTGTATTCACTGCGCCACCTAGCCGCCCCAAACTTTCTTTTTCTTAAAAAAAATTTTCCCTTCTTTTCTTTATTATTTCTCCTCTCCTTTAAAAACTCTCTTCTAGACTTTTATTCTTTGATTCATGACTTTTATGCTTATTTATTCTTTATTTCTCTATATTTCTCATGGAATGAAAACTTCTGAGGTGCCTATTTTGAGTTACTTCTTCAAAATAGTTTCTATCTATTGCCTCAAAAATCTTACCCTTGGGGGCAGCTAGGTGGAGCAGTGAGTAGAGCACTGGCCCTGGAGTCAGGAGAACCTGAGTTCAAATCCAGCCTCAGACACTTGACACACTTACCAGCCGTGTGACTTTGGGCAAGTCATTTAACCCCAATTGCCCTCCAAAAAGCAAAAAAAAAAAATCTTATCCTCACTTCCCACTTTTTGTATTATTTCACCCTCTTTTAAAAATACCAATTCTTGCAAGTAGTAGTGAGGATAGAAATATTCTTCCAGGTAGCTTTCCTGTGCCCATTGTGTGAAATTCTTTACTATTCTTTGTCTTACCTGTGATCTGTTTCCTCCCATTTGCCATGAATCTCCCCTCTGCATTCATGCCTTCCCACCCTTTGGGTGCCATTTGCCTCCAGAAGCTCAGATTCCCTTGCCACTGAGGCAGGATAAGCAGTCTCTCTAAGCACAAACTTTGTTCCGCATAGGACCCTCATCTCCCATTACTAAATGTCTCTTTTCCTTCATGGGAATACTCTTCAGGGGGACCCTTTCCTACTTCTGAAATCAGACTTCCCTTTTTTTCCCCCTTGTTTCAATTCCTTCCTTTGCCTCCTCATGCCTTCTCCTGTAGGCCCTTTATTTCCTGAGAGGTTACACACCTCACCTTCTCTTCACTGTTAACCATTGGTTTGATTAGTGTACATCACATGTTCTTCCTCCCCTCACTCCATTAATATGTCCTCTCACTCTGCAGTTTAGCATCACAAAAACATGGTTTCACTTGCAGGCTGGATATCGTGAGATCTAGTCCGTGACGTTTCTGGCCTATCCTTCCTCCATCACTTGTATGTAACTTGTCCACCCTTGTCTCCTCTTCCTTTTAGAGAAGAAATCTCATAATGTTATTTTTGTCGTGTTGTTGTTTTATTGTTAACGCTAGAGGGGTTTTTCTCTTTTTACAATTTTTTCTTTCCCTAGGGTAATTTCTTTTGTTATCTGCACCTTCCTTGATTACTGGATGTGCTTGACTTTGAGGTGGAATTTTTTGGGGACCCAAGAGAGTCCTCACTCATCGATCTGGCTTCTTAAGGTTGAGGTCAGATAATAGGAGTAAGGAGTCAACTAAGAGTGAAGCAACGAGCCATTTATTCTGGGGTAGCTAGATTGCAAGAGGGAAGGCAATCTTATACAGTATACAATATTTTAAGGCAACATTGATAAACTAAACACTATTCAAAGTAACATTGTATGAAGCAAAGAAAAGAAAGGTTGTTCATAAAAGACAGGTGGTTATACAAAAAGAATCATATACCTGTTGGAGAAAAATGTGTATTCTAAGCTACAAAAAATAGATAAGGAAGTTATCCTCTGAATAGAGTTGGTCTCCCCAAATCAAAGAAATCTGTGTGTTGGGCCAAACGGAGAACTTTCTCAGGACTCTGAAAGCCTCCTCAGCAGCAAAGTATTTTGGTATTGATAAGAGGGTGGAATGAAACATTGAAGGACACTAACTCCTGCAGCTGGTGTTCAGTTCGCTAGGGGTCATTTATGGCAAAAATGACTCAGAGAGAGCTAGATGGAGTCAGTAGGCCTTGAAACAAAACTGTTTCTAAGTATGTGTGTGTTGCGGGGCAGGGGAGTGGGAAAGGGGGTTGTGTTACACAAACATGTCAGGGAAATTCATGGTACTATACAAGAGGATTCTGGTAATGGATATTAAGGAAAGGGCAGTTAGGGTTTACTTGCTGGAAGCTCCCAACCTCAGGAAATTTGCTGATTGTCAGTCTCTGGGGCTTATGGGGGGCTGGTAATTTTGTCCATTTTTCTTGAATTTCTGTCATCTGGGGTATTTGCAAAGCAAATAATTGGTTCAAGTCTGGTTTTCTCTGTAGAAATACTTCAAATGTCTCCTGGGGGGGGGGGGGGGAGACATTCATCTTTTTTCTTTAATGGTTAAGTCAGGTTTTTAGTGTATGTCACCTTGGATTGCATGTTGAGTTCCAGTCTGTGTCTTGGATTTTTCAGCATAGGCTTTTTATTGGGGGAGGGGGGACAAAGGGGGGTTGTTTTGTTTTTGTTTTTCTTTGGAGTTGATCTATGAATAATTCTGATTGGTACCTTACTTTCTGCATTCCTAAGTTCTGGGCAGGTGTGTGTGTGTGTGTGTGTGTGTGTGTGTGTGTGTGTGTGTGTGTGTGTGTGTGATGGTGTTCAGGTTTTTTGACTTGTGTTCTTCTAGGAGACTTTTTATCCTTGAGTTGTCTCTATGTTTCCTATCTTCAAGATCAGCATGTTTTGTTTGTATGAACAACATGTTTTCTTTTAACATTATTGCTTTTTGCTTCTCTTCTTCCAGATTTCCCTTCACTTTTGTGTATTTGCACGCCCAATCTGTTATCTGGTGAAAATTGCTAGATTGGATTAAGGTTTTTCTATTCCGCTACACAGACCATAAATTCTGCTTCACAATTTTTAGTTGTCTGTTAAACCACTCAGGAACATCTTGTTATGGTTCCATGTTGTGTTGGGAATCCAAAGGGCCCTTGCTACATAAGCCATTGATTAGTTTTCCTTTGTCTTGTAGTATTTATTTGTATGTATCTGGACTTATTTGTATGATCTAGAGGCAGATTATTCCTTCTCTTTGTAGTATACCTGCTATTATATTTGATATCGATATCTATATCTATCTATCTATCTATCTATCTATCTATCTATCTATATCTGCTATTAAGCTGAATGTAAGCTTTCTCTGCTTATGCTCAAATACTTTGGGTTTTCTTTCTCTTGAGATCTTTGGTAATTTTAGTCTTTTTTCCTTATATTCCCCTGTTGTTCACTTTTTGACTCTCCGATGGTAATTTCCTGGGGAGCTGGGCTTCAAAGTTGTCTCAGCCTCCTCTACACTGGGCAGTTCACTTTTCACCAGCCCAAGAGGATTTCTGTGAGGATAGGATTGGTCCCAGGTGGATGCCAGTCACCTTTACTTCTGGCCTGCTGGATGCACACATATTCTGTTGTCTTCCTCCCGTCACCTCTATTTTTCAGCTCTCTCTGACTGCGTACTGCTGCAGCTTGGAGCTGCAATCTCAGCCAGACAAGCTTTTGTCTTTTGTTTTCCGGAGCAGGGAGGAGAGAGGATGCGTTCTCTTATAAGCCTGTAGATCGGCTTGTGTATCTCTTCCAGAGTGTGATGGCTGATAGTGCCAGGGGTATTTAGTGAGCATTTTAGGGTTTGTGGGTGAGCCTTCTTTTCTGTTGGTTTGTTGGACTGCTACTTCATTAGCAGTCTCGATATCTTGGACCACGGAAAGTGCCGAAATTACTTTATCACTTGTGTCTAATTTTGGCAAGTATTAAGAGGTTCTGAGGATTGGAGAAAACGTTTAGTTCTCCCTCTCAATGGTCATGTGACCCGAATTCTCCTAAATTTCCTCTCATATTTTTCAAAATTGCTTCAAGAACATCAATTTCTCTCCAAAAGGAATTTAAGCTTCTTGAAGGCAGAAACTCCATATCCTCTCTAATACTTTACATATAACAGGCACTCAATAAATAATAATCAGTAAGTATAAATTAGAAAAATAATTCTAATATTGAGATAGATCAACAAGACCCATATAACTTACAAACTAAAAAAGTCTCCTATATCTTTCAGCATGAAGTTCTCTTTTTTTTCCCCATAAAAAAATGTATCTGGGGGCAGCTGGGTGGTGCAGTGAAATAGAGCACCAGCCCTGGAGTCAGGAGGACCTGAGTTCAAGTGTGGCCTCAGACACTTAACACTAAACTAGCTGTGTGACCTTGGGCAAGTCACTTAACCCCAATTGCCCTGCCTTCCCCCCTCCAAAACAAAAAACAAAAAACCAAAAAAAACCCCATATCTGCTTTTCTTAAAGGTTAATGGAGTCTATATTCAGAATGTACTTCATTATTGATATTTGTGTCACTCATTTTTCTGAACTGGAGTCTTTAGAAGTGTAACACTACAAAGATATCCTCCCACTGGCAGTGCTACAGCTTCTTAAATATAGCAAATTCCCTACAATTTTCAAAGTGAAGCAAAGAGAATAAGATTAGAATCACATACACACAAAAGACCCCAGCATACACAATGTTCAACTTAAATTAAAGATTGGGCTTAATCCTTCCTGATTACTATAATTTTAAGCAGGCTATTTGATATTTTCCATTATTAGGAGATCCTTATGTTAACAAACTGTTTTGGCATGATTTATCTTTCATATCTATAATTTTCCTCTCATGGCTCCATTACTGTCATAATAGAAACTATTTTGAAATCATGGTTAGGTGAATTTTTAGACTATGTTCCTAGCATTTGCAGAACAAAAGTGTAAAAGGTAAAGAAATGATTAAATTTCCAACAAGCCAATTAGAAATACTGAGATATGCCCAGAGCAGCACTGTTTCTAAATCTTGGCACTCTTATTATCTGGTAAATGAATACATAGTGTTATGGTGATAAGAGACATGTCAAGCTTAGTTATCTTTTAAAGTACTCATCATTAGATCAGATGAAAACGAATCTGTATAAATTATATTTAGGCGCTACTGTCGCCCCCTCACTCTAGGATTTAGACATTTTATTAAAAGATCAGCAAGCCCAACTTGTTTTTATTACTCTGACTAAAACAACCAACTTTTTTTTTAACCAAAAAAGGGTTGTCTGAAAAAGATTTAATGGAAAAACAAACATTTTCTGACTTAAGAAATAGCTTATATATATAGACACAGCCTAAAGGAAATCATTGGTGTCATCTTAAAATATGAATTTGATTCAAATTGCTTTTATATTATAATCTTATTCATATTGGTACCCCTTCCAATGATACAAAGTGCACTTATGCTTGTCCATTATTTACAATCTTAGTTATATGTTCCCATGAATTTGGTGAGAAATATTATCTTGTAGTAGATAAAGAATTGACCTTAAAGTGAGTAAGAATTGAGGATCAAATCCTGCCTCTGACACATACAGCATGTGTGACTCTGGAAAACTTATTTATCTTCTCAGTGCTTTAGGCCAAAGGTGTCAAACACTGAGAGCTGGTCCACAATACTTCTGCCTAAAATAAATTAAAATGTAATTAATTGGGAAATAGCTGACAAAATAAATAAAGATGTAATTGTTGTTGTTTAGTTGTTTACTTCGTGACTTCATGACCCCATTTTGTTGGGGGTTTTGGTAAAGAAACTGAAGTGGTTTGCCATTTCCTTGTCCAGTTCATTTTACAGATGAGGAAACTGAGGCAAGCAGAGTTAAGTAACTTTCCTGAGGTCACACAGCTAGTGTCTGAGGGCAGATTTGAACTCAGATTTGAACCACTTTGCCCCCCCTTTTCCCTGTCAAATGGAGTACAACAGCGGTTCTCAACCTTTGGGGGTCGCCTAAGACCATCGGAAAACACATATTTATGATGGTCTTAGGAAACGAGACACTGCTCCTCTCTCCGTCTCCAGGCGGGTCCACCCACATGCAGATATGCCCACATGTGAGTATTAAAGGGTCGCGGCGTTAGGAAGATTGAGAACCACTGGACTAGAACACAGTGTTAATAAGGGGTTTTGTAAGGGATCTTTAGTAGTGTCTTCTCTGCCCCGTCCTCCATTTCTATTTAAATTTAAGATTACCAATATAAGGAATTCCCACCCTCTTTGCTGTTTATAATCTTAGAGAATTGCTCAGAGCACTGAGAGCTTGAATAACTTTCTCAGGGTCACAGGGACAAGTGGCTTCCAGGCTAGCTCTCAATACACTTAGCTATGATTGCCTCTCTTCCTCCTCCAGAAACTTGGATGTTCTTATAGTATCTTTAAGTGAGAAGAACTAAATTCACTAGAATCTTGGGGAGTGAAAACTTTCACCTTACGAACTTTAATTCTAATAGATCAGAAAGTCTCTCTGAATACTGAGAGGATTGAGAGGACTAAGTCAATTTCTTTTTGAGAAGTCTTGGAGAGTTAACTGTCTTTAGCTTCCACTTGCCCAATTCTAATTTTTAAGGAATTATTTTCTTCAGTGAGCTTTTGTACCTCCTTTTCCACTTTGCCAGTTCTACTTTTTTTCTTTGGAGGGAATCGGGATTAAGTGATTTGCCCAGCGTTATACAGCTATTTAAGTGTCTGAGGCCAGATTTGAACTCAAGTTCTCCAGACTCCAGGGCCAGTGCTTTATCCACTGTCCCACTTAGCTGCCCCTGCCAATTCTCTTTTTTGAAGAGTTCTTTAATTTGGTGAATTTTTTAGCATCTTTTTCCATTTGGCCTATTCTGTTTTTTAAGGTACTATTTTCTTCCATATTTTTTTATGCCTCCTTTACCAAGCTGTTGAATAATTTTTTTCATGTTTTTCTTGCATCACTCTCATTTCTTTTCACAATTTTTCCTCTACCTTTCTTATTTGATTAAAAAAAATCTTTTTGAGCTCTTTCATGATCTGAAACCAATTCACATTTTCTTTTGAGGCTTTGGATTTAGCAGTTTTGCTTTTGTCATCTTCTTCTGAGTTTGTGTTTTGATCTTCCCTGTCACCATAGTAACTATGGTGAGACTCTCTTTGTTGGTGCTGTTTGCTCATTTTTTCAGCCTATTGACTTTTTTTTTTGCACCCTATTGACTTTTAAATTTATTTTAAAGTTGGGCTCTACTCTTTGGATGGAGGGGACACTATCCCATGCTTCAGGTTTTTGTGCAGCTGTTCTCAGAGTTAGTTTTGGAGGTCTATAAGCTTTCAGTCCTTCCAAGATAGTATGATCTAAGGAGAGGTGTGTTTACTAATCTCCTGGCCTGTGCTTTGATCTGTGAGCAACCACAAACACTCTTTTCTGTGATCAGAATCTCCACAACATTGCAACCACAAGTTCTGGTGTACTAATGCTCTGCCTCACCTTGGGGCTATGATCCAGATCTGAGTATGGGTGATACAAAAGAGCCCTGCACCCAGTGCCAGCAAATAGACCCCTGCAATCTCTTTTTGACCAGTTGTCTGATCTCCTTACTCTGTTGGCTGAGAGTTCTGGTAGCAGTCTCTGCTGCTGCTGATTTAGTTGCCCCAGGGTCTGCTCCTGGTCTTCTGGGGTGCTACCTTTGCTGGGATAGCCCACACTCCACTCTCATTTTGGTGTGATAATCCTTTTCTGTCACCCTTGTAAGTTTGTCTTGGATTGAAAAATTGTTTCACCCCATCCTCTTGTGGGTTCTGCCACTCCAGAATTTGTTTTGAAGCATTATATAAAGTTTTTGGAGGGGAATTTGAGAGAACTCAGGTGAGTTTCTGGCTTTTATCCACCATCTTGATTTCACCTGTTCCCTCCCACCCTCTCTCCCATTATCTGTCTTGCAGAGTGAGTTTGAGAGAGAATAAGGTTGACCATCATCTTCAAGAGAATCTAGAGAGATCTTTTGAGAGGACTGGTTTTAATTTTTTCTGTGAAGACGTTTTATAGAAAAAAGGCATTCCTAATAAAGACTTTAACTGCCACAATGAAAGAACTGAATTATTGGAGTTTAATACCTATGTTTTGGAGTTAACAGCTGTAACCTGTGGTTAAACATGACTTTTATTGTGATCTTTCTCAAGCCTGGTTCATTCTCTCTTTCTCTCTTTCTCCTTTCCTCCCTCTCTCCCTCCCATACACTCACATATATGCATATACATATGTATGTATTTGCATAATGTATCTATTAATAAATTATATATCCAGTAACATTTATGTTTTCTTAGCCTGTTAGAACAGACTGAGAGAGGAAATAAAGCTTATTGGAAAAGAAATTACTCTGGTTTATATGAAATGGAGTGGGGACTTGGGAATAATTAATAGACAGGATTGCTTATGAATTTGTAGAAGTTCATAAGATAATATGGATTGTCTTTGAACCCAATATAATAATATAATTATAATAATATAATTAATAAGGAAACAAATATGTTGAGCAGAATGGGTGAATTTGTTTTTAAGAACATCTGAAAGGTGTTGCAACTTACACTGATATTAATCACTATGGGATTGTTACAGGTCAGTTAGTAAAAACCTTAGCGCTAAACCTGGCCATGCTTTCATTTAATAGCTTCTGATTAGTGATACAGAGATGAGCTATTAATTTCTGTTTGAAACTTTTCTTTTTTTTGAGCATGCACTTAATAACCACTAACAAACATAAATATTTCACTGTATAAAGAACAGAAAAAGAGGATTATACAAGAAAGTCTGAACTATTATGGGTAGTTTGCTTTTTAAAATTACGTATATAACTTATATCATGATAGTAAGAAATTTCCCCTACTTCTCTATGTTTTGGAATGTATCATTGATGTTTTTTCCATTCTTTTCCTTAGTTTTTTGTATTCATGTCATTACTCACCAATTTCCACCCAACATCTGTCCCCAAACAAAAGCCTTCTTTTCTAACAAGTAAGTAAAATCAAGCAAAACAAATTTATCTATTGGCCATGTCTGAGCATGTGTGTCCCATTTGCCAACTCTACATTGCTTGGTCAAGAGATAGTAAACATGCTTTATCACTGGGCTTCTGAAATCATGAGTGGTTGTTGTATCGGAAATCTCAAATCTTTTGAACTTGTTTTTCTTAACATTATTGTAGTCATAGTAAAAATTAATCTCCTAGTTCTCACTTTACTCTTCATCAATTCATATAATAGTAACAAGCTATGTTGCTATAAAAATGAAAGATCTTCAAGCAGCTATAATCCCCAGAATCTACCAGCTGGTGTCAGCTTTGGAACTGGCATTCCTGGGACTATTTTGTGAGGATTTCTAGGAGAGAGGAGGCAGAAGAAATCAGTTTGAATGAGATCAAGTTTGTGCTCCTTCATCTTGGGACCATGTGAACAAGCAAGAGTTGAGCAGGTGCCAGATGTCCAAATATTTATTTCTCTGCACTTCTCTCCTGAGATTCACACAGGCTGCTTCTACTTCCACAGGTGAATAGCTGTTCAAACAGAAACAGGACTGAAAAAAAAAACAACTTATGGAGACAATGACCTTGATGGTTGGTACACTCATCCAAGTGCCCTTCAGAGACAATCCCTGCCTTTGATCCAGGGAAGGAAACAATTCTCATTAACTGCCCAACTCTTCTAAGTGTTGTCCCGATCTCATTGAAGGGGATGAAGTTCAACGTAAAATATGTCCGTTTCTGCTCCTGTATTTAGCAGCATTATCACTGGTTTCTTAGACCTGAAGTGATATCACCTCTATTTTACTGGCTTTTCATTGCCATCACCTTATTCTCTTTTATATCAAAAGGAAATCTGAGAGTTACTAAACTTTTTTGATATTCAATGCTAGCAAAGGTAGAATTTTTGTAGAAGAAGTTTTGTGGATATAATTATAACAGGGATATGAGGAGAGCAACATGCCATATTAGCTTAAATCTCAGGGAGGTAGAAAAAATAGCGATTCCTTCCAGAAGTCACAAACACATTGGAGGCACATTTAGAGAGTACTCCTAAGGCAGCTCAAGTTTCTTAATCAAATATTTAAGTAGAATAAGACTTTAATAATATAAATGAACCATTAGACATAGAGATAAAGCCTGGAGGCAAAGCCAAGCCAAGGATCTAAAAAAAATGTTTCTTTACCATGTATATTTTACCTGTAACCTCCCATTGGTGTCCATATAGGTATTTATATGTGTTTTCTACCCACCCACCCTCCACCCCAGTCCTCAGCAATAACTTACCTGGCCCCAAGAAGCCTTATACATCTGGGTGGTGCTTTAGATAAGATCTCCCCTAAAATTTACATGCCTCTGTGGGTTTAGCTTTGATTAGACTCCTTTAATCCAAAACTTGTGGAAACTTCATTTTCTTGTATTTGTCATCAACTAGAAAGCCCCAAACAGTTCCTCATCTTCTTTTATTTGTCTGAATTACCATTTTCATAATCTCTTGTGGAATAATAACATTCCATTGCATTCATATACCATTGGTTTTAAAAATATTTTATTTTAATCAACTAAGATTCATCTCCTCTTCCACCTTAACCCTTTCCCTCAAATGAGAACATGAAAAAAACGAAAACTATCGCATACATATATAGTCTATCAAAATACATTTCTGTGTTGACCGCGTCCAAAAATAATTTTTTTTTCTTATTCTGCATTGAGTCCTTTACTTCTCTATCCGGAGGGTGGGTAGTATGTTTCATCATTAGCCCTCTGGAATTCTGGTTGATCATTATGCTTATAAAAGTTAAGCACAATAGTATTCCATTTATTGCATCACACACACACACACACACACACACACACACACATGTATACACACATCCATTCAACAATGTTGTGGGCTCTTTCTTAGATTTCTTTTCTTTGCCACCTCAAAAAGTTACAAATATTTTTGTATATCCTTAGAGTCTGTTTTGCTTGGGATTTATCATTCCCAATCTATCCCTCCCTCTGATTCCCTCTTCCTCTTTCTCTCCTTTCCCTTCTATTTTTCTGATGAGTGAAATAGATTTTTGTTCTGAGCTCTGTGTATATATTCTTCCTTCTAGTTCAGGTAAGAGTGAGGTTCAAGAGTCAGTCATTCACTCTCACCTTGTCTTCCTCCTTGTTATATACTCTGATAACATTAGATAATTTCCCCTAACATTCTTTCCCCTTTTCCCCTTCTTCCCCAGTGCATTCTTGACTCTTTCCATTCTCTTCCTGACTCTTTCCATTCTTTTCTTAAGATCATCACAACATAACAGAATCACTCCTATACCTTGTCCAATTGTACTCCCTCTATGAACCCTGATAATGATGGAGGTCAGAGAAGACACATATATCATCTCCCCATGTTTGAACAGAAGCAATTTATCTCCATTTTATCCTTTGTTCAGTCATCTTTACCTTTTTATGATTCTCTTCACTCCTGTGTTTGAATTTCAAAATTTCTCTGCAGCTCAGGTCTTTTCATCAAGAATGCTTGGAAATCTCCTATTTCTTTATTCTGTTTTCCTCCTCTAGTACCATATTCAGTTTTACTGGTTAAGTTATTCTTGACAGAAAGGCCATATTCTTTGTCTTTTAGAATATTGGATTGTAAGTTCTCCACTTCTCCTTGATCTATTCTCCAGGTTAGTTATTTTTGCTGTGGAGCACTTTATATTCTATATAATTTATGTTATAATAATATCAACTATTATATTAATATGTTATATATTTATTATATTATTTATATTTTTTCTGCATTTTGACTGTTTTAATACATTGGGTTGCCTCATGACATTATTGGCTTCTATTTGGTTTATTCTAATTTTCAGGGAGTTTGTTCTTGGACAAGATTTCTGTACTTTTGCCAGGCCGTAATTCCCTTCCAATTATTTCCTCCATATTCCCATTTCTTTTCCATTTTTTTTTAAAGCATTCTTATTCCATTTATAAAAACATTTTAACTTGAAAAAAGAAATTCTTGCTTCATCTCCCCTGGGGAGTTTGGGCCAAGCTGGGCTTCTTACTGGGGTATTGTGTTTGGAGGTGTTGAAGTCATCTTCTCTTGCATTTGTGTCTTGAGTATCCCTGCCCATTATGGTGTGGTTCTTGTTTTTTTGTTTATCCTTTTTTGCAGCTCACTTCCTGATTTTGGACTTGATGCCAAGGCTCATCTCTTCCATACTTCTAGGGAGAAGGCTTGTATGGTTCATTTGTTGCTTTCTTGTGACACTGAATGTCATGTTATTCTAAGATCTCAGGGACAGGTCAGGGATGCACAAGCTTTCAGTGTTTCCAAAAGGTTCTTATCCAGTCAAAGTCTATTTGTTGCCCCCCTGATTAAAACCTCTGGAAATTCTTTATCTACATTTGGGTCTGTGCACTAGTAGACTGCTGCTAGACTCAGCTTCTAATCAGCCACCTCTAATCAACTAGAAAACTTTGTTGGCTCAAAGTTAGGGAGAATTTTAGGTTCCACTCAGTCTGGGTTTCCTGCATTGGTTATTCATCTGCAGTCTGAGCTAGATGCTGGAAGTGAGACTCTGCTTTGCACCTGAGGTCTGAACAACACCACTGCTACCACAGCTGCTGGCCTCTGAACTTCCTTCTTTTTCTGTATACTGCTCAGTTCCTCCTTTTGCTCTGCCCTGGATCTGCAACTGAGAACTGGGTAGGAGGTGACAGAGTTGCCAGTTTGTAGCCATCCCCACTGTAGTGCCTCATGTGGGTCTGGGGATGTCCCTGTAGAATTCTAAGACCTCTTTTTGTGCTAGTACACAACCTCTCCCTCAGTATTCTTCAATATTCTTCTTTCCTTCTCTTTTTCTTTCTTACCTTCTTTTATGATCATCAATGTATGACAAAGCCATTTCCAGGCCCTCTGTCTTATGAAACTCTCTCTGTGACCCCTGATGGATTCTGAGGAGACACTGGTTTCATTTCACCGTTATAGAAAATAAACAGTTTTTCCTTCAGCCTATTATTGCTTGTTCATATTTATATTTTTAGAGTTTATTTTTTTAATGTTTCTCTTGATTCTTGTGTTTCAAAGTTTCTACTCAGATCTGATGTTTTCACTGAGGTAGCAAGATGGCACAGTAGACAGAGTGCTGTACCTGCAATTAGAAAGATCTGAGTTCAAATCCAGGCTCAGGTATTTATTAGTTGCATGACCCTCAGCAATTCATTTGAACTCTTAGTTTCCTCTTCTGTAAAATGGGGAGAGCACCAATCTGGATAAAATGAGATAACAGTTGCAAAACATTTTAAAAATTGAATGTATTTTATTTTCTCCCAATTACATGTTAAGACAATTTTAAAAAAAGTTTTGAGTCCCGAATTTCATCCCTCTCTTCCTTCTTCTTCACCTCCTCCCTCCGTGAGATGGTAAACAATCAGATATAGATTATAAATGTGCAATCATGTAAAACATTTCCATATCACTCGTTTTATACAAGACTCAAATAAAAGAAAAAGAAAGTGAAAAATAGTATGTCTCAGTCTGTATTCAAACAATATCAGTTCTTTCTCTGAAGGCAGATGGTGTCTTCATTGTCAGTACTTTTGGAATGTCTTGGATCATTGTGTTGCTAAGAATTGCTAAGTCATTCACAATTCTTCATCATACAATATTGCTGTTACTGTGCACAGTGTTCTCCTGGTTCTGTTCACTTCACTTTGTATCAGTTCATGTAAGTCTTTCCAGGTTTTTCTGAAATTATAGTACTCATCATTTCTTATAGTACAATAATATTCCATCACCATCCTTTACCACAGCTTGATTAGCAGTTCCCCAATTAATGGACATCTAATTAATTTCCCATTCTTAGTTACCACAAAAAGAGATGCTATAAATACCTTTGTACAAATAGGCCCTTTTCTCTTTTTTATATATGTCTTTGGAATATAGACTTAGTAGTGGTACGGCTAATATCATGTTGCTATCATCAACGTGATATTCACAGCACCAATGGTGACTGTGAATATGCCAACATAATTCTGAATAGCAAAATATAACAGACTTTCCATATAGAAGACAGAAGCTACAGCTTTTTTCGATACCAGAAAGCCAGATCCCAACATCAGAAAACTGAATTCATCATAGCAACAAAGAAATCTATGTATAATAACACTGCAGAGAGCAACACCATTCAAAAGCTTTCCCACAAATAAACACTCACAAACCTAGCTGTCTCCTCACCTGCATCCCTGCCCTTCCTCCATTCTAACTACTCTGACTCCCAGCTTCCTCTGGGGTCTGTTCCACCTGTTCAGCAAACTCCTCCTACTAGAGGCTCCATGTGATTATATTTGGCCTTTTAAGGGGTGGGGAAGATTTTAAAATTCCCTTAGACCTATTAAGGGGCAGGGAAGATCTTCAAACTACCATTACTATTACAAGGGTGAACCCAGTTTTATATCCCTCTGGGCATAGTTCCAAATTGCTCTCCAGAATGACAGGATCAGTTCACAGCTCCACCAACAGTGCATGAGTGTTTCAGTTTTTTGACATACTCTCCAATATTTATTGTTTTCCTTTTTTTTTTTTATCATATTAGCCAGTCTAATAGGTGTGAAGTGGTACCTCAGAGCTATTTTAATTTTCATTTCTCTAATCAAAAGTGATTTAGAGCATTTTATATGATTATAGATAGCTTTGATTTCTTTGAAAAATGTCTATTCATGTCCTTTGACCATTTATCAGTTGGGAATAACTTGTATTTTTATAAATTTGCCTCAGTTCTCTTATATTTGAAGAATGAGGCCTTCATTGGAGATATTTGGGATAAAAATTTGTCCCCAGTTTTCTGTTCTCCCTTTAATTTTTGTGGCATTGGTTTTGTTTATGCAAAAACTTTTGAATTTTATATATTCAAAATGATCTATTTTACATTTTGTAATGTTCTCTGCATTTTCTTTAGTCCTAAATTCTTCCCTGATCCATAGATATGACAGATGAACAATTTCATTATATTCTAATTTGCTTATGGTATCACCCTTTATGTGTAAATCATGCACTGATTTTGACCTTATCGTGGTATATGGTGTGAGGTGTTGGCCTATACCTAGTTTTTGCCATAGTGTTTTGCAGTTTTCCTAATAGTTTTTTGTCAAATAATGAGTTTTTGTTCCAAAAGCTTGCATCTTTGGTTTATCCTATACTAGATTACTATGGTCATTTACTACTGTGTCTTGTGTGCCTAATCTACTCCACTGATCCACCATGTAAAACACCATGTAAAACTTAAAGCACTGTATAAATGCTAACTACTAATATTATTATTTCATCAAGAGTGATTGAAAGTCTTCTATTTAATTAAAGATCCATTTTTTTCCTAGTTGTAGGATTATACTAAATTTTGCTAATTATTCTTGGTTTTAAGGCTATATCTTTTGCTTTCTATAATATCATGTTCTATGATCTCCACTCCTTAGAACTGGTGGCTGCTACATCTTGTGTGATACTGACTTTGGTTCCTTTGTACTTGAAGTCTTGCTTTCTGGCTGCTGGCAGTACTTTTCTCCTATCTCAAAGGTCTAGGTTTAGGCTTAATGTTTCTAGAAAGTTCAATTTTGGTATTTCTTTCATGTGATCATTGGATTTTGACTCTACTTTGCCCTCTGATTCTAAGAAATTCAGGCAGTTTTCTTTTATTTCTTAAATATTGAATATTTTGAAATGTAATATTTAGGCTATTTGGGGGTGGTGGTCTTGGCATTCAAGTCATTAGATGATCCTTAAGTTATCTCTTATTGATCAATTATTTTGATATGAGATAGTTTATATTATCTTATGTTATTTTCAGTCATGTGACGTCTCATGTAATCATTAGCTTCTATTTGGTACTTTGTAATTTTCAAGGAGTATGTTGATTGCATCTTGTGGTACCTTTTATATCAAGCTTTTTATTCTTTTTCCAATTCCAGATTCTCATATTTTTTCCATTTTTCTCTCTAGGATTCCAATTTCTTTTCCAATTGTTTCCCTAACCCTTCCTTTCATTTATGAAATCATTTAAGTTCTTTTTTTTTTGGAGGGCGATTGGGGCTAAGTGACTCGCTCAAGGCCACACAGCTAGTTTTTGTGTTAAATGGCTGAGGCTGGATTTGAACTCAGGTCCTCCTGACTCCAGAGCTGGTGCTCTATTCACTGTGCCACCTAGCCACCCCTCTATCATTTAAGTTCTCAAAAAAACTCTCTTGCTTCCTCTCTTCTAACTATTTCAGCTGGACTTCTTTTTCTTCTTCTTTTTTCTTGAGAATTTGCTTGCAGAGTTTTGAAGTCATTCTATTCTGCTAGGTTTCTGTCCTGAGTATCCCTTTTGTTATAATAACTCTTTATGGTGAAAATTTTTTATTTGCTTATTCTTAAAGCCTTACTTCCTGACTTCAGACTTGATGTTAGGGCCCGGTTCTAAATACTTCTAGAGGGAACGTCTTGGCCATGCTTTGTCCTGCTTTGTATCCTCTCGGATCTTTCTGCTGTTTTGCTATTTATTTGAGGTATTGAATGTTGAGAAATTCAAGGATAGTTCAGGCTAGGGACCTGTAGACTTTTAGCATGCTCAAGAGCATAATCCAGGTAAAAGTCTAAGCACTTCCCTTTTAGTCTGAGTTCTGCAAGTTCCTGACTTCAGTTTGGGTATGAGCAACATAATTGTGCACTTAGTCCTGGTTGGAGCTCCAGTAGATTAAACTGCTGTCAGGCAGCTGGAAAACTCTAAAGGTTAAGAGACACAGAACGACAGGTTCCTCTTAAGTCTTACTTCCTGCCCTGATTGTTCTGCTGCAGGCTTCAGATTGAGCTGGAGGCTAGATTTGAGACCATGCTCTGCTCTCAGGGTCAGAATCATACAGACACTGCTCACCTCTGTATTTGCTCATTGGTTGGTACATATTCCAAATTTCAATACTGCTCCTTGCCCTGGACTACCATCCCCAGGTACATGTCTCTTCCTCAGTGTACACTGTATCTGTGATTCAATTCTAGGGTGTCAGTGACAGTGTTGCCATTTGGCACCTATTTATGCTTCCTGCAAAACATCAGGTTCCTCTCTGCCAAATCTGTGTCCTCTTTTTTGCCCTGCTACATAGCCATGGGCAAGCCCTCATACAGTCCCAAAATGGAATGCTTCATATAATATGTTCCTGGTTAGACCTTGGCCATCCTCACTGCAGATCATCTTTCTCTGTCCCCCAATGCCAAGCTAAGTGATGCACAATTTTGTTCTTAGATTCCCTAATCAAGACTTGGTCTACTCTGTTTTATAGATCTTTGGGTAGTAACTATGCGATGTAGCTGAATTGTACTACTCCTTTTTACTCCATCATCCTGACTGGCCTTTCTATCTGTGTGGTTTAACAAGGATCCTGCCCTAAAGGGCATAAAACCTCACAAACAAGTGTAGAAAAGCAGAAAAATTAAATATATTTCTTTCAGAACACAATACAATAAAAATTAGGTTCAACAAAGGGCCTTGGAAGCATAGATGAAAAATTAATTGGAAACTGAAAAATCTAAATCAAAAGAATAATTATGTCAAGGAATAAATCAAAGAAACAATAACTAATTTCATTAAGATAATAAAACAATGAGGCAACATACCAAAATTTGTGGGATGCATCCAAAGTCCTACTTAGAGGAAATTTTATATTTTTAAATGCATACATCAACAAAAGAGAGAAAGACCAAATCAATGAATTGGGCATGCAACTAAAAAAGCTAGAAAAATAACAAATAAAAAATCCCAAGTTAAATACCAAATTAGAAAACCAATAAATCAAAGGAGAGATCAATAAAATTGAAAGAAAAAACTCATTGAACTAATAACTAAAAGTAGGAGGTGGTTTTATGATGGGGGAGGGGCGATAAACCATTGGCTAACAATTTTTTAAAAAGAAAGAAAATCAAATTACCAGTAACAAAGATGGAAATTATAAATGGATAACCAATGAAGATGATGTTACAGCAAATATTAGGAGCCCTTTTGTCCAACTTTATGCCAATAAAATTGACAACCTAAACAAAATCAGTGAATATTTATAAAAATATAATCCCAGGTTAACAGAAGAGGAAATAGAATATTTTTTAAAATCCTATTAAAAAAAAAAAACAGTGAACAAGCCACAAATGAAGACCCTATAGGAAAAAAAAAACAACAGATCAAATGGATTTACAAGTGAATTCTACCAAATATTTAATGAACAATTAGTTTCAATACTATGTAAATTATTTGAAAAAATAGGTAAAGAGGAATCTTACCAATTCTTTCTCCAACATAAATATGGTTTTGATATATAAACCAGGGAAAACAAAACAGAAAAAGAAAATTATAGTCAAATTTCCCTAGTGAGTATTGATGTAGATTTTAAAAATAAAATACTAACAAGGAGATTACAGCAATATTATCACAAATATCATATACTATGACCAGATTGCATTTATTCCAGGAATGTGGGGCTGGACTAATATTAGGAAAACTATAAGCATAACTGGTTGTATCAATAACAAGAATATTGTCCTAAGGTTTGTACTTCATGTGAAATGTTTCTTCAAACTTCTGTAAAAACTTACTTGGAGACATTGTAAGATATTCCATGTTGTAGTTAAGTAGGCTGGAAGTCACCTGTTCACATTTTGCCCCTGGCCCGGGCTTTTACAATATACTTCTGTCTGTATGTTAATTTGTCTTCACATGTGTATTGTTCATTTCTTTGATTTCCAAACTACTTTTATATTATTCATTGCATCATTTTCATATCTCATACTTGTAAAGCAACATTAGTATGCCTAAAATAATCATGTGATTGCATGACTGTGCCCCTAATAAGAGCTTTGGCCCCATCTGGAAGTTGTTACTTAAATATGTATGAATTTCATATCTATGTATAGTATACTATGCCTGAATGCAAATCTATTTAATCCTTGTTTCCAATTCTTTTGCATTTTTATAAATTACAAGTGTAATTTTCTCTTGTAAAGTGAGTAACAGCAAGGAAAAGACATTGTTTCTCATTCATTTATGGTTTTTATAAGGTCATATAATCTGGGAAAGGGAGGACATGTGTCTAGTGCCTGACTCTTATTTAGTAGGAAATGCCAGATTTTGTCAATTAGGTGATCATTTCCATTTCTTGGAAATTCTTCCATTATTTATGACACTTTGATATACCTGCCAAGTTCTCAATGACTTTCTGATTTTCAGACTGCTTCCTTTAATTCTATTCCCTTTGTGGGTTATATCACACTTCCTTGGTTTAGAGTTTTTTTGTGGTGAGGTTGCATGCATATTGTTCAATCAGATCTTGGCTCAGCCCCCATCTACAAGAAAATTCTTCTTTGTTGTTTCATTTACAGTGTGCTTCATTGATTTATGTGCAAACCATCTTGTATACAAATTTTAAGTAGAATATTAGAAATATTAGAAATGAGATAAATAACATTGATGCACTCAGAGAAATAACTTTCCAATTGCTCATGGCTTTCTTCAGATGGGAATGCAAAGCTCTTATGTGTAGGCTGGGCAAAAAAAAAATTTTAAATTTAATTAAAAAAAATAAGAAGCTCAGTTTTCTCCTTAGATGTTTTCTTGGAGAGAATCAAGTAATTCACCACTCAGAAAAATCTATCAATGTGTCAGTGTCCAGTCTTTTGTGGATGCCTTCGGAATCCTGAATATCTCTTCTGGTCACTTTCTAGATAGCATAGACTTAACATGGAGATCATATTGTGCATTGACGCCTTTCCCAGGCAGCTACAGTCATTTGTAGTTATAATTACTTCATTTAACCCTAGATACTTTTCAGATGTATGTGCTTAATTATCCCTTTCACACCAGCAACTGTGAGGGGGGTGGCAGTTTTCTTTTAAAAAGGCATAAATAACTTGCATCTCAAAGTCTTGCCCCTGGTAACAGAAAAGAAAGAGAAAATAAAGCTTTATAAGAGGTCATGGCATGCATTACAGGGTCATGATATTCAAAGCATACAAACCCCATTGGACCATTGTTTGGAAATTGCTTTTTAAGCCATAAAGTGCAATAGAAACCCGAGTTAATACTATTAGTAATAGGAGAGTTAAAGTAACTCTTTTGTTAGAGATTCCCTTTGGTTCTTAAAGGCTCAGTTATAGTTGCTACTTTTTTTTGTTTTGTTTTTTATAAAAGGAAATAAAATATATCTTAAGATTAAAAACACCTAGACTTGCCCATTCCCATCATAGAATCATAGCTTATGGGAAGTGTAAAGGCCCTTCAGGATTAACTTGTTCAATTTCATTTTAAATATCTGGCTTGTTGCTCCTAGTCACATAACTTATTATCTTTCTCTTTGATACCACCTCAATAAGGTCACTGAATCCCCTTATAAATACCCACTTTGCAACATTTATAAAATGAAGACATTGTTTTATAGGTCAGAGGAAACAGAATGCATATAGATAATACCCGTTCGTAAACAATTGCCTTTTCAAGTCATCTGTAAAAACTCAGTCACTCACAGAAAACAGTAGAGAAAAGTCATTCTCTATAAAGCCAAGCATGAGAAGCTTTCTAGAGGACTGCTGCTGTAAATAGCTGTCAAGGTTCTGATTACACAGTATAGTGAACTCTCTATTTATTCAGTAACAAATTGAGGCAAAACATTCACAGAAATTAAAATACAGCATTTACAATGTTATAGCTTAACAACTTATCACTAAAGTGGACACATAGTTTTCACCAAAGTGGTCACATAGTTTTAAACAAAGTACATTCATTTAGTAACTCAACCATTCTTAAGGAGGCAAGCCTCCTTAATTGACACAAAGTATAGAGGTCAAAAGTTTTCCACCCCCAGGTCACATTGTCTTAATCTCTTTAATCAAAAAGTCATCTTTCTTCTTAATTGGAGAATTAGTTTCCTATCATCCTCAATTAGTAAATCCTTGACTCAATCATTTAAATGTAAAGGTCAAAGTCCTCCACTCCTAGTAAATCATGATCTTCTCAGTTTGCATTAAATACCCAGCAACAGGTCGTTTCATTTTAACTCAAGGCTGCTTCTCCACTTCCATGGTTCCCCTTCCCACAATCTCTGTTCCTAGGAAGACAAAGCTTAACAAAGCCACAATAACATTCATGCACATTGCTGGCATCCTCATCAATTCACTTTCTCCTTGTGAAATCAACATAGACCCAACAACAAGGTTTGAGGCCTCTATCAACAAATGAATTTGACAAAGTAACATCAAAACAAAGTATTGGCACCATAGTCATGCTTCCTCCCAGTTCCCCTTTCTTCTTACTTCTCAATTCTCATTCTCAGCAGTTTAGGCTAGCTCTCAGAAGTTCTTCAGCAGCTCTGGCTGGCCCTCAGAAGTCCTTGGCAGGTTCAGCTGGCCCTCAGAAGTTTTCGATAGCTTTCAGAAGAAGTTCTGTCACCACAAGTTCTGTTCTCAAAAATCTCTCTTCTCATTTCTTAACTCCTCAGCCTCCAAGCTGCTTGCTCCCAGAAGTTCTGTCTCTCTAGCTTGAGCTTTTATTTATATAAGGTATTAGCTCTTCCCTATTTGCCCCATCCTGTTAACAACAGGAAGTTCCTCCCACTGTGGGATTCACAAATTTTGGGTTTTAATACTTAGCACATTCATGAACTTAGAACTAGTGCTAATTACCTGTTAGCTTGCCAATACAATACAAATTCCATTACTATTACATTCTCTGGTCCTTCCATGGGACTTCTTAATAGTGGAACTTACCATCTCTTCTCTGGCTGGGACATGACCTCCATGCCATTTTACCTGATTCTCTTTAGCTTCTAATAAGAGGGTGTTTGCTGCCCAGTCTGGTGTGGATAATTTGCTTCCTCTCTTTATAGAATTTCTACTCTCCACTGCTGTCTACTCCCAGTGCCGCAGTTGTATGTCCCAAGAGTGATGACTCTGCAAGACTCACCTATAACTGTCAGAAGCCAGTCCTAGAGTTTATTGGCATTCATACCATTCTCTTGATGATGGTCAGGATTCTTTATCTCTCCATAATCCTGTAATATATTTTCTTCATCTCTCTAGATAAAGAAACAGGCAGCAAAAGTCAACAAAAACTGAGTTACCTTCCTGAGTTATCTGAAGACTAGTGGGCTGGTAGCAGGGAATTGGTATGGAAAACTAAGTATTTTTCTTTCTCTATGGTCCTCTCCCCTCCTCCTTGTAGATCACTGGGAAAAGAAAATTTGCAGTCCCCACTACACCATCATCATTTGTAGAAGTATCCTAAATGGTCTAATTTACTACCAAAATATTGTTTAAACCATCCAAAGTGAGTGTCTAATTAACAGCCCTAAAACTTTGAACTTAGAAATGGTTCATTCTCTAGGAGGATTAGTTGTCACATCTGTGTAAATAAAATAAGAATATAGCTATGTGGAAAACAATTTGCATATTCTTTTATATACATGTGAGTTTTGTTTCTGTAAAAACACAGAACCAATGCTGGACCCAGGAGGGCTAGCACACTTGCCCTTCCCCTCCTCCTCTCCCTCCCTTCTCCCCTTTTCTCTACCCCCTTTTTCTTCTCCCTCTTTCCTCCCTCCCTAGGGGTCCCTGGCTTTGGACCATGGACTAGGCTTGTATCTGGGGGAGTCTGCCCCCTACAGAGAGGGATTAGGTTCTTTCTTTTCTCAGAATTGTGATCCTTTTTGTCTCAATCCTGATCCCTGGAGGGAAAAATCACTTAAAGTTTTGTTTTGACCTATGTCCTGATTCTCTCCAAAGAGAGATGTAGAAAAGATACAGGGGAGATCAGGAAAAGCTAATTTTAGGAGATGGAACCTGAGCTGAGTCTTAAAGGAATTCTAATTCTAATTCTTGAAGATTCTAAGAGTCAGAGATATCCATTGATAGAACATATTCTAGGCATAGAGGATGGATCATGCAAAGACACAGGGACAGGAAATGAAATGTTTAGTTTGGGAAACAACCAGTAGAGCCTTTTGGACAGGAAGGTGATATTCATGAAGGGAAGTGATAAGAAGCCAGTCTGGAAAGGTAGATGTAAGCTATGCAATGTAGGGCCTTACATGCCAGGCTAGGGATTTTTAAATTTTATTTTAGAGGCAATAGTGAGTCACTGAAGATTTTTGAACAGGAGAGTTATGTGGCCTGCTCTGTGCCTTACCAGTATTAATTTGGGAACTATGTGGAAGATTGATTAGAGATGGGAGAGGCTAAAAGCAGAAAGAACAAATAGGAAGCTTACTGTAATAGTTCAGGTGAGAGAAAATAGAAATAGAAATAGCTACCATTTATATAGTGCCTTAGAACCTTAAAGTACTTTACATTATCTCATTTTTATACATTTGTTTATCTCATATTTATATGTGAGGAAGCTGAGACAGAGGTTACATGACTTTCCCAGGGTCACACAGCTAAAAAGTGTCTGAAGCTGGGAGAAAGAGGAGGAAGAAGAGGAGAAGGAGGAGGAGGAAGAGGAGGAGGGGGGTGGTAATAGAACAGATCTAGGAGATATCCACACTTAATAGATAGGATATGGATGATATTCAACCAAAGGAGAGTGAAGAGTAGTCAGGTGGGAAGAGAACCAAGAGCAATCAGTATTATACAATCCAAGCTTTGAGAGAACATTACACTGTGTAATGTTGTGCAAGTCACTGAACTTTTCTGAACCTGTTTCTTCCTGAATAAAATGGGGATAACGAGACCCTCAAAAGGTTGCCATGAAAGTTCTTTGTAAGCCTGAATGACTGTGCAAATGTGAGTGATTATTAATAGAAATGTCTCAATGTTCCCTAGCCTTCTATTCGTCTAAGCTTTGGTGTTTAGAAGTTAAGCTTGTTTTCAGCAAATATGTGATGAATTTTAAAAATTAAGATGTGAATGGAATGCCATTTTATTTTGCAGACTTTACACTAAAGGAAAGTTTGTTTCCAACTGTTGACTTGTTCAAGCTATGATGAGAGGTGTGGGAACACAGAAATATGGCTAGTTTTCTTTTATTTAAAAGTTGGTTGTGTGAGAACAAGATCCCTTCAGTGAATTTATTTCCACGAATTAAGTAACCATTATGTGCATTCAATGGTGCCTTTTCCTTTGAAGTCATCATGACAGCTTGCTAGGTGACAACTTTCAGGCCAAGACCTAGAATACATTTATTGTCTGTTATTGGTTTTATATTTTTTTTTATTTTACTTGAACAATTCCTTGAAAGCCATAACTATTAATGAACAGAAAACAAACTTGAAGAAAAACAGGAAATACTCAGTAACAGCTGAATATTACTCTCTTACCCAGGGAATTGAAGTATGAGTAAAATAAATACTTTCAAGACAAGTCAGAAACATGCAGCATATTCTGATTCTAAAATTGGGGGATGAACTGGAGATGTGCCTGTATCTAAAAGAGGTAATTTTCCCTTGCCTTCCCTTCCCCAAAGGGAGAAGGAGTAACAAATACCTAAAGAAGGGTCAGCAAGTGAACAGCAAGAGAGACTGTAGTGGCTACAGTGTGAGCAGCATGACTGGGAGTAGGGTTGGGGGTGGGATGAGAGAGGACAGCCAATTGATATGTTGAGTGGGTTCTTTGTATCATTGCTTCTGTGGCTGCTTGGGATAGCGACCAATATTTGCTTTACCAGATAATCTACAGCTGACATGTAAGAAAACTGTGAAGTATAGAGCAGAGAAGATCTTCATCTATACTAGTTCCTGGACAGTGGTCCTAGGTCTGGTCACTTGGTCTGGGGCCTGGAGAACACAGGATTAAACAATCAAAGACTCTATGCTTTGAGGCCAGGACCAAAGGAGTCCTTCTGCTAACGTATACAGATGTTTGTTGGAGCTTGTCAGCACCCATATGAGACATATGCTAAATAACCAGGCTGAAGTTGTTACAAGAATAGCAGAGGTTGGGAACTGGGTTCAGTGTTAACCTGGATGTTTGGGTGGTGGTGCCATGTTGGGTGAGGCACAAAATTCTGTATGTTTGCATTCCTAATTAATTATTCTCTTTTGATTCTTTAGTGAGACTTGCCATCATGGATTCAAATTTTTCTGAATTGCTAATTATTTTTGCTAATAAATTCTATTTTCATAATTCTTCTTTCTCTTTTAAAACTACTCAGGAAAATTCTGATTTAAATCTATGTTCTCTTAGGAGAATATGGAATAGTTGCCTACTGTTGCAAAACTCTGGGTCGGCTTGTGCAGCCCTGACAGAGTGTGGTAGGTGGTGGGAATGATGATCAGTGATCGCATGAGAAGTTAGAGATTATTCATTGGGTCTTTATATCATCAGTATTATTAGAGTCCTAAACAATAGAGACAGCTTTATTTATTTGTTTACACAAAACTTCTGTATTGGAGAAGTTTTAGGATCAGAGAGAATGCTTAAGCTCCCATCTTGTTGGTTATGTAACCAACATGATGCTTTTTTCCCCTCTTTCTTTGGTGTCTTTAAAGTATAGTAGTAGTAGTGTTGCTACGTCAAAGAGCACCAACATTTTAGTGTCTCTGAGGCACGGTTCTAAGCTGGTTTCCAGAATAGCTTGGACCAGTTCACAGTTCCACCAAAAGAGAAGTAGAATGCTCTGTCCAACATTTGTCACTTTCCTCCTTTGTCACGTTTGCCAATCTGATGGGTGTGAAGTGAAGCGTGATGATTCCTTTGATTAGTGTTTCTCTATTCATTAGTGATTTGGAGCATTTAAAAATATGATTGTTGGGTATTTGAGTCTAAAATAAAATTTAAAAATAATAAAAAATACGATTGTTGATAGCTTGGATTCCTTCTTTTGAAAATGTCCTGTTTATATCCTTTGATCATTTATCAATTGGATCATTCACTTTTAGTCATAAATTTGAATCCATTCCTCCTATATCTTATGAATCCTAATTAAGTCAGCAAAAAAAGACGTTTTTACAGGCCTGCCTTAGATTGAGCGATATAAATGTGTTCCATGTAAATTTAGATTCCTGTTCTCCCTTCTAAGAGCTGGAAGGTGTCAGGTTTTGCTTTGCTTTTTTATTTGTTTATTTGGGTTGAAAGGGGGTATAAAGGGGAGACAAGTTGTCCTGTACTCCAATCCTCTCAGATTTTCTTGTCTAATAAAAACCAATCCCTTCAATTTTGAGGAAAGAATAATCTCTGTAGAGCCACCAGGTAGTTTAGCTGGCTGATCGCCAATACATCCCAAGTCTAAACTCCTTCTGGGATAGGTGACCCTGAGAATGTGCAAGTATAGTTTCTCCATGTCCCTTGGAATTGTCAAGGATCATTGCATTGCTCAGTTGTTAAGTCTTTCAAAGTTAATTATCTTTATAATGTTGCTGTTACATTGTACATTGTTATTCCAGTTCTGCTCACTTCACTTTGCATCAACTTATATAAATCTTCCCAGGTTTTTCTGGATATACCCCATTATCCAGAGGGATAAAGTTGCAACTGTGTAGGCTGGTCTTCCCCAGTATGACCTCTTGTGGTAGGCATAGGAACTTTAAGTAGGGAAGGGGGGGGGATGGAATAACTGGGTGCAATTTTCTATTAGCAAAGTGAATATGTGAATATTATAAGCACAAGAGTAATAGACTGTATGTGGAACATTGATTATGTTGAAGACTCAGTTTATTTATCCAATACAGTGAGTTCTAGGAACTATATCATCCATTTCTCATTTGTGCTATATGTGGCTAACATCTTTGGTAAGTATGCATTTCCCTGTTTTATTTTTCAAGTGCTATTATTATCAGTACATTAAATGAAGATGTCCATTATTCCATCTATCAATGAATCTTTTATGATCTTTATATATAGAAGACACCTTGTGAGAGTAGAAGTTTTATGGCAGCATTTTCTTTTACCCAATCAGAAGTCTTTTTGTGCACAACAATGAGAGGCATCATGATATAGTGGATACAGTGCTTTCCTGGAATCAGGAATTTCCTGGATTCAAATCTTACCTCAGATGCTAGCTGTGTGACCATGTGTAAGTCATTTGATCTGTCTTGACCTAAACTCACTTGTTCAATGAGAGGGCAGGACTAGATGGCCTTTCAGGTTCTTGTAAACTCTAAATCTATGGTCCTATGAAGTAATGCATAATAGCATCTTTTAAAAAATGTTATATTTTTATTTATTTTGTCAAACATCTTCAAATTACATTTTAATTTTTTTATTTTTAGCTCCAATTTCCCTCCCTCCCTCCAATCCATCACATACTCAATGAGATGGCAAGAAATAGCATACCATTAGACATATGAAGTCAGACAAAACATTTCCACATTTTTGGAATGTTGGCAAAACAAGCAAGAAAAATAGAGAAAAAATGCTTTAATCTAAACTGAGAGTCCATCAGATATCTATCTGGAGGTAGATGGTGTTTTTCAACTTGAATCTCTTGCAATTGTCATCGATCATTGTATTGGTTGGTGTTGCTAGGTATTTCATTGTTAATTGTCATGGCAATATTGCTGTCACAATGTACATTGTTCTCCTAGTTCTGCTCATTTAACTTCACATCAACTAATATAAGTCTTCCCAGGTTTTTCTAAAACCACTCCCTTTATCATTTCTTTTGGCACAATAGTATTCCATCACAATCACATAACTTATCCAATCATTCACCAAATTGAGGCTTCTCCTCAATTTCCGATTCTTTGACACTGCAAAAAGAGCTACTATAAATATTTTTTTTATATATAGATCCTTTTCCTTTGATCTCATTGAAGTACAGACCTAGTAGTGGTGTTGTAGGGTCAAAGAGTATATGTAATTTTATGGCCCTTTGAGCACATAGTTTCAAAGTATTCTCCAGAATAGTTGGACCAGTTTATAGCTCCACCTTAGTATACCTATTTTTCCACACATCTCCTCTCTCCAGCAGTTGTCATTTTCCTCTGGCACCATCTTAGTCAATATGATAGCCTCAGAGTGTCTTCAATTTGCATTTCTCTAATTAGTGATTTAGAACATTTTTGGGGCATGACTTGATAGCTTTTAATTCTTCTGAAAACTAACCTGTTTATCCCTTTTGAACATTTGTCAATTGCAGAATGGCTCTTACTTTTCTAAATTTGGCTCAGTTGCCTATATATTTGAGAAATGAGGCCTTTAGCAGAGATATTTTCTATAAAATTTTCCCAGTTTCCTGTTTTCCTTTTAGTTTTGACTACATCAGTTTTTGTTTGTACAAGTCCTTTTTAATTTAATGTGATGAAAATTATACATTTTTTTGCCTCTCATGATCTTCTCTAGCTCTTTTTTGGTCATAAAATCTTGCTTTATTCATGGATGTGACAGATTTTTTTTTTTACCCCATGTTCTCCTAATTTGCTTATGATATCATCCTTTATGTTTAAATCATGTATCCATTTTGAGCTTACTTTGGTATACAATGTGAGATGTTGTCTTATGCCTACTTTCTGCTAGATTGTGTTCTAGTTTACAAGTAGTTTTTGTCAAATAGTGAGTTTTTGCCCCAGTAGTTGGGATCTTTGGGTTGATCAAACACAAGATTACTGTGCTGATTTATTTCTGTATATTGTATGGCTAAACTATTCCATTAATCAACCACTCTGGTTCTTATGCAGTACCAAATTGTTTTGATGATTATCTTTTTTTTGTATAGTTTGAGAACTGGTACTGCTAGACTCCCTTCTTTCACATTTTTTTTTTGTTGATTCTTTTGAGATTCTTGATCTTTTGTTCCTTGAGATGAATTTTGTGATGACTTTTCTAGATCTAAAAAATAACTTTTTGGTAATTTTATTGGTATAGAAATGAATAAGTAAATTTAAGTAGAACAATGACTTTTATTATATTGACTTAGCCTACCATTAATAAGCAATTACTATTTCTCCAATCATTTATTCTGGCTTTATTTGTGTGACAGGTGTTTTGTAATTGTGATCATATAATTCCTGTCTTGGCAGGTAGACCCCTAAGCAATTTATACTCTCTGCAATTATTTTAAATGGAATATCTCTATCTCTTCCTGCTGAGTTTTGTTAGTAAATATATAAAATTGCTGATGATTTGTGTAAGTTTATTTTATATCCTACAGTTTTGCTAAAGTTGTTGATAGTTTTAACTAGTTTTTAGTTGACTTTCTCAAATCCTCTAAATATATCATTATGTCATCTGCAATAGTCATAGCTATTTTCTCAGAGTCTATACTTATTCCTTATACTTACATAATCCTTAATATATGTTCTCTCTTATCACCTCTTCCCTTTCTCTTTACCTCTTCCTCTTCTATGTCTCTGTTGGGGGATAAACTTCTATACCCCACTGTTTGTGTATATGTGATCTTCTCTCCTTGAATCGTTTCATGAGTGTGAGGTTCAGACATTGCTTGTTTCCCCACTATGCCACACCCCTTTTCCTCCTCTATTGTTAAAAACTCTTGTGTACCACTTTTATGTAAGATAATCTTCCCCATTCTTCCTTTCTCTTCCCTCTTTCTCTCTTCTTCCTTCTCTTCTAATGCTTCCCTCTTTTTCACTCTTAAATTCATCTTTTGAGATCATCCCAACATAATAAACGCACATCCATACCATCTTCCTATGTAGACTCCATCTATTTGCCCTAATCATGATAATGTTGTTAGGGGTAACATGTATCATCTCCCATTATGACAGTGGTTCTCAACCTTCCTAACACCGTGACCCTTTAATACTCATATGTGGGCTTATCTGCATGTGGGCGGACTGGTCTGGAGATGAATAGAGGAGTGGTGTCTCAGTTCCTAAGACCGTTGGAAATATGTATTTTCCGATGGTCTTAGGCTACCCCTGTGACCCCTGTGAAAGGGTTGTTCAACCCCCCCGAAGGGGTCACCACCCACAGGTTGAGAACTGCTGCATTACGGTGATCCAAACAGTTTAGCCTTGTTAAATCCTTTATGATTTTTCACTCATGTTTACTTTTTTATGTATCTTTTGAGTTTGGGATTTGAATGTCAAATTTGCTATTGAGCTCTAGTTTTTTCATCAAGAATTCTCAAAACTCTTCTATTTCATTAAATATTAATTTTCCCCCTTAAAGATTATATTCAGTTTTACTAGGTAAATTATTCTTGGTTGTTCTCCTAGCTCCTTTGGTTTTTGGAACATCATATTGTAAGCCTTCTGCTCTTTTAGTGTCATCCTAATTGTTCCTCCTCAGTACTTGAATTGTTTCTTTTATTTTATCCTTGACCTGTGAGCTCTGAATTTTGGCAATGATATTCCTGAAAATTTTCATTTGGGAATTTTATTCAAGAAGTAACCAGCAAATTCTTTCAGTTTCTATTTTGTCCTTGGTTCTAAGATTTGTAAGCAGTTTTATAATTTCTTGAAATTTGATATCTAGTTTCTTTTTTTGATCAAATCTTTCAGGTAGACCAATAATTCTTTAGTTATCACTCCTCAATCCATTTTCAAAATCAATTGTTTTTCCAATGAGACAATTTACGTTTTCTTTTTCTTGTTTATTCTTTTGACTTTGTTTTATTGTGTCTTTGTGTGTCATGGAGTCATTAGCTTTCACTTGACTTGTAGTTTTTAAGGAGTTATTTTCTTCATTGAAGTTTTATCCCATTTTTACCAAACTGTTAATTCCCCTTTTATAATTTTATTGTGTTGCTTTTGTTTCTTTTTCTCTACAGCTCTTATTTGATTTTTAAAATAACTTTTTGCTCTTAAAATTTTTTTTTCTTTAGCTTTTTAGGAATTCTTGTTGGGCTTGTATCCAATCTGCATTTTCTCTGAGACAATTTTCAAGTTGTTGCCTTTTTTCTGAGTTTGTGTCTTCAGCTTCATGGTAAATCATTGAAGCTTTTTACAGTCAGGTTCTTTTTGTTGTTGTTGTTTGCTCATTTTTTTTCCAACCTGCTTCTAGACTTCAGACTTTGTTAAGAGTTGAGCTCTGCTCACTTCTTGGAGGGATGATTGGTCTGAGCTTTTCTCTATTATTTCCTGCTTTCACAGCTTGAATGAAAGACTTGTAAGTTTTTAGTGCTTCCAATGTACTGTGATTCAGGAGAGGTCTGGTCATTGTCTTCCCAGTCTACATTCTGGTCTTTACACAGATTAGGCTCTTATTCACTTGTGACTATCACCTTTCTTCTCCTCCTGGAACTATCATGAAGTACTGGGTAATGGGCAAGCAAGCTACTAAATGACACCCAATCCTGTACTCACTGCTAGTCCAGGTACCCCTGAGATCTCTTTCTGAACAAGTGTTCAGTACCTTCACTGTCACTGGACACTGCTGCCACCTCACAGCTGTAATGCCATGCACGAGCAGCTTCCCAAAAGAATGCTACTGTGAACAGCTTTTAAGGTTCTGATTACACAGTATAGTGAACACTCCATTTATTCCATTACAAATCAAGGCAAACATTCACAACAAATCACAATATAATATTCACATCACATCTTATCACAGAAAATCACAATATAATGTTCACAACAGCTTAACATTAGAATGGCCACATAGTTTTCACCAAAGTGGTCACAATATTAAGAAAAAGAACAAAAGAATAATCATCTGATATCCCTAAGGAGGTCTGCCTCCTCGCTCAGTCATTCAATCATTTCACAATACAATAATCAGTCTTCCACTCATGGGGCAATTATAGAGTAACTTAATCAGTCACTTATCTAGCAATCAGTCACTAAGCATTGTTAATCACTAAATACAATCATTAGAAAATTACACAACCCCCCCCCCCACCCGTCCCTCTCTAGTAAACTTCAATTTTATTATGCCTTCAATATCCAAGGAGAGGCCTTTTCTTCATCTTCACTAGGGGTGGTCTCTCAGATTCCCTGGATCCCCTTCCATGGTCCTAGCTCTTACCTGAATCCACCAGACAGTCACCTGGATTCAGAGGCAGACAGCTCCCAGGTTCTTGTCCAGTCCTCCAGGCAGTTCCTGCTACACACTGAAGTTTACAGGGTCCAGCATATCTCAAAACCTTCACAACTTCTGTTGCCAGGAACTCAGGGATCAACCAAGCCAAAAACAAAGTCTTATCTTGGTTGTGCTTCTTCAGTCCTCCAGCAGTTTAGCTGGCCCTAGGACCCAGAAGAAATCTCAGCCTTCCAGGCAGCAGCAGCCACTTTGGCCTCCCAGGAGGCAGCAGCCACTTTGGCCTTCCAGGAGGCAGCAGACACTCTGGCTTTCCAGGTAATCTTCCTGGCAGCAACTGCAGCCTTCAGCAGATTCTGGTTTCATAGAAAACTCCAACTCAGTTCTCAGTCCAGTAGCAGCCCAGCTCCCAGCTGCTGGAACAATTCTGCTTCCTCCACCAGGAGTAAAAATTCTTGATTCTGACTGTCTCTCCTATGGAACTCCTCTTAAATACACACACACACACACACACACACACACACTGGCTTCCTGTGTCAGCCAACCCCTTTCTGTTACATCAGCAATAGGAGACAGAGTTTATACCTTTTGTTTCTTTCACAGAAGTACTTAGCCCTTAGTTTCTAAGGGCTAAGTACCTGCTAAATTAATTACCATTATAATAGCCCACAGCTAGTACCACTTCTGCTGCTCTATGCTCTTCTCTACCCTAGTATCCACGGACCTTTCTTTTTTGTCTTCCTGAATTGCTCTGTGATTGAAAAAATGACTCACTATGACTTTTGTTGTCTTTCCCACACAGAATTATGTTTAGGGTTTTCTATGGTCATTTTATAGAAGAGGTTTGGCAGTTGTGACATTTTACTCTGTCATTTTGACTGCCCCCTTGTTTTTCCCTTCTAATTTGGTATTGATTTAACAATTTTAGTAGTCAATTTATCAAATTCATCATATGTATCCACTGTCCATATTGTGTGTTAATCTGTTAAGCTATAATAAATTTTTTTGTCTTTTTTCAATGCTTATAATACACTTCAATGTAGTTTCTTTTGATTCTTGATACTGAATTGTTTCCCAACATATTTTTTCACCATAATCTCCTATACGTGAAAGTTAGGCAAACACATGATTTAATTTGAAGCCTCAAATTCTAAATAGAATTTTAAACTCTTCTTAGTTTATAAGATGTTGCTACATAAGCTGAACATATGTATATATGTACAATTTTCTAGGAATATGTCATTGGCAAAAACAAACATTTCAATTTACAAGTAAAAGAAAGAGGATTGTGTGCATCTATTAACTTCTTTTGTGTGAATATAACCTAAATATCTCTGGGACATAGAGGAACACATATAGGAATTGAAATTCCATGGGTCAAAATGGAACCTTTGGATTTATGATCACAAGAATAAGCACCAGAACTTCAGGAGTATGCCACTAAGTCAAGATGCTAGATACCAGATGAGAAGAGAAAGGGACATAAGGTATGTGACAGCAGGCTTGGGATTAATGGGTAGGTAAATAAAAATACTCCAGCAGGTGTTTTGAATGGAGACAGACTGAGGAAGATAAAGCAACTTGAATTTACTCTCCTTGGGTGTGACACTGTTCTCTACAAATCCTTAAGAAGAGGTTGTGGCTGGAATAGATTGAATCTGAGGTAAACTAAAGGAGAATGAAGTTTTAACTGCACCTCTTACCTCCATTGCCTTGTGGGAGATAGGGAAACTTCACCTATTATTTTCATTATTTCCCTATTCTATAGGGAATTCTTGTGTAAAGAAACTCTCTCTACCCATGCAGTTTGGCATCTTTTCTACAATGTAATTTTAGGGTTGCCTAGAGAACTGAGAAATTTAATGAATTGTTCAGGGCCAATTAGCCAGCGTGTGTGAGAGGAACGACTTGACAGATCTTGAGGTCAACCATCTATACAGCATACAATATTGCCTCTCTCTGCTTTTTCTCAGGCATTTTTTACATGATTTCTCTATTTTAGAACTATGTAGAGCTTAATGGATTTATTTTGTTGGGGGAGAATATAAAACTATGGCTGGTTGAAACTTCTTTGTTATCTGCATTTGTCCTCAGCTCTGAATAGGCTACTGATATGAAAGGGGGTAGTGAACTCAGAGATGTCATGGAGAATTTTATCATCTAGATTTTTAATAACCTCTAACAAGCTTTCCCAAACATAATCTAACCTAGATTTAGGTTTTTTGGGCACCTCTGGCTAAAACAAAATAAAACCAAACCCACAAGTCAGGTAGCCATAATAATCTGAGTACTTATGAGCCATGTAATTTTTTCCTCCATTTTTTTTTCTCATTGAAAATGCCTACTGGAGAGAGCATTGACTGATCAGTTCTTTATAGTAGGGGGAGAAAAGCATGGTTTAACACCACAAAATTCCTAAAGTAGCAGCCATAGGAAGAAGGGAAGACTTTGTAGAATTCAATGATCTTGAATTGGAAGGGTCTTCTTCCCTTTTGTCACTTTCCACCTTAAATCTCTAAACCTTGCCAAACAGTGACACCTACTGGTTACATAGGTATTTTTTCAGCCTGTCAGAGAAGCCAGGAGAAGACAGAATGTCTTGAGCAGGACATGAACCTGAGGGGAGTTTTGAACTTGGAACTTGGGACTGTGCAATAGAAGGATTGAGCTAAGATGTGAATCAAATGTCCTTCTCCTCCCCAGATGCAGTTCGTATATAGATCTTCATCTTTAACAAGATAGAAGCAAATTTTCTGGATTTCTCTCTATCCTCTTCTCCACTGTTTGCTTTATTCTGTGTGTGCATGTTTTTAAACAGTTTATTCTCTCTGTCTGTCTGTCTGTCTCTCTCTCTCACTCTCTTTCTCTGAAGTTTCCCTTTGTGTCTCCAGAAAGAGCGAGGCTTGAGCTTTAATATAAATCTTGAGTTTTAATCTGGGGCTGTTTTTATAAAATTCACCTTCATCCCTTACCGTGGTGTGATCCACACTTGGGATAGCAAAACCCTTCATTTTTAATCAGTTGGCTGCCTGTAATTGTACACAGTCTCATACCCTTGGAATCTTATCCTCTCTATTGGCCTCAAAAAATTCTGGACTTCTCCCCTTTGGAGGGCTTCCATCTCCCATGAATCTTCAGTTTCCCCTACCAGTTGGGAAAACCACCTATCACCTTGCTCATAACACCCTAGATTATCAATATCTACTAATTCACATGCCCCGAATATGAGCCATCCCTTGTAACAAAAATATATATTCCATGAAATCTTGTTTCTTGTTGCTTTTAAACTCATGACAAATCTAATTCAACAACTCCTCTATTTGCCTTTGCAAGAAAAAGCATTAAGCCATTGTTCCATTCAAATGCAAATTCCATATATCTTCTTGTTTAATTTACAGTGGGAATGGGCAATATTTGTACAATTTAATCAATGAAGCATCAATAACAGATGTATGTAGCACTGTGTATAAAGTGTTATGCTGGCTATAAAAAAGATAAAAATAAAACAGTATTTGCCACTAAAGATCTTATGTTCTTTTCAAGGGGGTGGGAGGGAGATAACATATATATGAATGTACATACATACTTACATATACGGTATGTGTATGTGAGTATATACAAAATCAATTCAAGATAACTTCAGGAAGAGGTCAATAGATCAAAGGAACATCCTAGAAAAGGAAGAGTTTCATATAATAGAATTCAACACAGTCAATAAACACAAAAGTCACAAATTATTTAGGAAAGAACTTAAGAAAAACCTGAGAAAACTGGAAAGTAGTCAGCAGAAATTGTCTTAGACTAACATATTAAAACATATTCTGCAATAAATTCGAAACAGATAACTGATCTAAATATTAAAAATTAAACTATGAGAAATTAGAAATAGATCATATACTTTTCACGGCTTATGGGTAGCAGATGAATTCTTAACCAAACAAGGGATAGAAGCAATTACAAATGATCCATAGATTATTTTGATTACATGAACTTTTAAAAGCTTTTTCACAAAAAAAAAAACTAATAAAGAACAAGAAGGGAAGCAGTGAGCTAAAAAAATTTTTGTATCAAATATTTCTAAGAGTTTGACATTCAAGATATATAGATAACTAATGAAAATATATCAAATAAAAAACTGTTTTCCCACAGCAAAATAATAAAAAAAAACCACAAACAGTTCTCAAAAGAAGAATTACAAACTACTAAAACCATATAGGAGAACACTCCAAATCACTAATAATGAGAACTATAGTGTAACCATTTTGGAAAGCAATTTGGAATTATCCAAACCAAGTGCCTAAAATATACTTACAATCTGATACTGTGATTCCACTATATGTCAAGGAGATCACTGACAAAAGGAAAGGCTTCATCTACACCGAAATATTTATAACA
Organism: Pseudochirops cupreus; assembly: GCA_028627135.1. Lineage (NCBI taxonomy): Eukaryota > Metazoa > Chordata > Mammalia > Diprotodontia > Pseudocheiridae > Pseudochirops > Pseudochirops cupreus. Next base: position 219,836,938 of record CM053583.1, read on the forward strand.
TTTTTAATGGTTAGAAAGAACTAGAAACAAAGTATATATGCATTATTGGAGAATGGCTAAGCGAACTATGATATAAAAATATAATGAGATGTTATGGTGCTAGAAGAGGTAATATATATGATAAATCAAAAAGCATGAAAAGATTTACATGGACCAATGAAAAGTGAAAGATATTATTGAGGAAAATAATATAAATAATTACTGCAAAAAAGTACATGGAAAGAACAATAGTTACAGAACAATAATAATAAAAAAAGAATGTTATGGAATTTGAAAGAAGATCATTGTTGTTCGTATTTCATTCTCAAAGATGACCGATGTCAACATGAGGGTGATGTCTTGACTTGTGAGTTAATTGGGTTTAAGTGAGGGCTGTGCAAAGTCATTAGCTTCACTCTCTCCTTTAGAGTCATTAGAGGCAAGTGGCAAGATGAGTGAAAATGACTGATGATGAGAGGGTACTTATCAATTGGGGAGTGGCTGAACACATTGTGGTATCTTATTGTGCACAAAAGGAACAGTTTCAGGGGGAAAAAAGTCTGGGAAGTCTTATATGAACTGATGCAAAGTGAAGCGAAAAGAACCAGGAGATCACTGCACACAACATAAGTAATATTATAATGATGATCAACTGGGAAAGACTAAGGTACTCTGAGCAATACCATCTAAGACAATTTTAAAGGATTCATATTGAAAATAACTATCTACCTCCAGAGAGGGAACTGAAGAACTCTGAGTGCAGATTGAAGTACATTTTTAAAAAATTTCCTTTCTTTTTCTTCTTCTTCTTTTTTTTTTTGGCCATACAGCTAGCATGGAAATAGTAGTTAGCATGACTATACATATATAACTGATATTATATTGCCTGTCTTCTCAATGGTGGGAGAGGTGCTGGAGGGAGGAAGAGTGTTGAAGATTAAAAATTTCAAAAAATTAATGATAAAAATAAACAAATACTTTAAAAAATTTTTAAAATTGGAAGGTGTCACATTGAAACCAAAGCAGGCAAAGGGGATGTGGCTTGAACAGAGTCACACAGCTAGAAAATGTCTGAGACTGAATTTGAACTCAGGTCTTCCTGATTCCTAGCCCAATGTTGTTATCTGCTGTGTCATTGGGCTGCTTCTGTTGCAAAACTTTAAATAGTGGGATATTTGTCAAATATTTTAATGAGATAGAAAGTAACCATAAAAATCTTTAGTTTCTGACAGAGCTTTGCTTTGTATTTTGTGACAAAGTGCTTAAAAGAACTGCTAAGCTTTTACAAAGAGACAAGTTTTGAATTTTATCATGTTTTCTGTCATGACTGATAACTGTTGGTAGTATGCTCTCTCAAAGATATTAAATACATGTATAAACACACCCACACCCACACCCCCCCACACACACCCACACACCCACACACCCACACACCCACACACCCACACCCACCCACACACCCACACCCACCCACCCACCACCACCCCACAGCCCCACCCCCCCTACACACACATACACACACCCACACACCCACACCCACCCACAGCCCCACCCTACCCCACACACACCCACCCACCCACCCACCCACCCACACAGGCACACACACCCTGCCTCCCATCAGACTGAGTTCCTTGAAAGCAAAGATTGTCTTTTGCCTTTCTTTATATCCTCATCATTCTGGACAGTGCCTGGCATGGAGCAGATGTTTAATAGTTAATAATTAATTAAATTAATGTTTAATTAAGCTTAATAGATGTTTATTGACTGACGTGTACTTAATCTGACCCTTCAAGAGAAAGATGATATTTTAACAATAAGTGAGAAAGTACTTGCTTCTGAAATGATAATACGGAGAGAACATTTTGAAAGATGATTAGAAATGTTTTCATTTTTATATGATATTGTTGAAAACAATACATGGATCATCTATAAACACTTTAATTTCTACACATTTAAAAGTTGTAGAAATATTTAAACATTTCAATTGAAGAGTTTTAGGGGGTTTTTAAAGGCATTTGAAAGAAGGTTGAACCCAGAGAAGAGAAAGTGAGAAGACAACTTCCCCCCCCCCATTCATCTGAAGAAATAGGGGTTTCCAAGGGTGTGGCACATTGCATATAATGTTGGATTTTTTCAATTTATTTATTTTGTTGATTTTTTTGTTCCTTCCTCCCCTTTTATAAAATAAGGGATGGTACTCTAGAAAGGATAAGAAGAACAATACTGCGGGCAATCTAGCTGACTTTATATCCTAAAGATATTAATAAAATCTATTTAAAAAAATTACCCTATAACATAAATATGAAAAGTAAAGGAATCTGGTTCTCTCCTATTTTTCCCCCCAATGCTATGGCCTTTAATATTCAGGTCTCATATCCATTTTGAGATTATTGTGAGATACATAGCCTTAATATTCAAGGTCATAGCATTTTTTTATAAAGGAGAGAAACAGATTCAGCGCTTTTCTCAATTATTCTAGAAAGTGAATTATTTTAACATATATTTTTATTCATATTTTTGTTTTTCATTGCCTAAATTTTCTCCTTTTCCCTCCCCTGCTTTATAAAAAAAAATTAAAGAAAAAAGAGGAAGAAGAGAAAATAGCAAAATTGATTAATACTTCAAAATAATATATATGACATTGTATGAAATCTCCACCTGTGGACCAGAGATAACTTTGCTCTTTACAATTTTGAAAGACTTCAGTCTAAATTTAATTTCTTTAAGACCACTTTACTATTTTCCAAGTGGAAGGGGGCTTTGGGGACTTAGTGCATTGTACCTAACATGGAGGCACACAGCTTCTCTGCATTCTCCTACCACATGGATAGGAGTAGCCTCCTTTGATTGGCTGTGAAGTCAAGAAAAGTCTGCATCTTTAAAAATTGCTAGATGAAGTCTAGGAAGTCTCCCTCTCCCTCTCCCTCTCCCTCTCCCTCTCCCTCTCCCTCTCCCTCTCCCTCTCCCTCTCCCTCTCCCTCTCCCTCTCCCTCTCCCTCTCCCTCTCCCTCTCCCTCTCCCTCTCCCTCTTCCTCTCCCTCCCTTCCTTCTCTATTTCCCTCTCTCTATCTCTCTAGCTCTCTTCCTTTGTGCTCTTTCTGGCTGCATCCAAAGGGTGAAAATCACACACAATTCATTCACAGTGCAGGCATCATTACCTTGCCACGCCCCTCTCTCTTTTACCTTGACTCCAAAAAATAACTTGAAATCTCTGTTCTGTTTCATTTGTCCTCAGTTTCAGGTGCAGGTGGTAATACCCACCAGACCTGGGAGCTTGAGCCATGGCCACCTTGGAGCCAGGACTCCAGGAAGGTGGTCATAGCCAGTCTGTAAGAGAAGCCAGAATGTATTGAGTAACACGTGAGCCTCAGTGGGGTTTTGGACTTGGAACTTAGGGACTGTGCAATACGAGGACAGAGCTAAGAGGTGAACTGAATCTCTTTCCCCTCCCCAAAGTAAGAGGTAGTATGAAGAAGGATGGGCTCATGCCTCCCATAAATTGTGGAATAGGCTTGTATATTTGTGATTATATCTTTGAAGTAAGTACTCTGTTGTAAAAGCTAATTTGACCACTAGTGCTTAAATGGAATTTGAGGGTGAACCTAGATGCCCAGGATCCCTGAGGTACAAGGGAACGCTGAGGGAGGGGTGAGATGTAACATATCTGACCTGCATGCAGTAGGGGGTCTTGTCAGATAGAGTTGTTTCCCAGTTTTTTAGCTCAATAGTTTCTGATTCTTCCTTATTTAGTCTCTTCCACTCTACTTTTCAATTTTTAGCCAGTTTTTATCATTTCTACTTTATAGCACAAGTTGAAGTATAGAATTAGTTCCCCCTTTCCCATTCTTTATTTTTGCCTTGAGATGCTAGATATTTTGCTTCTCAAAATGAATTTTTAAAATTATCGTCTGCCTCTGTAAAGTATCCCTTATCCATCTGACTCTTACATGAGTATTAAATATCACGTCAGTTTTTAAGTGATTATTTTATGCCCTTAAGGAGTATCGATATACATTTCCATGTGCTTGGTAAACTGACTTCCTTACATTCTGTGCGTTTTCTAGTGATTTTGAATGGGATTTCCTTTCATATAATTTCCTCCTGGATTTTATTATTACTCTACAATATTGAAATGCTTATTATTTGTGTGAGTTTATTTTGTATCCTCCTTACCTTGATGCCTTCAATTACTCTCTCCTTTTAAGCTACCTAGAAGCAGCTGGGTGGCACAGTAGATAAAATGCTGACCCTGAAATCAAGACCCGAGTTCAAAGCCTAGCTCAGGCATTAGCCAGCACTGGGCAAACCACTTATTCCTTGTCTACCTCAGTTTCCTTAACTGTAAAATGGAGATAATAATAATACCTTGCAAGGTTGTCGTGAGGGCTAATGAGATAGTTTTTCTAAAAAGCGTTTAGCATAGTGATATTGTCATTATTGCTATTACTTTGCTAGCATTTCTAAAATTATGCCAGACAGCATCAGGGAAAGGGGCATCCTTACTTTACAACTATCCTTAATGAAAAATCTTCTAGAATTTTCCCTTTGTGTGTAATGCTAGATTTTGTTTTTAAACATATACTTTTCTTTTTTTTTTTTTATCAAATTTTAAAAGGTCCTTCAGCGCTTTCACTTTGTAGGATTTCCTTGTTTGTTGTTTAATGTGTGTGTGTGTGTATATATGTGTATATACTACATATATATAAATTATGAAATATGTTGTACTTTAACAAAGTTAAGTTTTCTGTATCTATTGATATGTCATGTGATTTTGGATAGACTTGTTTTTAATGTGATTAATTATTTTTGTTATTTTCCTAATACAAACCATTTCCCCCCCTCCCCACGTTATAAATCTAATTTCATCCTAGAATCAATTTTCTTGATCCATTCTTGTAATTTTTTTTGCCATTATTTAAACTAAAAATGTTTGAATCAATATTCATTAATGATTGTTTTATAGTTCTTTTTTTATCCATCCTTATATTAGGGTTATATTCGTCTTATATAGAGAAGTTTAATAGACTGGTTGTTCACTCAACTTTTGGGAATAATTTGTGTAGTATATCTATATAAACTAATCGTTATTTAAATGTTTGATAGAATTCTTCTATAAATTCATTTGAATCAGTTTTTCTTTCTTTGATACTTTCTTTAGAATTAATTCAATTTTCTTCTCTGATATTACATTTTAAGATTTCTATTTGGCATTCTATTAATTTGGAGGTTTTGTATTTTTCCTCTTTCTTTCTTTTAAATTCTTTAAAATATGTTGCTTATAAGTATGTATTTCTAAAATTTCTTTTTAATTCTGTGTTGCAATTTTATCTTGTTCAATTTTCATTATTAATTAGATTTTCTTCTCTTTTTTGATTAAACATGTTAGCTAAAGATTTACAGATACTGTTTTTGTTTTTGTTTTGTTTTGTTGATTTTTAGAGGGGGGAAGCAGGGCAATTGGGGTTAAGTGACTTGCCCAAGGTCACACAGCTAGTAAGTGTCAAGTGGTGAGGCCAGATTTGAACTCAGGTCCTCCTGACTCCAGGGCTGGTGCTCTATTCACTGCACCACCTAGCCATCCCTGATTTATAGATATTGTTAGTATTTTCAAAGAAAAAAATATTAATTTTATAATTTCTATTCTTTCTCTGTTTTCCAAAATCAATCTCTTTCTCCTCTAATTTTCAAGACTTCCTTTTTGTGATTTCTATAAGTTTACAATTTTTCTAATTTTAAAAAAATGCACATTAATTTCATTAATGTTTTTCCATTATGTTAATGTATGTAAGACTAAAAGTTTGATTGACAGTGTGGGAATAGTTGATGTGAAGTGATGGCATACCATATGCACATGGGTCCCCAACTCTTCTGCTCCAAACTTGAACTCCAAACATAAAATGACTCCCTCTTGTTCTTCTCTCCCTGAAATGCTTACAAAACACCCCCATCAGTCCAAGTTCAATAGCATCATCAGCTGGTTGTCTCTGGAAGAACGTCCCTTGTATCCATGGCAACACAAGTATTCCAGAAACAAACATGAGCATTTATGTATGCAAAGACCAGAAAAAGGGTATTTTATACGACAGTGAATCTTGATTATAGAAAGCTCGCTTTTTAATGTATTAAATTTAACATGGTAGTTGAAGTATTATGCCACTTGTCTATCACTTTCTAAATTTCCTTAGGGTCTCCTTTGTGTATTTTAAAAATGTTTCATTGATGCTTTGTCTTTCTTTTCTTTCTTTTTGGTATATTTATCACTGCTTCTCCAAACCCCTGTCCAAATAAGGCCTTCATTTGCAAGACATAAATGTGATTAATGAAAACATTGGTCTTTTGGGAAAACGTCTATCATATTTTGTCTATCTATTGCATCACATCTCTGACAAATGGTGGGAATATGGACTATTTATTGCATCAGTCTTAGTTCTTATGTTTTCACAGTTTTCCTTTCCTGTATTGTTGTTTACAGTTATCTTGGTTCTGATCATTTCACTTTTCATCAGTTCATTCAAGTCCTCCAGGATTTCCTGAAATCTTTTCCTTTCAATCAGTCGATCTTACAAACTAGTTAGGTGTTAATGTTTTGTATTTTTTACAAATGGGTTGAAACTCTATTAAAACTCTTCATTTGGGATGTTTTTAAACAGGTTAGAAAGTTCCTTTTCTAAGTGTTTTTCATGTGTATATATAAAGCTATTTCACCCAGGTCATTAACTGTGATTAGTGTCAGAGCCAACATTCAAACCCAGGTCTCACTGTATCAAATCCATTGCTCTTTCCACTGTGTCACCAAATCCAGTGTTTTTTTCTACTGCATCACACTATCTTATCACCTTAAGTTACTTCATAATTATGACAAAGTTTGAAAAGGGAACAGATTCCATTGCTTTCCCCCTGCCCCAGCCAAATATCTAGATAGCACAGTTTTGGCATTTTTCTATAATTAACATTAATTTCAAAAGTTAAGAATTAAGGATTAAATATGCACTTGTAGGGTGTTGTATTTTGACTCTAAATGCAAACTAGCTGAATTTGGATATTTAAGCATAAGAAAAACAAGTTAGCAGTTACTTTATTCTGTTATTAGCTTGTGAATTCCATGAAAGGAGGGACCACATTGTATTCATCTTTACATCTCTATCACCTCCCTACATGCTTAATGAGCATCTAATAAATGAATGCATGAATGAATAAATGAGCATGTTATCCAACTTCTCAAAGAAGGGAGTAAATTGTGATCATTTTTGCAACAATTCATGCCTTGAACAAAAGATAAAAATAAGAAGATTAAACTCACGAATTTTGGTAAAATATATTTACTAATGATGCAGAGTTCAGGGAGTCCAGAAACTCCAATAACCAGAGTCCTGGAAAGCAGTCTGGAATGAATTTGCAGACTCTAAGTCAAGGTGGCAAAGATTTATTGTTATGCTATATAACAGACAAGGGTTCTTAGGGAACCTGCAACCTTAGACGGGTACAGTTAAAGTTTATATAGGATAATCTATAGTAGAACCTGTGCCAAATATGCTAACTAGGTGAGTCAGGGTGGGATTAGGGAGGAGTTAAGGAGTGGTCAGTTCTTAAAGGAACATGCACTTTTAATATCTACTATGCAGGCGTATTGCTCAGAATTCACTGGGAAATAGCCCAAGAGGGGGCTTCTTGGAGGTGTCTGGCTTTAGGTTTGAAACATCACTAAGTCAGCTAGTGGTCAGGGCTGACCAAGCTGCCACCCATCAATGTCATGTTTGACAAGACGAATGTTAGGAGTATCTATATGTCCCAAGTCTAAGGCATACATAATGAGGGATTCAGGCTGCATATAATGAGCTAGGGAGTTACTTTATAGATAATCTAATGAAGGATTCCTAGATGCAGCTTATTATTGTACCAAGGGGAGATAAACATTTGGCTGGGGCTTGATCACGAATGGTTGCTAGGCAGAGTACTAGCACAGGGAGAAGCGGGCAGAGATAATACTCTGAGGCTAGGGAGATTTGAGGCTAGGGAGAGATGTGATTTTACAAACTAGGGTTCAAGCACAGGCACCCAAGCACCCCATCACTAACATCTCCCATGCTTAACGGAAAGGATGTCTGATTTCATCAGTATGGGAAACTTCTGATGTAGACTTAGTAGATAAGCCTTATAGAGCTGGCTGAAGTACATAAAGGTTTGGTCATTTCCTTAGGTAATACAGTAAATTCCCAAGGCTAAATTTAAGTCTAGTTATTCCTGAAAGCAAATCTAACATTCACTTGCCAACTACTTCTAAACCACACTTAATATGTGTCTCCGGAAGGATGCACATTATAGTAATGAGGCTTCTTAATGTGAAGCATAGTAGTTGTGCTAAAGTGTGAGCATGTGGTTTTATTTAAATTAAAATTAAATTTATCCTTGTCCTAAGCTTGATTTCCTTAAGTTGCAAAATAATTTTTCCCCCAGCTCTTTGGCTGTAGGTCCATATTCATTTGCATAGAAGTTAAAAAAAAATTTACTTAAAGACATTTCCTTTTTTCATTAAATTGTGTTCTCCTTGATATAAATTAGCACACCAGAATGCTGAGAAAAAAAAAATACACCATCTGTCATTTTCCATTGAATTGCTTTGAATTAGGTTTTCATAGGGATATCTGCTACTTGGAATTATTCTGCATGAATTCCTCCTCTATTAGGATTGCAGTTCACTTGGATATGCAGCTAATTTTAGCCTATGTCTATGCAGACTCAGGTGCAGTACTTTAAATGAATTCTTCTAATAGTAGTTTTCAGTAAGAGTGTCAGTAGTCCTTTTACACAAAAGCAGAACTCACAAGTCTCCCCCATCATGGTTTTGTGTAGTCAGAGCTTGGTTAATCTGTTCAATCAGTTCTGTGGCACTTTTACTTACTGGCCGATAAAGACAGCCTTAAATCGTTTGTAAGTATATGTGTGTTTATGTTTCTATTTCTGACTAGAGAGTATGTGCTTTTGCTCCTTCAACTCTCCCTTGAACTCTATCTAACACACTCTTCAACTGCTGGATTGAGTGTTTCCTTTTGGGTAAGCAGCTCTGCTGCTAGATATCATAGTAGGGGGAGAGGAGGAGAAATAAATCTCCTTCCTGCCTGATGCCTTCAAATATAAGTGCAGGGGTCATGCTTCATAAATGCTCCCACCCTGGATTGACCTGAATGTACAAATTGCCTGCCTGAAATTTGCACTAGTACACAAAGCATTAGGAAAGCTACTCAGAGGAAATTTTTGTGTTTCTCCAAGTAACTATAGTGGTATCCAGAATATGGGACCATAGACAAATAGGCCCCAATGGATCCCCATTTATTTTCTTGGGACAGAAAATTTTTAACTATAAGCAGAGAGTGAAGGAGGAGGGATTCTAGTCCCTCTCTTCCCTATTTAAGTTCATGTAGTCAGAGAAAATAATTAATGAGGTATTAATGTGTTAAAATTTTGGGAACAGTGATTCCTTTATGAAATGTGAATATAATTCACTAATAGAATTAAAAGGACTTCCAGGTAACTGGAACATGATGAAAGACTAGATTTTTTTTTCCTAATTCTCCTGAACTCTCAAAACTTACTAAAATAGGAATTGTGCATAAAAGCTGAAATAATTTTAGCTATTTCCATAAGCTAGGATATCAAGAAGTCTACCAAGTAATAGTTCAATGAATTAACAACAAAGAAGACTGATTAGTCCCTGACCCATAACTTACTCACACAGTGCCCTTTCCCCGACTGTGGACCATGCTCCAGCAATAGGGCTACACAAGTCAACACGCTTCTTGCAGTACAGGTCACCTCTATCCACTCACAGTATCATAAAACCAAAAATAAGAAGCTTGTTCAGGCTGGGATAGCATAGCAGAAACGTGCTAAAATGGAGTTCAGTCAGAGAATTGAGGAGTAGAGGGAACTAGGACAGAATACATGTGTGTGGCAATATATTAATAACTGAAGAGAATATGACCTTCAGATCATCTAAAAGAGTCCAGCCATCTCTGAATAAATATTACAAGCTAGGACAATGAATCAACCACTAATAAGGCAGTGAATTCCCAAAAGGACAACAATGGAGTCATGGCAGGATCTTCATGAAGGAGAAAGAAGAACCATGTATGGCCTGCAAAGAAAAAAAAAATTAAAAAGAAGCAGAAAATAAAAATTTGAGTCCCCAGTGGCAAGTCTTACAAAAGAAACCAAAGAGAGAATAACTTAATGAGAATGCAAACATATGGAAGTGAAGGACAATCCAGAAGAAGAGACACCAAAAGCAATAATTATAAAGATAACATGTTTTCTATACAACAATAGGCAGATGATACAGTGGATAGAGTTCTGGAGTGGAGACAGAAAGACCTGAGTTAAAAATCATACCACAGATACTTACTAGCTGTGTAACCCTGTGCAAGTTACTTAACCTTTGTCTGTCTTACTTTCCTCATTTGAAAATGAGGATAATAATAGTACCTACCTCCCAGCATTGTTGTACTCAGGAGTTTATCTATGTCAACTGTCTTTAAAACCTTTAAACATAACATAAATTCTAGCTATTATTATTACAAGGAAAACAAATTGTTTGCAAAGACAATATATAAAGATAAAGGATTATAGAATTTAAAGATCATAGAATTTAAGTATTATAGAGTTTAAGGATTATTGGGCTCCCAAAAGAACTAAGTCAAAAAAAACCCTGAATATCATAATTCAAGAAGCAATATAAGAAAGCTGCATAGAACTTCTGAACACGGAAAGCAAAATTCCAATCACAAGAACTGAGATTGCTTCCAGAAAAAGAAGAAAAAAAAGCTATGCTGCAAACTTCAAGGCACGTATTGATTAAACTTAACAATTGCGATGACAAATAACAAATTCTTCACATAACCAAGAGAAAGACCTTTAAATGCAAAGGAAAGAAAATCTGAGTAACACAAGACTGTTCTGTACCCATCAGAAACTGCAAGAGGAATGGGATCATTTGTACCAAAGAGCAAAGGAGCTGAAGAAGACTTAACCTTGCAAACTTGAACCTAGGTTTTAATAAAAATAAATGGATATTCAACTTTAAAATTAGGTATTCAAAGAATTCTGAGAAAGAAAACCAGACATAAACAAATTACTTGCCTTACAAATCCTCCAGACAACAAACATGTAAGAAAGGTGAATGAGTGGAGCATCCAATAACAACAACATCAAAATAAGAATCTCCAGAAAGAGATTTTGTTCTAAAAGTATATGAGACATGGATGAAAACAGAAGTCAAATAAAAAGTGATGGTGAATAGAAGGGTCCATAAAATGGGTAGAAGAGGAAGAAGATAGAGGGGAATATTTAATGTACCTTAATCAAGTCAATGGCTAACACTGAAGGAAAATACTTCTGTATCAAGAGAATGGGTGAGGAAAATAAGGATTGAATTGGAAGGAAAAAAGAGGAAACCTTGTTTCAGATTTGGGAAGGGATTCCATGAATAAATGCTCCCATGAGAGAAGAGAGATATTTTATAAAATGGGATAGGGAACTCATAATGGGTATAGCTATAGAAATTATAAATATAACTAAAAGCTAGTTCTTTGAAGTGAGTAATAAAATTGATAACTTTTAGGAAATCTGATCTTTAAAAATAGGGCAGAAAATCAAATCAACAAAACACCAACAGAGCAAGGTTAAATTAAGGAATAATTAAATAATTAAATATTTAATTAAATAAACAAAATAATTATTAGAACCTACTATGTACAATTATTTGCTACCAAAACTGAGAACATAAAAGAAATAGAGGAATAACTTAAAAATGTAAAAGACATACTGACAGAACAGCAAACAGAAACTTTAAATAACCCAGTCTCCAAAAAGGAAACAGAACTAGCTCTAAAGGAACTTCCAGAGGAGACAGAGGAAACAACTTCTGGTCTTGATGAGAATTCTATCAAACTTTTAAAGAAGAGTTAGTATTAATACTACACAAATTATTTTTGAAAACTGAGATGGAAAGTCCTCTACTAGATTCCTTTCATGAGAAAAAATATGGTTCTAATGCTTAAATCAGAGACGGATAAAGCACAGCAGAATATTAGATCAATATAAATAAATATCTACTTTAAAAATTTTAGATAAAATCCTGTCAGTCTACAGTTTTTATCCAAGAAATAATTTGTTATCACCAAGTTAGATTTCTTCCAGATGTAAACATGCTTTAATGTTGGGAAAACACTAGAAAAATTAGTCACATTAAAAACCAAAACAAAAAAACTACGTAATTATCTAAATCAGCAGTTCTCAACCTGTGGGTTATGTTCAATTTGTAGCAATGAAAATACATCCTGCAGATCAGACATTTACAGTAGCAAAATGACAGTTATGAAGGAGCAACGAAAATAATGTTATGGTTGGGGGTCAGCACAACATGAGGAACTGTATTAAAGAGTTGCAGCATTAGGAAGGTTGAGAACCAATGATATAAATAAATATAGAAAAACTTTTGGCAAAGTATACCATTCATCTGTGCAAAAACTCCAAAAACAAAAAAACCACAACCCTACAAGGAATCGAAAGAGGACAGCCTTTCAAGTATCACTTTTTAAAAAGTCTATCAAAAACCAAAAGTAAACATCATATGCAATGAGGTACAGTAGACACCCAGAAAATAAGGAGTAAAACAAGGATCATACAAGGTAAAATGGATAATTTTGATAACATTAAAGAGTTTTTGCACAAACAAATTAATATGGTCAAGAGTAGAAGAAAAGCAGAAACTAGGTGGGAAATTTAGAGCAAGTTTTTCTGATAATGGCTTCATTTCTCAAATATATAGGGAACTGAGGCAAATTTGTTGAAATAAGAGCTATTCCTTCATCATTAAATGGTCAAAGGATATAAGCAGACAGTTTTCAGAACAAGAAATCAAAGCTACCAATAGTTACATGAGAAGAATGGTGTAAATCATTAATAACAAATTAAAACACCTCCAAGGTGCCAACTCACACCTTTCAGATTGGCTAACATGACAGAAAATGAAAATGAGAAATGCCGGATGGTTATGTTGAAAAATAGAAACCGTAATGCACATGTCATCTGCAAGAGTGCTAATTTTCTTTGCTCGATACCTGTTCTCATTCCTTCAATTTCTCTTTTTCTTGTCTTATTGCTAAGGCTAGCATTTCTAGTACAATAATGAATAATAGTTGTGGTAATGAACATCCTTGTTTCATACCTCATCTTATTGGGAAGGTTTCTAGTATGTACATCTCCATTATAAATAATGCTTGCCCTGTTGATGGAATTGTGAGCTCATTATAACCATTATAGAGAGCAGTTTTGAACTATTCCCAAGGGATTATAAATCTGTGCATTCTCTTTGACCCAACGATATCCCTACTAAGTTTATATCCCAAAGAGATTTTTTTAAAATCAATAATAAATTTATTTTATTAAATTTTTTTTGAGTTACATATTTTCTCCCCGTCTTTCCCCCGCCCACCACCCCAAGACAGCCATCCCAGTGTTTCCCCCCTCCCCCAG
>CM053583.1:219850946-219904091 GCA_028627135.1 Pseudochirops cupreus
GTCCAATGTGAAAGTATTTGCAGACCATATACTTGATTGTATGCCTCCATGGGGCAGAGTGGGGGGGGGGAGAAGGGAAGGAGAGAAAATCTGAAACTCAAGGGACTGTGGAACTGAATCTTGTAAATTAAAAGTAAATAAATAAATCAAGTAAAAAAAAAAAGAAATGAGAGTGATGCAAGAAAATCATGAAAAATGAGTCAACAGCTTGCTAAAGGAGACCCCCCAAAATACTGAGGAAACTAACACCTTAAAAAACAGACTAACTCAACTGGCAAAAGAGGACCAAAAAGCCAATGAGGAGAAGAATGCCTTAAAAAGCAGAGTTGGTCAAATAGAAAAGGAGGCCCAAAAGCTCACTGAAGAAAATAATTCCTTAAAAATTAGAATAGGCCAAATTTATGAATAAACAAGAGATTGAGACATTGTGAGGTATAAAATGAATAATTTTGATTACATTAAATTAAAAAGATTTTGTATGAATAAAGTCAATGTAGTCAAGACTAGAAGGAAAATAGAAAATTGGGAGAAAATTTTTATAGAAAGTTTTTCAGATAGAGGACTCATACCTCAAATTTATAAGAATATGAGTCATTTCCCAACTGATGAATAGTCAAAAGATATGAACAGGTAGTTTTTCAATAAAGAAATCAAAACTATATATAGTTATATAAAATTATCTAAATCACTATTGATTAGAGAAATGCACATTAAAACAACTTTGAGATATCATCTTGCACCTGTCAGACTGACTAAAATGATAGAAGAGGAAAGTAACAAATGTTGGAGGGGTATGGAAAAATTAGGACACCAATTCACTGTTAGTGGAACTTTGAACTGATCCAATCATTTTGGAGAGCAATCTAGAATTATGTCCAAAGAGTTATAAAATTGTATACCTTTTGGCTCAGCAATACCACTATTAGGTCTGTTTCCCAAGGTGATTATGGAAAAATGAAAAGAATTTATATGTTCTAAAATATTTATAGCAGCTCTCTTTGTGGTGGCAAAGAGCTGGAAGTTGAGAGGATGCCCATCAATTGAGAATTGACTAAATGAGTTGTGGTATATGATTGCGATGGAATATTACTGTACCATAAGAAATGATGAACTTGTTGATTTTAGAAAAATATGGAAAGACTTGCATGAAATAGCAAAGAGATAAATGAGCAGAACCAAGAGAATTTTGTACACAGTGACAGCAATACTGCTCTAAGAACAACTCTGAATGACTAAGTCATTTTGAAATTACTTAAAGGACATAAATATTCATATCAACCAGAAAGGACTAATGAAGGAAAATGCTACATCCAGACAAAGAACTGATGAGCAGGAGTATTAATAGTACGATTTTACACACACACACACACACACACACACACACACACACAAACACACACACACACACACACACACACATACATATGTATATCTAATACAGATGTATACACGTATATAGATATATGTGCGCATATATGCATGTGTGTGTGTGCACATACATTTGTATTAAATGGTAGTATTCTCTACAGTGAGGTGGGGAGGGAGGGAGAAAAAAAGAGTACAGCAAAAAACAAAAGAAAACTGAGAAGGAAGCACAGAAACACAGGGTAGCTCTGTGTAGTGCCAACACGATATTTACAGCACCTGTGGCAGCTATGAATATGCCAGCATAATTCTGAATCACAAAAAATAAGAGACTCTCCACATGGAAGACAACCAAAACATTTATTCAAACACCAAAAAGCCAAATCCCAACACCAGAAAGCCATATCCATCATAGCAACCAAGAAGCCTATACACAATAACAGTGCAGGAGGCACTGCCATCCCCAAACCTTCCCCTGCTAGGGCCTTCCTGTGGGTGAACACTCACAGCTCCTGCCTGCTTCCTCTCTCTCCCTCAGATTTAACTGCTCTGACTAACTTCCTCTAAGCTCTCCTCCACCCTTCCCGCTCCACCCTTTCCGTGCCACCTGTTCAGTAAGCTCCTTCCGCCACAGGCTTTATGTGCAAAGTCATGCGTCTTAGGCTTCCATGTGACTTAAGTAGGTCACGTGGGCCTATTAATGGGTGGGAAAGATCTTCCCATTTACATTACTATTACATTTGGCCCCATAATTTTTCACATACATTACTTAGGTTATGGGGATTTAGGGGAAACTGGTATCAATAGAACTTTACAACAGCGTAACAGGGATAACACAAAATAAGCACATCAAACAATATCTTAGGGTGGGGCTTGAGCACAAGCACCCCCTTATTGCCCCTGGAGTGAATGGGGCCCAAAATCTTGGGGTAATGGCCAAAGGTCTCTTCTTCCATAACTACTTCCTGCTGAAATTGGATGTAGAACTGTCCCTGCCTCAAGAGGTCCCATTTGAGAGGCCAGTTCTTTAATTGGCATCTGAACCTTGGTCAATGCCAGGTCCAGGGGTGACACATCACAGTTGTGGACAGGGAGTGACATCTAGCTTAAGTGATCAGGCATCTACAAGTGGAGGGCACTAAGCCTGTAGGAAACAAATCTAGCAAACAGGTTTAACAGACAAAAAACCAAAAAGAAACAAGGAGACAATAACCAGAAGCAGGGTGAGT
Organism: Pseudochirops cupreus; assembly: GCA_028627135.1. Lineage (NCBI taxonomy): Eukaryota > Metazoa > Chordata > Mammalia > Diprotodontia > Pseudocheiridae > Pseudochirops > Pseudochirops cupreus. The sequence continues at coordinate 219,853,541 of CM053583.1, forward strand.
CCTACTTCTGGAGTCCATGAACCCACTATCATAGCCTCATTCATTGTAGAATATGTAAGTTAAGGGTACAATTTGGTAATCATCTTCTCCTGAATAAACATTAGTTACAGTATTATCTTTCCTGTGTGCTATAATTTCCGCAGTCTTTGGAACATTATCTGGCTTTGGCTTTACTCATATTTTTTATTCTATCAGTAGAACCAAACCCTTCAGTTCCTCTGATAGTTATTTCAGAAGGAGGGTCAGTTTTCACAAGGGGTATTGTTTCACAGGGAATAATAATCACTTGAATTATTCCATCATTTTTACAAAGCCGTATAGGTTCTTCACCTAAATTCTGGAATGTCACAATGATTTCTCCTTGATAATTAGAATCTAATACTCCAGCCAATACAATATTCCTTACCCTGTCAATCTTGATTTAGTGATGTCTGTCCAAAATCATTTTTAGGGATTCTCCTACATATTCCAGTGGAGATTTTTCTTATTTCTTTTCTATCCAACCAAAAGTCTTCTAAACAATGTATATCATATCCTGCCAAAACAAGTGTTCCTGGATATGGTGTGGGGACAGCTTGCCTCACAGTCCAATACTCAATATTTGGGATCTTATGTGTTTGTTTTGAAGATTTGGGGTCATCATTTAATTTGCAGATTTGGGAGTCATCATTCTGACTAAAGGTGTACTTCCTCCCAATGGTCTATTATTCAAATTATGTAAAACAGTGAACAAATTATCCTTCCAATGCTGATACGAATTATTAGAACTTAACTCCCTTAATTGTTCTTTCAATAATTCATTCATTCTTTAATTAACCCAGATGCTTGTGGATAATATGGAATATGATATATTCATTCTATATTATTTAATATACAATATCTCTTCATTTCATTACCTTTGAAATGTGACCCATTGCCACTTTGAATCTGCATTGGAGTTCCATAATATTGACTTATGATATCTAGAATTTTACAGGTGTTTTTCTGTGTTGCATTCTTATAAGGACAAGCCACTAGTATACCTGAATAGTTCTCAACACAAGTACATAGAAATTCACATCTTTTACCTTGGGGTAGGGCTCTAATATAATCTATCTGCCAAATTTGGGCTGGAACTTTTCCCCTTTCTATCTCTCTAATTACAACCTGAGGAACAGTTCGTTCCTTTTCCAACTGACATATATAACATTCTTCTGCTGCTTGTTTTTACCAATGAATGAGATACTAATATTGACAAATTAGTAATGAAATAACTGACAAATTAGCAACCAAAGACATGTCCCATATATCTTCCCATAATTCTGTGTCACAGACTTGTTTGCCATGCATTTCCCAATTTTGATGTTTCCACATGGGCATCCTTGTAGCTAACTCGTTAGCTACCACCCATGAATCAGTGAATATGTGATAGTGTCCTCCTTGTTCTATTTTGATAGTTTGATGTACTGTCATAAGTTCAGCATATTGACTATTTTCACCTGTCCCAGTACTTTCCAAAGTCCACCTAGTACATGGATTCTAGGCTACTGCTTTCCAGTTTCTCTTGTGGCCCAAATATTTTGCTGTCCCATCAGTAAAACATGCATGTTTCTTTTGTTCTTCAGTTAATCCATCATGTCCCTCATTGCATTTTACCAAGAACTATACCAACTGTTGCTTTGGTTTAGGAGGTGTATCATTTCCCTTAGAATCTATGTTTGCTGTAGATTCATGTAGAGCAAAAATTCCACTTTTGCCTGTTTTAGATCTATTTTGAATAGACCATTTCCATTTAATTTTGCTAGCCTCTTGTGCATGTTCAATTCTGTGAGAAGCTGGGGTACACATTACCCAGGTCATACTGGGGATTGCAGTCCTTAATTAATATCACTTCATGGCCCAGAGTCAGTTGTTTAGTCTCTACCAAAGACCAATATGCAACTAACAACTGCTTTTCAAAAGGGGCATATTCAATTCCAGATGAAGGAAGTTTCCTGGACCAAAATTTTAAGGGTACATTTTAGCTTTGTTGTTTTTGCCATAAGCTACAGTTTGCATATTCATTCTGAACAGTCACTTGTAATACCACCAGACCATTTTGCATAGGCCATAAATCTAGGGCCAACTGTATAATAGCCTTGGCTTCTTTAAAAGCTTTACTCTGCTCAAATTCATGTTTCTTCCTAGTAACTTTAAGGGCTTCAAAATCTGTCTCAGATGTAGAATGTGGTTCCTCCAATATTCAAATAACCTATAAATGTTTGAACCTCTTTCTTATTGGTGGAGATAGGAAAATCCTGAAAATTTTGTTGGGCTTGTGGGAGAATCTCTCATAGTCCCTTATTTCATTGTATACCCCAAAATTTTATGTTTTGAGCTGGGCTTTGAATCTTTGCAGGGTTAATTTCCTACCCTTTGCTTTTCATATACTCAATTAAAAGTGTCAAACTCTTCTCCATTTCTTTTATATTTTTTACCTGCATCATAATGTTATCTATGTAGTGGGTAAGCTGTACACCAGGTAGCTCTAATTTATCCAAATGTTCAGTTACCATCCTATGACAAATAGTGGAGCTATGCAGATATCCTTGTGACAAATGGGTAAAAGTACATTGTCTGCCCTGTCAAGCGAAAGCAAACTGGTCCCATTGTTTAGAATCTATTGGGACAGTAAAGAAAGCTTTGGCTAAATCAATAACTGTGTACCACGTCCCATCATATGTCTGGATCCTTTCTATTAATGGAATGGCATCTGGAATAGCAACATACAAGGGAGGAGTCACCTTATTCAGTTTTCTATAATCCACTGTCATTCTCCATGTCCCATCTCATTTTCATACTTGCCAGACAGGATTATCACATCCTTGTTGCCAAATGTAGTGCCAATGCGATAGTCACAGAGCCTATGGCAGTTATGAATATGCCAGCATAATTCTGAATCACAAAATATAACAGACTCTCCACATGGAAGACAGAACCAAAACATTTATTCAAATACTAGAAAGCCAAATCCATCCTAGCAACCAAGAAGCCTATACACAATAACAGTGCAGGAGGCACTGCCATCCCCAAACCTTCCCCTGCTAGGGCCTTCCCGCGGGTGAACACTCACAGCTCCTGCCTGCTTCCTCTCTCTCTCAGCTCTGACCAACTTCTTTTTTAGCTCTCCTCCACCCTTCCTGCTCCACCTGTTCAGCTAGCTCCTCCCACCACAGGCTGTATGTGACAAACTCATGTGTCTTAGGCTTTCATGTGACTTAAGCAGGTCACATGGGCCTATTAATGGATGGAAAATATCTTCCCATTTACATTATCAATACACTTTCAAAACAGTGTATAATATTTATTACTTTTTTTTAAAGTAAACAGTGTGAAATGGAAACTCATGACTCATGTTCAATCCTCTTTTTATGTTGTACTGTATATTGGAAATGTTCTCTCTCTCTTTCTTTTTTTTGGTGTTTTTGTATTTAAGTTTAAAATGAATAAAAATTTAAAAATAAAATAAATATATGCTAGTTACTTACACCTGGGAAAAAGACTCTTATTACCTTTGAAATAAGATGGGACCCAAGTGTTGAAGCCCTGTGAAGTCATAAAATGTTCTAGGCAGGAAAAAGAGTGGGGAATGCCTTTGCTGTCTACCAGACAGATTACTATACTCTCTGTGTGTAGAAAGAACCTCAACATTACTGTAAGTGGAGCTAAGCCCCACCTTGCCTCTGATATATTAGTCCCAGGGCTAAACCAAAGGAAGTATATACAGGTGGGTCTGTCTAACCACAAGAAAGGTGACTAAGGAATCGCATTACCTGTAATTTAGGTATTGCTTCTATGGCCTAATTTCCAGCAAAGAGAAATCCTATGTTGGCAACTTATAGCTAATTTACACAGTGTTAGCATTTGTTACTTAATGGTGAATTTGATGGCTTAAAGAACCTTTAAAAAAAAAGGAATTTTCTTATGTTGTGTTAAATTTCCATAAAAGTACTTAGGTGATTAATTTTTAGACAAAACACTCACACACACACACACAGTCTTTTATTCTATTATATATATATATATCAACACTAAAATTAATGTTGTACTGGGGCAAGTGAACATTCTGACAAATGCCTTAGTTTTAGATGTGGTTTTATGTCTTGCCACCCTTCAAATATGCCCCAGATTTGAGCAATCACCAATTTTTCAGATAATATAGCTCTAAAAGCATCTGTAATACAATATGATTTGATTTCTACTCTCATAAAATGACAGCTATAGACTATTTCTTTTTAGTCACAAACATATTTTCCTTTATCTTCATCTGACGGTTGCACATTTATAGAATTTTAGAATTGGTGTCAACCTGAGAAATCATAATCCATCTTCCTTATTTTACTATTGAGGAAACTGAGGCCCAGAGATTCAGTGAGCTGCTACACAAAGTTAGTATCGATGCTACAGCTAGAATTCAGGCCTCCGGGTTTCTATTCTAATTAATATATTATTTCATTTTCATTCCTAATTATCAAGTGTTTGTCTCTCCTAAGCATTATGTTAGATGCTGTACAAAGATATTTAGGGGTGGTTTAAGGCTTTATAATTTAACATCTAGGGGCAGCTGGGTGGTGCAGTGAACAGAGAGCACCAGCCCTGGAGTCAGGAGGACCTGAGTTCAAATGTGGCCTTAGGCACTTGACAGTTACTAGCTGTGTAACCTTGGGCAAGTCATTTAAGCCCAATTGCCCTACCTTCCCTCCTAAAAAAAAAAATAATTTAACATTTAGAAATTTAAGCATACCACAGAATAAATTCATTGATTTTTTTTTCATTTTTATTTTTTGGAGGGGGGGAAGGTAGGGCAGTTGGGGTTAAGTGACTTGCCCAAGGTCACATGGCTAGTTTTTGTGTGTGTTTGCTAAGTGTCTGAGGTCAAATTTGAACTCAGGTCCTCCTGATTCCAGGGCTGGTGCTGTATTCACTGAGCCACCTAGCCACACCGATATTTATTTTGTAAATAACTTTTGGTAATACAGGGATGACATTGGTTAGCAATTCTGTTTTCATGCAACATTCCAAATGTAACAAAATACAATCTTTTTCTGAAACCAAATTGCTTATGAAATTGACACAAATCTGGCAGTGACAGATAGCTAAAGACACTGGATGATAGAGTCAGTTTCATGAAGAAACTGGGAGGCTAGACCCTTGGATCCAAACTAATCACACATAATTTAATTATAAGTCTGTCCTCTGCAACACGTCTCCAACACATCTCTTTCTCTTCCACGACACTGACACAACTCTTGTACAGGTCCTTATCACCTTATGCCTCAACGATTGCAATCGCCTACTATTGGGTCTGCCTTTCTCAACTCTCTCCCTACTCACTCCATCCACCATTCAGGCACTAAAGTGATTTCCTAAAGTGTAGATCTGATCACATTTCCCCCTACTCAATAAACTTCAATGATTCCCTAATACCTCCAGGACCAAATGCAAAAGACTCTACGTTCAAAATTCTTCATAGGCTAGCCCCTAGATCTTTCTAGTCTTTTTATACCTTACTCCTCACTGCAAACTCTTAGATCCAGTGACACTTAGTCACTTAGCTGTTCTGTGAAGAAGATGCTCCATCTTTTGGCAAACATTTTCTCTGGCTATCCGTTGCGCTTGGGATGCTCTCCCTCCTCATCTCTGCCTACTGACCTCCCTGGCTTCCTTTAAGTTTTAACTAAAATTCCACCTTCTATGGGAAGCCTTCTCCAGCCCTTCTTAATTCTAGTGCCTCCTCTCTGTTATTTTCCATTTATCCTGTATATAGTTTGCTTTGTATATATTTATGAGCATGTCACCTCCTTAAGATTGTAAGCTCCTTGAGGGAAGGGACAGACAGTCTTTTGCTTCTTTTTGTATCCTTTGTGCTTAGCACATAGTAGGTACTTAATAAATGTTAGCTCTCATTATTGTTACTCTGTCTGGCTGCAAAAGGCAAAATGAGGAAAAATAGGTGAAAGTTGGACAGAGAAAATTCAGGTATGAAGCAAGGAAAACTTCCTAACAGAACTTTTCAAAAGTAAAATGGACTGTACTATGGAGGTCTTTAAGAAAAGTTTGTGTAACCTCTTGTCAGTTATATTGTAGGAAGCACTGTGGCTTAGGTATCTGTGAAGGTGGATGGCTTTTGAGGTCCCTCCCCAACTCTGAGATTCTGTGAAAACACTGAAGACTTTAAGCTCAAAGTGAATGTCAATTAAAAGCCTACAAAATGTATTTGGTGGTAAAAGATGGTGATGTGAAAAAGCCTTTAGAGGATCCCAAATTTCCCATAAAAAACCTCAGCAAAAATCTAAAGAGGAACCGGGTGGAACAACAGTCAAGAAATCCAGAGAGAAAGAGCAAGAAGTTCAGGGCTGAACAAGATGGTGGCCACAAGCCAACGCACGCTCAAAAAAGAGTCAAAGGAGGAAGGACAGAAAGCAGCACCCACTCCAGTACACAGGGACTCGGGGAGCCCTAAGAAGTTATGAGCTGGGGGACACAAATCAATGCTAGCTCTTCTAAATGAGACCTGAGATCAGTGGGATCTTGACTTTGTCCTGCGTGAATGGACAGAGGAAATAGAACTAGATCTTTATGCTTTGCAGGGAGGCAGAATTGGACAACGCGCACCATGGATCTACTGCCAGAGGTAGGGCTGGCTCAACAACCAGTGCATTTGCCAGTGAGCCTTGCAGGACACCTGGGAAGAGTTTGCTCATCAAAATGTGATTAGGGACTATCTGAAGTATAGCAGGGAATTTCTTCTGACTAGGGAGAGACTTGGGGCAGTGAGACCCATCAGGAGGCTATTGCAGTCGTCCAAGTGTAAGGTGATATGGTCCTGTACTGACGGTTTGGCGGTGTCAAAAGAGAGGTAGGGTGTATACAAGAGATGTTATGAAGATAGAAATGACAGGACTTTGGCAACAGATTGGATATGAGGGGTTGTGAGAGAGTGAAGAGTAGGGTGTCACCAAGCTTGTGAACCTGGGTACTTGGGAGGATGGCAGTTAGCCACAGTAACAGGGAAATTAGGAAGAGGAGCTGTTATTGCTTGTCCGTCCTTCTTGAAGACGACCATTACATCAGGAAGATGATGCCATGACTTGCAAGTGAATTGGATTTAAGTGAGGGAGGGCTGTGCAAAGTCACAAGCCTCACTCTTCCCTCCAGAGCCATTTGGGTTCAATAGCAAGATATAGACCAGGATGACTGGAGATGGCCCCAGATGTAGTGGGAGATTTTCACCTTTTTAAGTTAAGGTCTTTCCCAGGTCTCAGTTTCACTGAGGCAATGCCCATTCAGTGATTTAGGCTAGGTAAGAAATGAGGCAAAGAATGATCTCTTTAACCTAGTTTTAAAAAAATCAATCTGGGAGGGGAAGACCATCAGGTTTTCTGGCCAAAATGGAAACAATTGCTATTTGTACTCACTCTGAGTCATCAGGGCCAAAATGATGACCAAGTTGAGGCTTGGGCTGGGACCTATTGTTGACCAATCAATGAAATCCAGAGTAATTTGGTTTTAGGCATGATCCTTAAGAAGGTAGAGGAGAGGGCTTGGGGGAAATATGAATTTAGTTTTGGACGTGTTAAGTTTAAGATGCCTATTAGACATTCAGTTTAATTACATTAGGTGATTGGAGATGCGAGGCTGGAGGTCAGCAGAGAGGTTAAGGCTGGACATATAAATTTCAGAATCATTTGCGTAGAGATGATAGTTGAATCCTTTGGAGCAGATGAAGTCACAAAGTGAAATAATGTAGAAGGAGAAGAGCACCTAAGGCAGAGCCTTGGGGGGGACACCCAAAGCCATCCAGGAGTGAGCTGGATGAAGATAGAGCAAAGAAGACTGAGAAGGAGCAGGTCACGTAAGTAAGAAGAGAAGGACAAGGCAGTATTATGAAAGCTTAGAGAAAAGAGACTATCTGGGCTGATAGTCCTGAGTTATATGATTTGTTTTTTCTCTACTATTTAGAGTTACAGAAGTTATTAATAAAACTACAAGATTCTTTCTCATATGGCTCATATCCACAGTTAAGTAGAGTTTTGGGATAGGTATCATTTACTGCCCCAACAATCCAGATAAGGCATCTGTTCTCTGCCACACTATATATGCTGATAATCATTAAATATCAAATTTATCCAAAGTCTGAATTAATCAAACAGACTGCTTTGCTTTGCTTTAAAATGCCCTTTCCTGTGTTTACAACTTGAAAGACCAGATAAGATTGGGAATAGATATTTATCCCACTTGTGACAGGATGCTTGGAAATTCAGAAATTTTCTTGGGGATACATTCCAGATAGGGAAGACAGAGACATCCTGAGAGTGTAGATCTCCACTATCTTGTCATTTGTCCTGTATTCACGTGGATGTCATAAATCTGAGGGACACAAACATCTTGGGATTGTGCAAAAACATATAAAATCTTTGTTAAATCTTGTATCAGGCAGTCAGAACTTAGCTTCTGACTCCTTGTACGTACAAGTAAACTAGTTTCTTCTAGCTTAAGGGAATAAGTGGAATAAAGACTAAAATGTGTATCACCTAGACTGTTTGTCTCCTTTAACCAAACTTTTCAGGTTAACAATACCAATAGCAAAGTTTTTTCTCCCTCTTATAAACCCTGTTTGCAAATGAGAACGTGCTAATCAAAAGCAGTAAAAATAGGTCAGATATTAGCTGTAGGAAACTGGCTTTAAAAGCAATACATTAATCCATAATTATGAGCAAATCTTAAGAGGAATTTAAAAGTAAGTATTATCCTGGGTAGAGAAAGAGAGAGGGGAGAGGAAGTCATGTCACCTTCTTTCTGTTTTTGTAGAGAGAAAGAGGTTAGCCACATCCATCAGTGACATCAATCTCTAGTCTTTATCCAGCCTTCATCTGTCTCCTCACTCTCATTTGCTCAACTTGCCTTGATTCATCCTCTCAAATGGATGAGAAACTGAAATTGAAACTTATCCTGCCACGGGGCACTCCTTTCAGAGCTCTTGATAGTCTCAGTCCCTCCTAGAACAGGAAGAAACAACATTGAACTACATTTCCCATAAGCTGTCACAGCTAGTCCCTAAAGAACTTCTGCCTGCAGGGATCAGTCTTCTGCAGGCCATTTCCAATGTAGCATACTGTTCATAGAAATAACGCTGGACTGCATTTCCCATAGACTCCCACAACTAGTTCCTGAAGACTTCTGCCTGCCAGAGATCTGTATACACCAGACCATTAAATATTTTATTAATTACTATTACACTATACCAAAAGTTAAGCTCACAAGATAGTAATTTCATAATAATTCCACAAACACAAGTAAAGTTTTTGACAAAATAATGGCAAGGACCTCAAGAATAGATTGAAGAAATAAAGTAATAAATAAAAAATGAAAACAGACCTTTCAAGGAACAGTAATATTATTGGCTTCTTATTTTTGTTTACCCGTTCTCCCAGCCTTTTAAAACTGAAATTTTATGCTGGAGTTAGGTCCTATACATTCCTGGAAGGAGGATTGGGTCTTTGTGTGTTCCTGTTTGTGTTACCTGAGATCCTTCTCGTGGCTTTCAGTTGGCTTTGAGTGCTATGTTATTCAAGGATCTGCAGATCAAGTCAGGGAGTTTCGAACTTTTTTGCACATCCTAAACAATCTGACCTATAGAATGATCTAATCTACAGAATAACCCTTCCTCGCTGAGATTTGAAGGTTTCCAACTCTATTTTTTGTCTAGACAGCACAACTGATGGATTGCCCATCACTGGAACCCCGGTAGACAGTTCTTGGCTTAGACCTTATCAGCTAGTTGAAAGGCTCTACCGGTTCGGAGTGACAAAACTGCAGGTGTGTGTCTGGGCTGCTCTTTCTGACCTGATTATTCAGCTGCAGGTTCTAGCCCGGGTCTGTGAGCTTAATTCACAGCATTGCTCTGTCATTAGAATGTGGTCAGAATGACAGCACTATAAACTTGTCCCTGGTCCAGATTCCTTGACCTGGACTTTAGTTCCCAGTCTAGGTCTATGGTTTGAATCTGTGATCCTGCTCCATCTAGTTGCTGGCCTTCTGCCACTATTACTCTCTACGCCATGTAACACTGGAAGCCCCGGACTAGTCCTTTTGTTAGAAAGCCCTGCACGTACCTTCTTTGCTGAGTCCCCTTTCTAGCACCTGCAGGACTCTAGCTCTTTATCTGCGCTGAAACGAGCTGGAAGAAATGTTCCCGTTGTGGTTACTGCTTGAAATTCTCAACAACCACTCCATCTGGTGATCATTTTTTCAATATCTGTTGGAGTGGCTGTGGGAGTATTGTTGTATTACTTCCTCTTACTCTGCTACGTTTACCAGTCTCCACTTCTTTTTCTTTTTGTGCCTGTTACGGTACCAATTAAATCTCAAGGGAATAATAAATCACATAGGGCCTGGAGTTCCCTGCAGGAACTTACTTAAACAGGCTTGTCCCCTTCATAGACTCATACTAGGCAGATTCAGACACACAGACACATGGATGTTTATGTGAGTGTACATGTATATGTATACATGTGTGTATGCACATACACACATACGCACACATAAGATTTGTAGCCACATGTGTTAGGATAGTGAGAGTGGCTGTTCCTGCAGCAGGTGGGATGGGCCAGCAGATAAGGTAAACCCAGGGATACGTAAGGCTAGAGTAGAATAGATAAACAATAGACTCATTCTTGCCAGAATGTCTGCAACAGCCTACAACTATTTTCCAACTTGAAAGAAACTATTACATCATCTGAGGACAGACTGCAGATTAAGCACGTCAACCCTCACACAATCGTTAAAAGAGGCAATAAGCTAGATTTTCTTTTTACAAGATCTCAAACTCTTGCTGGTACAAAACAGAAAAGTCCTTGAGTCAGGCAGTCTTACAACATAAACAGAATAATGGGAGTTAAGGTTTTTACACATGTGAAAAGCATAAACAAGCAGAGGAAGTCCAAGTCTCTCTGTGTTCAAGACATGTAACCTCTGAAGCCAAACTGTAATGATGAGAAAACCCATATAATTACAAATTAGAACAAGTCAGTCTAATATTCAATACAGTGCTACACGCAGAGGAAGGGAGGAGAAAGAGAAGTTCATAGTGTGGGCCAAGCAGGCTTCTGTATGTGTATCATTTCCCATCAGCAGTTAATACACAAAGATAACACATCATCACTCTGGCTTCACTACCAGTAAGTCACTGGCCTTGGGGAAAACTGTTATATTTCAGGGAGACAATACAGAGATTTTTAATCAGCTGGTCTGATGTTGGTTCAAGGATCTCAGACAGTGCTGACATTTATTTATTTATTTTTGGGTGGATTGATACAATACAAAAGAATTAGGGTAAAGGAAGGCAAAACATAGGATTAGCTGTGACTGCACACTTACATTAAAATGAAACTTCTTTTAAAAAAATTCATTACTGTCAGGACACAGACCATAGAGTACCCTTCTTTCTCTGTCATCACAGTGTTACACATTAAGAAAAGCCCCAAAAGTAAACTCAGAAGATACTAATTCCACAGTATTTCCATAAGCACAAGTAGAGCTTCTGATAAAATGACAAGGACCTCAAGAACAGATAAGAGAAATGAAGTAATAAATAAAAAAATTAAATTAGAGCTTTTGAGGAAAAAAATTAGAATCAATAGCTTAAAAAGACAGAAAATATCGAAATAGTAGACTTCTTTGAAAAATAGGATAAATAAAGAAGACATGATGCAACAAAAATATTTCTAAAAAATCAAATATGGTATCCATTTAAAAACCACTGAGCTGGAAAACAGATTGAAGAAAGACAATTTAAGATTCATTTCATTCCCTGAAAACTATGATTGAAGAAAAAAAAAGATTGCCATATTTACAGAAATCATACTAGAAAATGTCTCTGATCTAGGGAAAAATGAAAATTGAAAGTAGCCACCAGTCATCTCCCGAAATGAATCTTAAATTGAAAATGCCCTGGAATATTATAGCCAAAATCCTGAACTTCCAGATCAAAGGAAAAAAAATGCTGTTAGCAGTCAGTAAGAAAGAGTTCTCATACCAAGGAATCACAGTAAGGATCATACAATACCATGGTAAGACTTCTAAAAAGAAAGGGAAATATTGAAATATGATATGCCTAAAGTAAAACAAAACAAGGTTCCAGCTAAGAATTACTTATCCAGTAATACTGAGTATAATATTACAAAGAAAAAAAATGTATCTTTAATATGTAGAAGAGAAGACTTTCAAGCATTCTTGATTAAAATACCAGAACTGTGTGTAATTTTTGAAATGCAAATATACATAAAAGAAATCTAGAAAGATGAATACATTTAAGCAGTTAGAAGGAGCTAAATGATGAAGTGATTATATTCTAATGGAGGTGAACAGACAAGTGGCCCTTCTGAATTCCACTGTTTTTAAAGGTCATATAGGAAGTAAAGTAAAAACGTAGGGCCTCGATTGTAGTTTTTTATGTCTTGTGTGCTTTATTGGAGAAAAGGGAGACAGAAAAAGGAATATATAAAGGAATAAGGGAAAAAGAAGATGAAATTATTTTTTTCATAAGAAGAATATAAGAAGATTATATAAAATATAGAGGAGGGGTTAGGAAGGAGGTACATCCTGAATCTCATTCTTATCTGAACCGGGGAAAGGTAGGTTAAACACACACACACACACACACACACACACACACACACACACACACACACACACACATATATACACATATGTGTATATGTGTGCGTACATCTCTGTCTCTCTCTCTGTCTGTCTGTCTGTCTGTCTGTCTCTCTCTCTCTCTTTCTAAATATATATACAGTGGAACCTTGACTTACGAATTTAATTCGTTCTGTTACTGAGCTTGTAACTCAAGTTGCTCATATTTCAAATCAATTTTCCCCATTGAAATTAATTGAAATGCCATTAATCCTTTTCAGTCCCCAAAATGCCACCCCAGTATTTTTTGTTATGTGTTTTTAAATAAGAAGTATTTATAAATAACAAATATTGTATAAAAACATAATAAAAGAGAATGTAAAGAAATAAACTGGTTTTATAGTGTATATTTACCTTGGATATCAGACAACTTGAGCTAACAGAAGATATTGGTGGAGGTGGAGGGTGGAGGAGATAGATGAAGGAAATTAAAGGAGTTTTGTTTGGTGCCCTTTTGGTCACTTTGTTCACTTACTTGCTACACTCTTAATGCTACACTTTATGCCTGAACTTAATTACTACAATATCTTTTTTACTTTCACTTAACTTAATTTTCTTCACTGGCAAGGTAAACATGTGGACTGAACCAGTAAGGCACGGGATGCCAGGTGGGCGTTGGGTTGTGGAGTTCACTGCACAAACTAGCAGCGGCTTGTACCTCAAATTTTGGCTTGCAATTCAGAGCAAAAAATTGAGGCAGTGACAACTTGTATCTCAGAAATCTCATAAGTTGGTGCACTTGTATGTCAAGGTACCACTGTATAGCATTCCACTGATGGGGGAAGAGGGAAAGAGAAAGAGGGATTTAAGAGAAAAGGTAGAGTTTGGGAGGGAATATTCACAAGTAAAACAGCCTTCTATAGATAATAGAATAATGTCAATATTTGGTATAGTTTTTAAATACTTCAAGGAAAACAATTCAATTACTGAGAGAAATCAACAAACAAAAATATGATATTTGGGAACATCATTATCTCCTTTTCAGAACTCAATCAATCACTAAACATTTTTATTATTTATTTCTCTTTATTTGTCAGACACTCTGCTAAATGTTGGAGTTACAAATGAAAATAAGAAGAAAAACAGTACCTGCAGTCAAGAAGCTTCCAATCAAGTGGGGGAATACAACAAATAAAAGAAAGTTAGAAGTGGGGAAAGAAGATGCCCCTAGTAATGGCATGATGGAGGAAAAAAAAAATCCAAAAGCAATTCAGTTGGGAGGAAATATGGAGAAAACTGTTCTGGAAAACCTTTACCAAAAAAAAAAAAAGATTTATTTAGTTTATAATTTTCCCCCAGTTACACGTAAAAACAATTTTTTACATTTGTTTTAAAAAATTTGAGTTCCAAATTCTCTCCCTTCCCACCTCTTCCCCATTGAAATGGCAAGCAATTCCATATAGGTTAAATATGTATAGTCGTGCAAAACATATCCAAAAAGCATGTTTCAATCTGTCCTCAGACACCATCAATTCCTTCTCTGGGTATGGATAGTATTTTTCATCCTAAGTCCTTCAAAGTTGTCTTGGATCATTATATTGCTGAGAATAGCTAAGTCATTCACAGCTGATCATCTTACAATATTACCGTTCCTTTTTACACAGTACTTTTCACTTTGTATCCACTCATATAAGTCTTTTCAGGTTTTTCTGAGAGCAACTTGTTCATCATTTCTTATAGAACAATAGTATTCCAACATAATCACATACCACAACTTGTTCAACCATTCCCCAATTGATGGGAATCCCCTCAATGTCTAATGCTTTGCCCCCAGGAAAGAGATGCTATAAATATTTTTGTACATATAGATCCTTTTCCTTTAAAAAAAAATTCTCTTTTGGGATACAGACAGTAGGGGTATTGCCAGGTGTAATGGTAATGAAATTTGAAGATGCTTTTGTATTGGAATGCTGACAGGTACTTAGCACCTAGTTTCAAATTAAGCCTCTGTTAAAGAAATAGAAGTTATGAAACCCTGTTGCTGATGTAACAAGAAGGGGTTGATCAGGAAACTCTTGTTGCTGATATAACAGGAAGGGGCTGAACAGGGAGGAGCAATACTGTATATAAGAAAACCTAGCTGGCAAAGGCAGAATTTCCTGGGAACTTGTGGTGGTGGAGCTTCTTCCAAGGGCCATCTGGAGCTGCTGAGGAGCTGCTGAGTCCAAGGACCAGCTGGCACTGCAGAAGAATGAGGAAACACAACTGTGGTGGTGGTGGCATCTTGTCTGTTTGTGGTTTTGTTAATCCTTGACTTCCCAAGGATAAAGACTGGGAAAGATTTAAGGTGGACTGGACACTGTGGGCTTCAGTGTGGGACAGGAACTGCATGGAGAGCTGGCAAGGAGCTGGGAACTGTCTGCCTTTGAACCCAGGTGACAGTTTGGTGAATCCAAGTAGGAGCTGGCACCATGGAAGGGGATCCAGGGAATCTGAGAGCCTACCCTGAGTCAAGCTGAAAGAAGACTTTACTTGGATGCTGTGTACTGACTGAGAAAATTGTGATTTATTTGTGACTGAGGGGTGGATGGCCTATGTATTTTCTGATGATTGAATAGTGAATGATGACTGAATAGTGACTGATTTGTAACTTAGTGTGCCCCATGAGTGGAGAACTTGGACTATTGAATTTTGTGACCCTTAAGGATGATTGAATGATTGAGTTGGTTGAATGATTTACTAAGTGATTAATTGACTAAATGATTGTACTTTGTTCAAAACTATGTGACCACTGTGGTGAAAACTGGCTATTTTAGTGATAAGTTAGTGTGAATGCTGTAATTTGATTTCCTGTGAATGTTTTGTTCTGATTTGTTATTGTATAGAATGCTCACTATGCTATGTAATCAGAACCTTGAAAGCTGTTCACAATAGCAGTCCTCTGGAAAGCTGCATGTGTGTGGCTTTACACCAGGTCAAAGGATATTCATGTTTTTATAGCCCTTTGGACATAGTTACAAATGGCTCTATAGAATAGTTTAATCAGTTCACAATTCTGTCAAAAGTACATTAATGTTTCATTTTTCCGACATCTCCTCCAACATTTGTCATTTACTTTTTCTACCCTATTAGCCTATCTAATAGGCATGTGGTAGTACCTCAGAACTGTTTTGATTTGCATTTCTCTAATCAATAGTGAGTTAGAATATTTTTTTGTATAACTATAGATAGCTTTAATTACTTCATATGAAAACCGATTATGTCTTTTGATTATTTATCAGTTGGGGAATAGCTCTTATTTTTATAAATTTGACACAACTCTCTTTATGTTAGAGAAATGGAGCCTTTATTAGAGAAAGTTGCTTTAAATTTTTTTCATAGTTACTACTGCTAACTATATTTCCCTCATCCTATTCCCCCTTCCCCTATTATTCTATTCTCTCTCTCCTTTCATCCTGTCCCTCCTCAAAAGTGTTTTGCTTCTGACTACCCCTTCCCCCAATTTGCCCTCCTTTCTATCACACCCCCTTTCTCATCCCCTTCCCCTTCTACTTTCCTGTAGGGTAAGGTAGATTTCTATACCCCATTGTCTGTCTATGTTATTCCCTCTGTGAGCCAATTCTGATGACAATAAGGCTCAGTAAATCCCCTTCACCTCCCCCCTCTTCCCGTCCATTGTAAAAAAGTTTTTCTTACCTTGTTTCTGCGTGATAATTTACCCCATTCTACCTCTCCCTTTGTCTTTGTCCCAGTACATTCCTCTCTAATACCTTAATTTTATTTTTCAGATATCATCCCTTCATATTGAACTCACACCTGTGCCCTCTGTCTACATATACTCCTTCTAACCAACCTAATAATGAGAAAGGTCTTATGAGCTACAAATATCATCTGCCAATGTAGTAATGTCAGCAGTTTAATCTTATTAAGTTTCTTATGATTTCCCTTTTCTATTTACCTTTTTATGCTTCTATTGAGTCTTGTATTTGAAAGTCAGATTTTCTATTCAGCTCTGGTGTTTTCATCAAGAATGCTTTAAAGTCCTCTATCTTATTGAAAATCCATGTTTTCCCCTAAAAGATTATACTCAGCTTTGCTGAGTAGGTGATTCTTGGTTATAATCCTAGATCCTTTACCCTCTGGAATATCGTATTCCATGCCCTCTAATGTTTTAATGCAAAAGCTGCTAAATCTTGACTGTCGTTCCATGATGCTTGAATTGTTTCTCTCTGGCTGCTTGCAATATTTTCTTCTTGACCTGGGAACTCTGGAATTTGGCTACAGTATTTCTAGGAGTTTTCCTTTTGGGATCTCTTTCAGGAGGTGATCAGTGGATTCTTTCAATTTCTACTTTACCCTCTGGTTCTAGAATATCAGGACATTTTTCCTTAATAACTTTTTGAAAGATGATATGTACACTCTTTTTTTGATGGTGGTTTTCAGGTAGTCTGATAATTTTTAAATTATCTCTCCTGGATCTATTTTCCAGATCAGTTGTTTTCCCAATGAGACATTTCACACATTGTCTTCTATTTTTTTTCCCTCCTTCTGGCTTTCTTTTATTGCCCCTTGGGTTCTCATAAAATCATTAGCTTCCATTTGCTCCATTCTAATTTTTAAGGAATTATTTTCTTTAAGGAGCTTTTGGACTTCTTTTGCCATTTGACCCAGCTTGTTTAAAGATGTTATTTTCTTCAGTATTTTTTTGGGGGGGGGGGGGGAATGGGTCTCCTTCACCAAGCTGTTAACTCTTTTCTCATTATTTTCTTGCATCGCTCTCATTTCTCTTCCTGATTTTTCCTCTACCTCTCTTATTTGATTTTCAAAATCCTTTTTGAGCTCTTCCATGCCCAGAGACCAATTTATATATTTTTTGGAGGTTTAGGATGTAGGAGCTTTGAGTTTGCTATCCTATTCTGAGTGGGTTTTGATCTTCCTTGTCACCATAATAACTTTCTATAGGCAGAAGTTTTTCCCTCCCTCTCAGTTTGTTTGTTTGTTTTCCCAGCCTGTTACTTGACTTTTAACTGTTTGTTAAAGTAGGAGTCTGTTTCTAGGGTGGAGGGTGCATTGTTCCAAGTTTCAGGGGTTTTATGCAGCTGTTTTAAGAGATACTCCTATGGACCTATAAGTTTTCAGCTCTTCCAATGTGGTATGATCTAAGGAGAGGCATTTACTCCTCTCCTAGCTTGTGCTCTGGTCTATGAAGAACCACAAGCACTCTCTTCTGCCCTGGACCTGTGATGGGCGTGCCCTATCTGCTGCTATCACAAGCTCTGCTATGCTAGTGCTCCTCCTTGTCCTGGGTCTGCCACTTAGGACTTCAACCCAGATATGAATGTGGGCAAAGCAACAAAGTCCTGCCTCAGTGCTAGGTATAGTACCCCTATAATCTCCTACTGACCAATTGTTCAACCCCCTTACCTTCTATGGTTGGGAGCCCTGGAGGCAGATGCTGCTGCTGCCACTGCTGATTCAGTCACTCTCAAGGACTGCTCCTGGCCTGCTGTGCCCTTGGTTGTGTATTGCAGGGCCTGTGCTGGACTGTGCTCTACTCCTATCTTGGCATGACAGACCCTTTTTGCTGACCTAGGTTGTCCCTGATGTCTGTGGGCTGAAACATTCAGAAATCACCACAGCTACCAGCAATTCAGTCAGCCGGGATCTGTTCTGGGTTCTCTGGAGCCTGGTCTGTACTGGCATGGCCTGTGTTGGATTGCACTCTTTTCTCAGTGCAATAGAGCTTTCCTGCTGACCCTGTAAGTTGTTTTAGTTTTACTCTATCTTATTATGGGTTCTGTTGCTCTAAAATTTGTTTAGAGTTATTTTTTAAAGGTATATGGAGGGTTTTGGAGGACAGTTGAGCCAAGTCCCTGCCTTTACTCAGCCATCTTTGCTCCACCTGGAAAACCTTCTTAAACAGAAGGTTTAGAGACCATGGTTCCAGTCAGATGATCTAATCAGAAAACTAGACAAATCTAACAAAAAATAGTTAAGTCCATCAATTAAATTTTAGAAAAAAGTTATATATTATACAAATCAAATGTGTACATATTTTTTCAGCTGTGCAATGCACCTTTAAAAAATTAACCATGTACTAGTATATAAAAACCTATTAATAAATGAGGAAATACATCATATACATATCACAAGGTAATGAAATTTATAAACAGTAAGTGGAATTTGAGGAAAGAATTTAATATTAAATGTAGACTCAATAATTACCCCTTAAAGATTTGGTGGGTTGATGGAGCCAAGTAAAGGCAGAGACCTGCCTGAACTCTCCTCCAAAACTCACCTGATCTCTCACAAATTCCCCTCCAAACCACTTTAAAATAACATCTCAAAATGAATTGTAGAGTGGCAAAACCAACAAAAAGACTGGTGAAACAGCATTCTAGCCCAAGACAACTTGGACATTTGGCCAGAAAGATATGTCTCATTAGGGTAAGAGAGGAGCACAGTCCAATACACACTGTACCTGGCAAATCAACAGTGAGGCCCCAGGCTGCAGCATAAGCCAATAGCCCAATACAATCCAATAGTGAGATCCTGAGCCTTAACACAAGCCATCAGTGAGATCTCAGACCAATGCATAAGGCAGACAATGGTGGGCCATGCTGTATAAGCCAGCAGTACCCCTTGGAGACAACTTAATTTGTAGGGGCAACTTCCAGAGTTCTCAGCACACAGATAGGAAGAGATTTGGACAACTGGTCATAAGGAGATTATGGGGGACCCCTAGATGGCACTGGGTGTAGGACTCTGTTACTTTGCCCATACAAGAATCATGATTGCAGTCCCAGGGAAAGGAGGAGCACAAGTACATTGGAGCTCCTGGCTACAGGAAAACAGGGACCCTGGTCACAGCTACAGAACAGAAAATAGTGCTTGTGGTCACTCACAGACCAGAGTACAGGCCAGGAGAGTAGTGACCACACCTCTCCTTAGAACTTACAGCCTCCCAGAATTATCTCTGAAAACAACAGCAAAATCCCTGAAGCTTTGGACAATGTCCCCTCCACTTTGGGAGCAGAGCCCAATTTTAACATCAAGTTGGAGGTCAAGAAATAAGCTGGAAAAATGAGCAAGCAAAAAAAAAAAAAGAGAGAATCTGGCCATAGAAAGTTACTATGGTTACAGAGAAAATTCAGACAAGGACAACAATGTCCAAATAGTTACATGGAAAGCCTCAAAGAAAAAAGGGAATTAATCTCAGGTCCCCCCCAAAAAGGTTTACTAGAACTCAAAAAGGATTTTAAAGGTCAAACAAGATAGGTACAGGAAAAATTGGAAAACAAAATGAGAGTGATAACAAAGTTTCATGAAAAAAGAATCAAGAGCTTGGTGAAAGGAGCACAAAAGAAAAGGAAAAACATAAACAAAAATTCACTGAAAAAAAAACCTTTTAAAAAGTAGGATTGGTCAATCAGAAAAGGAGGCACAAAAGCTCACTGAGGAAAATAAATCCTTAAAAATGGGAATTGGGCAAATGGAAGCAATAAAACAAAGCTAAAAGAATGAAAAAAAAATTGAAGAAAATGTGAAATATTTCATTGGAAAGGCAACTGATCTGGAAAATAGATCCAGGAGAGATAATTAAAGAATTATTGGACTAACTGAAAGTCAAACTGAAAAAAAAAAGCAGCCTACACATTATATTAGGAGAAATTATTAAATTTTTAAAGAAAACTGCCCTGATATTCTAGAACCAGAGTAAAATAGAAACCAAAAGGATCTACTGATCATTTCCTAAAAGAAATCCAAAAATGAAACCTCCCAGGAATATTATAGTCAAATTCCAGAGCTCTATGGTTAAGGAGAAATACTGTTGGGGGGGTGGGGTCTATTGATGAAAACTATATAGTAAAAGACATAACATGGATACAGTGACCAGTACATGACCTTATGTGTCTGGACATCTACCCAACAATGTTGGCCTTGATTCCCAGGGTCCTGGATGTAAGCTTAGTATGAAGCAATAATTCAAAACACTAGTTAAGCCATGATGACATATGCAATGATGCTTTTATTCCTCCTCCTTTTGTTTGATTTCTATAATTACCATGGGGTTTTTTTTGGGTCTTTGCAGAGATCCACTGAATTGTCTGGCCACCACTCCAGACTGATAATTATTAAGCGCTTGGTGGGGGATCCACCATGTGTCTAGCCACCACCCCAGACTGCTCCTAATGTAAGTAACCAATATGATTATTCAGCTTTTCTTATAATCATTATGGAGCTCCCAGCCTCTTTCTTCAGCATTGAATTTGCTGTTTGGGGGTTGGGGGGTGAGGAGAGAGGGCTATGAATATTCCTGTGCAGGGGAATTATGGACCTTACATATTGCAATCAGACAGAAAGAAATAGTTCAGATATCATAGAGTCACAGTAAGAATCACACAAGATTTAGCAACTTCTACATTTAAGGATCAGAAGACTTTGAATATGATATTCTGGCGGGCAAAGGGACTGGTATTACAACAAAGAGTCACCTACCCAACAAAACTAAGTATAATCCTTCAGCAGGAAAATGGATATATAGTGAAATAAAGAACTTTCAAGCATTTCTGATGGAAGACCTGTGCTGGATAAAAAATTTGACTTTCAGATATAAGACTCAGGAGAATCATAAAAAGGTAAACATGAAAGAGTAATCATGAGGTAATCAATAGAATTAAACTGTTTACATTTCTATATGGGAATATGATATGTATAATTCCTAAGAATTTTATCATAATTAGGTCAGTTAGAAGGAGTATACATAGACAGAAGGCATAGGTATGAGTTAACTACAATGGGATGATATAAAAATATAAAGGGATGAGAAAGAGGGATGCACTGGGAGAAGGGAGAAAGAGGTAGAATGAGGTAAATTATCTTACGTAAAAGAGGTATGAAGGAGCTTTTACGGTGGAGGGGAAGATGGGACCAGATGGGCAATCCTTGAACCTCACTTTCATCAGAATTGGCTGAAAGAGGGAATAACATCCACACTCAGATGGGCATTGAAACCTTACTTACCCTACAGGGAAGTAGTTGGGGATGGGGATAAACAATAGGGGTTGGCTAAAGAAGGAGAGGTTGGATTAGGGGACGAAATGTCAGAAGCAAAACACTTTTGAGGATGGACAGGGTGAAAGGAGACAGAGTAGGATAAAGAAGGAGGGGAGCGGAATAGGATAGAGGAAAATATACAGTTAGTAATCATAATTAAAAATCAGAATCCTACAATATGTTATTTACAAGAAACACACCTGAAGCAGAGAGATGCACATAGAGTAAAGATAAGGGGCTGAAGCAGAACCTATTATGCTTCAGCTGAAGTAAATAAATAAGCAAGGGTAGGAGGTATGATCTCAGACCAAGTAAATGGAAAACCAGATCTAATTAAAAGAGATAATGAAGGAAATGACATCTTACTAAAGGTATCATAAACAATGAAGTAATATTAATTCTAAATATATATGCCCCAAATGTCATAGCATTCAAATTCTTAAAGGAAAAGTTAAATGAGTTACAGGATGAAAGAGACAATAAATTATCCTAGTGTGGGGGGGGAGGGGCTGGGGGGGGAAATCAACTTTCCTTCTCAGAAGGGTAACTCTAACCAAAAAATAAATAAGAAAAAAGTGAAGCAGATATATATCATTTTAGAAGAGTTCTCCCTGGAGAAAACTGAACGGGAGTAGAAAGGAATACACTTTTTTTTCTCAGTAGTACATGGAACATACATAAAAATTGATCATGTGTTAGGGCACAAAAACTTCACAACCAAATGCAAAAAACCCAGAAATTTTAAATGAATTTTTTTCAGGTCATAATGCAATAAAAATAAAATTCAATAAAGAGCTGTAGAAACATAGATAGAAAATTAATTGGAAATCAAATAATCTCATCCTAAAAAATGAGTGGATCAAAGAACAAATTATAGAAACAATAAATAATTTAATTAAAGAATATGACAACAGTGATACAACATTCCAGAATTTATGGGACTCAGCCAAAGTAGTACTTAGGGGAAAGTTTATATTTCCAAACACTTAATCAATAAAATAGAGAAAAAGCAGACCAATTAATTGGGTGTGCAGTTAAAAAAATGGAAAAAAATTTAAAATCTCAAATTAAACATCAAATTGGAAATCCTGAAAATCAAAGGGGAGATTAGTAAAATTGAAAGTAAGAAAACCATTGAACTAATAATAAATAAAACTGGGAGCTGGTTTTATAGAGAAAACCCTCCAAAATATATAGAATATTGGTTAATTTGATTAAAAAAAAGAAAACCAAATTACCAGCCCCCAAAATGAAAAGAATGAATCTACTACCAATTAAGAGGAAATTAAAGCAATTATGAGGGGCTAATTTGTCCAATTATATTCCAATAAATCTGATAATTCTACATGAAATGGATGAATGTTTACAAAAATATGAATTGCCTAGATTAACAGAAGAGGAAGTAGAGTACTTAAATAACCCTATTTTAGAAAAAGAGTATGAGAAACCTGTCAATGAGTTTCCTGAGAAAAAAATCACAAGGACCAGATGGATTCATAAGTGAATTCTACCAAACATTTAAAAAACAATTAATTCTAATATTACATAAACCATTTGGAAAAACAGGCAAAGGAGTCCTACCAAATTCCTTTTATGACACAAATATGGTGTTGATACCTAAACAAGGAAGAGTGAAAACAGAGAGAAAACTATTGATCAATTTTCCTAATCAATATTGATGCAAAAATTGTAAATAACATACTAAGCATGTAGATTATAGCACTATATTACAAAGACTATACACTATGAGCAAGTGGGAATTATTCCGTAAATGCAACGTTGACAAGGGTTATATAGCTAGTAAATATCTGAGGTTGGACTTGAACTCAGGTCTTCCTGACTGCAGTGCAGTGTTCTATTGACTGTATCACCTATCTGCCTGATTCAATATGTTCTTTAAAATTAAAGCAATATCTAGTAGCATTTTATATGCATACATTGTATATATTTATCAAGTTTATAATAAAAAATTAAAAATAAACATATAGTCTCCTTTTATTTAGATTTGCAGGAAATCTTCAACTGAAAAAGTTGATAAGATATATATTCATTTGCCTTGGATTCAAATCCCACTTCTGATCTTGGACAACTTATTTAACTTTCCTGGGTCTCAGTTTATTCATCTGTAAAATGAGGGCTTTAGAGCAGATGACCTCTGAGGTGAATCAGACCTACATCCATGGTTCTATGATGTTTCTTTATTTTATTAATTTTATTAATTTTTAAAATTTATTTTATTTTTAATTTATGGAACAAAACAAGAATTTCCATAACATAATATAATTAAAAAGATGATTACCCATGAAACTGCAAATCTGTTATGTACAACTTGCTATTCTTTTTAAATATACAACAAATTTATCATGTAAATTTCTTTTCTTTCCTTTCTTCCTTCCCTTCCCACTCCCCACCCCCTGGCCTAGAAATCTCCACCATTAGACACAAACGGGTGCGCGCGCACACACACACATACACACACACATATGTATATATATATATGTGTGTTGTGTTTATACACATACTATATAATATATAAATTATTCTATACCTACTTCTATTTATCAGTTCTTTCTCTGCTTGCAGATAACCTTTCTCCATGTGTCCTTTATAGTTAATTTGTGTATTTATAATATTCAAAATGACTTATTCACTCAAAGTTGTTCTTAAAACAAAATTGCTGTTACTGTATACAATGTTCTCTTGGTTCTGCTCGTTTCGCCTTTCATTATTTCATGCAAATCTTTCCCTGATTTTCTAAGATCATTGAGCTCATCTTTTCTTATAGCACAGTAGCATTCCTCACAATCATATACCACAACTCGTTCCCCAATTGATCGGCATCCCTGAAACTTCCTGTTCGTTGCCACC
Source organism: Pseudochirops cupreus (assembly GCA_028627135.1). NCBI lineage: Eukaryota > Metazoa > Chordata > Mammalia > Diprotodontia > Pseudocheiridae > Pseudochirops > Pseudochirops cupreus. Next base: position 219,878,123 of record CM053583.1, read on the forward strand.
ACAAAGACAACTGCTATAAACATTTTAGAACATATGGGTTTCTTTTTCCTTTTTCCCTAATCATCTTTGGAAATAAACCTGGTAGTGGCAGTTGGAAGAACTAAAATAGACAATTTGACACAGTTATTGGTATATTGGTAGGAAGTGTGGTGGTTCTTAAATTATCCTCTCTTCATTTGGTGATGCCCTTTCTAACGAGATGCAATTACTTTCATGTTTTCATACATTGGTTTGTTTCCTGTTCTTGAAGTATGTACATAAAGAATATATAACTCAACCAGAACCTTTCCTCGCTCTCAGTTCCACCTTTTAATACTTTTTTTTTTTTGCTTTTTGGCGGGGAAAGACAGGGCAATTTGGGTTAAGTGACTTGCCCAAAGTCACACAGCTAGTGTTAAGTGTCTGAGGCTTTATTTGAACAGTCTGTATTTGAACAGTCCTGCTGACTCCAGGGCCAGTGCTCTATTCACTGTGCCACCTAGCTGCCCCAATACTCTTATTTCTTGTAATTCACATTGAATCTCATTTTCTTCTGTATCCCTGACCACTTTAACTTGTAGTCTTCTAAAATTTTGTCTTGTCCTTCTGGATTACAGACATACTTCTGGTTCTGAACTTTATAAATTATATAACCTCTGATCATTGCAGGCTTCTTTTTAATGGTTCCATTGGAATATGCTTACCTTTCATACACTCTAACTTCTTTTCATGGCTTCCTCATAAAGGGAAATAGTTGTTAAAAAGTCATTTTTTCATTTGCCATTTTAGTTTCAGCTTGTGTCCAAGTCATTACTCTTATTTTATTGTTGTTTGATTCTTTAATAACAGTGCAATATCTCCTTAGAAAAGGCTCTAAAATTATTTGAAATTTAAAAGTAGGTCATTGGACATATTTTCTGAGACTGGAAGCACCAAGAAACTCCAAGACAAGGTGGCCATAAAAGAAAGATATGGATCCCTCACAGTCAGAAAATTAGAATACTAAGGAAAGTTAACACAAAGAGGAAATACTACATGGGATACATATGCTAACATGGAGAATAAATTCTTCAAAATAATAGGCCTACCGTTAACATAAAAATTGAGAAGCAGGGACTGCAGTATTTCTTCAAACTGTGTGCAGAGTAGAGAAAAGAGGAGTGGTTTGGTTTTTCTCAACCAGCTACCATCATTTCTTTACCTCTTGCTATTCCGGGAAGTCACCTGGGTTGATGGGAGATGGAAGCCTTGATAGTTCCTGGACATAGGCACCAAGAAGGTTCAGAGATGTACAATTGTACTGTTGAAGATTGGGAATGATCCCAGAAAGGTAAAGTTTGTGAGTTCAGTGTATGGAACAGACTGAGCAGAATTGATGTGGGTACTGTGACAGAATTGGGCGCAAGGTTTGCAGGGAGTCTAATTGTCTTTGGCCTCCAGAAAAGAGAAATCTGATACAATTCTATTTTTGCCTTTGAGGTAAAACATTTCTTGTGGGGTTTTTTTGACCAGTGTAAAGCAGTGGGAGAGGGTGATAAAAGAGGAGAAGATTAGTTTGCTTTAGGGATACTGGGTTAAGAAAGACTGAGATATTGTTGGGAACTCAGCAAATTGAGAAACCTGCTATGGCTGAAAGAATAACCATGGCACTTACAGTTTGGGCCCTACTAATTCTAGGCTGTTACTGAGGTTATGTTGGTCCCTGGTGGCTGGGGTGGTGGTGGAAAGGATAGGGTAGGGGGATATTTCTCACTGATTAGTATCATTATATTATAAGGTTCTGAAGTGAGACTATTTGAATTCAGGATTTATGGGGATAGGGACTGGACCTGTGATTTCATTGGTATAGGGAACTCCTGGGTGAGGAAATTCATTTTATTAAAGCAGATTGGCATCTACAATTTACATTCTGAGAGCTGCCCTGAGCAATGAGAGGTTGTTACTTGCCCAGGGTCCAAAAGCAAGCATGGGTCAGAAGACATAAACTGAAGTCTGCCTGGTTTTAAGGATGACTCTATCCATTACTCTGTGTTACCTTTCTTGTGATTAATGATAAATACTTGCTTGTTAAGTATTGTGAACCAATATGCTTGTACAAAAAGTTGGTACCTACAATATGGAAAAGTGCCAAACGCTGATATATATACACATGCGTATACTCAGATGTACAAATATATGCATATGTGTATATATATATATATATATATATATATATATATATATATATATATACACATATATATACATATATAAAACCAGAAAACTATGGCATGTTCCATAAAAAATGCTTATCAATCTTTTTATATTTTTATGATTGCTGTTACCCATATCTATATCCATATCCCCATGTATGTATATTATACATATAAATATGTATTATATGTGTATATATGCATATATATGCACACATATATACATACATATCCATCTAGTATGGCAGGAAAAAAATGGTGGGCTGGTCATGCGATGAGAGTAATGAATGCCAGGTGGACAGGTAAAATGCTTTTTTTTTTATATACTCATAATGAATGTTGCACAGGATGAGAAAGCATTTTGCATCCTTGGATGAAACTCCTGAATTGATGAAATCACAGATTCATTTAAGTATATATATATATATATTATACTTATACCTACACACATATACGTATATGTAATATGTATAGATTCACATATTCATTTTTAGAACATTCTATATAGATAAAGAAATCAGCTCTATTGAATGAATTTTGTGTGGATTATAGAAATCAAAGAATCACCCTCAAAAGAAATAAGGGACAAAGGTTATTAAAATCTGTTTGAACTTATTATAATAAAAGATTTGTATTTTGAAGGTAGTCAGTATTATCTATAAAGTAAGTAGCCACAGGTGATCTTATAGATCTAATCTCTCTTGTGACCTCCCATCTTGTGGCACTCTCCAGTCCTCAAGTTCTTTCTTCTCTCTAAGTTTTTGATATAATGCTCTCTCCAGGTTTTCCTCTCACCTATCTGAATGCCTCCCCCCTCCATCTCCCTTGATGGCTCTTCATCCAAGTCACACCCACTAATTGTGGATACCCCCCAAAAACTCTATGCTGGTCCCTCTTCTCTTTTCTCTCCATATTCTCTCACTTAGTGATCTCATCAGTTTCATCTCTGTTCATGATTCTGACATCTGTTTATCCAGCCCTCTCTTCCTACCTCCAATCTCACATCATCAACTGCCTATTCAATATTGCAAACTGGATGTCACATAGGTATCTCATACTTAACATGCCTAAAGGAACTCATTTTCTTCTCCTACTCCCTTATGAACTTCCCTATTACTGTTGAAGGCAACACCATCTTTTTAGTAACCCAGTATCATCCTTGACTACTCACTGTCACTTATCCCACATATTTAATCAGTTGGCAAACCTTGCTGTTTATATTAACACAATACATTTCACATATGTCCCATTCTCTTCACTCACAAGGCCACAAGGCCATTTCAGGCCCTCATCACCTCTAACTTGTGGTACTGTAATAACCTCCTAATTAGTCTCTCTACCACAAGTGTTCCCCACTAGAATCCACACTGTTCAGAGACAGCAAAGTAATTTCCTTAATGCACATGTTTGATTATGTCACCATACCCTATTCAACCAACTCTATTGTTTTCTTATTATCTCTAGGATCAAATAATAAATTTGCTATTTGACATTTGTTGCTGTTCAGTTGTTTCAGTCATGTCTGACTCTTCATGATCCCATATGGGGTTTTCTTGGCAAAGAGACTGGAGTGGTTTGTCATTTCATTCTCCAGCTCATTTTACCAATGAGGAAACTGAAGCAAACAGGATTAAGTGACTTGCCCGGGGTCACACAGCTAGTTAGTGTCTGCAATCAGATTCTGAAAGATGAATCTTCCTGACTCCAGACTGGGCACTCTATCCACAGTGGCACCTAGCTCTCCCTGTATTCATTTTGTACATATTCTGTATTTTGACATCTAAATTTCCTTAAGTTTTACCCTTTTCTACCTTTCTTATCTTCTTGTACATTATTCCCTCACATGCATATGGGATAGTCATACAAACAAACTCAGTGTTTCATACATAAGGCATACCGCCTCCCATCTTTATGTTCTATATATGTCCCATGCCTGGAATGAGCTCACTACTCACCATCACCTCTTGGAATCCATTAAATTTTTTATGACAGCTCAGGCACCTCTTCCTACATCAAACTTTTCCTGACCCTCTTAGCTTCTAGAGATTTCTCTTTCTAGACTACTCTGTATTCATTTTGTACATACATTTTGTACAACATGTGCACATTCTGTATACATTTATGTAATAGAGGTGTTTCAAACACCACCCCATTAAAGTAACTAACAAGATGCTCTTACAACCTGATATCTTTATCATTTCAGAGTTAATCTATCTAAGTTAAAAGCTAGCTTTATACAACCTACAATTAACTTAGGAAGGAATAAAGTGTTTTGAACCATTAGATGAAGTAAGATGATGAAATGTATTGAGATTGGTTGAAAGAAATAGACATACCTGTGAGCCTATATATTTTAGAGAAAGAGATTCCACAGGGAACAATTCACTATCTCCTTTAGGAGTCAAGCTTCAAGAGTGCTTTAAGAAGGCAGGCCTCTTGTATCTGTATAAGAGGGCAGTCAGCAAGGGGTGAGTGAGACCAGAGGGAGTGTCACATTCCTCCTCCCTCTCATTGTTCATGTCATTGAAGATACTGGATCAGTAGCAATCAATGCATCCATCTTGCAGCTGAAAGAGAGCAGAATAAACAGTAAAGGCAGCTTCATAGAGGATGAATAAAGTGAAGTAAAAGAAATGAAACTTCAGGGTTCTACAAGGGCACCTCAGGAGAAGTTCATGAGGATTCCAGGAAGGGAGAAAATGACTTTCATATAACTAGAAGCTGTGAGTCAACTATCCATTTACTATAAATTCTCCCTAAGTGTGGACCCACTTTACTTTGTGTATATTTGTGGGAGACTATATTTTAGATATTTGGGGGGGGGTGATGTTTTGTACCAATTGTTCTTACTGTAGTACTTTAGCAAACATTCTTATTGATATATATCAACTGGATAATAAATGGGTATCAAACTGGTGGGGGCTCAGGTACAATACTACTAGAAAAAACTCTCAGAGTTATCCTGAAAACTTTGGATGAAGAAGCTGGTCACTCTTTGAGAATCTGGCCCACCGGATCTAACAGAGATTGGGAGAATGAGCTCAGAGTGGGTACACCAATGCATGTATTTGCATGTTATCTTCTCTTTTAGAATGTCAGCTTCTTGAGGTCAGAGTTTGTTTCACTTTTGTCTGTATACCCCTAGTCTTTTGAATTGTTATGTATTTTGCATAATGAATACTTAATAAATGCTTGTTGATGGACTAACTGATAGGTTTAAAAATTGGTATGATTGAAAAATAAGTTTTGTGGGAAAATTATCAAAATAACATGTGATTTTGGGAACTTTAAATAGTTGGTAAATCTGTGATCATGAAAGAAAAAGTAGAGTAATGGTGAGCAGAGTGATGGAATTGTGTTCAGAAAGACTTGGGTTCAAATCTTGCCTATGACGTTGGCTATTTTACCATGACCAACTCACTTAACCTTTCTGGGTTTCGGCTTCTTAATCTCTAGAAAGGGTACCTATACTGCACATACTACAGGATTGTTGTGAAGCCTCAATGAAATAATATTTGTAAAATGTTTTGAAAACTTTAAAACTCTATAAAAATGTTCATTATTATCATTATTATTGCTTTTTCTCATATTTTTTGATGGAATTCAGTCAGAGACGGTCTTGGTACAAATTATTTGTTCTTTTTTTTAGTGCTCTGTAGAATACTTCACAAGTAAATTGTAATAATATGAAATAATGCTTTTTATAATTGAATGAAAGTGATGGGATGCAAACTCATTCTGTAGGCTCATTTAAAAGTAGTATTTTTGAGATACCTCCAGTGGCAGATAGGATGACAGAGATAATATGTACCTCATTCTGTTCCCACGTTATTTTAATTTCTTCTGCTAGTTCTCTGTATTTTCAAATCTTTTTATTTCACATAGCTTGAAAATTATGAGTATTTGCTATGGAAACATCTATTTAAAACACTGTTTTAAAATTCTTATGGTTCGAAGTTACATCCGATGATTGTTGACAGTAGACCTGAGATAATGCTCTTCGTCTTGTAGTTTTTGTTGCTGTTGTCGAATCCTAAAGAATGTTTTAAGTTTTCATATTTGTATTATGTGGATTTTTCATTAGTAAGTTTATAAAAGACAGTGAATTGCTAATTTATCATTCTAGCTACCAGGAAATTTCTTGCTAGGTATTCGGTAGGCACTACATTTTCTGAATTTCCACTAATGCGCTGCAATATTTCCACTATTTCCTTCTGTAATCTGCACAGATCCTTAAGTGTAACCTCCTTAAGAATAACCTTGCTATAATTTCTGGTGGTAATAACCTGATCTAGAATTGTCATTATAAGCTCCTCCTTTCCTAAAAACTTGTGGACTATTGTTTAGTCAACATCTAGGGGTAAACTACTTTTAGCTACATTTATTTAACAAGTCTGAGATTGTCTTACCTGTTGTCAGCTTTCATTGTTCCTTGGGGAAATGATGTCTGCTTGTTCCAAAAGGTTTCTGTTAATTTTAAGCTGTGTATCATGTGTTCTGAGAACACCATTTCTCTTTGTCCTTTTTTGATGACAAAATTTTCAAATTTCATCCTTTCTTTGGATGCTAGATTCTGTTGTTAATGTTGCATGATTTTTTTGATATTTAGATATTTTCAAAATCTGTTATGTTTCATTTTATTGTCCAAAATTATATGTTGAGTGTAGTATTACATAGGTTTTAATTGCTTTCAACATTTCTACCAGTGAAATGTTGCACAGTGTTTATTATCTCTGTATATAGCCCGTGTTAACCAGTCAAGACTTCTTAAGAACACCTTTTCTGTAATTCTGTAGCAATGAACTGATCTTACAATATCACTATCAGAAACCCAGTGTTATATGTAGATCAGAGGCATAGAACTCCAAGTGCCACCAAAACTCCCTAATGCAACCTGAACAAAGTTAAAATGTAATCCTACAGACAAATCTTTGTGATAACCATTTGTTCAACATGCATACATGTGCATGCATACCCACTTATGTGTATACATACATACATGTACATACATACATGTATATACACACATGTATGCACATATGACTGGTTAAGTTAATGTGACCTGTGAAGATTCTTTTGTTCATTCCAGAGTTGTTTACCATCATCATCACCATCATCACCATCATCACCATCACCATCATCATCATCACCATCATCACCATCATCATCATCACCATCATCACCATCATCATCACCATCATCATCATCATCATCATCACCATCATCATCAGCATCATCACCATCATCACCATCATCATCACCATCATCATAACCATCATCATCACCATCATCACCATCATCATCATCATCACCATCATCATCATCACCATCATCACCATCATCATCATCACCACATCCTCATCATCATCACCATCATCATCACCATCATCATCATCACCATCATCACCATCATCATCATCACCATCATCACCATCATCATCACCATCATCATCATCACCATCATCACCATCATCATCACCATCATCACCATCATCATCATCACCCTCATCATCACCATCATCATCATCATGCATCTCAGATAACCCTTTTGTAATTTTTGACTCATGACTTTTTGACTTTCGTAGCCATAGACAGTTGTAGGAAAGTAGTTGGTGTGGTGGAAATTGCCCTCCCTGGGCCTAGAATTGGAAAGACCTGAGTTCAAATCTATCCTCATATACTTACTAGTTGTGAGGCCCTGGGCAAGTTACTTAACCTCTTTCTGTTTTCCTCCATTGTAAAGTGGGGATCATAACAGTATCTACCTCATGTGGTGGTTATGAGGATCAAATGAGATATTTGTGAAGCACTTAGCACAATACATGTGATAGCCTTCATCTCCTAGATTTTGGCTTGACTGTAGGCAATGACATAACCCAGAATTACCATCATAAACTTCTTTATTTCCACAAATGACATCCTAACATGACCTGGCCATTTGTTTGACACTTTTTTGTCATTCTGTCACAACAGAATATTGTTTCATTGAAGTCATGTGGATGTCACTCATTGAGGACCTTTTGATTCTCTTCCCAGATCTTAATTTTATAGCCTCCACTGGGAGGTAAGCCACTTTTAGTTACACTTGGAAAATCCAGTGATGTGTACTTGTTATCAGCCTTTTTTTATTGCTTAGTGGAGTGATGCCTGTTTATTCTAGAAGCATTTTTATGGGTTTCTGAGCTTTCTATTATGTACATGATAATATTTATCAATCTTCTACTTTTTGATTGAAAGCATTAATATTTATTTCTATAGTGGTCTTAAACTTAATTCTTTCTTAATATAGTATAGGTTTCTGTTAGGATTCTTTCCAAATATGTTATGATCCATTTTATAGTTTTGAAGATATACTATATACAATATATACAAAATAAATACAATTTATTTTGGAATTTTTATAATTTTGAGAGGGAAAGTGCTAGGAGCTGAAAAGATCAGGAAAGGCTGCAGGGAGAAGATTGTACTTAAGATGAGTCTTGAAAGAAACCAGGAATTCTACGAAGCAGAGGTAAAGGAGGGAATGTATTCTGAGCATAAGGAATAGTCAGGAAAAGTTCTAGAAGTAGGAGATAGAATGTTTTATATGTGGAATGGTAAAGACAATTTGATTTCTTCACACAAAATGAAGGAAAATGAGTAATGTATAATGAATCTAGACAAGTAGATTTGGGCCAGGATGTGTGTGTGTGTGTGTGTGTGTGTGTGTGTGTGTGTGTGTGTGTGTGTCTGACATAGGTTATATCAGTCCACAGCTATCTAGATGTGGTTCCTTGGAAAGAGTGAATAGACATCTCTAGAGACCATAAAGCTGGATGATTGGCACTGAGAGCTACTAGGTTAGATTACATCTAATTCTGTACCTAAATAGTGTTAGTCTAGGCAGCAATTCTCAACCTGTGGATTACGACCCCTTTGGGGTCAAATGATCACAGGGATCACGGGGGTCGCATAAGACTATCAGAAAACACATATTTCTGATGGTCTTAGGAACCGAGACACAACTCCTCTATCCACCTCCAGGTGGGTCCGCCCACATGCAGATACACCCACATACGAGTATTAAAGGGTCGTGGCATTAGGAAGGTTAAGAACCACTGGCTCTAGAGGAAATAAATTTTAGGTTCAAGCTATGCTCCTGCTTGCTGTCTTTTAATGGGGAAGGAGTGCTCCAAGGAAAGATTGACTCCAAAGGTTTGACTCCCTTCCAACCAAATGCTAGTTACACAAATACCAAACATAGTGGATTGAGCAAATAAAACCCATTTACCTAAGCCATTTACCTAAGTGAATAGAAATCAGAGAAATCATACTGATGAGGTTATACCATATAATAGTCCAAGTGAATGAACCCTCCTACAGGTAGGGAGATATTTCAGCTCTACCTTAAGAAAGAGACAGAGGGTGCCAGATCTCACTCAAGGGGAGATTGCCTGAAATCTCTAGCATGATGAGCTAGGGATAGAACATGATTGAGGAGCAGGCTCCCTTACTTAGAGTCTTTTTCTCCTTTCAGTTACCTCTCTCTGGAAACAATATGCAACCACATATCTCCTTTCTTGAAGCTGGAAGCCAAAAGAACAATGATCTCTCTTCTTCCAAGCTCTTTCCAGCTCTATCTCCCATACAGGGATGGGAGTATTCAGGAACCATTTCCTTTGAATAAAGAGATTATTATGCAAATGACTTGAGACCAGGCTTACACTTATATGGTATCTTAGGAGCAATAGGGAACTAACATACTAAGTAGGGGAGTGATGTGATTAGATTTGCTCTTTAGGAAAATTACTTTGGCAGCAGCAGGAGAATGGATTAGAAAGGAGGAATTTAAGGAGGGGAGATGAATTGAAAGGCTATTGAAAGAATTCAGATGTGAGGGCCTGACCTAAAACTAGGGCCTGAACTAAAATTGTGGACATTTGAGAAGACAATTGTAAGGGATGCTTCAGAGGTAGAAATGGCAAGAGTTAGCATCTAAATGTGTGGCATGAAGAAGAAGGAGGGAGTCAAGATGAAACCAAGGTTTCAAATCTGTGTGACCCTAGGTAAATCTCTGGCCTCAGTTTTGTTTTCTGTAAAATGATGATGGGGGCGTATGTCTCAAAGTAAATGATCCCTTTCAGTACTAAATCTTATGTTCCATAGATAGGTTCATAAATATATGAGGTGAAGATTATATACATATTTAGACCAACAATAACTCTAGTTGTCTGCCCCTAACAGTGAGTCAATTATTAAAATTATTCAGACACCATGCTGAATAAGTTTAAAATGATGAAGATTAGTTAGTATATTTTCTAAAATTAAGTGCTTTAGAACAATAAATTTTCAAATAAGTTGTTGCTGGTGTAGTGGCCAAGAACTCTAAGAGGAATAATTTTCTGAATCCAAACTCACCCATCACTGCTGGTCAAAAGTGGTCAGAAAATGTTTATCAGAAAGAAAAGGAAGTGGTTCACTTTAGTTCAGCAAACATTTTTAAGTTCACAGTATATTTAATGCTGAACTCCAGGGATAGAAAGACAAATGAAAACTTATGATAGCGCTCAAAATTTTAGAAAAATTTTATTTTTTAGAAAAAATATATTTTATTTTTAGAAAAAAACAAGTAATCAGAGAAGTAAATATGAGATAACTTACAAAATGAAAAAATATTGATGACTGGCGGGGTGGGGTTAGGATTAGGAAAGACTTTTTCCAAGAGGTTTCTGAATTGATCCTGGAAAGAAGTTCAAGAGGTTGAGGTGAGGAGGAAGTACATTTCAGGCATGGGAAATGGTATACATACATGCGTACACATACATACATGCATACATACATACATGCATACATACATACGCACACAAAGACTTGGAGGTGGGAGATGGAATGCTGATCTGGGACTCAGTTTGAAGCATAGAGTAAAGAAACAAAAAATACACAAAAAAACTTGATCAAAATTTATAATTTTAAAAAACTCTCTTGAGATAGAAAAATTTAGGTTAATGTTTATAAAAATCATGTAAAAATATTCAAATTTAAAAAAGAACCAATCAATCTTTAATGTTCAAGTAATCTTATTCAAAAGGTTATTCCTAAAGCACAACATCCCCATTCATCCCATCCCTGACATTTAAAACTCTTTGAAGCCTAGAAAAAAAGTTCAATTAAAATCATAGTATGGATTTAATCAAGTGTGGATTTGGAAAGTCTTTCACCCATTCGTTATCACATGTTCAACACACTGAATGCAGAACACTATTCTATGGGTTTGCTAGATAACTTAGTGGATAGAGCTGGGTCTGAAGTCAGGAAGACTTTAGTTCAAATCTAGCCTCAGATATTTACTAGCTGTGTGATCCTGGGCAAGTCACATAGCTTCTGTTTGCCTTAGTTTCCTCATCTGTAAAATGTTCCTCCCAGGGTTGTTATGAGGATCAAATGAAATTATAACTGTTTTACATGTATGTGTATATATGTACATATACACCACAAATATACATCATACATATATCCAAACATATGTACGTATATACGATAATTACTCTAGGAAATGCATTATTTTAATTATTGTTTCTGCTGTCATGGAGTTCTTAATTTAGGAGAGGAATAAGAGTATAATATATAAGCATATTGAATTTGCTTTCCCTTTTGATACAGCTCGTATGTAATAGTGATGAACCCTGATGTAATTATAATATGTGCAGGCTCACGTATGATATCTGATGGGATGTCATAAGCTACTCTTTGTTCCCTGTCACCCTTAACAAAACCTGGAAGGGATAAGTTGATTGATTGTTTCTTCCTCCTTTCACTGGGTAGAAAGAAAACAGGAAGTGATCATTTCACAGTAAAGCTGGGCACAGGATCTTCCATCTATCTTTATTGAATAGGAAGAAAGAAAGAGTACAGACTGCCCAGGAATCTAAGCTCACTCCAATTACCCATCAGCTTTTTATCTCCATTATCTACAATGAAATGGATCTGTTCCACAGATGGGATGGAATACTTGAGAGTCTGGGTGATCATGTATGTGCTTCAACTCATCCATGTTGCATGGCCAAAACGGATCCCTTCATACCCTTCTTCTTCCTAGTGTCTTCAGTTCCAAGGTCAACATCACAGGTACTGAGAAATCTGGGGAAAAGTCTGCTCAGTTGCCATAGATACTTCTGGTGTCCTGAGTCTCCTTGGCAACACTTCCAGACTAGTGAGCCAGAGCTTACATATGAATAACTACACTATAACACATAAGTTCAATATGCGAGTACATACCAAATGAGACATAAGGCTCCAGTGAAATATAGGCATGATATTTTGTCATTTAAGGAAAATACTGAGTTTAACTTTGCTTAGTAGAAGTAATCTATAGTTTGCAATACAAATTTTATAAATTTTTTTTGTAATGCCATGGAAGACAGGGTGGTGATAAGATGAGGAAGGTGTAGAAAGTGGTAAGATATATGCTATATGCCTCTCTGTGGAGATGATCATTGGGGTGCTATGATGTTGCTGCCAATTGATAAGAGGTAGAAGGCCCAAAGAGTTGGGAATCAGCTTAATTTAATTCAGAAAATATTTATTAAGCATCCTTTGCATACAGTATACTGTGCTAAGCATTGGGATAGACACAAAATACGGATAAAACACAATTCCTACCCTTCTGAAATTAAGTAACAGGAGGAAGCGTACTATTATTTATTATTATTATTTATAATTTAATTTATATAGGGCTTACCAAGCACTTTGTTCAGAACTGTCTTGTGAGATGGATTCTATGTGTATTATAATCCCCATGTCATGATTTTATTAGAACAAAGCAAGGCACCTCTGAGCATGCAAGTCAGGGGCTGTTGATATTGCCTTAAAACAAAGCCTCTCCCTCTCTCTCTCTCTCTGTCTCTGTCTCTCTCTCTTTCTCAAATCTACCTATTCTGCTCTAATTTCCCTGCTGATGTCTGATTTTGCTTTTCTACCTCTCTTTCAGAAGCTTAAACTCAACTTTACTCAATATCTTAAACTGAACTCATTATCTTTTCTCCTAAACACTCCTCTACTCCTAATTTCCCTATTATTATTGTCGAAGTCCTTGCTAACACTCCATTTCCTCAGGCCTATACCTTTATCCCACTATCTCTCATTCCCCACATCCACTTGGTTACCTAAGCCTGTTAATCTCAATTGCAATGTCTAGTGAATACCATTCCCCACATCTTCTCTCCTCTGACACTGCCCCCACCCTGGTATAGTACCTCATCCACACAAGGATGGACTTTACAATAGCTTGCTGCTGAGTCTATCTGCCTCAAGTCTCATCCCACTTCATTCCATCCTCCACTTAGCCACCAAAGTGATTTTCCTAAAGCACAGGTCTGACCATGCCATTCCCTTATTCAATAAACTCCAATGACTCCCTATCACCACCAGATTCAAATACAAAATTCTCTGGCATTCATCGTTTTTCATAACCTATAGCCCCTAATTTCCTTGTCTTCTTACACTCTGAAACCCTCCCGCCCCGCCCCCCCCCCACTACTAATGGGATATAGGCTCTGGGAACCTCCTAGAATCTTCCCACTTGATGAGTCATTAGCCCGAGGCCATAAACCTTTCATTATCTCTAGGCCCAAATCTCTGTTGCTAGCAACTTAATTTAGCCCTCTATTGTCCAGCTACCTGGATTCTATTAAAATATCCATACCCAAATCTGTTACCCTTAACCTGGTCTAGCCCTCTATTGTCTGTCATCTCCGGGTAGCCTTCAGCTATTTCTCACCCTTAATCCCATTCCTGGAGTCTGACCTCAGTTCCTCAAGATCCTCCTTAGACTCTTCCTCAAGACCCTCCCCAAATCCCTCCTCTAGACCACCCCCTACTGTCTTTCTGTATATAAGATCCAGCTTGCCTCCATAAAGGTGCTGAGATTCAGTCTAGTTCAGACTCAGTCTGTGTCAGATTTTTCTGGTCTGCCTGTGTTGATAAGCATCACAAATACTTAGGCTCCATAAGAGTCTACTCATTATGGCAAATCTCTATGAAACTTTGTCTTACTTTGGCTGAGAGAAGGCTTGAGTGGAATTCATTTGGTAGGATCTGGAGTGTCTGTATTTTGGGGTCTTGAGCACCCCTAAACCCTAAACCTCAACTCTACCATCATACCATTCAATCTAGTGGCATTGGCTTCTTTACTATTCTACTAACAACACACTCAGTTTCTAGGCTCCAGACATTTTTTCCCCCATTCCTGTTATGATCTCCCTCATTTCTACCTACTAGTTTCCTTGAAGTCCCAACGAAAATCCCGTCTTCTATAGGAAGCCTTTCCTAACCCATCTTAATTCTAGTGCCTTCCCTCCTTTGATTATTTCCTATTTTTCCTTTATGTATTTGTTTGCTTGTTGTCTCCCCTATTAGACTGTGAGCTGCTTCAGGACAAAGACTGCCTTTGCCTCTTGTTTTTCAACCTCAGCACATAGCACGGTGCTCATGTTTATTGACTGCGTGACTGACTCACCACTCTGTCAGGAAATGGGTAGCATTCTTCCTCATTGGTTCTCTGGAGTCATGATGGATGGTTGTGTTGATCAGAATCCTCAAGTCTTTCAAAGTTGTTGTTTTGGTTTTAAACTGATTATTGTTTAAATTACTCTCCTGATCTTGCTCACTTCACTCTGCATCTGTCCATAAAAGTCTTCCCAGGCTTCTCTGAAAGTGCCATTTTCTTCATTTCTCACAGTGTAATCCCATTCCGTTCACATGCTGTACAATTTGTTCAGCCATTCCCCAAGGGATGAGCACTCTCTGAGTTTCTAGTTAATACAAAAAGAACTGCTGTGAACATTTTTCAGCACTTAAGAGTTTTCCTTCTTTCTTTGATCTGTTCTGAATATAGGCCTAGTATTGTTGGTCTTGTTTGTCCTTCATTCTCAAATAGGACCAATGACATCTGGAGGGCAATGTCTTGACTTGCAAATGACTTGGATTTAAGCAAGGCAGAGCTGTGCGAAGTCATCAGCCTCTCTCTCCTCCAGTCATCAGAGGCCAGTAGCAAGACATAGGTGAGCGTGACTGACAGTGACCCCAGATGCAGTGGGAGACCTTGGCCTTTTTAAGCTAAGGTCTTTCCCAGGTCTCAGTTTGTCCGAAGCAACACCCATTCAGTAGTTAAAGGCAAGGTAAGAATTGGGGCAAAGAAGGCCTAGTTTGTCTTCACAGAATGATCAATCTGGGATGAACGTCCTTTTTTTCCCATAGTCCCTTCAACATCTGTCATTTTCCTTTTGAGCCAGTCTGATGGAAATGAGGTGGAACTTCATAAAGCAGAGTTGCTTTAATCGGCATTTCTTTAATTATTAGAGATTTACAGTGGGTTTTTTTCCTCTTATGGCTATTAGTAATTTAGATTTCTTCTTATTGCTTAATTTGCTTATGGCGTGGCCTTTTCTGTCTAGGTCATACATCATTGTAGCTAGGCTTGTTGTGTGGTATAAAGTATGTTTCTAAATTTTTAAAAATCAGATTGCTGTCTAGTTTTTCCAGGAGTTTTTGTCACATAGTGAGTCCCTACCCGAGTAGGTGAGATCATTGGGTTTTTCTAGCACTAGGCTACTGAATTAATTTGCTTAGGTATGTTCATGCCCAATCAATTATTATTTTGTTTAAAAATCAATGATGGGGGCGGCTAGGTGGCGCAGTGAATAGAGTAGTGGCCTTGGAGTCAGGAGGGTCTGAGTTCAAATGTGGCCTCAGATGCTTGACACACTAGCTGTGTGACCTTGGGCAAGTCACTTAACCCCAATTGCCCTCTAAAAAACAAAAAAAAATTAATGATGGAAGTCTGTAGCTTATAACTTTAATTTCTTATCTTTGGTTATTCAATAAGAGTGAGTTATTCAACATCAGAGAAAAGTAAATTTTTTATTTTTCAAAATGTTTTCATATATATGACCTTATTTGAGAATATTTTGAAGACTTAGGACTGATTCTAAAATAAAGGATGCAGGTCATCTTTCATGTAGTATGATTTGAGTGATATCAAAAGCCACACTAACCCCCAAATATGCTATGTCTTCCCTATTCTATTATAGCTGAACTATCAGGGAGTCCCTCCACAGAGGTGCCATAAGGTTCCTTTCCTGATCTTGCTTTCTACCAATGGATTCACAGTGCCAAGCTTGTCCACAGTAGGTTTGGCTGTGAATAGCTAATCTCAGCCTTGGTACTTCTGGTTTCATGCCTAAAGGAGGGGACCATAAACAGGTCTCCATTGCGTCAAGACAAATACGCCCAGTTCTTTGGATAAATTGAGAAAGACTGTGCTGGCATCAAGTGAGGAGTAATGCATCAATCACACTACGATAGGACATGAAGAATACTGGGGCAGATGGCACAGAGATGGCCCAGGGACTAGGGTGGTGGAGGGAGGCAGGCACTCTGGGAAGGGATAGGGAGGAGGAGGGGTACAGAGAGTCGCTTTGATGACTATAGATCAGAATGGGAATACTCAGCATGGACCCAAACAGGTAGAAAAGTGCTCAAGGGGTAGGGGTTTGGGGGTCTCATTTTTATAGGGTTTTGGTGATAGGGGATGGACTAATTTATCTATGCCACTTTAGGCTTAATTCATTAACATATCAACATTGTCTCAAAGTAATTAAGGTCAATTTAAGGATCCTTAATTTACAAAATGTTTTGCTGGTTTCATTCTGCATGTTTGGAGCCAATCTGCAGTTTACAGACTGAGGGCACTTAGAGGGAGAGAACCAATACACTGGGGCTCAGCTGGCTTCTCCTACTTCAGCACATAGTCTTAGCGTGTAACCTCAGTTAATGTATGAGGCAGTTTTGCAAGTGTCTTCTATGTTTCCCTTCATACTCTCACCTCCTGTTATTGTTATCTTCTAGTAGCTATATATATATTTACTATGCTAATGGGGGTGGGATGGGGTGGGAGAAGGATGGTCAGAGGATCCAGAACAAGATAAAATTTCAACACCTCCCCCTCTCCATCCCATCAATCTGCCATGATTCCTGAAATTTTCATCACTGAATTCATTTCTTAAGGACCTTCTGGAGAATTATGTATTTTTAACACAATTAAGGTATTATTCACTTCTCTTCCATCACGCCAATTCTAAATTGATGTCTCATCACAATGTGGAAATAGCCCTGGATTATGGAAGGTTTTGCCAGTAGAGCAGAGTATCTGACAGGTCCTACCAAGATTGAGGGACTTTGAATATATACTTGGAAATGGACTTGACTTTGCTAAATTTGGAGAGGCTCATAATCAGAAGGTTAGCTATGCTGGTTGGTGAGATTTGTTATTTTAGGCTGTATTCACTTAGGCATAGAGAAGATGTGATCTTTAAAGGGAGGGAGTAAGGTATCAGCATCATATGAGAGATAACAAATTAACTAGCCAACACAATAACAGGTTCAAGAAAGCATAAAATTGAATGATTTAGTAACAGAAGAGGAACCAAGTACATAATGTTATTAGGCAAGCCATCTTGTTATATTTATGGAAAGAAGAAAATAGAAACATCTAATTACTCTTTCATTAGACCTGTACTTACATTGATAAGCAGACATAGCCATTTCTAGTAAGTGAGAAGCAGAGTCTGGTCTTTACTGGAGTAAATATGATAAACAACTCCATTAAAAACAAATGGGGCTGCTTACAGAATATACAGAAAGGAAATAAAGCCATTCAAGGAAGACTGTTACTCCTGCTACGTTTTTGACCTCCTTCCCTCTCCTAACTTCCAAAACAGCTTAAAACCCTTCTGTTGTTGTGGGATAGTCCTATTAGACTAGAAAAGAAAAAAGCTAAGGTCAAATATAATGACTGGTTTCAGGAAGGGGAAAAGTCGGTCAAAGAAAACTCAAGTTTTAGAATGTATTCCCATGATATGTTTCCAGACTCATTTGGTTAAAGATGTTTTTGACCAATCATTGAACTAATAATTCTTTAATGTTTCTTGAGCCAACAATTTCTCTGCAATTTTATATCCTGACATTGCAATATGATTACTAGAGCCAGTACTTTATATATCGTACAATGGACATTACTTCATGTCATTGTGACAACTTAAAACCTGGCCCAGCCTATCTCCTCCCCTATCTCTCTCTGGCAATGACTCTAGGAAGCATCCCATGCTATGCTTGCTCTACCTTAATGACTCTTCAGCCTACTCTTCTACCTTGCATTGATGTGGGCACCTTCTTGTCCCAATGTCTCTCCTTTGTACTTTTTAGCATCCTTTCATGTGTTGTTTTTTTCTTAGTGGAATGAAAGTTTCTTGAGGAGAGGGACTGTCTTTCTTTTTGCTTGTTTTTGTATTCCCATCACTTCACAAGGATGAGTTCCTTTAGAGCATGGTTCTTATCCTTCCTAGTGCCACGATCTTTTAATACTGGTATGTGGGCGTATCTGCATGTGGGCAAACCCACCTGGAGATGGATAGAGGAGCAGTGTCTCGGTTCCTAAGACCATTGGAAATATGTGCTTTCCGATGATCTTAGGTGACCCCTGTGATGCCTGTGAAAGGGTTGTTCAACCCCCAAAGGGGTCGTGATCCACAGGTTGAGAACTGCTGCTTTAGAGTCTATTTATGGAATAGGCTGATGATGGAAGAATCAAATGCTTCTCTTACTTTAGAGGTAAAGTTTTCTTAGTATATACAGTAATATTGCTTTTGTACGTAAAAAAAAAACATTGTTGTGTTCCCAATCACTTGTGCATATCTAGCAATCTTTTAAAACAATGCCTATATGTGAAGGTTTTGTTTTGAGTTTGGGAATATTTCTGCTATAATTTTTTTCTCCATTTTAAGCCTGGTCTCATATAAAGATACAGCCTTTCTTCCTACCAAGGCAAACCCCTTTAAGCACACAAGTGATCTTATTTCATCCTGTCTTCTTCAATAGATTGCCCCATCTGTCATCTCTTCTCCCCTTACTAATCTTCAACCTCTCCCTCCCTTGCTGTTTGTAAGCATGTTCACAACTCCCCCATCCTTAAAAAAACCTTACTTGATCTGACTATACTTACCAGTTATCATCCTACTTCTACCTTTTGTGACTAAACTCTTTAAGATAGCCATCTAAAACTGGTGCCTTTACTTCCTCTCCTCTCACTCTCTTCTAAATCCTCTTCAGTCTTCTTTCTAACTTCATTGTTCAACTGAAATGGCTCTGTCTAAAGTTGCCAGTGATCTAGCTCTTAATTGCCAAATCTAATGACATTTTCTCAGTCCTCATATTTCTCGATCTTTGCAGCCTTTGACACTGTTGATAAACTTTCCCCCTTGAATAATCTCTCCTCTCTAGGCTTTCATTACCCAGCTCTTTCCTCATTCTCCTCCTACCTGTCTCACTGTGCCTTCTCAGTCTGTTTTGTTGGATCCTTATCAAGGTCAGTCTGCTAATGGTGTTTATCCCCAAGTCTCTGTCTTGTCCTTCTTGGTTTCTCTCCTACATTATCTTGCTTGGTGAGCTCCTTAACTCTCATAGATTCAGATATAAACTCTATATAGTTGATTCTTAGGTTTATTTAACCAGTCCTAACCTTTCTCCTTACCTCATCTCACATTACCAATTGCCTATTGACCATTTCAAATTGGATATCCTAAACTCTTTCTGCCCAAAATGGAACTCGTTTTCTCATCCCCAGATCCTCCCTTTTATTGTACTTCACTATACTGCCAAGGACATCACTACCATCTCAGTTGGTCACCCAGGCTCACAACCTACGTATCATTCTGGATTTATTTCTTACACTTACTCCACATATTCAATCTGTTGTCAAGTCTTTAGTTTGTACCTGTACATCTGTCTCACACACACACACACACACACACACACACACACACACACAGACCCTTCTCTGCCCTCTCATAGCTACTATCATCCTGATGCTAGTCCTTATCAACTTTTGAGATTTGTTAGTTTTTTTTTGAGGGCGGAAGGCAGGGCAATTGGGGTTAGGTGACTTGCCCAAGGTCACATGGCTAGTAAGTGTTAAGTGTCTGAGGCCAGACTTGAACCCAGGTCCTCCTGACTCCAGGGCCAATGCTCTATTCACTTCACCACCTAGCTGCCTCGTATTATCAACTTTCACCTAGACAATTGCAATAGGATTCTGGTTGCTCTTCCTTCTTTAAGTTTCTTCCCAATCTAGGCCCTAATCAGCTGCCAAAGCTATCTCCTTAAAGCACAAATATAACCCTATCGAACCCCATGCAACACCCCCAAATTCCAGTGGTTCCCTATTACCTCCATGGTCAAATTTCAAATCCTATTAATTGACTTTTTCCCTTCACAATTTGGCCCAGTGTTCTTATGCTTTACTCCCATTTCTGTGCCTTTGACCGGAATACTTTCCCTTCTCAACTTTTTCCCTTTCTTTGACTTCCTTGAAGACTCAGTGAAATGCTAGAGTTCTTTCCCAGCACCCCCCCTGCTAGCACCTTCCCTCTGGGATTCCCTCAAATTTACACGGTGTATTCTCATATGCACACAGTTGTTTGCATTTTGTCTTCCCCATTAGGATGTGAGCTCACTGAGCGCAGGCCCATGTTTTCCCTTGCTTGATATCCTCAGAACTTAGCATACATAGAGTCTGGCACATAGGAAGCACTTAAATGCTTATCAGTCAGTGCTGCTGCTTCTGTATTCCTTCCTTAATCCAGGCCATGATGACTTCACACATAAACTGTGGAAGCAGAGAATGATTAGTCTCCCAGTTGGACTCTATGATTATAACTGATTCTACATATTTTGGTCAGAGAGGTAGTGTGTTATAGGGATAGAGAGTTGGTCTTTGATTTAGAAAGATTTGTGTCCAAATTCTACTTGAGTGGGGTATACTCTGAAGCCTCTGTGAAGACTCCTCAGAACGAGAAGGGAGAGAAACTATCTGGAAACCAGAGATAGCCTTTTGTAAGACTAGACAGACCTGAGTCTTGGGTTTACACAACCTAGGACCCTTCCCTCTTCCCTTGTTGTCATCAGCATTAGGCCCCTTTCAGGAGTTTTAGACCTCCACCCTTGTATACCACACCCTTAAAAGCATTAGGCCCTTTTTCAGGAGTTTTTGACCTCCACCCTTGCTTGTGACCTTTTCCGCTCCCTTGCTTGGCCTTTACGAAATAAGGACATGGATGATACCTTGGCTCCCTGTCCCACCTCTCTGCCAATAGGAGATAGTGGTGGGCTTCTTTGTTATCCGCCATTGGGTTAGATTTCACGCCAAGACTGAGAGCCCACCTCCCAGCCAATGGGAGAAGGGACAGCCAGGGGGAGGGGCTTGATTATGTTAGGGTGTAAATTCTTGTTCGGTCTTTTGTAACAGGCCTCATCTCCTTGTCCCCGACATGGAGAGGACCGCCCTCTTCCTGCAGGGGGAAGAGAATAAAACTTCCTGTTCCTTCCTCAAGATACCTCTGACTTTTGATTTTTCTTGGGTAGGGGATTTTTGGGGTCCCTGTACTCCACACATACTTCTAATAAATATTGGCCATGTGACCTTGGTCAAGTCATTTTCTGTGTCCCAAGTAATTTTCTAAGACTATAGATTTTAGAAAAGGTGCTGATTTGCATTACCAGAGGGAATTTTGTCATAGAGAATTTCCTACACCCATTGAAATCACAGATCTGAACCACTGTCCCCCTACCATCCCCCAAACATCTAGCAGCAACAAACTCCAGTCAGCTTAATTTTATTTGAACACCAATTTCGTGTCATTCCAAAAACTGCAAAACTGGCCCAGCTTATGATTCCTCAGAGGACCTCTCTGCCTCCATATCTCACTCTGGCAATGTCTTTTACCCTTCAGGTTCCCTCCTCCAATTGTTCAGCTCCTCCCAGAAACCTGCATTTGAGGAAGCACTTATGCCATGCATGCTCACTTCAAACCATGACTTTCCAGACTGTCCTTCCATTTTGCTCCCATGTGGGTACCGTTTTGTCCTACCACCACCCACCTTGTACTTTTTAGCTGCCTTTTGTGCAGTGTTTTTCCCCATTAGAATATAAGCTTCTTAAGGACAGAGACTGTCTTTCTTTTTCCTTGCATATGTGTTCCCACAGAGAGCCTGTTCGATAGTCAGTGCACAGATCTGTCTCTCTGTCTCTCTCTCTGTCTCTCACTCTCTCTCTCTCTCTCTCTGTCTCTCTGTCTCTCTTTCTCTCTGTCTCTCTGTCTCTCTGTCGCTCTCTCTCTCTCTCTCCTTACCTCCTCCCCCCCCCAATCTATCAGTCATCTACCTATGTATCTTAAATAGGAATTTTGGACTTTGATTCACACAAAGTAGGAACTCACAGAATCTGAGTTGGAAGGAACTTCAGAGATCATTCAATCCCACTCCTCAGTACCTGATCAGAAATCCTCTCTATAATATGATCCATAATGTCATCTAGCCTCATCTGAAGAGATATTTGAAGACAGTGATTATATCATCCATCAGTTTTCTCTTTTATAGGCTAAACATTTTCAGTTCCCTTAATTGATTTTCTTATGGCATTACCCTCAAGCCCTGCACTGTCCTGGTTGCCTTCCCTGCTCCACCAACTGAACATACTTAACCATGTCCTTTCTAATATGTGGCATACCAAACTGAACAGGTATCATCTGGCCAGGGCAGGATAAATTTTTACTATAATGTTCTCATTCTGGATACTCTTAAAGTAGCCTGAGATGTTTCTTCCCACCCTTCCCCCCCACAACCCGATATTTGATAATATATTCCTGCTGAAAATATCAAAATTAGCATTACCTCTAGTTTCTACTGTATGAGTTTGACTGATTTTATGCTGTGCCAAAGCAAACTTAGGAACCATATGACCAAAATAATAAAAAAAAAATTTTTATACAAATAAAATAAAATTGCAGAAATATTAATTTTTCATTAGTAGGCAGAGCCAATATAATAAAAATGACAATGGCACCTAATTTACATATTTAATGTCACTCAAATTAAATTACCAAATTTTTTTCTACTGAATTAGAAAAAATAAAAATAAAATTCATTTGGAAGAGCAAAAAAGTTAAGAATATCAAAGGAACTAACTGAAATCCAATGGACAAAAATGTAAAGGAAGGAAGTTTAGCAATAACAGATCTTAAAAAACAGGCATAAGGCTGTAATGATCAACACTCAGCTTTGGCTAAGAAATAGAAAGGCGGATCAGCGGAACAGAGTAAACAAATTGAGTAACTTTGTGTTTGACAAGGGTAAGGGTTAAGTCTTGGGGATAAGAATTCATTATTGGATAAAAAAAAATTGGGAGGGAAAACTGGAAAGCTGTTTGGCAGAAATTGGGCATAGACCGATATCTTACGACATTTACCAAGATAAGAGCAAAATGAATACATGACATAGATATAGAGAGAGATATTACAAGAAAATTCGAAGAATTTGGAATATATTACCTATCAGATAGGAGAACAATTTATGAATAAACAAAAGATGGAGAGCTATATTGATTTTATAATTGAGTCAGCTTTTCTTTTGAGTTAAAGTTAAAAGTTAGCTTGTTATCATTTCCAAAAGGTATATTGTCATCCTTGCCTGTTCTTATATAATTAAGGAGAGTCTGATCTCCCTAACAAATCCTTGTAGCCACCAGGGCATTTGCTAAGTTGGGTCTGCAGGAAGAGAATGGTTCCAGTAAAATGATGAACATTTCTTAATTGCCAGAGAGGGGTAGTTACTAGCCACACGTGGATATCCTAGCCTGCTTTCTTTAAATAATCAATCACATTATCCCCAACCCCATGATGTTGTCTACCCTATAATTAATTATATTATCTTCCCCACCTACCTACCTCTGTACTCCCCTAAATCTTATTAAGGCTGGTGAGCCCTATGCAGGGTCATTGAGAGAGGTCATATACCCAATTTATTGGTTACTGTTAGCCTACCTAATAAATCGATCATGCTCAAACCATCGTCTCAGTTTACCTTAATTTTTAAACATAACATTACTCTTTGGGAAACAGCTCAAAACCTATGTTCTACTGATGGTAAGTCAGAAGTATTCTCTCCTACAACTAAATATTGAATGATTATTGTTAAGACTAGAATGATTATGTGCTATTTTTAATGTATAGAGATACTTCTAGCATGCATTTATGTTGCTTGTGGTTAGGTTGAGCTAATATAATAAAAATGACAATTTTACTTAAACTAATTTACATAGTGCCATACCAATCAATTTACCAAAAAATTATTTTATAGAACTAGAAAAAATAGTAACAAAATTCATTTGGAAGAACAAAATGTCCAGAATATCAAAGGAATTAATGAAAAGAAATACTAGTGAAGGTGGCCTAGTATTAGATTTTAATCTGCATTATAAAGTAGCAGTCATTGAAACTACTTGATACTGGCTGAGTAATAGAGTAGTGGATCAGTGGAACAGATTAGGTACATGAGACACAGCAGTCAATGACTATTGACTATTGAGTATTGACTATTGGCAATCCCAGCTTGGGATAAGAACTCATTGTTCGACAAAAATTTCTGGGAAAACTGGGAAACACTATGGCAGAAACTGGGCACAGACCAATATCTTACACCATACACCAAAATAAAGTCTGAATGAGTGCATGATCTACGTATAAAGGCTGATACTGTAAATAATCTGGGAGAGCAAAGAATAGTTTACCTGCCAGATTTATGGAGAAGGGAAGATTGTATGACCAAACAAGAGTTAGAGAGCATTATGAAATGCAAAATAGATCATTTTGATTACATTAAATTGAAAAGTTTCTGTACAAATAAAGCCAATGTAACCAAGATTAAGAGGGAAGTGGAAAATTGGGAAAGAATTTTTATAACCCGTGTCTGATAAAAGCCTCATTTCTAAAACATACAGAGAATTGAGTCAAATCTATAAGACTACAAATCATTACCCAAATGATAAATGGCCAAAGGATATGAATAGGAATTTTTCAGAGGAAGAAATTAAAAATTTCAATAAGCATATGAAAAATGCCTTACGTCACTATTGATTAGAGAAATGCAAATCAAAATAACTCTGAGGTACCACATCTCACAGGTCACATTGGCTAAAATGACAAAATAGGAAAATGATAATGCTGGAAAGGATGTGGAAAAATTGGAACACTAATGCATTGTTGGTGGAGTTGTGAACTGATTCAACCATTTTGGAAAGCAGTCTGGAACTATGCCCAATGGGCTATAAATAAGTGCATACCCTTAGACCCAGTAATATCACTTCAAAGGCTGTGTGCCAAAGAGATCATAGAAGTGGGAAGAGGACCCATTTGTACAAAGACATTTGTAGCAGCTCTTTTTGTGGTGGCAAAGAATTGGAAATCAAGAGGATGCCCATCAATTGGGGAATGACTGAACAAGTTGTGGTATATGAATGTAATGGAATACTATTGTGCTAAAAGAAATGAGGAGCAGACAAACTTCATAATAATCTGGAGAGACTTATATAAACTGATGCTGAGTGAAGAGAGCAGAACCATGAGAACTTTGTACACAATTACAGACACATCGTATGTGTGACAACCAACTTGGATAGACTGGGCTCCTCTCAGCCATGCAAGGTTATAAGACAACTCCAAAAGACTTGTGATGGAAAGGGATATCCACATCTAGATAAAGAACTACAAAGTCCGAATGCAGATTGAAGCAAACTACTTGCTCTCTCTCTTTTTGTTTTGTTTCTTCTTTCTCATTGTTCACTCCATTGGTTGTAATCTTTCTTTACAACTTGACTAATGTTTAATGTGAAGGTATTTGTAGATCCTATATTTGATTGCATGCCACCATGGCGG
>CM053583.1:219904591-219932356 GCA_028627135.1 Pseudochirops cupreus
GGTCAGAGATTAGGGAATGTATAAGCAAAGTACATGTATCTAATGTAATGCTACCGAGCTACAGGAAACAATAAATAGGAAACCTTCAAAGAAACATGAGAAGATTTATACGAACTGATATAAAGTAAAATAGACAGAACCAAGAATCAAAAATACACAATATCTACAACACTTTGTACGTCAAAACTTTGGTTGATGAAGTAGACAGAAAAATAACTTTTGTGTATGAAAAACTGACAAAAATTTATGTATGAGGAAACAATTTCTCCAATAAAATGTCAAGGAGAAACACAGGCTAGAAAAACAATATAGAGAACTGTCCCTCATATGAATGCACTGAGAGAACTTGTTTGAGGGCAGAGAAATGAAGGGGGCAATAATTAATGTCAGCTCATCTGCAGTAAGAGATTCTAGAGTTTGAAAAGTTAAAACTGACAAAATGGTAACTCAAGTAACTTGAGACTATCATAAGATGAAATAAGAACCGTTATATTCATAACTGACAGAAAAGTGAATTTCATGAGTTTTATCTCATAAGGAACAGATGAATCACTGACTGCCAGCAGGCTCTGATTTGAGGCATGAGAGGCAGTTAACAATGAAGCAGGAGTGATTCAGAAGCCAGCAGGAGCAGTCAGCTAACAAGAATGCTTCAGCCACTGTGCTGGAACCTGTCAACTGAACAGAGGTATTAATTAGTGAACTGGTTAAAGACTAAGAGTCTGCTGATTACAAGAAAGCTGAAATTCTGCTGCAGTTTGAGCTATTGCCTTCCAGTGCCATCTATACCTTGAGAGGGAAAACCTCTCAGTAGTGCCTGGTAGCTCTCTATCGTCCTCTCTTAACAGACAGGCAGCAACAGAAGAGAAAGGACAGGCTTTAAACCACCTTAATACTGCTTTGCTGTAAGAAGAGATTTGGATCTGATTGGACAACAAAGAATTCTGTTAAGTAAAAACCGGGTTTACTTTATGTTGCCTAGAGAGCTAAAACATTTTGTTATGAACTACTGACACAAGATTTTTAGAGGTGATTGAGCAAAGCAGAATCCTGTCAGGTAGAGCTCGCTGAGCTGGACTGCAGTGCCCCCAAGAGATGACCTGAGGAGCTCTGTAGGGCTCTGACTTAAGGGAACTGCTTTCTACTATAATAAAGTGCAACATTTTCACAGTGCCCTCTTAAGGGTAATTGTGAATTAAAAGAACTTCCATGAATTCAAGATCAGAAGAAGAGCAGATTTACTCAGAAAGAAGGGTTCTGATCCTGAAGGAACCAAAATCATCAAGATTCCTACAATCCATAGTTGAATTGCACTAAGGACATGGGTTTCCCTACTCATGTGGCTTGGAAATAGGCTTCTAGAAAATGTATGCCCATCAACACTGTGTATTGCTGGGAAAATATGACAAAGGTTCATGCATGAACTGTGATGTTTTGACTATTACTGAATTTGACTTATATTGAATAACATGGTTCAATCATGTTCTGACTCTTCATGACCCCATGGACAAACTATCTACCAGGTTCTCTTGGCAAAGATACTGGAATGGTTTGCCATTCCCTTCTCCAGTTTTAGGCATGGGTTTAGTGACTTGCCCCAGAGTCCCAGAGCGCTAAGTATCTGCAATCAAATTTTAACCCTGGTCTTTCTTAATTCTAAGCCCAGTGTTCTATCCACTGTGCCACCTAGCTGCCCCATATTGAATAACTATTATGTTATAATTAATCTATTTTTGCCTTTCATTTAAGCAAATATTTCATAT
The DNA here is from genome assembly GCA_028627135.1 of Pseudochirops cupreus. Lineage (NCBI taxonomy): Eukaryota > Metazoa > Chordata > Mammalia > Diprotodontia > Pseudocheiridae > Pseudochirops > Pseudochirops cupreus. The sequence goes on from CM053583.1 coordinate 219,906,355, forward strand.
TTAAGAGCTCATAGTGTCACAGGGACTTATTTTTGTGTAAATTGGAAACACACCCACAGGGACTTATAAAAATTAGTAGTAGAAGTATATATCCTCACAATAGAGGGTTACCCCTAGAATTCAGAGAGTTGAGTCCTAGCCACACCATGGTAGTCTGTCTCTGGGAACCCTATAGCTGCTGGTGTGAAAACAGATTGGGTTAGCAAGCCAGCCCAGAAAGTGATCATGTAAATGATCATATTACTAAGTATGCTGCTACAAATATAAACAGAACAGACAATAAAATGAAGGTATACTCAGCCCACATTCTATACATGCCTATGATAAGCGATTTTCTCAGGGCTCAAAAGGGAAGAAAATATGAAATTAACATTTGATCTTTACAAAGAAAGAAATTAGTCATCCCTAAAGTCTTTTTTACAGTAAGCAGATCACTAACACAGCATTCATGCTTTTTCCCCCACTTCCAGAAACCTGCTCTCTCCAAAATAATACAACAGCTAAACTTTCTTTTTCTACTGTTATTGCTTCTTCTGTCCAACAAATTGTCCCAGATGGAGGCAGAGGCAAACTCCTTACTCTTCTTTATTACTTCCAGACATTCCTACTGCCATAACTAAGCAACCTCTCCTCTCTTAAACTCCATCCGGCTGTGTCACCCTATTCAGATCCTTTTTTCAGCCTTCTGCAGCTTCCAAAAGTTGTTAATTAACTTTCATGCTATGAAACAACAGCCAGGATGTTCAACTGACACTGGTAACTATTTGAATATTCTCCCCATTCCCAAGGAGTTCAATTATTTTCACCATCTCCTCACGTAATCCTTCTCTACCCTCAAATCTCCCTCCATACTCGGAGACTTCAATATACATATTGATGTCTTCTTGCCTCCCAGACCACCACCCTTCTCAAACATTATGAACCATTTTCACTCTACCACAATCACTCACAAATATGGTCACACCCTGTATCTTACAATCACTCCTAATTCAGAACTCAGAAATTCCTCTTTCTTATCATACTTTCCCTGTATTTCACTCCTTTCTAATCCTATTCAGCCTTGCTTGCCTCAAGTCTCTCCTTACTCCAGTCTATCTTATACATAGCTACCAAGGTAATTTTCCTTAAATGCAGATCGGACCATGTGACTTTCTGACTCAAGCAACTCTCCTGGCTTTCTGTTTCCTCTGGGGTCAATAAACTCTTCTATTTAGCTTCAGAAACCCTACACAACCTGACCCCAAGCTCTATTTCTAGCCTTGCTGAACATTAATTCACCTCCTGAACACTGCAATCCAGAGCACTGGCCTTCTCCCTTTTCCTTTCACATGACATTCCATCTCCCACCTCTGTGCCTTTGCATTGTCTGTTTCCCATGTGTGGAATGCACTCTTTCCTTACTAATGCCTCATGAGTCTCCTCATCCTTTAAGATGCAGTTCAGGCATGTCAACAAATGCATACACTATTTAGTATTTAGAATGTGGGAGACTTGAACATCATCCTCAGTAGAATTAGGGAAAATCAGGAGAAGGGCTAAGATAATGAATTCTGTTTTGGACAGAAAATACTAAAGAGCTCACACAGATTATAAGCAAAGAGCTTTCTTTATTCCACTGGGGCAAGGACATAACAGTAACAGTGAGGGAAGGTTATCTAGTAACAAAAAGTCCATTCAGAGCAGAGCTTCATGTCTGGGCTTCTTGGTGCTTCCCCAAGCTCAGAGACAATCTGTTCTGTGATTTTGCTGCCACGGAGTTCATCCAAAAGGTGAACGCAAAGGATTGTTGTTATGTCAAGTTCAGGGCACAGCTGACTTGCTGGACCTTAGCTCTGGAAAATAGGGTACCTAGGGGTGGTCTTGCTAGGCACTGTCTTCCGAAAGAAGCCTTTCTTATTCCCCTAAATGTTAGCGTCATCCTTCTCAAACTACCTGCTATATACTTCAGTATTTTTATTTATCAGCTTTATGTTTATATTGTAAATATGGTTTATATGTATTTCTTGTCTCCCCCATTGGAATGTAAATTCATTTTGAATAGAGATTATTCTGTTCTTTATTCTTGTATTCCCAGTGTCTAGTACAACACCTAGCACATGATACACGCTTAACAAATACTTGATTGAGTTGGAGTCAGGAGGAAATCAATTTGAATGCTACCTCTAACATGACTATGTGACCTTATGGCAGTCATTTGGTTTCTTGGACCTAAATTTCCTCACGCAGACAATGGAGATAATCTCAAAAATTCCTACTTCACAAAAGCTAATGTTTGACTCAGATTAAATAATGTAGATGAAGAGCTTCACAAATGTTAATGGACTAAATATATTCCAGGTAATATTATTTTCATTATTATTATCAAAGGGCAGTACAGTGGCTTGATAACTTCTTCCAAAATGAGTATTTGCCACAGATGTGCATATCATGTTATTCTTCAGCTTGCCAAAGTTGCTTTAAGTAGATTAGGTTTGGAGATACATGTAGTGAAATACTTTTTTTGGAAGTATACAAGGTTCCCCAGGGAGACGGAAAGAGACAGGAGGAGATGTGACCCTGTCATCAATTGCCTACTCAAGATCACTTTAACTTGAGTGTCCCTTCTCAAACTCAAAATGTCCAAAACAGAATTCATTATCTTAGCCCTTCTCCTGATTTTCCCTAATTCTACTGAGGATGCTGTTCAAGTCTCCCACATTCTAACTCTATAAATTATCCTCAAGATTTTATTCTTAGTCATTCAATCAATTTCCAAATCTTATCTATTGTACCTGCTCAACATCTTCAAATCGTGCCACACCTTACTCACCCTGCAACTGTGCTGATTTAGGCCCCTATCACTTCTCATTCAGACTACTGAAATGACGTCCTACTTGTAATCCATCTACAATCCATCTCCCACAAGGCTACAAAATTTATATTCCTAAGACACAGGCCCATCCAGGGCAATCAGTGGCTCCTCGCTGTCTTTAGTTTATAAAAACAAATCCCTGTATCTGTCAATTAAAGCCCTTTGTAACCTTTCACTTTCTTTCTAGTCTGAGCCCACATTTCTCCCTCTCCTCTCATCTACTCTACACTTGAGCCAAAATGGTCTGTTTGCCATATCCTGTGTACAGCCTTCTCTCCTATCTTGATGCCTGTGCCTGACTTGGATCCTTCATCTCTGGAATGCTCTCTCTCTTCATTGTGCTTCCTGGAGCTCCTAGAATACAGGAAGACCCAGCTTAAGAGCCATCTTCTTAAAGAGGCCTTTCTTTATCCCTCCAGTTGTTAGTGGCCCTCCCTTCATTATGGTTTTGCTGTTGTTGTATAAATCCTGTATTTACTTATCTCTGAACCACATTATATCCCCCTACTAAAATAGAAATTCCTTGAGGTTGGAAACTCTTTCCATTTTGTATTTTATGTAAATTTTGTAGAAAATATATTGTTTCCAGTTTCTGGAACACAGTAGGCACTTGTAGTTATAGTCATTGATTGATTACTTTTAATTTTATTAATTATACAGATATAGAATTTTAAAACAACATTTTTGATCATGTTATTAAGTTATGAATATTTTTACTAGTTATTATTAGCTAAGAAGGAGACAGCTGAAGGACACAAAGAGAGTGGTAATTGATAAAGTCAGCCAAGGACTCGATACTCCTTAAATCTTCAACAGTTTTCTAACAAAGCCTTAACAAAGGAGGCAATGTGTGATAATAGAAAGACGAAAGGACTAGCAGCTCAACAAGTTAAATTTGACTTTCAATACAGAAATGCATTCAGATTTAACTCTTTCATGTATATACATGTATGTGTGTGTATGTATGTATGTACGTACATCTTTGTCCACATTCTAGTTTACTTTCTAGCTTTAGCTCACTTTCTAGATCACTTACCCTCCTTAAGCTTCCATTCACGAAAAGGAAATATTTGCAGTACCTGGCTTATAGGGTTATTGTAATTAAAGAGCTACTTAGTAATGATAAATCGTGTCATGGGTTTTATGAACTGGATGAGTTTGCCTGCTCTAACTGTTGAGCCCTTTCTTTTTAACTTGTTCTTTCCCAAACTTCAAGATCAAATTACAGGATTTTTTTTGCTTTTTTTTTTTTTTGGAGGGGGGAAAGCAGGGCGATTGAGATTAAGAGACTTGTACAAGGTCACACAGCTTGCAAGTGTTAAGTGTCTGAGACTAGATTTGAACTCAGGTCCTCCTGACTCCAGGGCCGGTGCTCTGTTCACTGTGCCACCTAACTGCTCCTCAAATTACTTTTGTACTGTATTAATTAAGGCTGGTTTCTTTGTTCTTTTTTCATGTGTTTTTTTTTGTTCTAGTTTCCTTGAAGGGGGGAACTACACACACACACTCACACCCTCTCTCTCTCTCTCTCTCTCATACACACACACAGATACACACTTTTAAAAAAAATTATCTCTGTAAAGGGCATTTTATAGTATTATGCACATAGTGGCTGTTCAACAAGTGTTGATTTCTGTATAGGCCTGAACCTGGTGAATCAATATTGTCTTCCTGAGGTATGCATTTGGGAAGCAGAGACGCTATTAAAGCATCAAACTTATTCATTGATATTAATTATTCTGGGATGATTAGATTTCAGGAGTATGTAAGTTCCTTGAGGGCAAGGAATATTTTATTTTTTCTATGTCTTTGTTTCTTTAGTGCTTTTTACAGTAGGTACTTAAAAAAATTTTGAATTAAAAAAATCATATGGCATTATATGAACATTATATATAACTGTTATTATAGAATATGAGAGACTTCTATGTATTGAACATTTCATCCACACTCCCTCTGCTGGTGGACATCACACTTCCATATGCAACTTCTCACTTTATGCAATTGTGTTTCAGTCCTTTAATAGATCCTCCATAAGGGATTACTGGGTTATCCTCCTGGGTCTATTCACATTTCAAATGTGCTATTAGCCTCCCTCTGGAATGTTTAATATTTTGAAGAAACAGGCACACCACTCCTACTATGCAGTTGTTGCCTCTCACCATTGTGAAATAACTTGCTCCTACCTCTATTTGGTCATATAGAGCCCTGTTGTCTTTTATGCTTCATCTTCCATGACCTAGTTCTTCCTCTTTCTTCCTCACATTCATATCAAGCAGTCCTATGAGTAATTTATAATACTCCATCTCCTGGGGACTTCTCTGTTCTCCTTTTACCTCCCAAAGATTTAAAAATTTTCTTAAATGTGTGGACATTTTGCCACCTGGGGTGCTTTTCCTGCAGCTTGTACATTTATAGCCCTTGGAATTGTGGGAATATGTTAGCAAGGTAGGGCATAGAGGAGGCTGGATTCCCCACAAATACTCTGAGGAAAGCTCTAAAAATGCAACAGAAAGAACAATGATGTGTGTGTGAGAGAGAGAGAGAGAGAGACAGAGAGAGACAGAGAGAGACAGAGACAGAGAGAGAGACAGAGACAGAGAGAGACAGAGAGAGAGACAGACAGACAGACAGAGACAGAGACAGACTGACAGAGACAGAGACAGAGAGAGACAGACAGACAGACAGAGACAGAGAGAGAGAGAGAACAGCTATTTGGTCTTTCATTCAGACTTGAATTGCACAAAAAGACACCAGAATCCTGCAGAATCTCATTGAAGAGACAAGTCCAGGGAGGCAGAAGCCGAAGCATGGACCCAAATAAGGAATCAGAGTCATATCAGCACCCAGTTAGCTTATTGCCCAGGCATAGCAGTTAAGTTCCCTAGGCAACTTGCCAACAATGACAAAAAATATTAAGCAAGTTATTAGCAAAGGGGCTACAATGACATACTTTAAAATTATGCATTTTGATCAATTTGGATTTCAATCAGAAGTACTGGGTAGATTTAGTAGAAGTATTACTATAAATATAAAGACCATATTGATAACAAAAATAAAACTACAAGATTACATTAATAGACGATGAAAATATTTTGACGAAATCCATCTTCCATTTCTGTTTTTAAAAAACAAAGGAAAAACTAAAAAAAAAACAACCAAATAGAAAACAAAAGAAATAAGTAGTCCTTTCCTTTCTAAAATTAAGAGGAAGCACTGTTATACGTAAAGGCTAGAGATCTTTTTGGTGTGTTAAGGGTAAAGCAAAGATTTTATTATCATTGTGATCTAAGGTGGTACTAGAAATACTAGTTATAATGTTAGTAATAAGACCCCAAAAAATCATGTTAATAAATACAGGCAAAGAGCTAACAAAACTATCATGCTTAGAGTTGGCAAGGTGGCACAGTGAATAGAGCACCGGCCCTGGAGTCAGCAGGACCTGAGTTCAAATCCAGCCTCAGACACTTAACACTTACTAGCTGTGTGACCTTGGGCAAGTCACGTAACCCCAATTGCCCTGCCTACCCCTCCAAGAAGCAAAAAAACAAAAACAAAAACTATCATGTTTGCCAAATTATATTATGGTTCATTTAGAGTTTCCCAAAGAATTAACTACAAATTAATTGAAACAAGAATTTCAGGAAATATACTGAAATAAGTAAATCTGCTTAAATTATGAGCATTTCTTTAAATGACCAGCAAAACCCAACAGGAAGAGATTGAAAGAGAAATCCATCCAAAATGTCTATAGAATATATTTTTAAAGTGGGATTTGATCTACCAAGACACATATATGAACTATTTTAATTCAACTAACTAAACACTATTTACAGAAATAAAGACAGACCGAAATCATTGGAGAAATAGTAATTGCTCCAGAGTAGGTCATTCAGACATAACAGAAATGAGGATGCTACCTAAATTAATTGACTTATTCAGTGTTATGCCAAACTACTGAAGAATTATTTTATAGAACTAGGAAAAAACAGTAATAAAATTTACCCAGAGAAATGAAAATTCAAGAATCTCAAAAGAACCAACCAAATGCAAAGGTAGGAGAGAGGGTAATTTTTCTAGTGGTTCAGTACTCTGACAAGCAATCTGTGACCACGTCCCAAGAGTCACTGAATTACGCACACCCTTCGACCAGCAACACCACCACCAGCCCTTTGTCTCAAAGCCACATGAAGTAAAGAGAAAAGGGATCCGGATTTACAAAAATATTTATAGCATCTCTTTTTGTGGTGACAAAAAAAATCAAAATGAAAGGGTAGCCACTACGCGGGGATTATATTTCATATATGTATATATAAAATAACCAATTATGATAAATGAATTAATGGGATATTATTGTGCTATAAGAAATTCTGAAAGGGCTGATTTCAGAGAAACCTGGGAAGGCTTCTATCAACTGACAGTAAAATGAACAGAACCAGAACAATTTATATAATAACAACATTATAAAGAAAAACAACCGTTGAAAGATTTAAGAACTTGCATCAGCACAATAATTACCCACAATGCCAAAGCACTCGTGATGAAGCTACATACCTCCAGAGAGGTTAATGCATTCAAAATGCAGAATAAGATATACATTTGTGGACACGGCCAACGTAGAATTTGGGGAAGGGGGATTGACTGTGCATATTGTTATGAGGGCTTTGTTTTTCTTTTATTTTCAGTGGAGAACATGTTAGAAGGGAGAGGGAGTAATAAGGATAGGTTAAAAATAAAAAAGAGGGTCATTGGAGTATCTTTTTTTTCCTCTCTAATGTACAGACAAGAACAGAGAGAAGGCCAAAAAGAATAACAAGCAAGTAAGACAATTTTGAAAGTTACATTTAGAACATATTAATTTCTTTTAAATTAAGCTTTATATTTTGGTCACAATTTTATATATAATATTTTTTTAAATTTTAAGTTAATTTATTTATTTTTAGTTTCCAACATTCACTTCAATAAGTTTTAAATTTTCTCTCCCTTGGGGGTGGCTGGGTGGCAGAGTAAATAGAGCACTGGCCCTGTAGTCAGGAAGACCTGAGTTCAAATTTGACCTCAGACACTTCACACACACACACACACACACACACACACACACACACACACACACACACAAACTAGCCATGTGACCTTGGGCAAGTCACTCAACCTCAACTGCCCTACCTTGCCCCTCTAAAAAAAAGCAAAAGAAAAATTATAAATTTTCTCCGCCTCCTTCCCCTTCCCCGTCCCCAAGATGGCATGCAATCTGATATAAGCTCTACATATACAATCCTATTAAACATTTTCATTAGTCATACTGTATTTCTATAATTTCTAATTTCTAGAATTTCTAATTCTTTTGAATTAGAATGAATGGGAGGAACCATGAGAAACAAAAACAAAAAACAAAAACAAAAAAAGGAAATAGTCTGCTTCATCCTACATTCATACTGCATAGTTCTTTCTCTGGATATGGATGGCATTTTCCATCACGAGTCCTTTGGAATTGTTTTAGGTCCTTGCATTGCTGAGAGGAGCTAAGTCTATCAAAGTCAGTCATTACACACTGTGGTTGTTATTGTGTACAATGTTCTCCTGGTTCTGCTCACTTCACTCAGCATCAGTTTATGTAAATCTTTCCAGGTTTTTCTGAAGTCTGCCTTTTCATCATTTCTTATAGCACAATTGTATTCCATTACATTCATATACCACAACGTGTTCAGCCATTCCCCCAATTGATGGGCATCCCCTCAATTTCCAGTTCTTGGCCACCACAAAAAGAGCTGCTATAAATATTTTTGTATAAATATTTTGGTTCCTTTTCCCATTTTTATGATCTCTTTGGAATACAGCCCTAGAAGTGAAATTGCTGAGTCAAACTGTATGCACATTTTAAAGCCCTTTGGGCATAGTTCCAAATTGCTCTCCAGAATGGTTGGATCATTTCACAACTCCACCAACAATGAATTAGTGTTCCAATTTTCCCATATCTTCTTGAACATTTATCATTTTCCTGTTTTGTCATGTTAGTCAATCTCATAGGTGTGATATAGTACCTCAGATTTGTTTTGATTTGCATTCTCTAATTGCTATGATTTAGAGAATTTTTTCATATGACTATAGGCAGCTTTAATTTCTTCCTCTGAAAACTGTCTATTCATATCCTTTGACCATACAATCTTCTTTGTTTAAATTATGTATATATAGAAATGCTCATTTTATTTTGTGTTTGCTAAGTTCATTAGGTAGATATTAAATAAGCATTTATTAAGTGCTTTCTATGGGCTTGAATACTGTGCTGGTGGTACAAATTAGAGATAAAAACAAAAGACAGTTTCTGCCCTCAAGGATCTTACATTCTATTAAGGGAAGACAAAACATAAGGGGTGAAGGGAGAGGGAAGATAAATGGAACACCCACACAAATATGATGACAAAACTCTTTGGAATTAGATGCATAGATAGGTGGAGAATAAAGGATGATCATTCTGACCTTCCCTGTTGCCAAATGAAGGCCCTGTAAGTTATTCACCCATGGAAAAAGGGGTGGGGGAAGGGAAAAGAATAAATATTTTACATAGCAGTTACTATATTCTGGGTACTGTGTTAAGCACTTTTTACAAATATTCTTTCATTTGATCTTCACAACAACCCAGTGAGAGACATGCTATTATTATCCTAACTTTATAGTTGAGGAAACAGTTATAGGTTAAATGATTTGTCCAGGGTCACACAAGTCAGATTTGAACTCAGTTCTTTCTGACTCCAAACTGAGTTCTATCCAGGCAGCTGAAAAAGTGTAATGGTAATGGGAATTTGAAGATCTTCCCTGCCCCTTAATAAGCTTAAGGGAATTTGAAAATCTTCCTGCAATAGGCCAAATGTAATCGCATGGAGCCTGTGGTGGAGCTTGCTGAAGGGTGGAGCAGAACCACAGGAAGCTCAGAATCAGAGCAGTTAGAGATGGAGGGAGAAGAGGAAGCACCCAAGAAGACACCTAGGCTTGTGAGTGTTTGTTTTCCCCCTGCTATGACAGCTAGGCTTGTGAGTGTTTGTTTGTGGGAAGGCTAAAGGATGATGTGACTCTCTGCTGTGTTATTGTGTATTAATTTCTTTGTTATTATGATGGATTCAGCATTTTGGTTTGGGAATTCAGTTTTCTAGTGTTTGAATAAATGTTTTGCTTCTGTCTTCTATATGGAGAGTCTGTTATATTTTGCTATTAAGACCTATGCTAGCATATTCACAGTCGCCATTGGCACTATGAATATTGTGTTGGCACTATAGAAGAATATTGCAAGATGAAAAGAATCCATGTGATGGAATTCTCAGAATGAAAGGGCAACTGAGTCATGGTGGCCAACCACTCCAGTATCTTTCTCAAGAAAACTCAAAATGATATCTCTGAAAAGTCAGACATGACTAAATAAGAGAAGTGGCTACATGCCGCAGTGGATAGAGTGCTAGCCCTGGAGTTAGGAGGACTTCAGTTCAAATCTGACCTCAGAAATTTTGAGACCCTAGGCAAGTCACTCAACCCTGTTTGCCTCAGTTTCCTCATCTGTAAAATAATCCAGAGAAGTAAATGGAAAATCACTCCAGTATCTTTGCCAAGAAAACCCCAAGTTGGGTCCCAGAGTATAGTAGTACAAGTAGGTGGCATAGTAGATTAAATGCCAGAACTGGAGTCAGGAAGAATCCTTTTCTTGAGTTCAAACCTGATATTGAACAAGTATTAGCTATATGATCTTGAGCAATACTTAATGCTGTTTACCTCAGTTTCCTTACCTGTAAAATAAGTTAGAGAAGGAAATGGCAAAAACACTCCAGTATCTTTGACAAAAAAAAAAAAAGCAAACAAAAAAACAACCAAATGGGGTCTTAAAGAGTTGGACAAGACTGAACAACAACAACAAAAATATTGCATGTATTACTTGCTATCATTATACTCAAAGTCTGAATCCATTATTTCATGGATTTCTTTGTATTTGTGAGATAGTATGATAAGCCAGGTTTGGGGAAAGGAGAAGAATGTTTGTGCCAATTGTTCATTCTGTATCTCCTTATTCAATGTCTTAAAAAAAAAAACAAACCTAATTTCATACTAGGTGATTGTTCATGGGAAGTACACTGGTAGGGGCTCACGAACCTCAATGATAGAAGCCCCAGCCCTTCAATCATTTCAAGCAGCTCTCTAGATAACCACAAATTGTGTTTTAGTTTCAAAAAGTATTCCCATACAGAATGTCACAGAAGTGTTGATTTCTTTTTTTCTAAAAATATTTCCCCAGTGGATGAGACTTTGCCTTTTTCCAAGGCACCTCCTTCAATTATAGCAATTTTCTTTTTTTTAAATAATATTTTCTTTTTCCAAATTATATGTTAAAACATTTTCTTTACATTTTTTACAATCTTTACATTTCTTTACAAATTCTATCCCTTCCTCCCCTCTCTCCTCTCTGAGACAGTAAGCAATCTGATATAGGTTATCCATGTACAATCACGTAAGACATTTCAATATTAGTCATTTGGAAAAGGAAGGAAGGAAGGAAGGAGGGAAGAAGAAAAAGACAGAGAAAAACTATGTTTCAATCTATATTTAAACAGTATCAGTTCTTTCTCTGGAGGTGGATAGTATGTTTCATCATTAGTCCTTTGGAATTGTCTTGGATCATTGTATTGCTGAGAATGGCTAAGTCATTCACAGTTCTTCACTGAACAATATTACTGTTACAGTGTGCAACATTCTCCTGGTTCTGCTCAATTCACTTTGTATCAGTTCAGGTAAGTCTTTCCAGGTTTATCTGAAATCATCCTGCTTGTGATTTCTTACAGCACAATAATATCTCATTACTATCATAAACCACAGCTTGTTCTACCACTCCTCAATTGATGAGCAACCCCTCAATTTCCACTTCTTAGCCACCACAAAAAGAGCTACCATAAATATTTTTGTACAGATAGGTCATTTTCCTTAAATCTCTTTTGGATACATACCTAGCAATGATATTGCTGGATCGAAGGGGATGCACACTTTTATAACCCTTTGGGCATAATTCCAGATTGCTCTCCAGAATGGCTTGATCAGTTCACAACTCCACCAACAGTGCATTGATGTCCCAGTTTTCTCACATCCCCTTCATCATTTATCAATTTCCTTTTTTGTCATATTAGCCAGTCTGATAGTGTGAGGTGGTACCTTATAATGCCATGCATGAGCAACTTTGCAGAAGAATGCTACTGTGAACAGCTTTTATGGTTCTGATCACACAGTATAGTGAACACTCTATTCCATAATAAATCAAAACAAAACATTCACAGAAAATCAAGGTACAGCATTCACAATATTACAACTTATCACAGAAAATCACAATATAGTATTCACAACAGCTTATTGTTAAAATGGCCACATAGTTTCCACCATAGTGGCCATAAAGTTTTGAACAAAGAACAATCATCTCAAAGTACAATAGTCAAAGTCTTCTACTCAAGGGTCACACTAAGTTAACTCAATCAGTTACTTATTCAGCAATCAATTACTAAGTATCATTAATCACTAAGTACAATCATTAGAAAATACACAGACCCTCCACCGCTAGGTCACTAGTAAATTTACAATTCCTCAGTCAGTACACAGTATCCAAGTAAAGCCTTCTATCAGCTTGACTTGGAGTGGTCTCTCAGATTCCCTTGATCCCCTGCCATGGTCCCAGCTCCTACCTGAATCCACAAAACAGTCACCTGGATTCAGAGGCAGACAGCTCCCAGGTGCTTGTGCAGTTCTCCAGGCAGTTCCTGCTCTGTATTGGAGCTCACAGTGTCCAGTCCATCTCAAATCCTTCACAATTTCTGTTCCCAGGAATGCAAGGCTCAAGCAAGCCACAAACAGACAAAGTCGTAGCATCCTGGTCATGCTTCCTCAGTCTTCCACAGCTTGTTCAAAAAATCAAATCACCTTATTCAGTTTTGGGGTGGGGATGGTGTGGGGGGAGGCTCCTGGGCTCCTCTTCAGAAGAAGCTCCACCATCACAAGTTCTCAGGAAATTCTGACTCGGTTCTCAATTCTCATTTCTCTTCTATAGCTGCTCTGCCTCCAGATTCTTGTCCCAAGAAATTCTGATCCTTCCTCTCTGGGGCTTTTCCTTACATACACACAGCATTAGCTACTTCCTGTTCCATCAGGAACAGGGGTTCATACCTTCTGTTTCTTTCACAGAGTTTTGATTAATTACTAAGGGCTAAGTACCTGCTTACTAGTCAATACAAAAAGGGGTCTTCAAATTCAAATTACATTACCATTACATACCTCAGAGATGTTTTCTAAGGATTAAAAAGAACCTCATTCTATATATTAAAGAGTAAAAAAAAAAAGTTAAAAGGGCAATTACCCCCCCAGGGTGGATTTTTTAAGAACTTCCAGTTGTTTCAGATTTTGGAGGTACTCTGATTTCTAAAATTTTCAACTTTCAAAACTCAAAATTAAGATTAGCCTTATTGGATAGCTACTAGGAATGAAAGATTAGCTTAATCATTTTCTAATACTAAATCACACTCTACATAGTTTTCCATTCTAGGACACAACTCACACAAGAGATTATAGGATCAAAGATTTAAAGTTGATAGAAACCCTAGAACACACATTAAGTTCAGTCCTCCCATTTAGCAGATGCAGAAACCAAGATACAAATAGGCTAAGTGATTTGCCCAGGTTTCCACAGGTAGTAAGAGTCTGAGGCAGGATTTGAACCAAGGTTTTTGTGACTCCAAGTTCAGCACTTCATTCTATGCTGCCTAAGATAGACTAAAGACATGAAATGTCTTCTGTCACATATGTAAAGTCAATACATAGTTTGAGGGAACTCATATATCTCCACAGTCGACATTCTTGTGATGGTAGGCACTCACTGAGGTAGAGAGAGAAAGGAAGAAAGTGGGAGAGCTAAAAAAACCAAAAAACAAAAAAAAAAGAAAAAGAAAAAAAAGAAAGTGGGAGAGCAAGAGGGAGAAATACAGAGAAAGGGACCTCTTTAAAAAATAACTGCATGGAAATATTTAAATTCCTTAATTCCTAATTTAGTCATTCACAGTGAAGAGCAACTACTAGAGAAATTTCACCATGAAATTCATTCTACAACACAGTAAATGCTTCGGATCTTACTCTCATTGCAATTTTCAAATGCCTATTTAAAAAGTTAGTGCCTGATTTTTTTTTTTTGTCTTGGAGAAAAGAGACTTTACCTCTTTTTCCATTTTTCTTTTATATATTATTTTCTTCTCTTGGTTGTTGATATCAAAAGAAGAAAGAAAGACAATGTTCAAATTAAGCACAACAAAGATGTGGGAGTATCAATAGGCATCAGAAAGCAGCTACCGTATAGGCATAGTGCCAATCAGATAACTGGGAAAGTGTCATCTCTTACACATCTTATTTCTTTTACAAACAGACTCTAATTTTATTAGGAAGTTTCCCCTTCTCACTGAACATATTTCATCATATATAATCAATATACATAAAAAGATGAAAAAATGGACATTTTTGCTGGTATCCCCTCACTTACATAACTAAAACAGGTGACACAATAGCTGGATAATTTTTTGGGGCTTAAAACTTTCTCTTCCCCCACTGCAACAATAATCATGAGGTCATTCCAGTCCATTCTTGTTGATAAATGCTACCTATTCTTCTATGCTTAAGAAGAAGGGAGATACATGATCTCTTCTGAGATTATTTGAACAATATAATTTTTGTCCTTGTTTTTTATTTTAGTCTTATTGCTCTCACAATAGAGAAGAAGCCAGAAAAGAAGGAAGAAAGGAAGGAAGGAAGGAAGGAAGGAAGGAAGGAAGGAAGGAAGGAAGAATATGAGGGAGAGAAAGGGAGGAAAGAAGGGAGGAAGAAAGGGAAAAAGAGCGGGGGGAGGAGAGAGGAAGATCTGGATATATCTGTACAGTACCTATTTTTCTGTATTCACCTATAACAAACATCTTGTCAGTCTACTAAGCCGTCAGCTGAGTGTACGTCCTCTGTCACTCACTGATTGCTCTGCTCCTATGTCTGAGATGATATAGGTCAGGGATAAGTAACCTGCAGCCTTAAGGCCACGTGTGGCCTTCTAGATCCTTAAGTGCGGCCTTTTGACTATAAATCCAAATTTTACAGAACAAACCCTTTTATTTTTATTAATACATTTTTGTCTTTTATATTATTATTTTATTTTTTAAATGGACATATTTAAAATACCAAAGAATAAAACAAATTTCAATGAAATAATCCTCCCAGATTGACTGGCACAATTAGAACATTAGTGAGCCATCAGGGCTAAGGAAGGCCGTCTAGCTCATTATTTAGTTCTAACTTCTCTTGCCTGATTGGCACCACTACAGCACAAGACTGCTTGGTGAGAGTTTATGGGAGTTGAGTATGGCAGTCTGTTATCAGCTTTTGACTATGGTGCATTGTGTTTCTGTCTGAAGTGGAATAAATAGTTGCACTGCTCAACAGTATTTTTTAATTCTGTCTGCTTAACAACCCATCATGTCAAAGAGAACACTGAAGGAAGAAAACATTTTTTAATGAGGATTGGGAATTGCAATATTACCTTGTTTCTGCTACAGATAATTTGCTTGATTTGTAATACTGTAATATCAATATTAAAGAAGAGCAATGCTCATCAGCTTTATAACACTCATAAAGACCACAAATATTTTAAATTAGAGGCAGGGGCATGAAAGGTTGTATTACAGAAATTGAAAGATGAAAAACAAAAACAAAGACAATTCTTTCAAGCAGCAATAAGACCTGTAAATGCCACTGAAGCAATTTAAAAAGTAACTTATATACTTGGGGAGTGGGGGAGGGGGAGGGGAAGAGAAGCCATTTAGTGAAGTAGAAATTGTGAAAGAATGCATAAAGCCTGTAATGTCATTCCTTGGGGAACAGTATACACGTACATGAAATAGTACATCTTGATTCTACTAAGATTTTTTGTTCAATAGTTTCAGGCTATGGTTTGATTTGCAAACGGTCATATGTAGTTCTTTATATGGGCCAAAGCCAACATTTTCCTGAGTATCTTGCTCTCAAAATCTCTGCCTTGATCAGAGTGGATCCTGACAGGGAATCAGTCACTAGGAAATGCTTTTCCCATGACAATTTGTTTAGCAAGTATTGATGCTTTCTGGTTTCTGCAAGGGTGTACTTGTTCATACCTGGTGAAATGATCGCCACTAAGAAGTGATTGTTTGCTATGTCTTTCCTTTCAGAGATAAAAAGTCAATAAAGACAAGTTCCAACGGTGCTGTTGTTGAGTCATTTCAGTCATGTCCGAATCTTTGTTACCCCATTTGGGATTTTCTTGGCAAAGATACTGGAGTAGTTTGTACTTCCTTCTCCAGCTCATTTTACAGATGAGGAATTGATGCAAACAGGGTTAAGTGACTTGCCCAGGGTTAGACAGCTAGTGTCTGAGGCCAGATTTGAACTCAGGAAAATGAGTGTTTCTGACTCTAGACTCAGCTCTCTATCCACTGCATGACATAGCTAACTCTAAATGTTTACTGATACTTAAATTCTCCAAATCTGTGGCACAAGTTGGTAATGTTTTTATTTCCACACATCAGGCATGAGTTTCATATTTCTTGGTGACATCTGTAGTCATTTTGGACAAGTAAAATATTTTTCTTACTCAATGTTGAATGCTTTCTTGACTCTTTCTTTATATTTTCTGTCCAAAGTCTCTGGTAGAAACTTCATGGCCAGGAAGCAATATGTCCTGGGTATACCAACTACTTCTTGGTTCCATGTGTGGGACTGGTCACAGTCTGGTGCAATACTCCATAACAAAGCTCCAAACTTCTGTCATTGTTTCAACAGTAAGATACCATCTACTCACTGGAACATGAAGCCTTCTGCATCATTTCCTTGCTTAGCTCTTCCTTCTCTTAGTTCTTCAGTTATCTGATCTTGTTGCCTGTCATCCAGAGACAACTAAGGCAAGTAAAATTCAGTGAAATAAGGTTCATATATGCACCTAGCGTGAACCTCAGGCTGAAGGCCCAAGCTCTCAGATACACTTCTATTTTATTATTGTCCAGATCCCTGGATATCCCATATACTTCCGAAACATTCTTTTAGAATCCCCATAGTTTTCTTGTTCTGGGGCCTTCAAGACAAGGCATCTGCATCCTCATTAATCTTTATTGACCTGTATAGTGTATGCTAAAGTCATAATTAGATAGTATTGCTAACCATTTCTGGCATGCAGCATCCAACTTGTCACTGGGCAAAATATAAGTCGATGAATCATCAGTACGCATTTGGAAGTTTGCTCCATACAAATAATATTTGAATTTTCAGAGACAGGTCCCTTGAAAGCCAAGAACTTGAGCTCATGGATAGGGTAATGTGTCTTACTGTGAAACCTCTGCTGATGAATGGAATTGGTTATTAGGGCCTTCAATCTCTTGGAACAAGATCACTGCCATACCTGCCATTTGTGTTGAGCACAAAAGAATTACTTGAATCTGCAGAGGTCAACACTAGTCCATGTGTAAAGCAGTTGATTAAGTGTGAAGGTTTTCACATTTGTCCAACTCTCAGTGTCTTTGGGCTTTGTTTTAAGTCAATTTTGCATTTCTTACCTGATTTTTAATTTCTTAATTATATATGCATAATTCAAATACAATAAACCTCTGAATGAGGATCAAAAGAAGTATGCATATGTCTCAGCTAAGCATAACAGTTTCATAAACCTTAACTTGGGCTAGAGAAGAAAGACTCATAAATGAAGAAAAACAGAAATACTAAACACCTCTTGTGCTAAAACACAACACTAATTAAATTATAATCAATTAAAAATATTTAAAACAAGGAAGTATGTCTCAAAACAATAAATTATTGAAGAAAATGATAATAAGACAATATGCTGAAACTTTGGGGGTTAGCCAAAGCTGTCTGCCTACTTTCTCTTCTAAGTTATTAACATAATAAAAATTTTATTAACATTTCTGTTGTATTTTTACTGAATAATCATGCATACAAGGAATCCCAAAGTCTCAATGAAGGTTTAAGTTTTAATAAGCTTAATAAGTTTAAAATCTGCACTAAGACTTTTGGAATACCTACATATGTTTAGTGAATGAGAGAAGGCTGAATCAGGAAACTGAAACCAAAGGTGGGAGGATTTTGTGTTAAATTGTCACTAATCTGACAAAAAGTTCCAAAAATATCTGAACCTGAACTATCCCTAGATGTCTTCCAGACTTTTTTTGAACAAAGGAGATGGTGAGATAGCTACAGCTGACAGACTGGAAATGAACTTTTGGTCTCAGAGGCACTGGTTGCTTATTCTTTTTCCAGGCTTCTAATTGCACTTCATGAAAACAGAAGGCAAGTGAGTTCCCCAGGTGTGCCAAGAAGGCCCCAGCTTCCAGAGCAACTGACATTCAGCCAACTTTGCTTTCCAGTGCTCCCTGTTTTGTTTTGTTTTTAACATTTGCTTCATTTAGTGGGATATATAGTATAGTAATAACCAGGAATATCTCACTCTGAAAAAATAGTTTTTCTTTCATTTTTATTCTTTCCAGTTTGAGCAGAATAGTAGCCCAACATTTCTAGATGTCTTTTAGAAGAATGCTTTCTCTTCTACCTCCTCCAATCCAACCACTCTTTTTACTTTCTTCAAATGTGTATTTTTTTAAACTCCATTTTTAACCACTGAATTTTTTCAGGTCCTAAATTTCCAAAATAATTATTCTCTTTTTATGTTGAATTTTGTCTCTGTTGTTTCATTTTTCTTAAATTTTGATATTTTAAATCCCATTTAAAATTTTTTTGTTTTACTCTCATAAATTGATTCTCACTTTCTTTGATGAGAAATCTACTATATTCATAAACTGCTTATACCTACAAAGTGCCTGATTTCAGTGCTGCTGAACAAAAGGTAAAGGAAATCATGAAACTGCTGATTTGGTTCAAGGCAAATTAATGTTATCAAATCTCAAAAGGGCCCTCACAGCAACAAGGCAATCATCCTACTCCTCTCTAATTGATTCATTATCTCATCTTCCATAGGAACTGTTGCAAATTTTCTCATCTGTCTTCAAACCTTGAATAGCATTCCCTCTTCTCCTCTCTCCACCTCTGCTGAGGACCTCACCTCATACTTCATTCAAAAAATGTAGCCTATTCACCAAAAGTTCTGTCTTCTCCCTTCTTCCTCATCTCAAATCACTAACATTTTATCCTGGAATATTCTCTTTCACTCCAATCTCAGATGAAGTCAGTCAATAGTTATTAAGCGTTTTACTTACTAGGACAAGCCAGGCATTATATGTAGTTCTGAGGTTACCAGAAAAAAAAAAGGCAAAAGGCTGCTCCTTCTCTTAAGAATCCCTCAATCTAATGGAGGAGAAAACATGCAAACTACTATGTACAAAGAAGATGCATTCAGAATATATTGGAGATAATCAACAAAGGATGGTCCTTCAGAGGGATCAAGAAAGGCTTCTTGTAAGGGCGGGATTTTAACTGGAATTTGAAGGAAGCCAGGAAAGCAAGGGGGCAGAAAAGAGGAGGGAGAGAATTCCAGGTATGGAAGATAGCCAGTGAAAAAGACCAGAGTAGAGAGATGAAGAATCTTATTTGAGGAATGGGCCACTGTCACTAGACTGTAGAGTACATGGAAAGGAGAAAGGTGTAGGAAGTCTTAAAAGGTGATAATGAAATATTTATAGCAGCTCTTTTGTGGTGGCAAGGATTTGGAAATCTTATCAATCAGGGAATGGCTGACCAAGTTGTGGCATATGCTTATGATTGATTACTATTGTGCTGTGGGAAATGACAAGTGAGGTAGTTTCAGAAAAACGTAACAAGACCTATATGAACTGATGCAAAGTGAAGCGAGAAGTGAGAGTTCATTGTGCACAGTAATAGGAATGTTAAAATGATTACTTGTGAAAGACTTGGCTACTCTGATCTATACAATGATCCAATACAGTTCCAAAGGAGTGGATGAAAAAAAAATGTTAGCCACCTACAGAGAGGGAACTGATGAATTCTGAGTACAAATTGAAGTATGGTTTTCTCAATTTCTTTACTTTTCTTGCTTTTTAAAAGCTATGTAGTGAATATGTAAATAGGTTTTATATGATTTCACAGGTATAATTGATACCATATTGCTTGACTTCTCAGTGTGGGAGGGAAAGAGGGAATTTGGAACTCAAAATTTTAGAAGATTGTTAAAATAAATAATATAAATTAAAAGATTTTTTAAAAGTGATCTCCAGTTTAGCTTGTATGTAAATTGTTCTACATAGTGGTTTCCAAGTTGTCTGTCCCCATGAGACTGTGAATTCCTTGAGAGAAGGGTCTGGTTTTATCTTCTTTTTCCCCTTGGAATTTAGCACAGTGCCTGGCACATCTTAGACACTTAACAAATACTTGTTGACATGACTTTACAATGCATTTGCATATTCATTAGTGATATTCATGCATAATTCTCTTTCCCAGTAATGCTCTTAAGTGATATCAGCCTATGGTTTGTTTCTGTTTTGCTTGTTTGTTTTCCCTGCTTATTGTAGGATCCTAGGATAGTAGATCCACAGACGTCATTGAGTCTAACGTCTTTATTTTACGGAGGAGGAATCTGAGGCCCAGAAAAGGTTAGTGACTTGTTCAAGACCATCTTCTACATCCAATAACTTACTGAGACTCTCCCCAACAGCTCTTATATTCTTCCCTTTATTCCTATTTACACTACAAACACCCTGGTTTAGACCCTCATCAGCTCTCACCTGGACTATTGCAAGAGAATCCTAATTGTATCTAGTATCTATCCTTACAATCTGTCCTCCATGCTACTGCCAAATGGATATTCTTAAAATATAAGTTTAACCATGTCACTCCTCTATTCAAGAATCTTCAGTGGCTCCACATTGCCACTGAGAAAGTATAAACTTCTCTCTTTGGCATTTAAAGCCCTTCACAATCTGACTATAGTCTACAATTTCCAGGATAATTATATATGCATTCCCTTTATGTACTCTTTGTCTCAACTAAACTGGTCTGCTCCTTTACTGTATGCAGTTCTCCATCTACCTCCATGTCTTTGTACACATCTTTCATGCCTGTAATGCTTTGCCACTTGACTCCTACCTTTGGGAAACCCTAAACTCAACTCCATTATCACCTCCTTCAAAGAACCTTTTCAGATTCCACCAGATGTTAATCCTTCCTGACCAATTTTTTTTTAAATTCTGTAATCCTTTAGCAGTGAAAATGTACACCCCCATTAGAATATAAGTTCCTTGAGGGCAAAAATTGTCTTTATATACATGTACATATACTTACACATATACATATTTTATATCTTCAGTGACCTGGAAAAAATGCTTGACATATAATTGGGTATAGCACCTTTTGAAAAATTGTCTTCATTTCCTCTATTCATTATGAATTACTTTTCATATTTATTTTTAAATTTTAGCATTGTTGCTTCATTCTCTTTTGATCAAATTAGCTAAATTTTTAGCATTTTGAAATAAATCCATTTTAAATACAGTAGCAGAACTACAGGTAAATGTTATACCATTTGTGTGTGTGTTTAATATTGATATTACTTCAATAAACAGCATGTTTTTAAGTGTAATGTAATTCCCTTTTTGTATCTCTTGACAAAACCTATTTTAAACTATATTTTATTAATATCATTTATTTCATATATCTCAGCCACTTTTAGATATTCCCCTCTTCTCACCATCTCTTGTAATAAAGAAAAAAAGTAAAGCAAACCAAACCGATAATAGTGACTGTATGAGACAGTTCATGAGTTTCCTCTCATATTACACATTCTCTTTGCCAGAGGAATGAGGTCGGTTTTATTATATATCCTCAAGGATCATTATGGAATTTTCAGTTACTCAGAGATCAGCCTTTTTTGGTGGTATTTTCATTTATATTACAATGACCATTGTATTCTTGTTCTATATTACACTCTGCATCAGTTTTTATAAATATTAGTTTGTTTGAATTCCCTAATTCTTACTGCCAGTAATATTCAATTACATCTATATGGAACAGTTTATTCAGTTATTACTCTAATCCATTGGTACCGACTTTGTATTCAGTTCTTCACTAGCACAAAAATCAGAATGTACATATTTTACTGTTGCCTTTTCTGAAATTAACATGAAGCATAATAAATATTGTTCTTGCCCATTTTGACTTTGTATATGTCTTTAAATGTTTAAATATCTTAACGCTTTTCATTTATGCAGCAAATTATTAGGATGTACTTTATATTCAGTTCTGCTATGCTTCCATTTGGGGGGAAAATTCAGTCTATTAACATTCAAGATTAGTATTTTAAATTATCTCCCTCCATAAAGTTCTATTGTTTCCTTTCCTCCCTTCCCCCACCTTTTTTTTGGCTACTGCAAAAAGTACTGTCATAATTAATTTGTGCATATATAGGCATCCTTTGCATAATTCTGATAAAGGGAGAAAACACGCATAAGGGAGTGATAGCCAGAGACAGATGCTTTGGTCTGAGAAGTAACAGATATAAAGTGAAAGAATAGAGGAGTCTATGGATAGGCTTTTTCTAGAAGTAGATAAAGTGTTGATCTGATTAAAGCTGGAGAGAGAAGTGGAGCTGATGGTGCAGGGCAGTAAATGTCAGGGGATGTTTCCAAAGAAAGAAGAGTTGCATGACTTGGTGCCTCCCAATGATGCTGTCTGGGAATCTGATTTCTAGGATATACGAGCAACAGCATCGGCCAGAGAAAAGATGAAGATGAACGGTGCCACGGAGGGCAGAACTGTGTGGATTATCTGATCCCCTTCCATAAGCTTTGCTGATTTATGTTCTCTCTTTTCTCTTAGTGATATGCAAGCAAAGTGAGTCTTCCAGAATATAAAAACATGCACTCTTTCCTTTACTTGGATAACAAGTGGTTCCAGATTTCTGCTGCTCCCTCCCCCTTTCTTTGAAAGAGCTTCCTCTGGGACATTCCATTTCCAGAAATGTTAATTCTGGAAGGAGGCATCTGTGGAATATTGTTGAGAGCAACAGTTCCAGAGACAGGAGATTCTGGCTGAGTCCAAGCTCTGCTATTCATCACTTCCTTTATTCTGGCCAAGAGGAATTTACTCCACCCCCTGGGAATATTCCACCTCCTGATTCCCCGACCCTGGTCTCCTTAGGTACAAAATAAAAAGGTTGAACCAATGATTTTCAGAGTCCTCTCCTACATTTCCCCCCATTGACACAATTTCATAATCTTATTCTCCTATTAACTTTTTTTTCCCATTTCCCAACCTTTTTGTTGGAATGAATCTCAAGATCAGTACTCCATCCCAAGAAAATGAAATTGTAATGTTCTTTTTATGCTTCCCTTCCCCTTTCTCTCTACTACAGAGAATCACCCTGTTACAATAATTAGTTCAATTTAAGCCTGGGGAGACAATTTAATCATCCCTAATGTCCACTTTTTTTTTTTTAGCTTCAGTCACAATCACTTCAAACTTCCTCAGTTACAAAAAGTTCCTAACATTTAGACCTCTGCCTGAACTGTATTCTCTAACCTTACATTTATATCTTCTAGTTAACCCTCAGTCACACTTGTGGTTGAAGCAAATTTTAGTTTATTGGAAACATTCAGTTAATAAAACAACAGATTATATTATAACGTCTTGTGGACAGAGAGACATTGGGATGGGAGCTGGGGGAAGAATTGACTTTTTTCATTGGATCTTCCCTAACCTGGGTACTACTCTCTGTGATGGCCAAAGAGACAAGGATTTTTCTCAGTATCTCTCTTGTCTTCTACAACATAGTCATCTCTTTTGTCCATGCTTGAGCCAGCCTACCAAACCCAGATGTTCAGAAATTCTACTGTCTCCCATTTTGAGATCAACTACCCTATTATACAAAATATTCAAAGCATTATCTAGTCTCTCCCACAATGGTTTTGACTGATTAAGGTGATATACAGGCCCTAGAGCTAAATGGGAATATTTCAACCTCACTCTTATACTCCCCCTCCCCAGTTTTAATATTTGCTGTTCTCAACATTTGTTACTTTAGAGTTTGGCAAAGGATAGCTTGGATAGCTCTTTAATGACTTGACTAAGTTATGCAACATCTTCCCTCTCCAGAAAATATTAAAGTCTCCCTATTGCAGAAAATTCCTCCCTTTAGTTTGTTTCCCAAAACAACTTTCTTCCTGAACTCAGAAGAAACAGAACTCCCAGGGTCTTCAGTGACAGCCCTTCCTCTCAAGGCAGCCTTGCTGCATGCCACATAAAAGGACTGGATTCATTTCCTAACAAATTAAACATAAATAACCACTTACAATGCATGCGTGATGCTCATACAAAACAAATCAGCAAGGATGAAACCTGAAAGCACTCATCAATGTGTACATCAGCGAACACATATTTCATGCATGGCGCCCATCACACAGGTAAGTATTGGTGTTACTATCTAGCATGCACAACTGTTTGCCAACTTTTACCCAGCACATTCTAAGTTATTTTGCTTACTGTTTGATATTCTTTGCTCTTCTGTGACCTGCTCACCTACCTACCCCCATACCAGTTTTAGTCCATGGGACTGGTTGATTATCATCCTACATGATTATCAGAACTGGAGTCCTAAATCTGAGCTTAGAGAGGGCTCAGTCTGCCTGGCACTGTTATTAGTTCTTCAGCATGCAGTAGTCTGCTTCATTTGAAATATCTGTTTCTGAGCCACTGCCTGAGTCAGGTAAACTTTGTATGACTGGAAGGAGTCAGCCAAGATGAATGGCCATTAGTCTTAACATGATCATTAGGAAGTCCAACTAACTCACCTATTAGCAGTAAGTGACTATGATGGATCATCCTTGTAAGGCACCCAGGAGACTCTGGGACTATTTTGTAAATAGGCAGGTTGCCCATTCTCTCTACTGCCAAGTATGAAGTGGCTTTCCAGTGATCTGCTAACTTGTGCATCCCATGACCACTGAGATTTCTTAGTAGAACTTTACTGCCTTGTTGAAGATCTTCACAGTGTATTCAGGTATCATTTTGTTTCTTTCAGATTTCTTATTGGCTAAAGTAGTAGATAGATGAGCAGCTAGGTGGTCCAGTGGAAGATTTGTCTTCCTGAGTTCAAATTTGGCCTCAGTGTAATCTTGGGGAAGTCATTTAACCCCATTTGCTTCAGTTCTTTATCCACAAAATGATCTGGAGAAGGAAATGGCAAACCACCCCAGCATCTTTGCCAAGAAAATCCCAAATGGGATCACAAAAAGTCAGACATGACTGAAACAACTGGACCATAAAAATAATGAGGTAGTAAGCTTCCTTTAGTTTTTTTTTCTTGTTTGAGAGGTGTAAATGGATGTGGGATTCTGCAGCCTCTTCATCTCCAAAGGTTCCAAAACACAAATCAATAGGTAGGCACAGCTCATACTCAACCATTCAGTAAATAGATGTTAAGTCAATGGCCTTGCTCCTGGTGGAATTGCATGCACGGACTAGAAAAGCCACATGTTGACCCCCATTGATATTTTTGTTCTTTCTCAATGTATGTAACATGTTTGTCAGTGTGCAGTTCCAATATTCAAGTTGTGGGTCCCCTAGAGAATGGTAAACTATTGTTTTGTACTTCTTAATGCCAACCAAGACGAACATAAAGAAATGCTGAAAGAAGAGAGGAGACCTCAAAACCTCTGCCATAGTCCTAATGAAACCTAGAAGGAAATCCACGTGTGAAGAAGTGCTTTTGCTACAACAGGTTAGCAACTGTCAAAGTTTTCTGGTTCCTGCTTGGGTGTGCTCATGCATACCTTGTGAAGTGGTTAGTTATCAATAATATGTGATATGTACTTGCTCTCCTTGCAGAGATTAAAAAAGTCAATAAATTCTAAAATTTTATCAGTTTTGATATTCTCCAAATATGCAGGATGAATTAGTTGTACTTTTCTTTGCACACACTAAATAAATGTCTCACTCTATTTGGTGACATCTGTGGTCATGTTGGGCCAGTAAAATCTGATCCTTACCAATTCTAGGCTCCTTTCTTTTTTTTTCCTTTTAAATGACTTGTTTATTTACTTTTAATTTACAAGATTCAGTTCCACAATCACTTGAGTTTCAGATTTCCTCCCCTCCCTTCCCCCCCCC
>CM053583.1:219932856-219948750 GCA_028627135.1 Pseudochirops cupreus
ATTGAGTCTTTTGTACCCAATCTATTCCATTGATCCACTACTCTATCCCTTAGCCAGTACCAAGCAGTTTTGATGACTGCTGCTTTGTAATACAGATTAAAATCTGGTAAGGCTAGGCTACCTTCCATAGCATTTCTTTTCATTAATTGTCTAGGCTCCTTTCTTGAGCCATACATCCAGAGTCATTGTGTAAAGCCTTCATTTCCAGACAGAAATATGCTTTGGGCAATGTCAGCTACTTTTTCTTGCTTTGTGTGGGATCAATGATAGTCCAGTATAGATTTCTATTGCACAGCTCTAACTTCTACCATTGTTTTAACAATTAAGTGTCTTCAAGGGATTGGCACTTGAGCCACATAATTCCCTGGACTTTTAGATAGTCTTTGGCTTGATGGACTCTGAGATATGATCTTTCAGTGGTGGAATTAACATCTACCTGGGTATAGAGATGACAAAATCTAGTCCCATGAATGTGCTAATTGCAGTTAAGCAATAGTTTTTGTTGAGCTTATTAAGTGAGTCGATATAATTTATCTGCCAGGCTGTTCCTGGGGTCCAGCCTTTAGTCATGATGGATTTGAGCATCAGCTTCAATAATGGTCTAACCTTTAGGCAAATGGGACAAAGTAGTATAATTGATCATATGACTTTCTGGTATCTTCAGTCCTGTTTTATCCTCAATCTAAGATTTGGTGAGCTGAAGGCCCAAATATTCAACTTTCTCATGTGTCCATTTTACTTTAACTCAGTCTCTTTCCCTATCTTCCTTGACCTCCGCCTTTCTCAATTTACTAACCATCCTCTCATTCCATTTTACCTCTTCTCGTTTTCCTTTAGTATGTGCTAAGACATGTCTAACTTTAATCTTAAAATGTGAATTAGCTTTTTCTTCTCTTAGCTCCTTGCCCCAACTGCTTTGAGCAAGGTCCCTTGAGGCAACTGCCTTAACTTGCCCTATTGTTATTACCAATTGTCATTTCTCTACTTAGCTGACCATACGACTAGTTTATTACTACTAAAGGTTTTCACTAGCAGCTTTGGTGACAACTAACCACATTATCCTTAATTCAATATAATGGGCCAACATTTTATTCCCCCTCACCCCCCTTTTTTTTTTTACAATTTGGTCACAAGGGGATGGTCTGAGAATGACCATTCACCACTCTATGCCCTACAGGATGAGAATAGTATTTCCATCCCCAAGTAATTTTGTCTTGCAGCTCTTACCATGTTGGAGACTACTCTACAAGGGTGATGTCCCTTTCTGCTAGTTTGGGTGTCATATCAACACTATGGGTTGCTATCTTCTCAGCTTCTTTTAGTTCTTTGTTCACATAATTCTTGCTGTGACCTCTAATACCTCCTCCTTATTATGTCCTCTGACTGATAAGTCATCTATTAATGCTAAAAAGGCAAGAGTCTGTGTCAATTTTATTCAACATATCCTATGGCAATCTACAAAAACTGTGTTCCCTACTACATCAAGGCAAACTGTTCCTAGCTTCCTTTGGTCTCTAGAACTACAAAGAACATATTGCTTAAATTAATAACCAAAAACCAATGTTCATCATGTCTTTTAATTTGATTAAACATTCTGAAATATTTGGAAATGATCCATTGATAGGTCTCCCCCTATAGCACTAATGTAATATTCACAGCACCAAAAGTCACTATAAACACACCTGTACAGTGCTCAATTGCAAAAGATAACAGATTCTCCATATAAAAAACAGAAGCAAAACATTTATTCAGACACCAGAAAATCAAATCCCCAAATCAGGCAACTGAATCTATCATAGCAACATAGATGTTAATGCACAACAACATAACAGAGAGTCACACCATCCCTTAGCCTTTCCACAAACCACAACAAGACCAATATTTACTCACAAACTTAACTGTCTCCCCCAGATGCATCATCTCCTCCCAACCATGTCCAGCTGCTCTGACTCCAGCTTCCTGTGGTCTGCTCCACTCTTCAGCAAACTCTTCCTACCACAGGTTCCATGTGACCACATTCAGCCTATTGGGGGCAGAGTATATTTTCAAAGCAGGGAAGGTATTCAAATTACCTTAGGCTTATTAAGGGGCAGGGAAGATCTTCAAATTCCTATTACCATTACACCCCCTAAATTTTTACTTTGACTAAGCCCTCTATTCTCCAGGGGGAGCACATATTTATTCTGTGAGATAACACTTGTTTTTGAGGCCATTACTGGCATTCTCTATAGTCTCCACTTCTCCAAAGAAGAAGAGCAGTGTAGTTTTGTCACTGCTTGGCCCTGCCTTAATCAATTACCTCTCTATTTGCTCAATATAATCCATCACTCCTGACCTTTTTATAACATAATCCATTACTCCTGACCTTTCTATATCTTTATTCAAATTTTTAAAAAAACCCCATTGTATCATGGCCATTTTTAATAGCAACCATATTGCTTCAGAAATAGCTTTCTATGGCTTTCCCATGCTTCTGTTTGTATGAGTGGGTCACTGCCTCCCTAGTCACAAAGGATCCAGGGCAAAGAGTATCTTCTGCTAGTCCTCTACTTTCCACTGCTACAACTTTAATAGCTTGAGCCAACTTTTCACCTCTGCAAATCACTCCTAGACTTCTAGCCTCGTCTTGGTCTAGTCAGACAGATTTACCACCCATTTGGTCAACTCTCAATAGCCAGGATGTATCTATTTCCTCTGGTTTTGAATGGTCCTTATATATTTAACCTAATTCAGATTATCTGTTAATTATTCTTACATTTCTTCAACTTCATTTCGATTTGAAGAAATGTACTTTCCTCTTCAGAATCAAGTTGGTTTTTTTTCTCAGTTTTCTTTAAAAACAAAACAAAAAACAAACAAGTATTCCTCTATACCAGTGGTTCTCAACCTGTGGGTCACGACTCCTTTGGGGTTCGAAAGACCCTTTCACAGGAGTCACCTAAGACCATAGGAAAACATATATTTCTGATGATCTTAGGAACTGAGTGTATCAGCAAGCACCCTAGCATACCCAGGATGACGGCTAGCACAGGTTCTTAGATCTGCTTTTCTAAAGGAAAGCAACTCAAAAAGGGTTAACAATCTTACTTTAAGCAATCAAACAGATATCATTCACCTAGTTCAGGGGAAAAAAATCAGCACCCTGAACTTCAGATGATACAAACAGAATACAAACAGAAGTTACAGGCAGACAAAGAAACAGATCAGCAGACGGGCTTCTAGCCGTCTGACCATCACATCCATACCTAGTCAGTTACCAGAGAGGGAAACACCAACATCTGGGTTTTCAAAGCTGGGGGGCTCAACAGCTTCCCAGATTCTCATCTGGCCAAATCACACAACTCTTTCCAAAGTGAGCCCCAAAGCAAAACCTCGCATCAGGGTATATATAGTCTTCTCCCGGATCAGAGAATGTCATAGCCCTCTTGACCCACTGCCCAATCACAAAGTAATAAGGCGTGGGCATTCCTGAAGAACAAGCCTCCTGCCACAGGCTCCACGTGACCACATTCAGCCTATTAGGGGGCAGAGGATACTTTCAAATCAGGGTAGGTTCTCAGAGCCACTTAAGCCTATCAAAGGGCCTAGGGGCAGGGAAGATCTTCAGATTCCCATAACACCAAGACACCATCCTCTATCCATCTCCAGGTGGTCTGGTCACATGCACATATGCCCAGATATGCCCACATTAAAGGATCGCAGCATTAGGAAGGTTGAGAACCACGGCTCTTTACCTTGAAAGGAAGTAGTTTTAAATTCTGATATGATGGCTTTGGCTTCAGAAACATCAGAAGTCCTGTGATTGCTGACTTAATATCCTAATATTTGCCACCCATGGATCTTGGAACACATTCCAGATCTTTACTAACCTGCCACTTTAGTGGCTTATGAGGTCCCACTTTATCTCTATGGTACCAGGAGAGATGGGTCTTGTAGGGTATTTTCATTTTTTTAAAGTTCTTAATGTTTGCCAAATGTATTCTGAGTTCAATACAAAGGTTTTCTTCCCTTGTGGGCATTTTCCTAACAGAATATCATCTCAAGGATAAAGGGTATAGATATAGGTTTGTATTGACTCTGGAAGGAGGGAGAGAGAGAGAGAGAGAAAGATAGAGAGATTTCCCTTCTGTGGTGTGGAATTCAGTTATCTCAGCCCTTGTTTTCTGTGGAGAAGCCCTGAGGTCTCAACTGAAGCTGTTTAACTTGTCTGAGAAGGGGAGACTAACCAAGAGGAAATCTACTTTCAGCCTAGTCAACAGTTTATGGATATAAGAGGAAAGGAGAGGAAGAAGTTACCTACCGCTGAAACACAAGGTTTGAACTGCCAGCCTTACTGTCTTTCATGAAAATATGTCATAACCAAAGTCATATGATCTTGCCCTGCCCCAAAGGTAAAACTGTCAGGAATCCTAGCTGCAACTTAGGAGTGGGCTGAAGGTTGGGGCTTCTTAAAAAGTTCTAGCAGTGGATGTTGTCTAGTTATACCCAAGTTCTGATTGGTGACCAGTTGACCTAATTGTTTACCAATTAATGACAAAAATGCTTACCATATTTTCTCATAGGTGGTCTGTCCCATCTGAGAGTCCCAAATGTCTATCAGTTGTTTACTACACATACCCACATATTGCCTACCAATCCACACCAGACATACAAACAAGTTAGGAAAAACAAGCGTCAGAAGAGTTCAACACAAAATGGTAGCTTAATACAAAATGGAGTCAGCTACGTCAAGGCCACAAACATTTTCATTACATGCTTTGCCTTCCTTTCTTCTGTTACTTTGCCAGGTAGGATTGATTTGTCTCTAGATCCATCTTTTCCTCTAATTTCTATGAGCTTCTCCAGCTGAATCAGCACACAACAGGCTATTCCCCTACTTATTCCCCTGGTATATTGGGTAAATGTCCTTGAAGGGGTGTAATGGCAATGGGAATTGGAAGATCTTCCCTGCCCCTCAACAGACCTAGGGGGGAGTTTGAAGACCTTCCCTGCTGTGAAGATAAACTCTGCCACCTGATAGGCTGAATGTAGTCACATGGAACCTGTGGAGGGAGGAGTTTGCTGAGGAGAAGCAGAGCCCACAGGAAGCTGGTAGAGAGCTTGCCAGACAGTTGGAGACAGTTGGGGACAGAGGAGCTTAGGCAAGGAGATGGAGAGTTTTGTGAGGAAATATTGATCTTGTTTTGGTTTGTGGGAAGGCTAAAGTATAGCAAGGCTCTCAGCATTATTATGGCTTCTAAATATCTTTGGTACTATAATGGAATCAGCTTACTGATTTTGGGATTCGGTTTTCTGGTGTCTAAATAAATCCTTCAGCTTTATCCTCTATCTGGAGAGTTTGTCATATTTTGTGATCAAACATCATGCAATACTTAGAGTCATTGTCATTATCATGATCATGGATGCTGTAAATATTGCATTGGTGCTACAAGGGGGGGTGTTGAGTATTTGTTATAAGAGACATTTATTGGCTCATCATTCACGTGCTGAAATGATTTCACATAATCTATCAAAAGCAAGATCTTGAAGGTTTTACATTCATCAAAGTCAGAGGCCCACTGGTGGTATAACAGTTCTGACTTAAGTCTAGTCCTCTGTGGTCTTCTGCAGCAGAATGGAATCTCACCAGAATATTTTCTTCTATGGGGCTTATTGTTGCCTTCCTTAACGATGTATATAGTTTGAAATTTGTCTTCAGGGGAAGTTTATCTCTGCCTTTTATTCTCACAGAGGATGAAAATGCATTAGTCATGTTGTGAAAGAAAATATAGACTAAAAGTCAAAAACAACCAGGAAAAAGAAAGTTAAAAAAAAAGTATACTTCCACCTTCATTCAGATTCTATCAGTTCTCTGGAGGTTGTAATGGCAAGAAAATTTAAAGATCTTCCCTGCCCCTTAATAAGCCTAAGGGAATTTGAAGACCTTCCCTGCTTTGAAAAGGAACTCTGTCCCTTGATAGGCTGAATGCGATAACATGGAGCCTGTGGTGGGAGGAGTTTGCTGAAGCAGAGCCCACAGGAAGCTGGGAGTCAGAGCTAGACTAGACTTGGGAGGAGATGATGCTCCCAAGGAAGAGAGACAGGCTTATGAGGAAAAGTTGGGTTTTTTTTGCCACCTCCTGTGACAGCTAGGCTTGTGTTGGTTTGTGGTAAGACTAAAGGATGGTGTGGCTGTCTGCTATGTTGTGGTGCATTAACTTCTATGTTGCTATGATGGATTCGGTTTCCTGGTATTGGGATTTGGTTTTCTGGTGTCTGAATAAATGTTTTGCTTCTGTCTTCTATCTGGAGAGTCAGTTATATTTTGCAATTGAGCATTATGCAGGTATTTTTATCATGACTGTGGGCACTGTGAATATTACATTGGCACTATAGAAGTGGATAGCATTTTTCATCGTACAGCCTTTGGAATTGTCTTGGATCACTGTATTGCTGAGAATAGCTAAGTCATTCACAATTGATCATTGTACAATATTGCTGTTACTATGTACACTGTTCTCCTGGTTCTGCTTACCTCACTTTGCATCAGGCCGTATAAGTTCCTTCAGGTATCTCTAAAGGCATCCTGCTCATCAGAAATGTCCTTTTGTAATATTTTTTTCCTTTTAAATTTATCTATTTTTAATTTATAACAGTCAGTTCCATAAGTTTTTGAGTTCCAAATTTTCTTCCCCTCCTCTCCTTCTCTCTACCCCCCAAAAAAGCTTATAATTTGATATAGGTTCTACATATACCTTCATATTAAACATATTTTCATAATAGTCAAGTTGTAAAGAAGAATTATAACCAATGGAATGAACCATGAGAGAGAAGAAACAAAACAAAACAAAAAAGAGAGAACAAGTAGTTTGCTTCCATCTGCATTCAGACTCTGTAGTTCTTTCCCTGGATGTGGATAGCCTTTTCCATCATGAGTCTTTTGGAGTTGTCTTAGAACTTTGCATTGCTGAGAAGAGCCCAGTGTATCACAGTTAGTCATCACAGATACAATGTGTCTGTAATTGTGTACAAAGTTCTCCTGGTTCTGCTCCTCTCGCTCAGCATCAATTCATATAAGTCTTTCCAGGTTATTATAAAGTCCATCTGCTCCTCATTTCTTATAGCACAATAGTATTCCATTACATTCATGTACCACAACTTGTTTAGCCATTCCTCAACTGATGGGCATTCCCTTGATTTCCAATCCTTTGCCACCACAAAAAGAGCTGCTATAAATATTTGTGTACTTGGGTATCCTTTTCCCTTTTTTATGACCTCTTTGGGATACATCCCTAGAAGTCATATTACTGGTCAAAGGGTATACACATTTTTATAGCCCATTGGGCATAGTTCCAAATTGCTCTCCAGAATGATTGGATCCATTCACAACTCCACCAACAATGTATTAATGTTCCAATTTTCCCACATCCTCTCCAGCATTTATAATTTTCCTGTTTTGTCATGTTAACCAATCTGACTGGTGAGATGTGGTACCTAAGAGTTGTTTTGATTTGCATTTCTCTAATCAATAGTAATTTAGAGCATTTTTTCATAGGACTATAGATATTTTTAATTTCTTCCTTTGAAAACTGTTTATTTCCTTTGACCATTTATCAATTGGGGAATGCCTTGTATTCTTATAAATTTGACTCAGTTCTCTGTATATCTTAGAAATGAGGCCTTTATCAGAGACACTGGTTGTAAAAATTCTTTCCCACTTTTCTGCTTCCCTCCTAATCTTCGTTGCACTGGCTTTGTACAAAAATTTTTCTATTTAATGTAATCAAAATTATCCATTTTGTATTTCATAATGCTCTCTATCTCTTATTTGGTCATAAATTCTTCCCTTCTCCATAAATCTGACAGGTAAACTATTCCTTGATCTCCCAGATTGCTTATAGTATCAGTCTTTATATCTAAATTGTGCTAACATTCTTTACAAGCAAAGCTCCAAATCAATTGGTGTGCTAAGTCATCATTTCCATTCTTAATTGCCACACCTTTGTTACAACTCTTCTCCCTTAGATTTAGATGGTAAATGTTTAACAATTGGCTCTTGGATGGGTGAATCCAAAAGAGTGACAAGCTTTTAAATTTAATTTGCATTTTAACAGTTTTTCCATCCCTTTCTCAAGTCTAGAAAATCAACAAAACAATAAATCAGGCCCCAATCTGTAGTGTTGGCTGATCTCCAAGATGTAAATGCTCACCGTGAAAATTTAACAATTAGCTCTTGTTAGCTGGTTCAAGCCAGTCTAGCACACCCTGACTATGAACCACTTTACCAAGTACTGCACCTTATCTGGAAAATTTTTCAGGTATTGAATGTACAAATGCTTAGTAGTTTACAGAATTCATCCTTTGCGGATGACCATGACCTCACTCCCATGTTTACTTTTCTAACGGCCCCCAATTCTATTACTCTGATCTTGAAGTCTGCAGCATCCTCCTCCTAAAACATATGCTACCCCATATATCAGTAGTCTCTTAAGAACATCAATCTCCATAAACTGACACTGTTTTTTCCTGTGCCTTTCCATGCACTCTCAGTTCTGATTGATTCCATTTTTTTAAAGTGTTTGGAAGTAGGCAAGGTACTGAACGAAATGGCTCTGGCTAACATCTTCCATCAACTTGACCTGCACATTTACAAAATTCTCTTTACTGAACTTTTCCTTTCTCCCTTTGTTCTCTCAAGGACTCAGTAACTCAAGACAGCTAAAAGATAGTAGCTTTATCTCTTACTTTAACTGCTACTCCTTTTCATGCAATGTAGATTTATTTACATTTTAACAAATGCTTTGTTTGACCACTTCACATATCAAATACCCTACTCCTCTGGTTGTTAGTAAAAATGGTTCTTAGTAGGAATGATTCAAATGTCACTTTCCTACTGGAAATCCAGCCTTTAAAAAAAATAGAATTAATAACTTTTTATGCCTTAAAAAAACACCTCCTAATTTCAACTCCCATTGGATCTAGTCTTGTAAAAAAAGAAAGAAAGAAAATTTCAAGCAAAAAAAAAAAGACTGAGTCTGTCAGTATGGGAAAAATTTGGCACATATACCCTCCCCACCCCTCTCTTGAGATAAAGAACTATAGGTATATTCCCTCCTCTTTGCTCAGGGCCAAGACTGGCCATTCCAGATTGTTGTTCTTTTGCATTTGGTTTTCCTGTTTCTTTTCTCTGCCTTTCACTTCATACCAGACCTCTCATGTTTCTCTGAATTCCTCATATTCATAATTCAGGATAGGGCAACAATATACCATTACCGTCACATAGTACATTCAGCTGTGCCCCAACAGAAAGACACTTGGTTTAAAGTTTTCTGTTACCATAAAGAGTATTGCAATGAATGTTTCGCTGCCTTGCCTAGTTGTGTGGGGGTGGCTGATTCAAAGAGTTTGGATAATTTAGTTACTCTTCTTACATAATCCAAGTTATTTTGCTGAATGGTTGACCCAACTTCAAATCCAAAAATAGTTTATTATTTGTCTATTTACTCCACAATTCCACCAACAAGAACCATGGCCTATAGCCTGGCACAATGCCTGGTACATAGGAGGTGACTGTTGAATGAATGAATGAAATGATTATTTGGGTGTGAAGTAAGGCCTAAGAGTTACTTCTGTCTGAGTCCTGCCCCCTATGTTCTAGTGCCATCTCCTATAGGTTACCCTACTTCTATTCAGAATGTATCTTGTATATACGGTACTTATTTATGTACATCTTCCTTATTAGAATGCAAAGTCAGGGACTGTTTTTTCTTTCCCTTTGTATCCCCAGAACTTAACACAATACATTCTTGTTGTTTGATTGCTTGCCATAGACAGATAGATAGATAGATAGATAGATAGATAGATAGATAGATGATAGATGGATGCATAGAGTAGGGGCCCCATATTTGTAGTGAGGTCCACCAATGGTATAGGGTTGTCATTGTGTGTGGCTTGCAGGAAGGCAAAGTAGCTATCTCTAGCCTCTTTTCCCTCCACTCTTCTCCAAAGGAGATTTTTATTCCTGCCCCAAGAGGAAACAAGAGTTTGGGGCAGAGGCCATTATGCTGCTCTCTTCAGAAGGAGAAGGGATACCAGACTAGAATTTTATCTTTCTGCTCTCTTAACCGAGGCTCCTTAAGAGTCTACCCACGATGGTGAACTTTTAATGAATTTTTAATAAACTTTACTTTTCTTTGGCTAAGAGAAGACTTGAGTCAAATTCTTTTGGCAGGACCTGGCATGTTGGTGTTTTGCAGCCTCTCAAGCACCCCTAATCCTCTTTATGGATAACCTCATCAGTAATAGGGACATGATAAAGACCACCTTCTCCTCTCATGTCTTCCCAGTCTTTTCCTTTAGCATTCTGAAGTGGTGTTGACCATTTCCATCTCTGATTCCCCAGTAAGGAGTCAAAAGGGAACTCTCTTGGAGAGTTACAAAAAGGAATCAAAAGGGAGACTTATGGGAGAGTTCTAAATTGGGAGTGGCTGAGAACTGAAGCTCTCCCTCCTTACCAACTCTACTCTGCCCTCATCATAAAGGGTGGGGCCTTCAACTCCAACAATAAAAAGAGAGTCCCATACCAATGGCCTTTGGGACAGTGGTTTCATGTATATGACTATGGAGGGGATTTGCCCCCTTCATGACAACTAATTGATGCAATCACAGAAAATAACAGAGGTAAGAAAGTGCTAAATATTTTAATGAAGTGCAAAGCATTGTCATCCCTTTCCTGAAAGTGAAAAGACTAGGCTTGAATCAGAAAGCAATTCCATTGACTGGACAAATACTGGATATGTCCTGGGTGACCCTTAAAAAAGAAACCTGCCAACCTCGAATAACAATTCAGAGAGTCAGATCTGAAGTGAGGAGCAGAGAAAAAAAAACTCTCCAGACAAAGGCCCAGAAAGAGGCAGCATTTAAGGCAGGAAGCAATTTCAAGGACTGAAATCGCTGACTCTGGATTAAAGAGAGCACTAGCTCTGGCAGATGGGAGTAATATCTGAATGGCTCATCCCATAGAGATGCCTCACTCAGAGATGAGCATCATGAGGACACTACAAGAAAAGACAAAATATTGGAGCACTGCTGTACTAAAAGCATAAGTTCCCTGGGCCACATTACTTCTTATGTGTGCACCTCATTGATGGAATCCTAATAAAGCTGCTCCTAGCCCCAGTGTTCTAACTTCCTTATGGGCCCCACTGAGCAGCAGGCATGTCCTGCTTTCACCACACAATCTTGCTTTAACCACACCATAGACCCCCAGATTCAATACAGCCACACCCCCAGATCCAATCCACATATTTGAAGAGGTGTGTCCTCGTACTCAACCACAATCACATCATCCATTTAGCCCAAGATAGGACCACAGTACTTAACTATTCATCTTGACCGACAGGACCACAATAACTAGCTAATCAGAAAGCAGCAGGACCAGGGATGTTTGACCACTGAACCATAACAGGGACCCCTCCTTCATTACCTAATCCTGTAACATACTCCTCCTGCCTTTTAATATTCATAATTTCTGTTGTTTAATCAACATCATTACTATAAATCCACCTATATTGTCTTACTAAGTTTTTGGTTTCTCTTGGAACCTAGCCCACTTCTGAGGGGCATCAGGTATATGAGGGAAAAGTTTTATAGCAACTATTATTACCATGCCATTGTTGTCTATATATGTGGGGGGGGG
This sequence comes from Pseudochirops cupreus, assembly GCA_028627135.1. NCBI lineage: Eukaryota > Metazoa > Chordata > Mammalia > Diprotodontia > Pseudocheiridae > Pseudochirops > Pseudochirops cupreus. Next base: position 219,944,534 of record CM053583.1, read on the forward strand.
GGGAGAAACAAACTGAGCCCTCCCCCTTCCTAGTTACAGATCCCTGGGTCACTTCTGGTTGTCCATGTGTGGAGCAAAGTGCTATAAGTCTTTGCAGTTTGGGATTATAGAAAAGTTCATTAGTCCCCTGACAGTGTCTAGGGATCACCAAAGCATGAAGAGTTATCTCATCAGTAGACCTTAAAAGGAGTGGCTTTTTTCATTTTCTTCTCTTGAATGAATGGTATATAGATCTTTCTGTTCTAGAACATCCTATGAAGGGTAGGAACATCCCAGTAGATATGTGGCCACTATAGCAGGGTTTCTTCTGGTGAACTTGGGTCAGAATCGTCATCCTCTAGATGCCCCTTCTACTTTGTGCTTCTTTGCTTGAGTAAAAGTAACTGAACAGCATTACTGAGAAGAACATTTCCAATCTTGATGGAAAGTTTATGAGTTCAAGATGATGAAGGTTTCTAGGTCCCTCAATCAGTGCCAGCTACAATAAGAAATGTACCACCATACAGATACTCATAGGGCTTCTTAGAGAAGATGAGAACTGAGAGTATGATAAAAAGCCTAGCTTGGGCATCCTTCAAGATGGTCTGGGATTCCTGTCCTGATTATTCCTCTGTAGATTTTTAGTTGTTATCCAAAGGGAAGACTATAGTTTTGTCACTCTGAAGCCTCGAAACATGGACGTTGAAGAAATTGCTCTGATAGTATAGAGCCAATGGGAAATACTTACACAAGCAGCATCCAGTTAAATATTCTTTCTTTTAATATCAAGTTAAGCATTTATTAAGCACTTATATGTCAGGGACTTGCTACATACTGAGAATGTAAACACAAATAGAAAGAAATATTTTAGGAATCAGCGTTCTGGGAACACACAAGAGGAATAATTTATTTTTAAATTTATTTTATTCTGAACTTAAGAAATAAAATAAGTCTTTCCATAATATAGTAGAATAGAAGAAAAAAAAGATGATTGCACATGAAACTGCAAATCTTATTGCTTCATGTTAAGTCCTTGTCAATTCTCCCTGGTGAATCTTAATGTTTGAAATATTCCTTTTCTGTGGAAGAGACAAACAGATACCTGATCTACATTGTATGGGAATTACTTGGGGTCAAGAATAATTTTGGCATGGTTTCCTTTTGTGACAGCAATAGTCATGTATGTCTACTTCTACTGACAACAAAGCTGACTCAGAACGTCTGACCTTGACCAGATGAAACCAGCTGGTTTATCCAGCTTTGGTTAATTTCTTTGTCAGCTGAATGCTGGATTTCTTGCCATATTCATGTTTTATTACTCTCTTTTATTGAATTTTTAAGAACACACATTACTCCAAAGATATATACAAAAGTTGTAGCTCTTAAAAAGCTGATGGTTAATCAGCAAGTATTATATGTAATGGGGATAAGCAAGAAGCATTTCCAAATAAGATCAGGGGTGAAACAAGGATGTCCACTATCACCCCTCTTATTCAGTTTGGTACTAGAAATGTTAGCAGTAGCAATAAGAGAAGAAAAAGAAATTGAAAGAATCAAATTAGGCAAAGAAGAGACTAAGCTATCACTCTTTGCAGATGATATGATGATATACTTAGAGAATCCTAGAGAATCAAGTAAAAACTACTTCAGATAATAAACAAATTTGGCAAAGTTGCAGGATATGAAATAAAACATAAATCCTTGCCATTCCTATATATCTCTAGTGGAATCCAATAGCAAGAGATAAAAAGAGAAATTCCATTTAAAGTTACTGTAGACATTATAAAATATCTGGGAATCTACCTGCCAAAACAAACCCAGGACTTATATGAACACAATTACAAAACACTTTTCACACAAACAAAATCAGATCTAACTAATTGGAAAAAACATCAATTGCTCATGGCTGGGTCAAGCTAATATAATAAAAATGACGATCTTACCTAAATTAAATTACATATTTAGTTCCATACCAATCAATCTACCAAAAAATTACTCTGTAGAGCTAGAAAAATAATAGCAAAATTCATCTGAAAGAACAAAAGGTCCAGAATATCAAGGCAACCTAATGAAAAGAAATGCTAGGGAAGGTGGTCTGTACTACAAAGCAACAGCCATCAAAACTATTTGGTACTGGCTGAAGAATAGAGCAGTGGATCAATGGAATAGATTGGGTACACGAGACTCAGCAGCCAATGACTATAGCAATCCACTGTCTGATAAACCCAAAGACCCCAGTTTTGGGGATAAGAACACACTATTTGACAAAAACTGCTGGGAAAACTGGAACATAGTACGGCAGAAATTGGGCACAGACCAATATCGAATACCGTACACCAAAATAAAGTTGAAATGGGTGCATGATCTAGGTATAAAGGCTGATACTGTAAGCAATCTGGGAGAGCAAGGGATAGTTTACAGAAAGAAAAGAAGGAAAAATAGAAGAAAATGTAAGATATCTCATGACAAAACAACTTACCTGGAAAATATATTGAGGAAGAAAAAAATTAAGAAGCATTTCCATGACTAAAAAATGAGCCTATATATCATATTTCAAGACATTTTAAAAGAAAATCCTCTAGATCTCCAAGAACTTTAGTGGAAATAGAAAGACTCTACCAGTCACCTTTTAACAGAAACTTACAATGAAAATCCCCAGGAACATCAAAGCCAAAATCCAGATTCAGTGAAAAAATACTTCCGGTAGCCAGAAATAAAGAAAAATTCAAGTACTGAGGAGGCACAAGGGATCAGTATCACACACAGTTTAGCAGTCACCACTATAAAAGAAGGAGACTGTGGAATACAATATTCCAGAAAGCAAAGGATGTGGACTTATAGGGAAGAATAATTTAACCAGAAAAACTGAATATGATGCTGCAAGAGGGAAAAAATGGATCTTTAATGAAATAGAGGACTACAGAGCATTCCTGATGAAAAGACAGATGTATAGAAACTTTGAGTGAAGAGAAACATAAAAGGTAAAAATGAATAAACAATGACAAAGACTAGCAGGGATAAACTGCTTATATTTAAATATAGGGGGGATAATAAGTGTCCCACTGTGAACCCTAAAATTATCAGGAGTTATAGAAGGAGTCTAATTAGACAAGGCTTAGCAGTGGTTCTTTTACATTTTGATGATCTTGAAAGGAGAATAGAAAGAGAGGAAAATAGGAATACACTGGGGTGGGGAAGGGAAAGGGAAAATTATATCGTATGATCAGGGTGTACAATTAGACATCTGAACAAACAAGAAGGAACAGCTGACACTTGAACCTCACTTTCATTTCAAATGATTAAAAGAAGAAAGTATACGAATATATGCACATACAAAAGTTAAGTACAGAAATACATTTCTCTCAACAGGGAAATAGGAGGGAAAGAGGAGGAAGAATATGTAGAGGGAGGATACATAAAGGGAAGGATTAGTCATAAACAAAACATACTAATTAAGGGAGTACACAAATATTTCTAGCTCTTTTTGAGATGGAAAAGAGTTGAAATATGAAGATGTGCCCATCACGTGGGCAATGACTTCACAAGTAAACAAATATGATGTAATTCTATTATGCTAGGAGAAATGATAAAGGACATGGTTTCAGAGAAACTTGGGAAGACTTCTAGGAACTGATGCATAGTGATGTGAACAGAACCAGAACAATTTTTACTATAACAACAATATGGTAAAGGCAAACAATTTTGAATAGATTAGCAACTTGAATTAGCATAATGACCAACCACAATTACAGAAAACTAATGACGAAACATGCCACCTGCCTCCTGATGGAGAAGTGAAAGACTCAGAGTACAGAATGAGACAAATAATTTTTTGGATGTGGTCATTATGGACAGATTTTCTTTAGTTCTTGATTGGGGAAGAGTTTGGTATGAGAGGGTAGGGAGTTGAATTTTTCATGATAAAAAAGCTGAAACAAACTCATAGACTGTAATAAAGCCTAGGCTTGTAAAAATGTACAATTCATCAAAGGTTCATAAAGCTTCATGATGAAGAATTAAAGAATGGGTCAAAATCTTGTGAATTCAATATAAAATTATATAAAAGAAATGATTATACCAGAAGAGGACATATTGCATATTAAACATTTTTAAGATGTAAAAAAGTTACAAGGTTTGTTTCACATCAATAAAATTGTCTTTACACTGAAGATAATCTGCACAGCATCATACATTGAGGACCTTTCTATTCTTCACGGGGGGGGGGGGGGGGGGGGGGG
>CM053583.1:219948850-219992998 GCA_028627135.1 Pseudochirops cupreus
ACACCACAAGCCCCTTGTGACAAACAGCAGTTGCATGTTACATTTTAGAAAAGGCCTTCATCTTGACTTGTGTCCACTGTCTGGCTCTTAAGACTCCCTGAAGGTGGCTCATGGGCTATAGATTTTGGAATGGGGACCCATAACATACTAGCAGTAATTCTTCTGGGGGACACATCCCACAAATGGGGACAGCTGCCCAGAAATGCTACATCCATCTGTCACTGAGGTCACAGATTTAACAAACTATGGATATATAAATTTATTCAGTAGGTAGAAAATAATATATCATAACAATTTCCAAAATGTCCTAGAGCCAACAGTAGGAGTTTCAGTACTCAACAAAATAACATCCATTAATAGTTCTTAATCCTTCTATGTCTATATTTCAGTCATCTAACCATTCAGTAGTAAATATAGTAAGATGCCATGTCTTTCCAGGTGTAAAGGAAGAACTTTCAGAATGTTACCTTAGGCTCAGCTCAATTTATTCTGAAGACATCTGCTATTTCATTAATGTATGAAATTCCTTCTACAATTTTGGGCCCTGACAGATAAGTGACTTGCCCATGGTCACAAAATGGATGTAAAAAAAATCCAAGTTTTATCATCTTATCCAGAGACTGGAATTTGGATACATTTTTCTTTTTCTACATTTCTTGCTCAGAGCATTTCTACATGCTCCCTGCTCAGAGCATATTGGTAAAGAGCAAGGATTTAATTAGAGACTTAATTTTGACTGATTAAATTTTTGTCATCTGTATTTTTATACCTGACTTTTCCCCTAGACCAAGAATGCTTTGCCATAGGTGGTGCATTTTCGGTTGCTTAATTTGTATTATGTACTTCCAATACATAGAAGAAATAGAACATTTTCTCTTACAAGAGAAATCTAAGAAATATTTAGGAAAACCTAGCAAACCCCTGGACAACTAGAGCATTATCCTAGAATAAGAGACTTCAATACTGCTCTAAGTTTAATCGAAAGGAAGCAAGAGGAATAGGATCAGGAACTGATCACTAGAGTTTTGGGTCCATGACAATAAGCATTGCCTTTAGTTTAGGATATAGCATGGTTCTTCAAAGGAGAAAATTCACGATATTTCACATTTAAATATCTTTAAGTTTTATAGAGCACTTTATTCTCAATAATCCTGTGAGGCACTTCAATATTTCAAAGGTCTATGTGGACGGACAGTTCTTGCACATATCCAAATGTCTATAATACACGAAGCCATTTCCAATTCTACTAGTTGCTCGGGTTTTTTCTCCTTGGGTAATTTTGTATTTATGTGTCTCTCTGCATCTTGTAATCCCCAGTGGAATATGCACTCCTGGAAAGCATGAACTTTCTTTTTCCTTGTAGCTCCAGAGCCTAGCATAGTATACATGCTACAGGGCAGAGCCTTGCACAAAGTCTTGTTAAAGTAAATTGAAGATGATTTTGATGATGTGGAATTGATATAGGCATTTTAGAGGGACTATTGAGTAGGCTTTTCACCTTCAAATTCACTTCTGCATTGTCTGAAGAACTCCCTCAAGATCTCTATTTGCTGACAAACCAGGACAGGTCTTAGGCTCCTCCATCATCTCCTTTGAGAAGTACAGTAATAATTGCTGGGATCACCTATCATATTGCAAGCTGAGGGACCCAGAAGCTCCCAACTTCTCAAGCTTACATTTCTCAGACTAGAAGTATCCATCTCAGGAAAAGATATCAGAAGCAGAAGAAGCAGCCAGTGGCCCAAGGTTCAGGCTCAAGTTGCCGAAGCAACACCATGCTCTAGTAGTCTTCTGCAAGACCAGCATCAGAGTTCCTGAGGTTCAGGTAAGTGGCATCTCTTTTCCTTTCCCTCCCATCATGGGAAGTGCCTAAGAGAGCTGGATGACAGAAGTTCCAGAGAGAGGAACGAAAGTGAAAGTATAAGTTATTTTCTCTCAAGTCTATTGAGTGGATGATACTTCCCGCTTGGTGGCCAGTTCTTTTGACTTATTCTCCTCCTGTTGGCCTCAGAAGGACCACAAAACTGCAGCATCATTCCAAAGGACCAAGTCCTTAACACTGAGGACCACACGTGAGAAACCAGAAGTGGACTATGAATTGTAAACTCTTGGGACAGTGCCTAATATTTTGTAGTCTTGTGAATTCACTAACAATTTAAAATCTTCTCTGTAGAAGGTTGTTACTCTTATACCCTAACAAAGTCTTTCTTGAATAATTCTGATGGTCTCTGGTGTTTCTTTGTCTTATAGTCCATCAGCAATCATGGATATGGTTTATACTGTATAATTTTGTTATAACTGTTAAATTGTTTTTTTGTTCAATTCAACAAGCATTTATTAAGTGACTACTTTTAGGCACTAAACTAGGCTTTCTAACTGTTCCCATACTTACAGCAAGTCGGCTAATAAATCTGATAAAGTAAGGGAACTGCTATATAGAGGCCCTTCAGAAGGTAGATGTTTTCTTGCCTATACAACATGCACACCTGTCCAGTGTGTGGGCAAATTTCTATTTTCATCCCACATTTTCCCATTCTTGCCCAACTATTACCAGGTGTGAGGAGCTAGGTGATACATAGTCTTTTTACTAATAAATGAGTAATTCATGTCATCTGTTAGGGAAAAAAATACTATTGTTCTTGTCAGTTACATTGGTAAGAGTTCTTTTTTTTCTATTTATAAGCTAGTGTGTGAGATGAAAGAGTTCGGAGTCTGAATCTGGGGTCAGAAAGGACTCTGCCCCTGTTGCTCAAATGGCATCTGCCAGGGAGAGAGCAACAGGTAGAAGCCACCCCATTGTTATATAACCTTCTAATGCAGAAACCCAACCCCCCAACTGGCCTTTACTCTCACCGGTAGGAAGGCTGGCCCACAACCTATCTCTGAGACAAAGGACCTGGAAACATGTGGGTGTCCAAAGCAAGGCCAGGAAAGCAGTCTTTTCCTTATTTGGCATATCTTGCGCTGAGGTGGCCCTGGGGAGGGTCTCCATTGCTCTAAGTCCCAGATTCTTGTAAGGTCTGGTGACTTCTAAACTTAGGCCTAGTGGATGCTGAAGCCACTCTAGATTTGAATTTTCAGAATGGGGAAACTTCACTGCAAATTTATCCCTCACACTAGTGAACTCACTGCCTACAACTGAATAATAATAATATCTGGATAGATTTCTAGACAACAAAAGACAAATTGCTACATATACACACAAAAGAAGGATTCATAAACTAGAACCAACTTGGGATAAAGGGACATATTTTTTCTATATTAAATGAGAAGCAAGAATTGGCTATAATAAAATAATTACCTTTAAATGGAGACAGAATTTAGAATAAGTCTTACCTGCTGTACTGCAAGTGTTCTATGTAAAGATATAATTTCTATTTGGTATAATTCAGGTATGTAAGAACACGGCTAACAGTATAATATGTGCTTTTAAGGTTCTATCTGCATCTCACTATGAAAAATCTCAAATTTCAATAAATTTGGGCATTCTTCCAATTATATACTTTTAAGGGAACTTTTCAGGAGTTCTTAGCTTACAGACAATAATTGATTGTTCAAAAGTTTCTTCAATAACAATGTGTGATTATGTCAATACTCTTTCTGTTTTCACTGGAATTATTTTATTGGCTTTGATGAAGTGCAGGCTCTGGGAGCTCCCTTGAGCTCTCCTTGACTCTTTGAGGTACAGGCTCTGGGAAACCCCTTGAAGTCTCATTAAATCTCTCCACTTGATGAGGCATTTGCAGACACCATAAGTTTTTCATTCTGGCTGGGCCCAAACCTCTGTTATTAGCCTAACCCTCCATTGTCCATCTACTTCCCACCCATGAGCCTATCAAAATATCAATTCACCCTTGCATTGATCTCATTAACTCCTCCTGAAGACCCTCCCCAAACTCATTACTAGAGCCTGACCTTATTGACTCCTCCTGAAGACCCTCCCCAAACTCCTCCTCTAGACCACCCCTAGATTCCTCTGTACATAAGACCCCATCTTCCCTCCATGTGGTGTGAGAGCGCCATAGAATGACCTAGCACAGACTTACTCTGTGACAGACTTTCTCTGTCCTGCTTGCCCAATGCAAGCATCACAGATACCTAGGCTCTTAAGTCTACCCAAAATGGTGAATTTTTAATGAACTTTTCTTTGGCTGAGAGAAGACTTGAGTTGAATTCATCCAGCAGGACCTGGCATGTTGGTATTTCGAGATCTCCAGAGCAACCCTAACCCTCTTTACGGGTAACCACATCATTTTTATGGTTCCCTAATCTAAATATTGAAAAGGGAGGAGTCATTTTTAATGATAAATAAACTGCTAAATTTAGGTTTAAATTCTAACTGGGGGGAAAAAAAACAGTCTTTTAAGTCAATTTCCTCATTGATCTCTAGAATTGTCAATCTTGTCTGTGCTGGCATTTGAATTTTCTGAAGAGAGGAAATGGAGAACCAGAGCAGAGAATAAGAATGGGCAGTCTTTAAGGGTGTTGATTTGGAAGAGTACAATAACAATGTCTCTGGAGTCAGAGGATGTGCGTTCATAATCCTGCCTTTGACTTTTGCTATCCATGTGACTTGGAAAAGTTACTCAATTTTCCTGAGTCTCAATTTCCTCATCTACAAAATGAGGGGACAGCTTCTAAATTCCTTTCCACTAATAAATGTAAGATGGTGAAAAAATGCTGAGAAACAATGCTAGCAATTAATTTATTCCAAAGTTTTTGAGAATTCTGTTACATACGGTAGAAGGTTCTTTATTATAATTTTTGAATTTTTTACTGACTTAAAATGAAATAATCTAGCTAGAGGACATAGTGATAGTTCAAACCTGTAATCCCAGCTATGGGAGGCTGAAGCTGTATCTCTTGACCTCAGGAATTCTGACTAAGGTGATTAGCATAACAATCCACACCAAGTTTGGAGTAGGTTGACATAATGAGGTCCCCAGAGAATGGGTGGGAGACCCGGCTGCCTAAGGAGAAGAGAACCATTTCAGGTTGGAAATGGAGCTGACCAGATGACTAGAGTATGGGATCTGATCCTCAAAAATGAATGAACAGAAAAACAAATAATTAAATGAAAAAAATGAATGAATGAATCATAGACCTGTATGACAGACCTCAGATCCATATTTTGCACTTAGGTGATAAAACATTTGCAATTTACTTTTGAATAAAAAAAAATTCTATGACAAGATACAGATCCCAATCTTTAAATTAGAGGTCCTCAAACTTTTTTTATCATATTCCTATTGGTAACAGATTGTTAAGCTTATTCTCTTAATAGACATAAATATATTCATTTATAAGTTACATAATTTGTTTTTGTTCAGCTGGGTCCAGTTCTTCATGACTACATTTGGTGAGTGGGGTACACTCTCTCTCTGCACCCTCTGTAAAGACTCCTTAGAATGAGAAGGGAGAGAGACTATCTCGAAACCAGAGATAGACTTTTGTAAGACTGGACAGACCTGAGTCCTGAGTTTCCTAAGAAGTTACACAATTTAGGACCCTTCCCCCTTTCCCTTGTAGTCAATCAGCCTTAAGCCCTTCAGGAATTTTAGGAATCTCTTAGAGCCCTTCCCCCTTCTTCACTTTGGCCTTTGCCAAATAAGGATAGCTACACTTAGATTGGCTATCCCCTATTTCCTTGTTCTTTGTATGCCCGCTTCCCAGCCAATAGAAGAAGGGACAGCAGTGGGAGGGGGCTTGACTTCCTTAAGGTATAAATTCTTGTTCACTCTTCTGTAACACACCTCATTTTGCTGGTTTGTGCTGGTGGAAGGGAAGCCCTCTTCTCCTGAGAACTGAATAAAACTTCCTGTTCTTTCCTCAAGACACCTCTGACTTTTAATTTTTGGGGGTAGGGGATTTTTGGGGTCCCTGCACTCCACACATTGTGCAAAGATACTGAAGTAGGATGCCATTTCCTTCTCTAGCTTATTTTATAGATGAGGAAACTGAGGCAAACAGGTTTAGGTGACTTGATTAGGGTTATATATCTAGTAGTCTTGGGCAGTATATTTGAACTTAGGTCTCTCTGACTCCAGGATGAGTGTTCCATCTACTGTGTTACCCACCTGCCCCACATAAAGCAATATTTCACCAATATACTATATACATTATAAAAACAGGTATAGAAATGAAAAGGCTGAGATAAGGAAATCCTCACTCAAAAATGAATGAATGGCTAGGTGGCACAGCCAATAGAGCACTGGCCCTGGAGTTAGGAGAACCTGAGTTCAAATCTGGCCTCAGACATTTAACACTTACTGGCTGTGTGACCTTGGGCAAGTCACTTAACTCCAACTGCCCTGCTTTCTCCCTCCAAAAAGGGGAAAAAAATAAGAATGGCTAAATAAATAATTACTGAACAAGCAAGTGACTGATCTGCATAATATACATTAGCTCTGTATTTTACACTTAGATGACAAAACACTTGTAAATAAGTCATTATATCACACTTATTAAATCATGATAGTTGTTTTTCAATCCCACCCACCAATTATGCAAAGGTTTTTTTTTAATCAAAATTCATTCAGGAAATTTAAATCTTTCCTGATTTTGGGGAAGGAGGTGATTTCTGCAGGTCAGAGAATCTGGATGGTCCTAGATGGTGGCTGTTAAGGATAATCAGAAGAGGTCAGCAGCAACAGGTCAGAGGGCAAGATGCCAGGGTTTTCTGGTTGCATGTTGTCTAATCCATTTATTTCCAAGGTGATCTAGAGGGTCTTGGGAGCAGGGCTGCAGATCCTTGAGAGTGCTGTGTGCAGGTCACAGAGCCTCTAATCCACAGGCACTGCAGTACCTACTGCTACTTTTTGCCTTTTTCCAGCTGCTGCTGCTGATCCTTTTGGGCTCTCCTTTCTACATCTCTTCCCAGGCTGGCAGGACAGAAGATTCTGAGTAGATTACAAGAAGCTCCCATTCTGGAGTACAATTGTTTTCTCTTGGCCAAGAATTGTTTTCTCCCTGGAGCATCTTTGCCTCTTTCTTTCTTTGATCCCATAATAGAAGTGACTGCTCCAAAGTGGGTCAGAGTAGTATTAAAATAATTATGAGAAGATATGCTAAGATAGGAAGAGGTAACTGACCCTGGCACAAAGTCCAATTCATGAACTGAGGCTGATGAGATGAAGAAATGCAAGAATATACAGACCACTATAAAAATTTATAAAAGTTCCATAGGTAGCCAAAAATCCCAGGTAAAGAGAGAGCAATTCCATAACAACTGCAAACAAAGATTTGAAGGAAAAAGAAATTATTTTTCCCATGGACTACATAAATTGCTACAGGAAAAGCAAAAGGAGACAAAAAATGGCATGAATTTATTCAGGTAGGGGTTAGGCTGACTCAGGTCCCAGACCTGCTTGTCAATAAGTGTTGGGGGGAGGCAGCACTCAGTCTGTAGCTTTGTATTACCTGATATTCTTCAATTACTAAGTCACCTCCTTACCTGTTTGTCACTGGAAATTGTCCTGTACTTGCTACGTTGGGGAGGAACTGAGATGCAGTGACCCACACCCCCTTTTACTGCTGTAGCCTATCAGAATTGTCTTTATCTTATTGTGAACATTTATCAATAAAAGTTGGCTCCATCTTGAAGTTGTTGCTGATCCCCATAGATCAACACATCAATGGGTTGCTATCTTCATGTATTTAATAAATTACTTTTTAATATTCTTTATCCTGAGTTTTGCCTCTTAATGAGGCAAGGAATATTCTTTTTAACAAGTTCAAATGAATTAAATAAGTGATGCAGTAATGCAAAACCTATAAGATCAGATCTGTAATTCAAAGCCCCATTTCTTTGATGTCCACTTTCTAACCTCCACCTCCTTCATTCTCTCATAATTATGTCTCCTTTGTTTCATGGTAACTTCTGACCTCTAGACATCTGTTTATTCTACCAGTTCAATTGAGCCTTTTCTGGTTTATCTTGTTTCCTGAACTAAATTCAATTCCAAGAAATCCCAGAATCCATCACCTTTTTTAATTCATGCAATTGGCCATACCATTCCCCAAACTTAGACTATTATTGCTGTTTGCTTTCTCTTTTCCCTCTCCTAGTTTGCTGAGTAGATGCTAAAGAAATAGAAATAATTTTACTAACTGGTTCACCAACCTCAATTATAGCCTCAGTGGTTTTCTTTTTGACTCTATTCAGTTCTCCATAATAGCTATTCCAAACCATTTTCATGTTTCTAACAACTCTAGATCTACCATTTCTATTTATCACTTTCAGCAGATGATCTTTCCTCCTTCCTCTTTTATAAAGAAGATTGAAACTATCTGAAACAAACTACCTCACTTTCTAAAAAACAGAAAAGCAGATCAGTGGGAAATAGTAGATAAAGAATCAGAAATGGTAGTATTTGATAAATCAGAGAACAAAAATTACTTGGAGAAAAACTCCCATGTTGAAAAGAACTTCTGAGAAAACTGAGAAATTATGGAACAAGAAATAGCGACTTATATGTAAAACAACCTCAAAATGGATGTGAAATCTAAATATTAAAGATCATAAAATTAAAAAATAAGAGACTCTGATCAGTTTCTTGTCACATTATTTGCAAAGAATTCTTAGCCAAACAGGGGACTGTGGTGATTACAAAAGATAAAATAGAACCTTCGTTATATGAAATGGAAAACTTTTGCAAACAAAATTAATATATTTGCAGTGTGAACTAAGAAGGGAAGTCAATTAGGAAAAATATTTGCATTATAAATCTCTGATAAACATCTGATATCTAATACATGTAAGTAAACATTAATCAGTAAGACCAGGAATCGTTTACCAATGGATAAGTGGTCAATGTATATGAACAGACAGTTCTCCAAAAAAGAATTACAAATTAATATGAAAGATTGTTCCAAACCAATAATGAGTATGCAAATCAAAACAACTCCAAGGTTTATCCTCATACCCAGAAAATTGGCAAAGATGACAAAATATAAGAATAGTTATTTCTAATGGTAATGTAAATGGGAAGATCTTTCCCATCTATTAATAGGGCTATGTGACCTTCTTGAGTCACATGGAAGCCTGAATCACATGAGTCTGTGGTGGGAGAAGCTTACTGAATGGGTAAATCAGGAAGGGTGGAGCGGAGCCCAGAGGAAGTTGGTCAGAGCAGTTAGATCTGAGGAAGAGAAAGGAAGCCAGCAGCAAGTTTTGAGTGTTCCTTTGTGAGAAGGCCTTAGCAGAGGGAAGGGTTGGGGATGGCAGTACCCCCTGCATGGTTATTGTGTGTGGATTTCTTCATTGCTATGATGGATTTGGCTTTCTGGTGTTTGAAAAGATGTTTTGGTTCTGTCTTCCATGTGGAGAGTCTATTATATTTTTTCAATTCAGAATTATACCAGCATGTTCATAGCCACTGTAGGCACTGTCAATATTGCATTGGTGCTACATTAGTATTGCAGGGGAGGTAGAAAAACAGGTGAACTATGACACTTAATGGAACTGTGAATGAGTACAGCCATTCCAGAAAGCAAGTTGGAATTTTGCTAAAATATTGACTAAAATATCATCCTTTCACCCGGAGATTGCATGGGCAGGAAACCAACCCTTTCTTTCAGTGACAGAAAGGAAGGCTTAATAGATACTAAAATTATTTTAGAAGCACTGTTTATAGTAGCAAAAAACTCAAAACAAAATAGGTACCCATAAGGGAGAGAATTAAGTAAATTGGGGTACGTGAACATAATGGACAATATATTCACATAGGTGCCGAATATGAATTATACAGCGAAGCATGAAAAGGCTTGCATGAATTGATGCAAAGTGAAAACAAGCAGAGCAAAGAAAGGAATATACAGAATAACTGCACGAGGCAAATGAAAAGAACAGTGACAACAACAAAAATTACTAGTTTCGAACGGCAGCGGCCGGCTTTTGATCAAAAGAAGAAATAAGAGAATGCTCTTCTTTCCATGCAAAAGTAAGAGACTATGGAAGCAGAACGTTGCATTATTTTAGAATTATTGTTCATGTTGGTTAGTTTTGTCACATTGATTATTTTTTCTTTTCCTTTTTTATTCTTTATTCAAGATATGGTTTCCTTAGTAGGGGAGGGAGTTGGGATGCATTTGGAAATGAAGATGGTATAGAAATAAAAGATAACAACAATAATTAAAGTAAATATTTAACATGGTGAGTTTTTTTTTATCTTTTATATCACCAATGCCATACCCACAGCATCTGCTATGAATACACAGGCATATTTCCAGATTTCAGATTGCAAGATATAACAGACTCTCTTCTTCAAAGAAAAACCACGATATTTATTCATATGCCAAATCTACCATAGTAATAAAGAAGTTGGTACATATCACCAACGCAGGGAGCACCACCATCCCTAAACCTTCCCTCTGTCAGGCCTCCCCACAAACAAGCTCCCTTAGGCAAAATTCCCTTCTCTCACCTACATTAGCTGCTCTGCTTCTCTCTGCTTGTCCTCTCTCTCTCTCTCTCTCTCTCTCTCTCTCAGCTCCACCTTACTGTCTCTGTCTGGCTCTCTGTTCTCTGCTCTTGCTCTGTTGGGTAAACTTCTCCCACACACTGAGTTCCATGTGACTCAGCTGAGGACTGGGCCACAGCTCAAAGCAGGTCACCTGGGTCTATTAAGGGACAGGGAAGATCTTCAAATTCCCTTAACATTACACCTTTCAAGCATACCACCTCAAAAATTCTAAGTATCTTTTTCAATCCTTGGCTGTTTCTTTTTTTTTTTTTTTGCTTTTTTGGAGGGCAATTGGGGTTAAGTGACTTGCCCAGGGTCACACAGCTAGGTTTTTGTGTTAAGTGTCTGAGGCTGGATTTGAACTCAGGTCCTCCTGACTCCAGGGCCAGTGCTCTATTCACTGCGCCACCTAGCCACCCTGACTGTGCCACCTGCGCCAGCTGTCTCTTTTATAATTTTTTAGTCTATACTTAACATCCTAAAAATGAATATTTTTGTATACAAAGTAGAACAAAAAAAAGATGGCTGATAGGAAACTGTGAAAATCTACCTATTTACAGTTTGCTTTTACTAACCTGAGTCCTTTTTCCTTATGGCTGGATAATTCCGGATCCTGCCACAGCTGTTGCAGATCCGCTGTCCTGCAGATCCACTGTCCTGAAGCTCCAGCCTTGGCAGGACTCAGCTCCTCCAGCCGCCCCTGGAGCAAAAGCTGCGGTTTCAGGCTGGGCTGGTTTCTGCTCTCAGAGTTGAAATGGTCGCTTTGAGCCGAGCTGCTTTCAGCAGGGAATATATCTGTGTGCGTTTTAGAGCCCTAGAATTTGTTTAGAGTCATATTTTTTGGGTATTTGATGTGGCTGTGTCGGAGCTGCGATTTCTTGCTGCTCCTATGCCGCCATCTTGGCTCCGCCCTCTACAGTTTGCTTTTTAAAGAAAAGTATGAAATAAATTTAACATTCTACTTTCAAAGCTATTCTTATCTGTGCCTCCTTCTGAACTTCCTTTTGCCCTCTTGTATTCATTAATTTTTTTTCCAATGACCATCTTTTCTTTTTAAAGAAATTTTTTGGCAATACAATTGCTGTCTCTTCTCTTACCCCCATGCCCTTTATCTCTTCCCCTTCTCCCTACACTGCACTTGATACAAAAATAAAAATAAAATCTCTGTAACGAATGAGCATAGTTTAGCAAAACAAATCTATGCATTGTCCATGTCTGAATATATATATATATATATATATATATATATATATACATATGTATATCTATATGTGTGTGTATACATGTACACACACACATAATTTTACACTTTTACTCTGTCATTTCTCTGTGAGAAATTGGGTAACTTAATTCATCATTAGTCTTCTGGAGTCAGAGTTGGTCACTGAATTTTTTTTTAAGGTCTTATATATACAGGCTAGAAATACAGAGGCTACTTATGTGCCTGATCCCACTCTGATTGTGACAGGAAATTTGGCATGTTCCATTTCCAACTTAAGCTGGTTCTTCCCTCGTTAGGCAACCTGGTGGCTCTGCTGCACTAATACCCTGTTTCCCCCTGCCCCACAGGGTTCATCATACCAATACTGAACTTATGAACACCACAGCAGTATAACCCACTGCAGTTTAGGACTCCAGCACTTATGAGATCCACCAGCCTTAGCCACCATGGTACCTAGGGTTGCAGTTATGTGCTGCCATGTTGTTGTTTGTTTGTCCTTCGTTCTTGAAGAGGACCATGACCTCAGATGACGACACCATGACTTGCAAATGAATTGGATTTAAGTGAGAGAGGGCTGTGCAAAACCACCAGCCTCACTTTCTTCTCTGGAGCAATCTGGGACCACAGGCGAGATATAGATATAAAAACCTTGCTCATGGTATCTATAAACGGATTGCTTGACAATCACGCCTGGACCACGATTTCTCACACTTTCACAAGCTACTGTGTCAGTTTAGGGCTGGCTTAAGAAACCACTTATGATATCTCTACAGTAAACCACTCCAGTATCCTTGCCAAGAAAACCCCATGAAGAGACAGTACAGTCCACAGGATCATGAAGAGTTAGATACTACCGAACAATACAAAAGACATAATTCTAGCCCGGTGCCTCGTCTCCCTGAGGAGAGCAAAGCGGCTTCTGGTCCCAAATTTCTGCTTCCTCTCCTGGAAAGAAGGAAAGTCTCTCTTAGAAAAAGATGGGGGAAGAAGACAACAGAGATCACTATTTTGCTGCCCTTCAAGCCACATAACACCAGCCTCCTTGCCCCACACATGGGCCTCACTACACATGTGGGGTTGACTCTTGTTATACGTTGTTAAGAGGGCTAAAGTCTTTCAAAAACGCTTGTTTACGATTTCTTTGTTGTACGAAGCGTTCTGGTTTTGCTTATGCCGCTCCGCATCAGTTCACACAAGCTTGCCCAGTTTTCTCTGAGACCTAACTCTTTTATCATTCCTTTTGTTGTAATGTTCACTACATTGATATTCTAGGATTTTTCAGTGACTCCCTATTATTGGGCACTTTCCTTTAATTTCCACTTCTTTGCCGTAAGAAAAAAGAGATGCTGTTTTAAAAAAAAAATTGCACATGGAGGTAATTTCCCTCCCTTTCTTTGATTTCTTTCTTTCTTTCTTTTTGCAGCAGGGAAGGCAGGGCACTTGGTGTAAGTGACTTGCTCCTAGTTTTTGTGTGCAGTGTCTGAGGCCACATTTGAACTGAGGTCCTCCTGACTCCACAACCAGTGTTCTAGTGACTGTGCCACCTAGTTGCTCCCTTTCTTTGATTTCTTTTGGGATACATGATATTTGGTTTTTACTCAGGTGTTCAATTTCTTTTAAAAAAACTGTAGTTTTCCTGGTTTTTTTAGTTGAATGCCTAATTCATTGGTGTATTCTTTGTCTCTTTTGTTGACGAAAGTATTTAAAGATAAACATTTTTCTCCTCTGGCCTGCTTTGGCTCTATACTCAAAGTTTTGGTATGTTGACTAATTGACATAATTTTCTATTATTAAATTCTCAATTGTAGTTTCTATAACTAGTTCTTTGACCTACTACTTTTTAGGATTAATTTGTTTAGTCTAAAAGATTTTAATCCTTCCTTCAAAAGTCCTTTATTGAATATAGTTTTTATTGTTTTATCTTTAATGTTCATTGTTTTATCTTTAGATATGTTTGATATTTTTGCTTTTCTGCAGTTGTGGAGTGTTATCTCTAATATATTGTGAATTTTTAAAGGTGCCATGCATAATTAAGAAATACATATGTGTATTTCTACATATATATATGTACATATTCCTATTTCCATTTAGCAGCCATCAGAAATCACATCTAACTTTTTAAAAATTGCATACAGTTCCTTGATCTCTTACTTACTTATCTTTTTGTTAGATTTGTCTAGATCTGAATAGGATTCAGTAAGGTCCCCAATAATTACTGCTTTACCATCTGTTCCTTCCTGTAATTAACTTATCCTTTATGTATTTAGATGCTACGCTATATGATGCATGCATGTTAAAAAGTAATATTGTCTAGGGTACCTTTAAACATCATATGGTTTCCCTGTTTTTCACTTTTTTTCAAATTTATTTTTACCATTGCTTTGCTTGAGATCATAATTTCTACTCTTGATTTTTTTTTAGTTCAGCTTAAGCATAGTAGATTTTACTCAAGACCCTCATTTTAACTTCATGATTCTTGATGTTTCAAGCATACTTACTAGATTCTGCTCTGAAACACATTCTACTATCCTCCATTTTATGGGTGAGTCTATGTCATTCATGCTTGCAGTTATGATTATGTTTTCCTCCCTTATGTTTTTTCCTTTCTGTGACTCCTACTCCACTCTCAACACAAAGAAGAGAAGGGTAAGAGAAGATGTGCTCAATACTAATGATCTAGTGAGCTTCCCCACCACTGCCTTACCTTCTGTCCCTTCCCCCAGCCCCTGATCACAGCTTCTTACCTTTTCGTTCTTTCTTAGTAATCCTCATAATTGAAGGAGTAATTTTGCTTATGACCAACACCTCCCTGAATTTGTCCTTCTTCTTAATCTCCCCTCTTCTCTCTCCCTGTATCCACGTTTCCCTTTTGAGGTTAGGTGTTTTCCTCATTGATTGTGATAAGAGTAAAGCTTGCATCTAGGTGCACTGTGGTTAGAGCACTGGACTGGAAGTCAGGAAGAACTAAATTCTAATCTGATCACTTTCATTTAATAGTCCTGTGATTCCAGGCAAGTCACTTAACTCTGTCTCAGTTTCCTATAAAATAGGGATAATAATAGTCCTTAATTCTCAGGGTCGTGGTGAGCCAATGCTCACAGAACGAGATAATATTTATAAAGTGCTTTGTAAACCATAAAGTGCTATTACTGTTATTATTGTAATTGCTAATATTTCTGCACCCATTTTTGTACATTATATATGTGTGTATATGTGTGTTCAATCTCCCTTTGTCCTGATCAGATGAAAATAAAGTTTGTAAGACTGACATTCTAATGGGGTAGACAAAACAATTATCCTTTTAGAACTTTAATGTCACCAAACAGAATTAAGGGAGTTACATAAGAAAAACAGATAACTTAAGGATTAGATTGATTAGTTCCAAGAGCTTATGGGAGGTTAAAAAAAAAAGGAAGCGTAAAAAGGAAGAAGGGATGGAACTTACTGGGTTTTTTAAAAAAATAATTGGGTGAATAAATAACATTCAGGCACTGAAGAAAGAGTCTGGAGAATAGACCCAGATGAACTGAATCATGCAAAGTAGCAAAACTAAGTGTAATCTTAATTTTAAAAAAAAGCAACCTTGACATTTTATTTTTCATGTGAAAGGAAAAATCAAATCAATTAGTGATATGTACTAAAAGGTTACAGTAAGGCCAGAAGCACACCATGACACCTTGACGGCTGAGGAAAGTGGGCTCAAACTTAAAATGTTTTGCTGAAAAGCCTTTGCACCACCAAGTACATTTCCAAACTTGGCAGGGTTGAAGTCACTCCAGATGATCAAGTTGGCAGATCAGCTGCCAGATTGTATTTACTGCTGGTGTGGCTCTTGCAGTCTGTTCCTCGCTGGGGCTTCACTATCAGCAAGTGCTTGTATCTTTGATGACTCTAGACATTTGAAGCTCACAAGTTTTCAGTCGTCTCCAATACTCTACCTAAAAGAAGGAAAGAACAGATAGAACAGAGAGAGAAGCAGCAACAGGGTAATGTGCTCATGACTCTATGACTATCTGAGTGGAGAGAAGTAGTTAGAGCTATCGTTAGTTAGTCCTTTTCGGTCTGGAAGCTTCCAGCAGTTATTGCCAGGATTATCCTAAGGAAAGAGGGATCATCTTGTCCCCACTGTAGTCTTTTGAATACATAGACAGTTCTGGCTCAGTAGTCAGTTGAAGAGGCCCTTTCTTCACCAAGTCAGTGGATGCGGAAAAGTTACAGAATGATTACCATAGTAATCCCTTAATTCCAAGTCATCAGGCACTTCTAGAAGCAGGCTTTGCAATGCAGCATGCCCCCAGGATTGGGTCCTCATTGGCTAGTTCCCCATTACAGGTGACACAGGTCACTCCATTTCCTTTACCTATTTTGCACTGGCTATTTCTCATGCCTGACATTCACTCCCTCTGCTTCAGAGACTCCCTCTCTTCCCTCAAGACTCAGCTCAAGCACCATCCTCCACAAAGCCTTTTCTGATCCTCTTAACTATGGCGCCTTCCCTCCCAAATAAGCTTGTATATAACCACTTTGCATGTACTTATTTGGTGAGGGGAGAGTTGGGAGGCTAGTTTGTTTTTCCCTAAATGCTGGAATAATTTTCTATCTTGATGTTCTCAGGAGTACCCCAGTGTGTGTGTGTGTGTGTGTGTGTGTGTGTGTGTGTGTGTGTGTGTGTGTGTGTGTGTGTGTGTGTGTGTGTGTGTACTGACCATATCCTCATGGTGGGAGGAGCTTGCTGAATGGGTGGAGCAGAGCCCAGAGGAAGCTGGGAGTCTGAGCAGTTACAGCTGGAGGTAGGAGAGGACACAGACAAGGAAATAGCTAGGTAGGGTATGGCTCCCTGCTGTGTTATTATTATGAAGTCTGTCTGCTCCTCATTTCTTATAGCACAATAGCATTCCATTACATTCATATACCTCAGCTTATTTAGCCATTCCCCAATTGCTGGGCATCCCCTTGATTTCCAATTCTTTGCCACCACAAAAAGAGCTGCTATAAATATTTTTGCACATATGGGTCTTCCTCCCACTTCTATGATCTCTTTGGGATACAACCTTAGAAGTGGAATTGCTGGGTCAAAGGGTATGCACTTATTTATAGCCCTTTGGGTATAGTTCCAGATTGCTCTCCAGAATAGTTCAATCAGTTCACAACTCCACCAACAATGCATTAGTTGAACTTCCCTGTTATTGTTGAGGGCACCACCATGTTCTTGGTCATCTGGGCTTGCAACTTCAGTCTCATTCTGCATTCCTCACCCACATTTATACCACACATACAATATATTCCCAAGTCTTCTAGTTTCTACCTTTACAAAATTTCTCATATAGTTTCCCTTTTCTATTTGCATGGCCACTATGACCCTGGTACAGGTCCTTACCACTTCACACTTTTACTTTGCAATAATTTGTTGGGAGTTTTAACTCACTTGTCTCCCACTCTAATCCATCCTCCACTCAGCTTTCAAAGTAATTTTCCTTAAAAGTAGATCTGACTCAGTCACCCCCTTACTCAATAAATTCTAGCAACTCTCTATTACTTCCAGGTTCAAATCTGAAATACTTTGGCATTTAAAGTTTTTTTTAAATCTAAGCCCTTCCTAGCTTTCCAGGCTTATAACACTCTTCATATTCTAAGATACAGAGATTCTGGCCTTCTTGCTGCCCTTGCACAAGACAATCTCACCCAGTTTCCAACTCAGCGCCTTTCCATTGGCTGCCCTCATACCTGGAATGGTCTCCCAGCTCATCTTGGCCTCCTAGTTTTTCTTTAGGACTCAGCTCAATACCACACCACAATGCCTTTCTTCTTTGAGATTACTTCCTATTACACTGCATATATCTATTGTATACATATGGTAACTTGCATATTACTTTGCATTAGACAATGAGATCAAAGGGACTGTGTTTTGGTGTTTCTTTTCTTTTTTTTCAAACAGTGCTTATAATGTAGTAAGCCCTTAAATGCTTGTTGTTGTTTAAAATGATGACGGACATGATACGAGGTAATTTGAGAGGGAGGACAAGCTTCAGGTGCAAGAAGAATCTGAGCGGAATCTAAAAAGCAGAAAAGAACTCCATGCGGCCGAGGTAAGGAGGATACGAATTCCAGTAATGGGTGATAGCCAGTACAAAGGCTCAGAGAGGGGAGATGTAGGGAACAAAATGGACAATTTGGCTGGTTTTGGAAGTATGTAATGGAGAGTAATGTCCAATGAAGGTGGAAAAATTAGGACAAACTTGTGAGAGTCTTTTAAAACTAAATAATGGGGTTAATGTTTTATCCTACAGGCAACAGGAAGTCATTGAATTCTTTTTTTTCTCATTGTAATTCTTTTAGCAACTAACTAGGGTAGTAGATAGAGTACTGGGAAGTCAGGAAGAACTGAGTTCAAATGTGGCTTCAGATAGTTACTAGCTGTGACCCCAGACAATTAATTTAACTTTCCTCTTGCCTCAGTTTCCTCAACTGTAAAAAAGAGTTAATAACAGCATCTACCTTGCAGGCTTATTGGGAAGATCAAATGAGATAATATTTCTAAAGCACATAGCACAGTGTTTGGCACTTTGGAGGCTCTAGCAAAATCCTTATTCCTTTCTCTTTCTCTTTCCTTCCTTAAGTAGAGGGGCCATATGGTCATATCTAAACCTATGAAAAATTACGTTGGCAGCAGCAAATAGAATGGAATGGAGTCGAGAGAATTGAGGCATGGAGGCTGTTGCAAAAATCTAGGTGAGAGGTGGTGAGGGCCTGAACCAATGTGGTAGATGTGCGAGTGAAGAAAAGAGGTTGGATACAAGAAATGTGAAGGCAGAAATGACAAAAATTGAGAACTGATTAGATGTGTGATCTAAAGGAGAGTGAGTTGTACAAGATGATGCAGAAGTTATTGAAATGGAGTCTAACTTTAAAACTGAGTACATCTTGGTTTTAACAGGTCTCAGGAGTTTTGCTAAATAAAAAGTATGATAATACTTACCTGTGAAAAACTCCCTAAAACTTATCTCCTGTTTGAACAGATATTTCTTAACTATAGTTAATTGCCCAATTTATTTATCACTTGTATCCTGTTTTAATTATTTGTATCAAATATCACCTATAGCTTTTTAAGAATGTTTCTTAAATGTGAGTTTGTTTTTCTTTATTTTCATGTATTTTGTGATCTTGCTATAGCAAATTGGAATCATACTCTGTGGCAAGCAGCTGGAAAACTCCTGAGTGCCCCAAATCAGATTTTTAAAAATTGAGAAAATGTTTAACATAAATAAAAATACAATGCAACAAAGATAATGTTAATCTTTGGTTTTCTAATTTAATATAGACTTGCAGGGATCCATTTCTATTTGAGTTTGATACACTAGCGAAGCCAATCAATAGAGTAAGGAGTTCCCTTTTCTTCTTTATAAAAGAAGCCTTACAGTAAAATCTAATCGAATTGCAAGTAAAAAAAAAATCTTTTGACTAGAGACTGAGGCCTGTAGTTTCTCTTAGGTACCAATCAGTCAAAAATCCTACGCTGAGTCAACTGTCTGCCAAGCACTGGGCTAAGGTGGACTACAAATACATTAAGAGGCAAAATTCAGTCCCTGCCCTCCAGGAGCTAATAATATAAGGATATTATATATTGATATAATGACAATTATATATATTATATAATGATATAATAATTATAATATATATTATGTATATAATATATATTATATATAATAATATAATGATATTATATAATTATATAATGATACTAACCAAACAAGTATTACAAACAAGTGATAAACAGGATAAATAGGAAATAACCGACGTAGGGAAGACAGCGGAATTAAAAGGCCTTATGGAAAGGCCTGAGAAAATGGGATTTAGTTAGGACTTGAAGCCAACCAGGGAAGCCAGAAGTCAGAGACGAGGACGGAGAGCGTGCCAGGCAGGGACAAGGGTTAGAGAGAATCTCTGGGGCCTAAGGATAAAGTACTTTGATCATGGAAGAACAAGAAGGCCAGTATCAATGGGCTGAAGAGCACATGTGTGGGAATAAAGTGTCAGAAGACCGAGGTCAGGGAAGAGGCCAGGTTATAAGAGTCTTCAAATGCCAAACAGAGGATTTTGTATTTGATTCCAGAGGTGATAGGAAATCATTAGAATTTACTGTGGTCATACTATGCTTTAGGAAAATAATTTTGGTGACTAAATGGAGGATGGATTGGAATGAGAGAGACTTAAGGCAGGCAAAAGCAGGCTATTATGGTAGTCCAAGTATTATGAGGGTCTATACCAGGGTAGCAGCAGTATCAGAGGAGAGGCAGCATGTTCACTTCATGTTGCAAAGCAAAACTGATGGGCCTTGGCAACAGTTTCGATATGAAGGGTAAGGGAATGAGGAGTTGGGTGTGACCCCTAAGTTGTAAGCTGAGAGGACTGGAAAGAGGGAGGTACCCTGTACCCTTGACAATAACAGGAAAGTCTGGAAGAGAGAAGGCTTAGGGAGAAAGAGAATGAGTTATGTTTCAGACATGTTGAGTTTAAGAAAACTCTACTAGACAGTCAGTTCTACATGTTTGAAAGGCAACTGAAGATAAAAAATTGGAGATTAGCAGAGGGCTTAGGGTTGATTTGAGAATCATTGGTAAAGAGATGACAATTAAATCCATGGGAGCTGATGAGATCACCAAGTGGAGTAGTATAGAGGGAGAACAGAGAAGGGCCCAGGACAAAGCCCTTTGGGACACCCATGATTACAGGGCATGGCCTGGATGAGAATCCAGCAGAGACCAAGAAGGAGCAGTCTGATAGGGAAGAAACAGGAAAGAATAATGTACTGGAAAACCTAGAGAGAAATGAGTATCAAGGAAGAGGGAATGATTGAGTGTCAAAAGCTGCAGGGAGGTAAAGAAGAATGAGGACTGAGAGAAGAACATTGAATTTTTCAACTAAGAGATCACTGGTAACTTTGGAGGCAGCGGTTTCAGTGGAATGATGAAGTTGGAAGCTGATGTAAGGGGTTAGTTAAGAAAGTCTGTAAAAAGGAAGTGGAGGCATTTATCGTAGAAGGCCTTCTCAAGGGGTTTAGCCACAAATGACAGAAGACATCTAAGATGATAATTATGGGGATGAAAGGATCAAGTGAGGGCTTTTTGAGAATGAGGGTGAAATGAACATTTTTCTAGACAGTAAGGAAACAGTCAGTAGACAAGGAGAAATTGAAGACAAGCGAGAGAGTGGGGATGTCAGAGGGGGCAATCTGTTGCAGACGAAGGGATGAAATGGGATTGCTTATACAGGTAGAACATTTGCCCTGTTAAGGAATAGAGCAATTTCACGTGAGACAAGGATGAAAGAGGAGATAATGACAGAAGACATCCGTGCGATATGAGAGATGAGGAAAAAAAGCTTTTTGTGAATGGCCTCAATTTTTTTTCCCTGAAAAATAAGAGTCTAAATTCTGAGTTGAGAGGATGAGATGAGGGGGAGCCATGGGAGGTTTGAGGAGGGATGAAAAGGTTTGGAATACCTGCTGTGGAGAGTGGAATAGTGAGTTAATAAGGGAGGTGTAGAAGATTGTGTAACAGCAGTAACTGCTCAGTTGAGGTTGTATAACAAACTTGCAGTAGATCCAGTAAGAATGGCTGGGGGTGTGTGTGTGTGTGTGTGTGTGTGTGTGTGTGTAAAGGAATGGTTCTAGGCTGGGGCTTGGCAGGGCTCAATTTGAGATATGGTAAAGGGGATAGGGACTCAAGAAAAGAGGATAGTGTAGAGTTGAACTAGTTTACCAATAGGTCAAGATGATTAAGAGAGTATGGTTAGTATAGAGGCCTGAGAGTGAACTGAAAGGTCAAGAGACTGGAGATCACGACTAGGACTGAATAGAGTTTGGTAAGGGAAGGCAGAGGGAGAAGTGGGAAGCCAAAGTATTACAATTAGATAAAGAGATTTTGGAATTCTTGAAAATGGAAGTGCAACATTTTCGGTTGATGGTAAGATCAAGGGTATGGTATGATTTTATCTTTGCATGTGACTGAGGTGAGGTGGAGGAATAGATCAAAGAAAGTGGGAAGATTGAGGAACTGAGTGGTTAGGGTGAGGGAGTCAATATGAACCTTGAATTCCCTTAGTATAAGGACAGGAGATGGGCAAGAAAAAAATTCTAAGCCAGGTACTGAGCTCACTGAGGAATGAAGGGGAGAGTGACCTGGAGGGCTGTAGACAACTGCTAGCAAGATTTAAATTGAGTCGTAGATATGGACTACGTGAACCTCACTGTGGGAGAATTTCCTGGTGAAGGAAAAAGGAGAAACTGGGAGTGGAATTTGCCTGCAAGGAGTAGTACAATTTCTCCATCTTGAATGAGGGGAATGAGTGAAAATTAAGCAAGTACTGGAAAGGGTGACCAGAGAAGCCATGTCATTAGTGGGGAACCAGGTTTCTTTGATTACTAGAAGATGGTAGGGAGGGGAGGTAGAAGGTAGAAGAGGGAGAGGAGAAAATTTAAGATGAAGTGATTTTTTTCCCCTCTATGGAGCAGGCATTCGAGAAGGTGGAATAGCACAGGGTAGGTATCACTGGGCTGAGACTTTGGGGTGGAAGGGTGAGGAATGGGGTTTGGATAACGGCCTACAGGGATTCAGAATCAGAGACCACAACATTACAAAACTTAGAGACGGTCAAGATGGCTCAGCCCTATACAGAAACAGGAAAGCTTGGAAGAGGGAAAAGTTTAGGGGAAATGTAATGAGTTCCGTTTTAGACATAATGAGTTTCAGATGTCTCCAGGGCATCCAGTTTGAAATGTCCAATAGGCATTGAGGCAGGACTGAAACTCACAGGAGATACTGGGACATAATATAAAGATGGGTTATATAGATAAGTCATCTTCATAGAGCTGATAGTTTAACCACTGGAAGCTGATGAGGTTACCAAGAAAAGGAACAGAGAAGGAAAAGAGAGTAAGAACTATTTATTGTTTGACAGATATGATAGTTTTGGAGAGGACTGTAACAGTACAATAGTTGTAAAATAAAAACATGATTACAAACCTAAGGTGTGATTTACTGGTCTAATGCTTTCTGGGTTGGTCTTAAAGCCAGAGATAGTTTCAGTGAACAATCAAACAAAACACCCCTTTACCTTGATGTTCAAGTGTTAGATCTCGAAATTGTGGAGGGGAGGAAGTGTATGGCTGGGTGGGAAGAAAAGAATGTTTTAGTGAGCACCTTAGAGTAGTTGGAATGGTCTACCTTAGTGGTGATTCTTAATAGCTTAGAAGATCTACTTCAGCAATGAGATATTTCGTGTATTAAAATCCTCCAAGAATGAAGCTCAAATTGAGTGGAACAGAGCAGATCTGTTCTCTGCCATCTAAGGTTCATCTTTCTGCCTCTGGTTGTCTTACAGTCCTAGCCAGAGTTTCATAAATGAAATTACCTTTGTATCCTGATCTGGTAGATATTTATATGCGAACTAAAACAACACAGACCAGCATCGTTTTAAAATTTGCATTTAAAGGACCATCTGCAAATTGCCTTCCGACTAGCCACTGGATTTTAGGAAAACCTGCCTCCACAATTCCTTCACCTCCTAAAGCCCTGGAGCATGAATGACATTCCTCCAGTTTTCCGCAGCGATGTCACTCCTCCCCCATCTTCCAGTTTCCCTCTAATTCCTTCGGCCACTCCCTCCTCCCACCAGGTAGCAAGGGCATGGAAGGAAAAAAAAAAATCCTGCTGCTCCCTCGTTGCGACTGCGCAGCTCGCTCCCGGCCAGACTGGTGAGTCTGTTGGTTTCCTACGCTCTCCCTGTCGCATTTCGGTGGGCTGAATGCGCCTGCGCTCTAGGAGGCTGGCTACTGGGGAGGGAGGGGGGAGGGGAGCTGTGTGTGGGAAGTGGAAGGTGGGGGAGGGGAAGGCTGGGTGTCTGGCTTTGGTTTTTGGGAAGGGGAGGAGGGGCCGTGGGTATGGGTGAGCGTGTTTTGAACAGCTCGATGCGGGCGGCTCACTATTTGGCAGGAAGGTGAGGCCTCTATCCTGGCAGGGACGCCAGAGCGGAGAGTAAGACACGGAAGGAGGGGAGGAGGAGGAGGAGGAGGAGGAGGGGGTTGGGTGGGGTGGGGATCCAAATGTGGCAGAGAAGCCGCTGTGGAGACGGAGGCGGAGGGGGGGCGAGAAGCGAGCTGGAGCCGCCGCCACCATCGCCGCCGCCGCGGACGGGCAGCAGCAGCAGCAGCAGCGGCTGAGAGGCCGAGTTGGGAAGTCTGAGCCCCGGGAGCAGGGGAGGGTGAGGGCAGCGGCGGCGGCGTCGGGGGCGCAGGCGGGAGCCCCCCCAAACCGCCCCTGGGCAGCCTCGGGGGGGGGCAGTCTGTAAAGCTGCAGCCGCTCCTAGCCCGGCTCTTCCCGCGCCGAGGACGGAGACCCGACTCGGGGGACTCGCTCCTCCTGCCCGCACCAGCCCAGGTAAGAAGGGAGGCGGCCTCGGGGGAGGGCGGGAGCGAGCCGGGGTGGAGACCGCCGCAGCCCCGGGGCTGCTCCTCCGTAGCCTGGGGAACAGTTCCGGAGGGAGCGGCGGCGGCGTCGTTCCGCCTCCTGCGCCCGCGGGGAGGCGCTGTCCAGCCCCCCCCCCCCCTCCCGCCCCGGGGACCTCTCTGCCCCACCGTCTCCTCTGTTCTCCTGCGCTGTGCCCCGAAGCACCCCCACCCCCTCCTTGTCCGAGGCTCGGTCCTTTGTCCCTCACACTCCGCCCCGATCCTCCTCCTCCGCCGTCCTCCCCCTTACCTGCACCCCACCAGCTCCCCCTCGTGGTGATGCTCTAGCTCCCCTGGTCTTGGGCCCCCGCGAGCCCTGCGGGGGCTTGGTTCGGGCTGGGGGAGGGGGGCCGCTTTGATCACTTGGGTTTGTCGTCTTTTCTTTCCCCGGAACGTTGGAGTGAGGGGAAGGGGAGTGGGATTATTTTGGGGGGGCAGGCGGATCTGGCAGAACGGGGCTGCATTGCAGCAGGGGCGGGGTGTCGTGCGTTGTCGGAGCTGTGGCGTCGGAGCTAGTGAGAGGTTGAGACTGGAGAGGGAGCTGCTGTTGACGCTGCTCGCCTCTCCGGAGTTCACACACTGATTGCGCGGCTAGAAGTTGCGTGTGTGTGCGTGTGTATGTGTGTGTGTGCGTGCGCGTGTGTGTGTGCAGAGGCAGGCAGGCATTGCTGGGTTCCTTTGTCTGCTGCTGCTTCTCCCTCCGCTGTCCCCTTCTTTCCTTCTTCCTCTTGTCTACACCCCCTCCCCTTCCCCTCCCCCTCCCCTCAGCCCATCTCTTCTCTCCCTGGCCCCCCCCCGCCGGCCCCCATCTCTCCCTTTCCTTTAGTAAGTCTCGAAAGCGCTATTGCAGCCGTAGCTTTGTAAATACCGAACCGACACACACACACACACACACAGACACACACACACAGACACACACACACACACACACACACACACACACACACACAACATGGCTGACGCGGTTCCCTCGACTCCTACTGCCTCGACGCCTCCCTCTGTCTCAGCTTCTTAGGCTCCATTCCCTCCTGCTTTTGTTTCCTTTTCCTACTTCCTTTCGTCTAGCATCTCCTCCCCCTCTCTCCCCTCTCCTCTCCTCCCCCCTTTCCAGGAGGAAGGAGATTCGCCCTCTTTATTGCGTGCATGGCGGGATTTCAAGGGTAAGGTCCTTGCTTTGGAGCTTTCGCCTTTCGCTTGTTTGCAAACAAAATAAATCAGAAACGAAAGAGGCTTTGGATTATGTGCAAGGCTTCGGAAGCGGCGGGGTATGGGTTTAGCTCTGTAATTGAAGGTAGATTGCTGTCTGCGTATTTTGGGGGGGAGGGAGGAGAGGGTGGAGAATGATGCACCAAAATTGTTGGCAAAGATAAAATATTCTAGTATTGCAAAATATCGTGGGGCCATTTTTCTTTTCAGGATGCGACTCATTCATTACAAAGGATCAGTTGCAGAAATAACTATCAATTCCATCATAAGTGTTTGTAGGATAAAATTACGACGACTCTTCCAGGATACCTGTTTTTCTCCTCCCTAGTCCTATGTCTTCACTGTTTAAGGGGTTGTCAGGACCATATTATTCAGGGACAGATTTTAAATCTTGCCAAATCTGTTTTGCTGTGTCGATTTTTTTTTTAATGGATGGACCTACTCTTCTGACTATTATTACATCAAATCTGAAATGTATTGTTGTTAATCACGTTTTGAGGCCTCCACCCCAGTGAGATTGTTAAGTGTAACTAGCAAAGGCATGTTTTCTGTTGCTTCCAATAAAATAGACTAGTATGTATCTCTTGCTCTTGAAACATTGGGCATTGATAGCACCCTCTCCTGGTTTTGTTAAGACCGAAGCAGTCTTTTGCACACTTTATTACTCCGTTAATGGTGGCTAAAGTAAATTTCTTTTTGTATACTTATCTGATTTAAAATGACCTTGAGCATATTTTGCTAAGAGTGTTTTGTGCAGTGTGTATGTGTCTATGTCTGTCTGTGTTAAGGGGAGGAAGAGGCTGGCCCTGTGATTTTATTGACACTAGAAACTCCCCATGAGGAAACAGATTGGCATCTGCTGTGCAGCTTGGTCTTAGTTCTTAACCTGGGGTCTGTGAGCTTAATTTTTTTTAATAACTACATGCTGATATAATTGGTTTCCTTTGCAGTGCTATGTATTTTATTTTATACATTTAAAACATTTTTGGGGGTGTTGTCCATGACACTGTTGTAGAGAATTGCTTGGCATGACACTGGAGGCCAGACTTGAACCCAGGTTTTTCTTACTTTGGGACTGACTCTGTTTTCACTTATGTCTCACCACTTATATGTACTTCTCTATTTGTCCATTTAATATTATAAATAATAAAATAACGTAAAGTGAATTGTAACGCTGGTAATAAATGCCATCATGAATGTTTGAAGAGTTTGGGTAATAAGGCTGAAAAATATCATTAGAAGCTGAAGGTTGCCTCACTTTACCGTTTGATATAAATGTAGTCTTAAAGTTTCATTGTGTGGTAGCATATGAGCTATCAAAAAAATAAACAAAATGCTCTGTAACTTTTTTGTTAGAAGTTTCTAGAAGGAACTCTGCAGTTAATGTAAGGACAGATGGGCGTGCTGTAATGGGTGTTTACAAAGCTTTTGTTATTGAGTTAACGCAGATCTTGGCTTTGGGGGTTAACATTTTAGATACAATGTTTATAAGCACTCATTTAAAGGTCCTAAAAGTTTCACAAAGAGGCCATGAAATATTTAGCTTTGTGTGGATATTTCATAGTGGACAAAAATAGCAATTCATAGTCCAATTTTCATTACCCAATATGGTGATCATTTTATTCCAGTGAAAGGATATATGTCAAGTTAAGTCATTCCTCATTAATACTTAGGTCTTGAAGTTACATTTTTAATTTTTGATTCTTTGCTGTTACTTCTACCAGTTGCCCTTTTGAGCAGTGATGGCTGAAAGGAAACATCATACAAACAAACCTAAAGTGCTGTGGAAATAATGGACAGAGTACACTATTAGTATTATTATTATTCATAATAATTAAATGTCTGGAAGAGAAATAGCTAGACAATTAAGGTCAAAGTAACTAAATTTACCATATTTAAAGCTGTTTCTTTAGGCCTTATAGTTCTGGAATGTAGTGAGTCTGTTTCACATAATGTTTTTAATCCCAATTCATAAAAAAAAAATATTACTACTTTGTGTCCTTGCCTATTAACTAAATTTTTTTGTTGTCTAGGCTGTTCCTTTACTTTGAAAAATTGAAAGAGCCTTCACTGATGGTGGAGTTTTGAAAATTTATGGAGATTGCTCCTAATTTGGCTTTTTCTTTACTGAAGAGAACTGTTGAAGTTTGGATCAGGTTGATCTCATGAACCCCCAGCAGTCCTAAGAAATAATACCATCTATCATTTTCATGTTGGCAAAATAGGTTGTGTTCTATAAGTTCCTTTGTAAGTTGGTTGTAAAAAGGAGTGGATTTCTCCTTGGAAACCATATAAATAGTGGTTAGGCTCCTTAGGCATCTCATAAAACTGAACTTGAGTATGAGATTGGCCAAATTTACCATCAGAGCAGTAGATACAGAAGAGGAGTAAGGAACTTGTCTTAGAAGGTTTGGATTCAAGTCCCAGCTGGTTTTATTAAACATGTTGCTGGGTGCTGATCACTTACCCTTTCTGAAAGTCACTTTCCCATGTAAAAGAGATAGTAATCTGAGTACTACACGCCACTCTTTGTCTGTCCTCATTTATAATTTTTTTTCCCTATTATGTTGTGATCTGGTGGCATTTTGATGCTGAAATATCTATCAAAAGTTTGGATAAAACAATTTTTCCCACAGGCTGTCATTAAATTTCTACTGATGTGAACAAATAGAATGGCATTTAAAGCACTTAGACTAAACCACAGCTATCTTTGACTTTATAAAGTGTGTATTTTAAATTCATTTTTGACAGTCCTCCAGCTAACCCTTTTACCTCTCCTGTCAATCTGGGAGCTTCCTGGACCCAAGAGGGCCCAGACTGCTACAACATCCAGGTCAGAGAAATACAGATATTGTGTTTGGAAGGATGAAATCTAGTGTATGTTTAGCTCCCATGAGTTCAATCTCTGTGACTAAAATCCCAATTATATGTGTAGCCCTGGGCTCTCCTGAGCTCTAGTCCTTCATTTCTAGTTGAACATTCCATTGGTAACTCATAAACTCAGTATGACTAAAACATTCATCTTTTGTGTCAGACCTACTCTTCTCTACTTCCCCGTTGCTTTCAAGAATGTTACCATCATTCCCATTACCCAGGTTTGAAGCCTCAGAGTCGTCTTTTACATACCATATGTATTGAATCAGTTGCCTAATTTTGTTTTCAATCTCCACGGCATCACCATCTCTGTGCTTATAGAGCCCCCATAACCATAGCTTAAGTCTTTCTGTTTAGATCTCTTCTCCATCTAGCTGCCAAAGTTATTTTCTTGAAGTGTAGGTCTATCCAACCATATTCAGTGAACAGTATTGTCTCCTCTTATCTCTAGGATAAAAAGCTCCTATGTTTGGCCCTTCACAGCTAGGTCCCTTCTTTACATTCTTCTTGCAAGGATTCTAGAGCTAGAGAAATACAAATCAGAATAATCTTAAGTGATCCTGTCATAACCATGGTTTTGTAGAATTAAATGCTTTCTTTTCTAGAGCCTTTTTCATTGCCTAGCTTCCATTTTTGAAAGGCTTCTCCTTTGCTCCTTTTCTTCCTCCCTTCTTGGAGTCCCTGATTTCCTTCAGAACTAAGTCTCATTACCACCTTCTACATAAATCCTTTCCTGATCCCCCAGCTAATAGTGCCCTCCTTCCCAAAACTGTCCTGTGTAAGCATGTTTGTTTACTTTTTTTGACCTTGTTATCACCTCCATTAGAATGTAAGCTCTTTGAGAGCAAAGACTCTTTCACCTTTGTCCTTGTATCTCTAGTGCTTAAACAGTACGTAGCTCATGGTAGGTTTTTAATGGATGCTTGAAAGTTCCAATAAAATATTTGCCCTCGTGCTCTTTTTTTCTAATGGTATCTTTTGGTTTTCCTATTTAAACTCCCCCCTCAGAAGAAACTGTCATAGTGAAATTGTGATAATGAGTGTAAGAGAGGTGGTGTGTCTGATGGAAAGAACCCGGACTTGCAGTCAGACCAGTCAGGTTCTCGGGCGCAGCCCCGTGCCTGGTGCGCGCTAAGTACTTAGTAAGTATTTATTGAGTTGGGTGGTTCTGATATTGACATTACCGCTTACTAGTTGTATGACCCTCAGCAGGTCACATGGCACCAGAGAGCTGAAGGTGAGAATAATTAATAGGTTCAAGTTAAATGGTATTTGTAACGTTGTTTTTGACAATCCATAAGTCTTACATAAACGTAAGCTGTATCATTACTACTTTATTTCTCCTCCCCTAGAGTATTTCAACCTCTAGTGGTTTCTTTCTGACTTCCAATCTGATATCTTTCTTTGTTCTTTTCTTCAACATCCTTCACTCTGGGTACAAACTATTTTTCTTTGTGTTTCCAGTGATTCCTAATTTGTCTTACCTTAGTTTGGCATCCACTTTTCCTTTTCACTGCATTTTCAGTGTGCAATTTGTTTATAAAATTCTCTGGCTTCTTCATGCCCACCATATAATCTCTTCATTGCCCTTTGGGTAACACATTTTATTTGTTGAAGCCTGTGGTATTTCATGGTTTGTAGTATCATTTGTAGCGTCAGAGTATCATTGGAAATACATTGAAGTTGGGAAGATTTGTTTGTTTGTTTCAGTAATAATCTTGTGGTCCTTGTAAACCTTCCAAATGCAGTCAAACCAGGACTCTTCCTCTTTTTCAATTCTGGATGAAGTTTATTGTTTATCCAATTTTATATCATGGTCTCAATAACTGTAAATCATAGTGTACTTTGTTTTCCCTGTGTGGATAGTTAGGTCAGATTGAGCTGTTTGAAAGGAGAGTCTGCAACATTCCAGGACTCAATTTCAACTGGCAACTGGAGGACAGATCTCACTAACTACTGGGAATCCATCTTTCATTTGAACCCTGTGTAGGCCTTCTTCCATGACTGTGATAAATATCTTTGTCAAGCACCTCTGTTCTTTTTTTATGTGTTTCTCAATACTGTTAATCTCATGCTCATTTAAAAAGTTTCTGCTGTTTGCCAGATAAATGCCATAAACATTTATTAAGTACCTACTATGTGTAATCTACTGTTTTAAAGCTGTTTCTGTCAAGAAATCACATGAAGACATTGTTGTTTTATAGCCACTTGACCTTCATTGTGGTACTCAAATTGTTATTTACCTGAAGTAGACTATGTTGGGATCATGCCTCTTGTCTCAGGACATTTCTTTTTGATTCTCCCACCCCTTTTACTTTTAACATCCTTTACCTATCAGAGTTCTCTTGAATCTGTCCTTCAGAATTTTTTCCTATTTAAGAGTCTCTTAGTTCTTCCACATGGAATGTTCTTTAAATTTGCATAATTCAACCAAGCTTTATATTCTTTGGGTATGTCTATATTTTTATAAGAGCTTTTCCATGCAAGGTTTTCTAGACCAGAGGATCTTAACTTTTGGGGACTTAAGGGTCAGCTTTGCACCAAATAACAAATATCTGGCATTCCAAATCTCTCAGGACCTGCCAGCTCTTCAAGAGCTCCTTTGGCAGTCTGGTGATGCGTCTGGACTCAGAAGTTTTTTTAAAATAAAATAAAATAAGTGGAATTATGAAAGTGAATTGTAGACCCAGATAGGCAGGATCCAGAGAGAAAAAACATGTGCAACAGCATAGTATTCCAAAAAGCCAAGTGAACGAATTACTGACTAAAAGAACTCCATTCTGTAATAACTGCTTGAAAAACTAAATGGCAGTTCACTGAATAATAAGTTTAGATAAGAATGTTACAACTTGTATTATTACAAAAATTCCAAATAGATAATGGTCTAAATATAAAAAGTTATGCATAAAAATTTAGAGAGGAGCTTAACTGTCACAGTTAAACATGATGTTGATTACATAAAATAAAACTTTTGCATAAATCAAATCAGCACAGTTAGAAGGACAAGAAAAGGTAGGATTTGGGAAGAAACTGCATTAACAACTATAAATATCTGACATTGAGAACCTATACGATTAAGAACCATTTCCCTCCAGTCTAATGATTTGCAAAAGAAGAACCATTCCATGATTAAACACCTGAAAAATATTAAGAATTACTAATCAGAAATAAAAATCAAAACAGTCCTAAGCTAGCATAACTATCAAATTAGCAAAGACAGGAAAACTGCCCCTTAACATTTCTGTCCTGGACCCTCTTCTGTTCTCACCAGTGGTGTCAGTCAAATAGAACCATCTCTGCAGCCACTTATTGACTTAGAAAACCACTAATTAACATTGTCTGTGTTGCATTGTATTTTGTTAAACATTTTTCAGTTGCTTTTTAATATGCTTTGGGCCTCATGTTTTACACCTCTGCATTTCACTTGGTGATCTCAACTCCCATTGTTTTAGTAATCATTTCTAAAAAAAATTACCTTTTGTTCCAGCCTGAACTTTTTCCTAAACCTCCAGATTCATATCTACAATTGCCTGTTTACAAGACAACTTAAACTAGACATCCTATAGAAATTTTACATTCTGCATGTCCAAAACTAAATTCATTATCTTTTTCTCCAAGCCATCTCCCTTCTTAAGCTTCTCTATTATTGTCTTTTACTACTGCCATCCTTTTACTCCCTCATTCTTCATTCATCAGTCTGCCCCCCCCCATTCAGTCTGTAGTTAGTCAGTTTTACCTTTGCAATGTCTCTAATATGCCCCCTTTTTTTCTGTTACACTGCTGCCACTACCTTGGTGAAGGCCCTCGTTATTTTACACCTGGACTATTCTGATAGCCTGCTGCTTGCTCTTCTTTCCTCAGATCTTTCCACTTGGGGCTATCCCATAAAATATCAAGTTGATCTTCCTAAAGTACAGATCTGATCATGTCATATTTTGTTCAGTATACTCCCGTAACTTCCTTTCACCCCCTCCCTCCCCCCAGGATCAGATATAGAGGATCCTATTTGATATTCAAACCTGGCCCCCTCCTACTTTTCCAGTGCCTTATACCTGATTCCTTTCCACATACTACATAATCCAGTGACACTGGTCTCATTGCCAGTCCTTAAATAACACACTCCATTTCCTGACTTCAGACATTTTTACAGGCTGTTCCTCATGCCTAGAATGCTCTCCATCCTCATTTCTGCCTCCTGGCTTCTTTCAAGTCCCAGCTAAAACCTTGTTTTGAAGAAGCCTTTCCTCATCTTTCATGCTAATGCCTTTCTTCCACTCATTACCTCTGATTTATCCTCTGTTTATAGCTTGTTTGTACATAGTTGTTTTCATGTTGTCTTGCCATTAGACTGAGCTGACCAAAAGTACGAACTGTCTTGTGTCTTTCTTTGTGTCCCCCACACAGAGCACAGTGCCTGGTCCGTGAGGAGGTGCTTAATAAATGCTTGTTGCCTGAATTGAAGAGGTTATGGGAAGACAAGTTTGCTAATTCATTGCAGGTGAAATTATAAAATTATTCATAACCTCTTAATTTAGGTATTATACTAGTGGAATTTTCAGTCTCAACAAAGTTATTGATGGCTAGAAGAGACTGATAGTTACTGATTGCAAGAAGAAATAAGTGCTTCCATAATATTATTTTTGATAATTAAAAAGTAGGAAACAAAATCATGTCATTTATTGAAGGATGGCTGAATATAGTATGGTATGAAGATAATGGATTATCATTACAGTGTAAGCAAAGATGAAGATGAAGAATTCAAAGAGTCTTGAGATCATAAGAGATAAGGTTTAGGTCTGGAAGAGAACTTAGAAATCATCTTAGTCCAACCCCATCATTTTATATATAAGAAAACTGAAGTCTAAAGAGGATTTGCCTGTTATCTCCATTGGTATGTACTAGATCTAAGAATTAAACCTTGTTCTCTCACTCCCAAGTCCAGTGATAATTCTCTTGCATCAGACTACCCCCCTGTTTATATGATGTTAAGCAGTGTGTAGGGGAAAGAGGGAAGGGGATGCAGAACATCAGTGAAAGAAGAATGTACACTGTGACTACAAAAGTGTAGATAAAATCCTCACACAATAGGAAGTTGTTACCTGCCATTAAGTACAGTGGTCCTTGTGCAGTATAGCAAAATTAATGGACATATCCTTTTTGTATACACTTTTTGTGCTTGTAAAATTGTAACCATTCTGGAAAACAATTTAGACTTTGCTGGTCTCATACTTAAGAAAGGTGAAAATATTTATTGTATCACTTTTTGTGTTTACATAAAATTGGAAACAAAATGAACAACTGATAGTTGAATGTTTGGACAACTTACAGTATGAATATAATGGAGTAATATTTTACAAGAATAAATGTTAAAAATTGTTTTTATGTGTAACTGGAGAAAAATAAGATACTAAATAAAAATAAATTTAAATAATTTTTTACAGGAATTCAGAGAAACTTTGGAAGACTCCTATGAAATGCAGAGTGAAGCAAGGGAACAAGCATTTATTAAGTGCTTTATAAATATTATCTCATTTGATATTCACAACAACCCTGGGAAGTAGGTGCTGCTATTATCCCCCATTTTACAGTTGAGGAAACTGATACAGACAGGTTAAGCGATTTGCCCAGGTTCATACATTTGGTAAAGTGGCTGAGGCTGGATTTGAATTCAGGTCTTGCTAAATCCAGGCCCAGTGATCTATGTAGTGTGCCACCTAGTTGCTTAAATGGAATAATAATATATACAACTATTATAGTGTGATGAAAAACAGCATTAAAAGGCAGCCTAACTTAGTTTGGTTTCCCAGACTAATCTTGGTCTCTAGGAGCAGAGGTTGAAGCTTATATATGTTATCAGATCTCATCCTTTTTTTAGTCACTTTTGCTTTCATTTTATAGGAGCTGGTTCAAGGGAGTGGGGGGGGGTGGGGAGATGGAGAAATTCTAGTAAAACTTAACAAAATAAAAGGCACATTGTTTCTCTTAACAATGGACTCTTCCAGTAATGGATTTTATAAGTTCATTTGAATGTTGGAAAGTGTCTATTTCAAAACCATTAACAATTAAAAAATTTGTCCACGCAACTCATAAAATCCCATCTCAACCTAAGAGAGTAGTTCTCAACGTTGCTAGTCCCGCGACCCGTTAATACTCGTATGTGGGTGTATCTGCATGTGGGGGGACCCGCCTGGAGATGAGAGAGGAGCGGTGATTCCATTCCTAAGACCATCGGAAATATATGTTTTCCGCTGGTCTTAGGCCACCCCAAAGGGGTTGTGACCCACAGATTGAGAACCACTGACCTAAGAAATGTTTCCTTACTTGTGTGTATCTTGTGTGTTGTGACTAGTTGAAGAGCTTGTCTAAGAATAACTCATAGAGATTATAGTATTTTGAACTGAAGTGGCCCAAAAGTCACATTTGTTCTAAAATGTGTTTTTGACCATATTAGAGTCTTATCAGTGTAAAAATGTCTTCACCGTATGTAGATCGTTACATTTGAATCTGACCTCATCAGTGTAGGTTGCTCCCTTGACAGAAGTACGGCTGTAACCTCCCGTTCTTTCTCGTCTTGTGTTACACTTTTGCAGGTCTTGGTGTCATTGTAGTAGTGTTTGTGTTTTCTGTTGTCTCTCTCTTTTTTGTTTTTTTGGAAGGGGGAAGGCAAGGCAATTGGGGTTAAGTGATTTGCCCAAGGTCACACAGCTATTTAAGTGTCAAATATCTGAGGCGAATTTGAACTCAGGTCCTTCAGACTTCGGGGCCGTTGTTCTATTCACTTTGCCACCTAGCTGTCCCTTTTCTTTTGTCCTTCATGTTTGCTGCTTGACCAAACTACCTTCTGGTCATAAATCTCAGCATTGTCTTTGTATACCACTTTTTATGTATAAAGTCATGACATACGAGTGCACCAGCTTATGAGATTTCCAAGGTACAAGTTGTTACTTGGTCAATTTTTTTGCTTTGAATT
Source organism: Pseudochirops cupreus (assembly GCA_028627135.1). Taxonomy (NCBI): domain Eukaryota; kingdom Metazoa; phylum Chordata; class Mammalia; order Diprotodontia; family Pseudocheiridae; genus Pseudochirops; species Pseudochirops cupreus. Next base: position 219,984,088 of record CM053583.1, read on the forward strand.
GAGACCCAAAATTTGAGGTACCAGCCCCCGCTAATTGGTGCAGCAAATGCCACAATCTCATGCCCACCCAGCATCCTGCACGTCACTCATTCAGTCCACGTGTTTACCTTGCCAGTGAAGAAAATTAAGTTAAGTGAAAGTAAAAAAGATATTGTAGCAATTAAGTTCAGGGATAAAGTGTAGCATTAAGAATGTAGTGAGTAAGTGTACAAAAGTGAACTAAACAGAATTCCCTAACCTCCTCCATCTATCTCCTTCACCTTCCACCTCCTCCAGTATCTTCTGTTAGCTCAACTCATCTGATATCCAAGGTAAATATGCACTTTATAAAACCAGTTTATTTCTTTACATTCTCTTTTATTATGTTTTATACATTATTTGTTATTTAGAAATACTTTTTCTTATTTAAAAACACATAACAAAAAAATACTGGGGTGACATTTAGGGGGCTGGAACAGATTAATGGCATTTCAGTTAATTTCAATGGGGAAAATTCAGAACAAATTAAACTTGTAAGTCAAGGTACCACTGTACATTCCTATGCTCACCAATTGTCATTCTGTTGCCCCTTGGACCGTTTATGATTTCAGGTTCCAAAATTTTGGTATTAAATGTCTAATTTGTAACTTATAAATGAGAGTACCAAATAATCTATTCATTAAAATAGAATATTAAAAGTTTGCAAAATACTTTACATACATATTCTTACTAGCCTCAGGACAACGCTTTTATTGGGGAGGAAGCTGAGACTTGAGAGGTTCAGTAACTTGCCCATGCTCAAAGAGCTGGTAAGCCTCAGAGGTGGTTTTGGAGCCCAGACAAACGTTTTCTTGCTTGAGGGTCGGGTGTGATGTTTTAGTTTGTACTTTTGGTGCCTAACATCTAGGCCTCTTTCAGAGGTTTTATTTTGGGTTAAAGGGACTAGTGTAGTAGAGGATTACTTTTGTCTCTTTATAATGCCTTATTTTCCTAGTTTGTTTCTAAATGAAGCCTGGTTTAGACAGTAGCCAATAATAAATGTAAATGGAATATTGATATGTATTGTTGCAATCATGTACAATTTGTTTCTTTATATTGGAATAGAAAATTGCTGCTTTCTAGAATACTTTGGCTCAGTGGAGAGAGTGCCAGGCCTGATGTCAAGGAAGTCTCATCTTTTCAGAGTTCAAATCTGGCCTCAGACACATATTAGCTCTGTGACCCTGGGCAAGTCACTTAACCTTGTTTGTCTTAGTTCTTCATCTGTAAAATGAGCTGAAGAAGGAAAGAGTAAATCATTCCAGTATCTTTAACAGGAAGATTCCAAACAAAAATGGCCCTGTGGAATTTTATTTCAATCACTTAAGTAATCCTTTGGAAATGGAAGTTAAGGTCTTTTAAAATAAAGTTGGTAACTTCAAAAAAAAACTTTTACAAGTCACGTGACGTTATTAGCAGTGAATTATAGAGTTCAGTAATAGACAAATTGCTGTTTGTTGCTTTTGAAAAGCAGATTTTGAAGTTAGTTAATAGTAAGTTAGGTTTAAAAATTGATCCTTTTTGTCACCAAATATGTTCTTCCTACATTTTCTACCCAGCTTCCCCTTCCTTGTAAGGAAGATGAGAAGACAAGCAATTTAACAAAATTGCATCAGCTGCAGTCTTGACTTTGAGTATGACAGGAGAAACTTCAGTGTTATTTTGATTTGCATTTTAAAAATTAGTGTTTTGAAGGAGTTTTTCATGTTTTTTCATTGTAATTCTTTTGAGTCTCAATTGTTTCTGTCTTTTTACAACGTGCATTTTATGATGTCTTTTGGTCTTATGTGCATTTCTGTTATTTCTTGTGTATAATATTTTTGAGATCAGATCTAACAATTCACATCTGTGTAGTATTTCAAAAATATTTTTCTCACAACTAGTGGTTAGCAAGTATTTTCTCCATTTTACAGATGAGGAGATTGAAACTCAGAAAGGACCAGATAACTCCTGAGGTCTTTTCTAGCTCTATTCCTGTGCTCCTATATTAAATGACTTATCAGAGTTCCATAGCTGGTACATCTTGGAATTTGAACCCTATTCTCCCCTGACTCCCAGGCTAGTGTTCATTCCAATTATCTGCAGCCATAGGAGCTACTATCAGAAATCCTGCCAGTATAATGGAGCGTGTCCACAGTAGAGGTATAGGCCTTATTGGGAACAGCAACAAGAAAATTAATATGTATAATGTTAACTGGTTTTTTTTGCTTTTTTGGAGGGCAATTGGGGTTAAGAGACTTGCCCAAAGTCACATGGCTAGTCAGTGTTAAGTGTCTAAGGCCAGATTTGAACTCAGGTCCTCCTGACTCCAGGGCTGGTGCTCTATGCACTGCACCACCTAGCCGCCCCCGTGTAATGTTATCTTAATAGAACTTAGTGATGCTTGACCTTGATCATTCTGTGCATTCTTAGCATTTCCTATGTTATTTTTGTCCTCTAGTAATAAATTTTCTGGTGGTAGTCATAAGATATCTTAATTTTCAGATCTATCTTTTACTAATTTTACAAGGTGAATCCTTTCTTTAGGACTTTTAAATGTTCTATTCTGTTTACTACTTGACTGTAGTCACTCACTATGAAGTGAGGAAAAGTAGAGTAATACAGTCTATGGCCTTGAGGTCTTCTATCCTTGTGCTTAAATTTGAGAAAATATAGATGAAAAAGTGAGGACTTGACCCCAAACCTAGATTAGCTCTTTAAGGCATTTAGATCAAAGATCATTTGAAGATAGCCCATGAAGAATTAGCTTTCTTAATCAGCCCTTTTCTCTCTCAGCTATTGACAGAGAACATGGTACCCTGGTCTAGCTGCTCCAGTGCCTGGTAAGCCTGAGTCTAGATCTACACGGTCAGAAGCTCCACCTGGCTCAGGAGTGAGGAGTGATTAGAGGCAGAGATACCAGCTAGCAGGCAGTAGTCCCCAAATGGGGTGATGAGGACCATGGGCCCTGCACTAGGGTTGCGGCAGTGTCAGAAGAGAAAAGGGTTATGAAGATAAAAGAGACAAGACTTGACAACTGATAAGGTATGGGGACATGAGAAAGGGTGAGGAATTGAGGATGACACTTAGGTTTCAATCCTGGATATCTGGGAAGAGAGTGGAACCTTTAACAGTAATAGGGAAATTAGGAAAAAGGGAGAGATTTGGGGGAGAGATAAGAAGTTCATTTTGAGTCACATCAAGTTTAAGATGTCCACGGGACTTCCAGTTTGAAATGTCCAAGTTGGAGATGTGAGGAGTGGAACTCAGGAGACAGGTGAGGACTGGACAACTAGATCTGAGATTCATCTTCGTAGAGATGAGCAGTAATCAGCTGATGAGATTTGATCAGATCTATGCAGCTAATCTCTATGGATGCTGATGAGAGCACCAAGTGAAGTAGTACAAGGAAGAGAAACAGAAGCTGAACCAGCACAGGGTACCCTATGGGACACTGATCTGGATGAAGATCAAGCAAAGGAGACTGAAGGAGCAGTGTGACAGGTAGGAGGAGGAACCATGAGGGAGCAGTGTTGAACTAGAAGAAAGAAAACGTGAAGGAGAAGGGGGTAATCTCCAGTAGTAAAGACTACAGAAAAGTCAGCAAGAATGAGTATTAAGAAAATGCCTTTAGATTTGACAATTAAGAGATTATTGGAAGCTTTTGGAGAAAGCAGTTTGGGTTAAAAGATAAAGCAAGAAGCCAGATTGTAGAGAGCTAAGAGAGTGCAAAATAATGAGTGAAGACACCTATTGTAGAGACAGGCCTCCTTTAGGAGTTTAGTCTTGAATGGGAGGGAATGTATAAAGATGATAGCTATCAGGAATGGATGGATCAGGTGAAGGGTTGTTTTTCTTTGTTGTATTTTTTGAGGATGGGGTAGATATTGGCTTGTTACATCGACAGTAGGGAAGTAGCCAGTAGACAGGGAGAGATTGAATATTAGTAAGTGGTGATAATGGAACAATCATTTTTCTAGAAGACTAGATGGAGAGAGAAGAGACTAGAAGGATTTTTATTTTTTTGAACCAGCCAACTGGGAGGATGATGGTGCACTCAAGAGGAGTAAGAGCATTTTGGAAGAGGAATGCATTTTTGAATAAATGTGGATTTATGTCTTTGAGTATATTGAATTTTTTTAGGTCTACAAGATTTCCAAGTTGAGCTATCTGGCATATGTTGATAATGTGAGGTTGGAATTCAGGGGAAAAGTTAGAACTAGATATATTGATTTGGGAATGATTTACAGAGATTATAATTGAGCCTGTGGGAGTAAATGAAATCACCTAGGGTGAGAATATCAAGAGAAAAAGACTCAATGAGACCGGCCTGATGCCTACAGAATGATTGAGTAAAGAAGACTAAGAAGTAACTGATAGGTAGGAGGAAAACTAAGAGAGTGGTGTCATTGGAAGCCTAGGGATAAGTGTTTCTAAGAGGAGGAGATTGATTGATACTATCTGCAGAGAAGTCAAAAAGAATAAGAACAGAAAAAGATGTAACGCTAGCTCATTTTTAATTGTTCAGAGAATGCTTCTATGGTAGCGGTGGGGTTAGAAGTCAGACGGCAAGGGATTGGGAAGTGAGTAGCAGATGAGGAATTTAGTGACAACGAGTGTAGGACATTCTTGTCTATAAAAGTGAGAAGAGAGATAGGATAATAACTTGAAGAAATAGCCATCAGGTGAAGTATCCTCTCCCTGCAGCCCCACATCTACAGATTTGGTGATAGTTGATTGTATATAGTTGGGTAGGCAACATTTTAAGCAAACCTTCCAAGGTTAACAGTGCCTATCTTTTAAAAATTGTACTACAATTTGTTAACCATTCCCTAATTAATTGATGGTTACTTTGTTTCATTTTTTTTTCCTTTTGCTGTTGGTATATGTGGGATTTTTTCTATCTTTGATCTCCATAGGATCTATTCTAATAGTTGGATTTTTGGGGTCAGAGATTTTCCCCTGGTTTCCCTTTCCAAAATCTGTTTTGTCTGCTTCCCTCCTTTCCTACCTCCAGTAAAGGAACTTTTCTCAGATATAATAGGGAGCTTGAATGGTGTAGGGTATGGTATATGATATATGGCATATGATATATGGTAGATGCATATATACCATATAGAGAGAGACGGGAGATGGGTTGGAATCCTGACTCAAGATCCTTAGTTTGTGATTATGGATAAATCACATAATTTCTTTGTCACTTTCTTTAGCTGTAAAATGGGATAATATTTTCAATACCTATCTTAGAAGGTGGTTGAGACTTTGCTGTACAAATGTGAGTTATAGTTTATTTAGACTTCTTGTAACAGGCTTACTATTTTGTTTTTGGCTTATTCTTCATCTTTGGAAACCTAAGGTCTTGGCTTAGCGCATTGACTTGCGTACATAGAGTGGTCACTTAATAAATGTGGAGCTGAACTTTTGTTGGTGGTCATTAAAGTTCAGTCATGAAAGTCTGAAGATAAACTTCGTTGAATTTAGTAAAAAAAATTGGGTAAAATGTATGAAATTTCAAACAGACACAGGGCCTGGTCCCATGGCTCTGTTAATACAGGGAGCTGTCTGCCGGCGCAGGTCGGCACCTTCGCTACTTCGAGTTTTAGAGCCTTGAGAGAGGCTGAGCTACCTGCTCAGTCACGCGACGTGTCAGTTGTGGGACTCGAACCTGGGTCTTCCTGGCTTGGAGGCCTCTTTGTTTCTGCTCTGCACGTATCTGTGTATCTGTGTGTGTATGTATGCGCATTTGTGTTTTTATATATGCATATTTCCTTCCAAATATCTCAAATGTAAATATTTTAAAAAGTGAACTTACCATTTACTCCTCTCCTCCCTCCTCCACCAGCTGAGAATACTGAAAGACGTATCGGAAAAAACAAACAGACAAAAAGGTGCTCATCAGAAAGTGATTTGAAGCGCACTGTATTGCAAACTCTCTTGAGACTTGTGCCAGGCCTTTAATGTCTTTGCGTTCTCGTCAGAATCAGTGTCCAGCCCAGTGCTCTGCTCATAGTAGGCACTTAATCAATATTTGTTGGATGATTGGCTCAACTGAATTCCTTTGATGAACCCTGGTTAGAGTAACATTTATTTTTATGAAGTGGGAATTGTTTAGATTCTTGTAGAATTGCTTTCTATATGTTCCCTTAGTAAGTGAAACTGGTTGGTAGGTCAAGCCAAGAGCCCTGGGAATAGTAGGATCTTAGGATACCTTTAGGCCATTAGCCTTGCTGTTACCCAGATCCTGCAGCCATAGAAAAACAGGAGGTCATACTAGCCAAAGTAGCAGTGTGCTAGTTAGGCCAAACCACTATTAATACCTCAGTTTCCCCCTTTACTCCCTACCCTTATAGAAGGAATACAGGACCCTGCATCTAAGAGTCCTGGGAATTACAGTATTTTTGACTTCCAGTCCTGCTTATACCTTGATATTTAAAGCCATTCACAGGAACAGTCCTTGTGGAGCATGCATGATCTGGCCCATCTACTTCTATAGGTGCTATTGTCCTTGCTTCCTCAGCGGCTACTACAGATGTCAAAAAAAAAGTTTGTACTGCTGTAGTCCTTGGCACTGTCCAGAAGTCTCTATGCCTCTTAAGGGTGCTTACCTTTCCTCAATTTAAATCATTACCTGGAGAAATTTTTTTAAAATTATTCCTATGCATAGAAATATTTATAGCAATTCTCTCTGTTATAGCAAAGAACTGGAAGTCAAGGGGGACGTGCATCAATTGGGGAATGGCTAAAGAAATTATGTGAATGTCATGAAATATTTTGGTGCCATAAGAAAAGACACAAGAGAGTTTTAGAGAAACATAAAGACATGTATGAACTGATGCAATGTAAAATGAGCAGAACCAGGAGAATAATTTATACAATAAAAACATAAAGACAAACCACTTTGAAAGACTTGCTTCATTATGCATGCTTTTACCTCTGCACTTTGTCTGCTCAATTAACCTGGCTCACAGTCAGAAATGGAAAAGGTTATATCACTGGAAAATGATATCACATGTGTGTTACCAAAGTGACACTTTGGTCTCCATGGGGCCTTTCCATCTGACTTACAGTTGAACTTGCCTATATTTTGTTTTCTCTCTGAGCAGCTTGAAAGCAGGAATCATCCTGTTTATTGCTGGTGCTTGGCACAGTGCTTTGTACATATTAAAATCCTTAATATGTGCTTTTTCATTTATTCATTCTGTTTTGTGTCTAAAATCATAGATCAGGGGTTTTCTAAGAATGAGGGAAAAAGTTAATGATCCACTTTATTTCTCCTGTGGAATAATAATGCTTTGATTATTAGGATCAATAAATCTAGTTATTTGGCTTTTTCTTTTTTAAAACCAAAGAAACTCCCCTCATTATTTACTCTTAATTGGAATGATGTTCAGAGACCTTGAGACCTTTGTGTGAGGATCAGTTGAAGGAACTGAGGGTATTTAGCTGGAGAAAAGAATACATGTTAGTTGTCATCAATTACAAACATGCCTTTTTAAATTGTGCTTTGCTTTACTGATCTTTGCAGATAATTGTATTTTTTATAGATTGAAGGTTTGTTGCCATCCTGTGTCAGGCAGCTCTATTGTTGCTGTTTTAGAAGTCTGTTGGCACCATTTTTCCAGCAGTACATGCTCACATAATATCTGTGGGTCATGTTATGGTAATTCTCACAATGCTTCAAACTTTTTCAATGTTATTACATCTGGTGATCTGTGATCAATGATCTTTGAGATTGTTATTGTAATTGTTCTGGGAAAGTGAAAAAAAAATGGTGTGACTTGTTTTATTGTAGTGATTTTGACCTAAACCTTCAGTATCTTTGAGGTGTGCCTGTATTTGAAGATTTGTTGTGTGGAAGATGATTAGACTATTTCTTCTTGTCTCTGAAAGACAGAATGAAGAGCTGTGCAGGTTGCAAGAGGAAACTTTTAGTTCTGTATAAGGAAAAACTTCATAATAATTAGAGATATCCAGATGTGGAATGAGCTGCCTCAGGAAGTGATAGGTTCCTCCTCAGTCGAGGTCTTCCAAGTGAAGGCTGATAGACCTTTTGTAGTTGGTTGGATTCCTCCACCAGATGGTCAAGGGGACTTCTGAAGTCTCTTCCTAGCAAGATTGGTCCCAGAGATTCAGTACAATTTGGTTATTTTTAGGGTGTGTTAATATGTAACTGTGTGTTAGATTCTTACAGTAAAATTTAGGTTTCTAAAGTAAATTTGTTCTGTAATTTGTCAACAAGCATTTATCAAGCACTTATTATAAATGCCAAAAATATAAGTAGAAGCAGAAAGACTGTCTCCTTTAAGGAGCTTACATTCTAATGGGGAAAGTGACACATCAAAAGAAGCTGAAAGTTGGTGAGGGCAACATGGTGGAGAACATCTAGAGCATCAGGAGGGCAGCTCAGAGATAGCTTTTTTTAATTAATTTTTTGTTTCAATAGGACAATTTCTTACTGTTCTTCAGCTGGTTTTAGAGAGCCAGTTCTAACCTTTCATGTTACCATATTTTTATTTCTTTAGTGAGGCAAATTAAACATGAAAGGAAGAAACTTTTATACCATTTAAAATGATTTGTTTCCTGGACTACCAATTTGAATTACTTGTAGCCTTCATGGGGGGCTTCTGGACTATTTATTTTTAATTTGTTTAGTAAACAAGGTTTATCCATCCAGGCCCTTTGATCCCTCAACGTAGCAGCTGCTAGATCCTGGGTTATCCTAATTGTGTTTCCACCATATTCAAATCGCTTCCTCTTGGCAGCCTGTAATATTTTCTCCTTGGTCTGGGGACTCCGGAACCTGGCTATAATATTCCTAGGAGTTTTCTTTTGGGGATCTTTTTCAAGAGGTGATCGGTGAATTCCTTCAAGTTCTATTTTGCCCTCTGGTTCTAAAATATCCGGGCAATTTTCC
>CM053583.1:219993498-220027068 GCA_028627135.1 Pseudochirops cupreus
TGGAGAAAGAATCTCAAAAGCACTCTGAAGAGAATAATTCTGTCAAAATTAGAGTGGAGCAAATGGAAGCAAATGACTTCATGAGAAATCAAGATACTATCAAACAGATCCAAACAAATGAAAAAATAGAGGGCAATGAGAATTATATTCAGTTTGATCCAAACACATCTCTGACTTTTTTATTTTTCTGATTTTTAATTAGAGAATGGGATTCAATACCCAGCAATTAGTATGTGCTTCCACTTTGGTTGTGATTAAATAGGGTGAATATTCTCTTCACATTCAAGTTTCAAAACTCAGGTGTCAACAAATGTCAGAGAGCTAAGAAGTACACTGCTTTACTCCCTTCCAACTTTGACTCTCCTAACTTCTAGCGGGTAATTCCCTGACGTTACTAAACTTGGTTAGGTTGTTTGTAAATAGCACAAAGAAGATCTTGGGATTTGAACACTTGAGAACAGAAGAGAGAAGGAGAATAGAAGTAATTCAGAATTGACTAATTTGCAGGGTTTATGTGATCAGAAGTTTTGAATGTTCTCATGGACTTTTCAGAACTGAATCAATTCAGAGGAAGAACTAATGATGAAAGAAATCATGTATTTGAAACATCCTGTTTTGTCAGTGGAAGTCAAAATATGAGTTTGCAAAAAATTCCTTTTTTCCTTTTCCTTCTTTTCTTTAGCGCTTGTTAAAACTTCCCTGTTTTACTTTTCTTGAAAGAAGACAGAGGTGTCAGGAGCTTTCATATTCTTCAAGCACACAGATTGATACCTTTTTCTTTCTTAATTCAGTCCCCCAGATATCAGGTTTTGATTAGTGAAGTTTCATTGCATAAAATGTCTGTTTTTGGTGGGGAGGAACTTATTCTTTATGGTTTGATATGCTTTAATTTAAGTATTTTGAGAAGTCATACTGATAACTGGTAAGAGCAGCAGAGTAGAATGTATGATTCTCAGTTATTTTCAGAATAATTATTCATTACTGGTATTCCCTGCTCTGTTTTTCTGACCTGGGACCAGTTCACTCTTTCTGTAGGCTCTGCTCTTGTGAGGTCAGCATATTGAGGCTGTGCTTAATGGGTACACCCATTGAATTTTAGCCCTACTACTCAGAATTCTTAAACTCAAGAGATCTGTGAGCCTTAGTCTCCCCAAGAAAAGAGGCTACAGGCATGTTCTACCACATTCAGCCATTTCTCTGTTTCTGATGTTGGTTAAATGTCTTTAACATAAAAGGGATATTGTATTTTATTAAAAGCATTTTGTCCTTATCTATTGTGCTATCATGATTTTTATTATTTTGTTACTAATATGGTCTGATACGTCTATTTTCCTAATACTAGACAAACCTTACATCCTTGGTGGAAGGCCAAACTGTTCATAGTGTGTCAGGGACATACTTGTCTCAGAGAAGATCAGTAGGATCTCTTTGACTGTTCATGCAAACAATTTATGTCATCCTACTCCAGTTATTTTCAGTGACTATTTTTCATTTCTGGAACTCTCCTGGTTTCCTTCCAGACTAAGTTAAAGCCTTACCTTCTACAAGAAGGCTTTCTAAATCGTGTTTAATCTTAGTGCCTTGCCTATGAGATTATTTCCAATTTAATCCTGCATATAGTTTTGTTTGTACATGGTTCTTTGAATGCTGTCTCATCCATTTGATTGAACTTGAATATTTAGTTATTGCATAGTAGGAGCTTAAATGCTTATTGACTCAATAGGCACAAGAAAGAGAGACTGCACCTGTGAATTCATTGATTTAAGTATTTCCCCAAGGAGTACGCATCCTTTCCTAGTACCTTCCCTGCAAATTAAAAATTTTAGAGACAGGTATAGGGTATATTTGATAAGAGTGCTGAACTTTGGTTTAGGAGGACATGGGTTTTGAATTCTGCTTTAGAAGACCATACTAACTGTGTGACCCTGGACAAGTCACTGAACTTCTTTTGGCTTCAGTTTCTCTATCTGTAAAATGAGATAATAGCATTTATCTCTATGAGTTGATGTGGAGATCAGTGAGATGATACATGTGAAAGCACTTTACAGATGTTGGCTATCGTAATTATCTTTGTTGTTGTTTAGTCTTTCATTAGTGTCTGACTCTTTGGGAACCTATGGATTATATATATGTCCATGGGATTTTCTTGGCAAGGATACTGGAGTGGTTTGCTGTTTCCTTCTCCAGTGGATCCTTTTGTCAGGCAAACAGATTAAGTGACTTTCTTGCCTAGGATCACACAGCTACTAAATGTCTGAGGCTGGAGTTAAACTCAGGTCTTCCTAAAATCATCATCATCAGTTTGTCTAGAGCACTGACAGTGGAGTGACTAGCCCAGGATTACATAGCTAGCACATGTCGGAGGCAGAGTTCCTCTACACCGTGCTGTACAATGAACTGACAAATAAAAAGAATAGTTTTTTAAAATTACTAAAATAAATTACTTTAATTTATTTACCAACATCCTTTATTAGCATTTTAGTAAGTTTTTAACTTAAGTTTCATTAGCAGACTTTATTATATGAAACTTGGAAAATCTAGTCTTTCTGAAATTGGTTTTTTAATTCCTTCTGAAAGGGCTCTATCCCTGAGGTTTTAGACTTCAGCTTGATGGGGAGATGTCAGGACTGGAAGGATGAAAAGACTGAATTCCAGGAATGTGCTAGAACATTTTAAAATGTATGAATTTTTATTCAACAAAAGTTAAATGTTTTTGTAAAAGAAAGCTTTATTGATGCCTTTTGTTTTTACGCCACAGATTGGGGCTCCCTGTCCCTAGCCCAAATCACTCTTTTTTGTACCAAAGTAAAACTTGAGCAGAAGCAGGAGAGGTGCCTCCTCATCTCTCCTCCGGGTCAGTGCTTGTCATTACGGTGCTAAATACGCGCTTTCATTTTCATTTATGTTATTATAGTTGTTATGTTTATTTTCTTAATCTTGCTTACTTTATTTTGTCTCAGTTTATGTGTTTTCATGGTTCTCCAAATCATATCCATTGGTTTTTTTAAAAATCATATTTTATTTTAATGCTCATTTTAAAACATTTTGAGTTCCCAGTTCTCTCTCTCTCTCTCTCTCTCTCTCTCTCTCTCTCTCTCTCTCTCTCTCTCTTCAGCTCCTCCCCATTGAGAAAGAGCAGCAATATGGGACCTACTATACTTGGGAAGTCATGCAAGGCATGCTTCAATATTAGCCATGTTGCAAAATTTTTAAAAGGCAAGAAAAATAAAGTGAAAAAAGTATGCTTCAATCTACTTCTTTCTCTAGATGTAGATAGCATTTTTCTTTGTGAATCCTTTGGAATTGTCTTGGATTATTGTATTGATTAGAGTAGCTAAGATTTTCCCAGTTGATCATCTTTGCAGTGTTGCTGTTACAATCAATATTGACTTGTTTTTATTTACTTTGCATCAGTTCATATAAGTCTTACCAGGTTTTTCTGAGACCATCCTGCTTATTTCTTACATCATAGTAATTTTTTTTTTTATAATCGTAGACCACAACTTGTTCAGCTGTTTCCCAGTAAATGGGTATCTCCTTGTTTTCCAGTTCTTTGCTACTACCAAAAGAACTGCTGTAAATATTTTTGTACATATAGATCCTTTTCCCTTTTCTTTTATCTCTTTGGGATATGGACCTACTAAGTCATATGGCTCGGTGAAAGGTTATGCACATTTTAATAACCCTGTGGATATAGTTCCAAATTCCTCTCCGGAATGGTTGGACCAGTTCGTTATTCCATCAACAATACATAGGTGTTTCTATCTTTCTACATCCCTTTAGCATTTGTCATTTTTCTTTTTTGTCATTTTAGGTTAGAGGAGAGATTTTTTTTGTTATATTAATAATTAGTTATTGGAATCCAGGTTATTTTTTCTTTGTTCGAGGTCTAGCACCTGTGGGTCGGTTTCTGAAAAATATTTCTCATGGATGAGATTGCCCAGGAATCATCCTCACCCAGAGAATCTAATCCAAGTGAGTTCTAGCCCTAAAAGCATTAGGCTTTGACAACTGCTGCCTCCCTTCCACTTTTTCCATCCCTTCAAATTGAGTGGTCTGGGTGGAGATGGATTCCTTTGTCTACACTGCCTGAAGCAGGAGTGATCTAGGTAGAGATTCTTTTGTCTGGAGTGCTATTGGTAGCTGAGTCTCCTTCTCTGCTGGGTAGGGCTGAGGACTTTTAGCTGATCCCCTCATTAGAAAAAAATCCATCTACTTGTTGATGTTAACTAATGGGGTTGATTTTCACCCGTTAGTGGAAACCCCTTTTCCAAAGGTATTTAAGCATTCGGTGATCCTTATACCTTTGTCTTTGGTTACTGAGTTGCTAGCCTAATTAATTACCCAGAAACTCTCTCTTGGACTTTTCATTCCGTGTACAACTGATTGATGGGGTATGAAGTAGTACTGCAGAATTGTTTTATTTTTGCATTTTTCTAATGATTGATTTAGAGGTTTTTTTGATTTCTTCTCCTGAAAACTGGCTGTTCAAATCATTTGACCATTTATGAATTGTGTAATGACTCTTGTTTTTATAAAATTAGTTCAGTTCATTACTGATAATCATTAAATATGTGTTTGGCCAAAGTCTGAATTAATCAAACAGACTGCTTTGCTTTGCTTTAAAAATACCTTTTTCTGTATCAACAACTTCAGATATGAGATAAGGCTGGAAGTAGGATTTCCCCTTATTTTGGGACTCCATTCAGAAGGAAAACAGCCATCCTGAGATCATAAATTCCAGACGGACCCTGCTTTGTCTTTGCTCTCTGAGTGAGCTTGGAGAATGCCTCTTCTTATGTCAGCAAAGCAGACCAAGCTTACTTTATTGCCCCTAAGGATGAGACCCTTAACTCAAGACATTAACTTGAGTAATGGGAATTTTCCTTATCTTAATATTTTTTTTTGGAAATATACTATGTTATGGAATGTTAATGGTAAATAAAACAGGTATACTGGATCATAATGTATGAGATGGAAGAATTCAGAGTCTGAGTCTGAGATCAGAAAAGGTCTTTATTCTTTCTCATGAGAAAGGGTCCTGCCCCTATCGCTCAAATGGCGTCTGCCAAGGAGAGAGCAACATGTGGAAGCAAACCCATGGTTATATACTCCCTAATGCAGAAACCCTAACCCCCAACTGGCCTTCACTCCCATTGGTGGGGAGGAAGATTCACAATCTAAGCATGAGATTCTGTCTCAGAGACAAAGAACACGAATGTCCAGTGCAAGGCCAGGAAAACAGTTTTTCTGTATTTGGCATATCTTGTGCTGGGGAGGGTCTTCCTTGCTTTAAGTCCCAGATTCCTGTAAGGTCAGGTGACTTTTAAACTTAGGCCTAGTGAATGCTGAAACCACTCTAAACGTGATGTTTCAGGATGGGGAAACTTCACTGCAAGTTATCCTTCACAGTCATTTAAATGGACACTTTGTATTTACCATCTATTCAGCTAAGAAAATTCCTTTCTCATACAATGATTAAACATTTATGGGGATCATAAATTTGTGTGACACAGCCACCCTGAATTGGGATAGTTATAAAATGTATTTAAGTTTTTCCATTTCTTTGTTCAGTTTAGGACCTTATCTCTCCTAACTCCTTGTACAAGTCACTAGTCCTAAGGGAATAAATGCTGTAAAGATACTTCACCTAGCCTGTTGTCTCCTTTATCCAAACTTTTTAAAGGTTAACATTACATATTTGAGAAGTATGGTTTTTATCTGAGAAACTTGCTTTAAAAAAAATCCATTTTCCCCCCATTTTCTGCTTTATTTCTAATTTTGACTACATTGATTTTGTTTGTGCAAAAACTTTTAAATTTCATGTAATGAGAATTATTCATTTTGCTTTCTGTGATTTTTGTTTTCTTTTGTTTGGTTATAAACTCTTCCCTTTTCCATAGGTCCTATGGGCACAATTTTCTATGCTTGGCTTATGATACCCTTTGTGTCTAAATCATGTACCGATTTTGAGGTTATCTTGGTATGTTGTGTGAGGTAATTGGCCTATGCCTAGTTTCTGCTAGACTGTTTTCTAGTTTTCCCAGCAGTTTTTGTCACAGAGTGAATTCTTGCCCCCAACAGTTGGATCTTGGTGTTTATCAAGCACTAGATTACTGTGATCATTTACTGCTGTATATTATATGTGTAATCTATTCCATAGATCACTGCTCTGTTTCTTAGCCAGTACCAGATTGTTCTTGGTGGTTCAAGTCTAGTACTGCTAGGCTGCTTTCCTTCACATTCATTTTCCTTGATCCCCTGATTCTTGACCGTTTGTTTCTTCCAGATAAATTTTTGTTGTTTTTTCCAGCTCTGGAAATAATCCTTTGATAAATTGTTTCATGTGGCACTTCTGAGGAAAGTTCTTCGCAGCAATGCATTTTACTTATTTATAGTTCTGATAGTTAGGAAGTAAATTTTTCCTTAAGACCAGAGGAAATCTACTTTTTGGGAACTTCTCATTGCTCTTGATTTTGCCCCTGTGGGGCAAAAAACAAGTCTATTTCACGATAGTGCGTGTTAAATCTTCTCTGTTCTTTAATATCCCAACTTCTTCAATTATTTCTCATGGAATGTAATTGAACCTCTTTCCATGCTAATTACTTACCTGTTTTCTAGTTTACCAATTACTATTTACTTGTTTTCTAGTTTACCAGTGTCCTTCCTAAAATATGATGCCCACAACTAATTATAATACATTTAACTATTGTCTGACCAGAACAAAATGAAGCAGAAGATTCCATCAAACTTATCTAGTGTTAACCTTGTTTAATGGACAAGGAAAGTGAGTTTTAGAGGGACTGTGAATTTATTATTTATTTTTCCAGAGTTTTTTCTCCTAAATGTTACCTCATTTCCATGGACCTATTGAAGTCTTCCCATATTTCTTGAATCCATCTCTTCATTCTTTCTTACATCCATCTTCTAGCTATTCTCTTGTTTTCTGGTTCTTTGCTACATCAAAAAATATGGCTAAAAGTGTTTTTGTGCTCGGTTTTCCTTTTGGCTTTGATCTCTTTGGGGTATAAATCTAATAGTTGAGAGCTCTGGGTCAAGAGTTAATGATCTCTGGGGAGTAGTTCTAAAAAGCTTCCAGAAGAGCTATTCTAACCTTTTCATAGTTCCAGGAATTATACATTATACATTATATTATACATAATTATAAAAATGTATGTAATTATAATATTATACATTAGTATGCTTATACTGCCACATTTGTTTCAATAATGACCATTTTCCTTTTCTTTGGTCGACTTTGCCAACATTTGTGAGGTAAAATCTCGAGAGTTTTAATTTGCATTTCTTTTGATTAGTGATTTGCAGCATTTTTACAGGATTATTAATAGCTTGGCTTCTTCCTTTGTGAATTTCCTTTTCTTTCTCTTACGTATTTGAACTAGTTCTCTGTCTTAGATTTACTAGAAAACTGATAAATATTGAGAAAATTTACTGCACAAATTTCCCCCTCTTAATTGTTTTCCTTTTAATTTTTCCTTCAATGATTTTTTTCCAAAGAATTTAAATTTTATATAATCATAATCATTTATTTTATCATTGGCAATCCCTTATATCCATTATTTAGTCAAGAATTCATCTTGAACTTAACCGTAGTTGGGAAAGGCATCCCATCCCTACTTCTGATTGTTTCATATTGTGATCTTTTGTAGCTAAGTTATGTATCCAATTGGAGTTTGATGTGTTATATGGAAGGAAATCCCGGTTTAAACCTATTTTTGTTCCGCTGCTTGCTAGGCTCTGAACATTTTGTCTTATCCCAGTGTTGGAGGTTCTTGGGGTTTCTTAAAAACTCTGCTGCTGTTTGTTTGCTTCCTTATGTTCTTGAACTTTTTGTTCTTCCAGATGAATTTTTTTACCTGTAACAGTTCTGTAATCACTCCTTTAGCATTTTGATTGTTACATCATTGAAAAAGATTAAGTTAGGGAATATTGTCATTTTTTATTATATTGGCATGACCTATATATATAAGTAATATTTTTTCTGATAACTTAGGTTTATTTTTGTAATGCATATAGTTCCTTTGTGTGTCTTGGTCAGTAGGTGCCAATATATTTTTATTCCTTCTTTAGTTATTTTCTATTGAATTTCGATTTAAATCTCTTCTTTGTAAATTTTGTTGATGATACACAATTGACGTGGTTTATTTTGTAACCTGCTACTTTGCTGAATTTTTTGCTTAACTTAATTTTTAGTTGAATCTTGAGGGTTTTCTAAATAGACTCATGTACAGAAGATGACCATCTTGTCCTCTTTACCTATCCATGTTTTCTCAATTTCTTATTTTTTCTTTTTGTACCTGCTATTTCTAGTATGCTGTTAAACAACATTGATGATAATGGATCCTTTTGGAAGGTCTTGTAATGCTTTTTCTCTGCTAGGATGTTGGCTCCTGGTTTTTGTTGTTCAGTCATTTCAGATTTTTTGTGATCTCATTTTTGTTTTTCTTGGCTGAGATACTGGAGTGGTTTGCCATTTCCTTCTCCAGCTCATTTTACCAGAAGAACTGAGGCAAACAGGTTTAAGTGATATACTGGCTCTCACAGCTAGTGAGTGTCTGAGACCAGTTTTAAATTGAGTTTTCCTGCTTTCATGCCTGGTTTCTCTATCCATTGCACCACCTAGTTACCCTTCGTGGTTTTTAGATAAATAGTATTTGCCATATTAAGGAAAGGTCAATTTTCTTCCAGTACTTTTAATGTTTTTTAACAGAAATGGGAATTATGTTTTGTTAAATAATTTTTCAGCATCTATTGATGTGATTGTGTGTGTCTTTTTTTTAAGAGGGGTTATTAAAAGAGTCTTGTGTTGATAGATTTCTTTATATTAAACCAGTGTGGTATTCCTGGTATAAATCCAGTCTATTTCATTTAACTTTTGGGGGGTCAGTAATTACTAGGGATATTGGTGTATAGTTTTCCTTTTCTACTTTCTCCCTGCTTTTTAGGTAGTGATACCATATTTGTTCCATAGAAAGGTTTTGGTAGGATCCTCTTTTTGATTTGCAGTCAGTTCATGTAATAATGTAGTTATTTGTTCTTTAAATGAATGGGTGTAGGGGAGTTTCCTCATCTGGTAATTACCTCTTATCAGTAAAATCATGGGTTCATTCTTTGCCTTTACATACTTATATATCCCCATTGTCTTCCCTTTTTGATAATAGGAATCATTAATTTTTAGTTTTAATATGTACTTGTTTTTGTTTCTTGAGAGATAGGATTCCCCTTCCTTCCTTCTCCCTGGAGTCTAGCATAAGACCTACAACATTGATGATACTTAACAAATATGTTTTGGTCCATAGATTGAGAAGTGAAATATATTATCTTTTATGATTTTTAAGGTAAAAACTGTAAATTTTGCATATGATATCTTGTGATTAATTTCATTCATCCATATCCTCCAATAAGCTTGCCCCAGGGGACAGCCAAGCAAGTCATTTATCACTTTACATCTTCTGGTTACCAATGGAACACCCAGGCTCTACCAGTTGTCTGTTCCTCCCTCACTCTCACCATGTAATCAGTTCATCTCCTTTTTTGATTATTCATTTTTTTTGTGAAATTATTTATACCTATCTTGTCCAGAATTCCCCTGCCTATGGATATTCACAGTTCCCGCCAAAGAGTGGGGCAAAGTGGGGCAAGTTTGATACCAAAGAAAGAGGCCAAGAGCTCTGTGATGATGATAAGATAAGTTTTATAATTATATGGGTTACTTAAGTTACATTACAGTGGCCATGAAGATATGGTGTATCCTGGCCAGGTGTTTAATAATCATTGGTCTGGGGTGGCGGCCACACAAAAGGTTGGATCCTTGCAAAGACCCTGAAAAATCCCTGTGGTCATTACAGAAGTAAGGCAAAGAGAGGAGGAGCTGTAAAGCATCATTACACATGCTGTCTGGGTTTAGCTAATGTTTTGATTTACTGCTTTTTACTGGATTTGAGTCCCAGAACCTAATACCCATCATGCCTCTCTCCATTGCTATTTTATTGATCCTCTGCTTCATTTCTATTGCTGTTGGGTCATGAGTCTTCCCTTATATCAGTTAATTCACAGATGCAGTCTTTATCTCTGTTGTGATAATAATAGTTTGTGTGGCTACAAGAGGTAAAGGGGAGGTGAGAGACTTCAGGTGAACACTGTTGCATCTGCTACCAAATGAGTCATTATGTCTTGGTTTTGCTTAGGTGTTTTTCTTGTGAGAGAGGACTCATTTAAGATGAGGTGTGGTAATGTTGAGATATAATTCTTCTATCAATATAAGAGGTATCAATAAGAAATAACAGATAGGAAGAATTCAGAGAAATCTGGGAGTTTTATGAATTGATGTACAGTGAAGTGTTCAGAACTGTACTCTATACAATCTACACAATGACTAAAATGACATAAATGAAAAGAAGATTAAAACAAAGAATTCCCAAATAGAAGGACAAGTCTTTATGCTGGTAAACAGATAGTTGATGAGTTGGGTGACAGATTGGGAGTCTTATGTGTGTTGTCAAAGGGAGATTTTGCTCAATAGTTTGTTATGCCTTCCTCACCCCTTATCATAGGGGTGACTGTTAAGCAGTGAAAACTTAAAAGCTACGCTTTTGGGACATCCTGTGTTACTACTGTTCCTTTGAAATTTGTTCAAGGGATTTACAGTTCAAATTTAAATGTCCTCAGTCTTGCTCTGCTGAAATAGGACTTTTTTTGTTGAGCCCAACAATGTTGTCGACTCAAACTGCAGAGATTTGGTGATGTTACCAGGCACTTGGTGTGCCTAATGTAGCACTTGTTTTCTAAGGGCCTACTATGCCAAGAACTAGCTAGGTGGTAGGATAGAGAGCTGAGGCTGAAGTCAGGAAGATTCATCTTCTTGAGTTCAATTGGTCTCATATACTTACTAGCTGTGTGACCTTGCGCAAGTCACTTTACCTGGTTTGCTTCAGTTTCCTTATCTGTCAAATGAGCTAGAGAAGGAAATAGCAAATTACTGTGGTATCTTTGCCAAAAAAATCGCAAATAGGGTTCTCAAGAGTCAGACATGACTGAAATGACTAAATAAGTACAACACCGTATGACAGGAATCGTTCAATGCGAGATGCAAATACAAAAAATAAAACTTGCTTTTTTCTAGTCTAATTTTAAAGTTAGTTACCACAACCAACAAGAATGATGTTTTGTAGGGTTTTTGTGATTCTTTATTGAATTTATCTTACCATGTAGCTTCTACCGTTTTGTTTTATTTGAGAAAAGCTGGTCATAATTTCAGTATTCCACTCTTCCATAGCATATCTTTTGTTCATGCATTTGTTTCTGTATCAGTATCACAGTTATTTCTGGGTCTCTTCTCTCAACACCCCCTACCCCCACCCCCCCCATCCTCAGAAATGAATGAACTTTCTCTTTAGCCTGGGAAAAGAAACAAAAACAGTCATTTCTTTAGACCACGTATGAGACAGTTTGCTCTCATACTACTTCCATCTTTCTGTGGATGGATGTGTATTTTGTTGTTTCTTCTGTGGCACCATGATGATTTTTTTAGTTACCCAATTTGGTTTCCTTTTAGTGTTCATTTCACTTAACTTGTGGTCATTTGTGTGTGTTCTAGTTTTGCTTTATTCTGAATCTGTTCACATATTTTCATGTTCCTCTGTATTCCTCTTGTCATTTCTTACTACAAAATAATAAAATAAGCATTGAAGCTTTCATGTCGTTGTTGACAGTTCATAGTGCTTTTCAAAACACCGTTTAAATCTTTTGTCTACTTACCTGTTGGGACTTTTGGTCTTATATTTTTGTCATCGGTATATCTGAATATCAAATTTTTATCAGTGAAGTTTTGACACAAACTTTTTTTTCTCCATATGATGAGTTTTCCTTCTATCTGCATCATTCTTGTTCATAAGAAATTTTTTTTCCTCTTATGCCATCATAAGATTAGACATTTAGAGATGTCAGGAATCCAAGAGGCTACCAAGTTCAACGGCTTCATTGTATGAAGAGTCTGAGGCCCAGAAGATAAGATTTACCCAAAATTACACCGTAAACATCAGAAGTGGGTTTTGAACCTGTTAACCTGACTCTAAAGCCATTACTGTTTCCCTTGTACCATGTTTTAACTCTTTTTTTTTTTTGTTTTTGGAGGATGGAAGGCAGGGCAATTGGGGTTAAGTGAGTTGCCCAAGGTCACACAGCTAGTAAGTGTCAAGTGTCTGAGGTCATTTGAACTCAGATCCTCCTGACTCTCCAGGGCTGGTGCTGTTTGCTGCACCACCTTGCTGCCCTATGTTTTGACTCTTGTGATTACCTATTTCTGTTATGTTTTAAGGAATTCTCTCAACTGTTAAATGGGTCAATCAATGTGGAAAACAACTTGGAATTGTGAGGGAATCACTAAATTTAACATCCTTGAACTGAGATTTCATTGCTGGCCAGATGGCCCTTAGGAACATAAAAGTCAGAAGCAAAGGTCTGATGATGATGATGATGATGATGATGATGATGATGATGATGAAGTAATAGTAGTTAACATAGTGCACTATGTACCAGGCACTCAGCTAAACACTTTACAATTGTTGTCTTATTTGGTTCTCAACAACCCTGCAGGGTAGATCCTATTAGTATCTATTTTACAGATGAGGAAACTGAGGCAAACAGAGGCTAAGTGACTTGTTCAGGCCGCACAGCTATGTGTCAGAGGCTGAATTTGAACACCTCAGGCTTAGTGCTGTATCTATCAATCTATCTAGTTGTTCCGTTGGCACTTTGTGGGAGGAAAGACCTGGAAACATGTTCTTTAATTGGCAGATGACTAAACTGGTATATGAATTATTAGAATATTATTGAGAATCGAGAAATTTAGACATTTGAAAAATTCATATAAACATGGGAAGACTTAAACAGTGCATGCTGAAATAAGCAGAAATAGGAAAACAATAGTTCCCCCAGTCAGTGGGTGTCCACTTGGTTTTCACTTCTTTGGGTTGATAAGAATATTTTGTTACATATTGGATTTTTAGAAAAAATTGTTTTTGGTCTCCTTAGATTATGTGACAAAATAATATGGAATATTTCAAAAGTCATTAAGCTATTAAAGCTTCAAACTGAACTAAGGCTTTCAGATACTTGCTGTGACTTACTCCGAGGGCCAAACAAGCAGCACGTGTCAGAGGCTGGACTCCAGCTCTTACCTCCCTGAATCTTAGGCCGTCCCTCAGTGCGCTGTGCCAAGCTGTTTCCGGTTTTATTGGGTCTGTCAGTAAGGTCTCGCTACTGATCCTCTGGGATTTCCCAAGTCAACAGTTACGGTGACTGGAACGAGGGACCGGTGTTTATCTTTTTGATAATAGTTTTTACCTTTGGTGTCAGTTTTTTTTACTGTTCTAGCCATAGTACATTTCAAGTACTATAGGGAAAGAGAACCTTTGGTTTGCAATGCTTTGCACTGGGGAAACTTCATTTTTTCCTCCTCTGACAAATAATGCTAGTTCTGTGTATAAGTTAAAATGGCTCCAACAATCCAAGTGCAAAGAAAGATGAAACTAAAAGTAAATGCCTTATAATGAGGATGAGTGAGCTTTGCCGCAGAGGAAAGATTTTATGCGTATACTTTATTCCTTTTTTTTCTTTTTTTTAAATTAAATTTTGTTTATTTGTAGTTTATATTATTCATTTCCACAAGATTTTGAATTACACATTTTCTCCCCATCTTTCCCCTTACCACCACCGCAGAATAGCGAACCCATTGCATACCCCCGCCCCCAATCTGCTCTCTCCTGTGTCCTCCCCCATCCCTCCTCCCACTTTCTGATGGGGCATCTCCATACCCAGTGCCTGTATATCTTATTTCCCAGTTGTATATAAATAATAAGAATAATAAGAATAATGATATTTTAAAAAAAACATTTGATTTTACAACTTTGAATTCCAGATTCTTTCCCTTCCTCCCTCATCACCCATTCTTACTAGGAAGATAAGCAATTCAACATAGGTTGTGCATGTGTAGTTACGCAAAACATTTCCATAGCGGATATATTGTGAAAGACTGACTGTATTTCCCTCCATTGTATCCTGTCCCCCACTTGTGCTATTCTCTACTTTGTCCTTGTCCCTTTTCAAAAGTATGTGCTTCTAACTACCCTCCCCCCCAACCTGCCCTCCCCTCTATCATTCCCCCTCTTATCTCCTCCCCCCCTACTCTCCTGTAGGGCAGGATACCCAATTTAGTTTGTATGTCATTCCCTCTCTAAGCCAAATTCAATGAGTCAGGTTGACCCTTTCCCTTTCTCCTTCCTGTTCTTCCCCTCCATTATAACAGTTGTCCCTTGCCTCTTCTATATGAGATAATTTACCCCATTCTGTCTCTCCTCATCTCCTCTCATTATATTCTTCTCTCACCTCTCAATTTCACCTTTTAAATATCATTCCTTCCTGTTCAGTTGATCCTGCACCCTCTGTCCTTGTAAACCTGTACATACATATATATACACACTCACATGTATTCATAACACACATATACCCTCCTATGTAGACATATATATGTATGTATACATATATATACATTTATATTCCCTTCAACTATCTTCATATTGAGAAAAGTTTCATAAGTTACGGTTATCGTTTTTCCATGTAGGCATGTAAATAGTTCAACTTTGATAAATTCCTTATGATTTCTTTTCACTGTTTACCTTCTCATGCTTTTCTTGCTTCTTATATTTGAGTGTCAAATTTCCCATTCAACTCTGGTTTTTTCATCAAGAATGCTTGAGAGTCCTCTGTTTCATTGAACGACCATATTTTCCCCTGAAACATTATATTCAGTTTTGCTGGGTAGGTGATTCTTGGTCTTAATCCTAGCTCCTTTGCTCTCTAGAATATCATATTCGAAGTCTTTTGATCCCTTAATGTAGAAGCTGCTAGATCCTGTGTTATCCTGATTGTGTTTCCACAATATTCAAATTGTTTTTTCTTGGCTGCTTGTAATATTTTCTCCTTGATCGAGAACTCCGGAACCTGGCTATAATATTACTAGTTTTCTTTTTGGTATCTTTTTCAAGAGGTGATTGGTGAACTTTTTTTTAATGTTTTATTTTATTTTATTTTATTTTTTTAAAAATTAAATTGGTTTATTTACTTTTAGTTTACAACATTCAGTTCCACAGTCCCCTGAGTTTCAGATTTTCTCCCCTTCCCTCTTCTCCCCCCCCCCCCCCCCATCATGGCAGCATGCACTAGGATACAGGATCTACAAATATCTTCCCATTAATCATTAGTCAGGTTGTAAAGAAGGATTGTAACTGACGGAATGATCATTGAGCAAGAGGAGACAAAACAAAATAAGAAGAAGAAACAGAGCAAGTAGTTTGTTTCAATCTGCATTCAGACTCTTCATCTCTTTCTCTGGATGTGCATATCTTCTTTAATCTTGAGTCTTTTGGAGTTGTCTTATAACCTCATATTGCTGAGAGGAACCCAGTCTGTTGAAGTTAGTCATCACATATATGTTGTGTCTGTGATTGGGTACAAATTTCTCCTGGTTCTGCTCTTCTCACTCAGTGTCAGTTTATATAAGTCTCTCCAGGTTATGAAGTCTGTCTGCTCCTCATTTCTTATAGCACAGTAGTATTCCATTACAGTTATATACCACAACTTGTTCAGCCATTCCCCAATTAATGGGCCTCCCCTTGTTTTCCAATTTTTTGCCACCACAAAAAGAGCTGCTATAAATATTTTTGTACATACGGGTCCTCTTCCCACCTCTCTGTTTGGAATATAACCCTAGAAGTGGTGTTGCTGGGTCAAAGGGTATGCACTTATTTATAGCCTTTGGGCATAGTTCCAGATTGCTCTCCAGAATAGCTGGATCAGTTTACAGCTCCACCAACAATGCATTAGTGTTCCAATTTTTCCACATCATCCCCAGCATTTATCATTTTCCTGTTTTGTCGCCTTAGCCAATCTGGCTGATGAGACATCGTACCTCAGCCTTGTTTTGATTTGCATTTCTCTAATCACTAGCGATTTGGAACAATTTTTCATATACTTATAGATAGCTTTAATTCCGTCTTCTGAAAACTGCCTGTTCATATCTTTTGACCATTTATCATTTGGGGAGTGGCTTATATTCTTATAGATTTGACTCAGTTCTTTGTATATTTTAGAAATGAGGCCTTTATCAGAGACATTGGTTATAAAAATTCTTTCCCAATTTCCCACTTCCCTTTTAATCTTCGTAACATTGGCTTTGTTTGTACAGAAGCTTTTCAATTTAATATAATCAAAATTGTCCATTTTGCATTTTGTACTGCTCTCTAATTCTTGTTTCATCATGAAGTTTTCCGCTCTCCATAGATCTGACAGGTAAACTGTCCCTTGCTATCCCAGATTGCTTACCGTATCAGCCTTTATACCTAGATCATGCACCCATTTGGATTTTATTTTTGTGTATGGTGTTAGATATTGGCCTATGCCCAATTTCTGCCATGCTGTGTTCCAGTTTTCCCAGCAGTTTATGTCAAATAGTGTGTTCTTATCCCCCAAACTGGGGTCTTTGGGTTTATTAAACAGTGGATTACTATAGTCATTGGCTCCTGAGTCTCGTGTACCCAATCTGTTCCTTTGATCCATTACTCTGTTCCTCAGGCGATATCAAGTAGTTTTGATGACTGCTGCTTTATAATACAGATTAAAATCTGGTATGGCTAGGCCACCTTTCTTAGCATTTCTTTTCATTAATTACCTCGATATTCTGGACCATTTGTTCTTCCAAATGAATTTTGCTACTATTTTTTCTATCTCTACAAAGTAATTTTTGGTAGATTGATTGGTATGGCACTAAATATGTAATTTAATTTAGGTAAGATTGTCATTGTTATTATATTAGCTTGACCCAGCCATGAGCAAGTGATATTTTTCCAATTAGTTAGATCTGACTTTATTTGTGTGAAAAGTGTTTTGTAATTCATATAAGGTCATATAAGTCCTGGGTTTGTTTTGGCCAAGTAGATTCCCAGGTAGATTATATTATGATGTCTGCAGTAACTTTAAATGGAATTTCTCTTTCTGTCTCTTGCTGTTGGATTTTGTTAGAGATATATAGGAATGCCAAAGATTTATGTGGGTTTATTTTATATCCCACACGTTTGCCATATTTGTTAATTATCTCAAGTAGTTTTTTACTTGATTATCTGGGGTTCTCTAGGTATATCATCTGCAAAGAATGATAGCTTAGTCTCTTCTTTGTCTAATTTGGTTCCTTCAATTTCTTTTTGTTCTCTTATTGCTACTGCTAACATTTCTAGTACCAAATTAAATAAGAGGGGTGATAGTGGACATCCTTGTTTTGTCCCTGATCTTATTGGAAATGCTTCTAGCTTATCCTCATTACATATAATACTTTTCGTTTGTTTGTTTCCTTTTGGGGATCTTTTTCTAGAGCTGATTTTTGACTTCTTTCAACTTCTATTTTGCCTCTGGTTCTAAAATACCAGGCAGTTTTCCTTGATAATTTCTTGAAGGATGATTTCTAGATTCTCTTTTTTGACTACTTTTAAGTAGTCCAATAATTTTAAAATTATCTCTCCCGGATCTATTTTCTAGGTCAGTGGTTTTTCCAATGAAATATTTCACATTGCCTTCTATTTCTTCATTTGTTTGGATCTGTGTAATAGTATCTTGATGTCTCACAAAGTCATTAGCTTCCATTTGCTCCAGTCTAATTCTGAAAGAATTATTTTCAGTGAGCTTTTGAAATTCTTTTTCCATCTGGCAGATTTGGATTTTTAAGGCATTCTTCTCCTTGTGGGCTTTTTGGGCCTCTTCTGCCATTTGAGTTAGTCTCTTTTTTAAGGTCTGGTTGTTGACTCTCTTTTCATGATTTTCTTGCATCATTCTCATTTCTCTTCCCAATTTTTCCTCCACTTCTCTTACTTGATTTTCAAAATCCTTCTTGAGCTCCTCCGTGGCCTGTAACCAGTTGGTATTTTTCTTGGAGGCTTTTGGTGCAGGAGTTCTGATTTCATTGTCTTCCTCCCGTTCCATGCTTTGATCCTTTTTGTCCCCCAAAAAAGAATCTAAAGTTGGATTGCTGTGCTTGCTTTGCTTGCTCATGATGCCATTCAATCACTTGACTTTTGAGCTTTTTGCCACAGTAGAACTCTGTTTCCAGAGGGGAGGGCTTTGTCCCAAATTGCTGGGGTTTTCGCAGCTGCCGGAGCTATCAGGAGGTTGTTGTTTTTGCAGCCCCCACAAACTCTGGCTCACTGGTCAGGCACCTCAGGAGCACCACCCAAGACCTCGATCCAGGCAGGTTAAAGGAAAAGCAATTACCCTCTGAATGCTCGCTTGGTTCTCCTATGATCTGCAGGCCAGGAGCTCTGAAGCAGTCACGTGGACGTGGCTGCAGGGGCAGGCAGCACCCGCTGCTTTGTCTCCCCCCCTCCCCACCTCCATT
The DNA here is from genome assembly GCA_028627135.1 of Pseudochirops cupreus. Lineage (NCBI taxonomy): Eukaryota > Metazoa > Chordata > Mammalia > Diprotodontia > Pseudocheiridae > Pseudochirops > Pseudochirops cupreus. The sequence continues at coordinate 220,011,959 of CM053583.1, forward strand.
CCAATAGAGTTCTACACTGACCTCTCACTTTTTCTTTGGCATTTATGGGATGATAATTCTGGAAACTGCCACTGCTGCTGGTAATCCACTCTCCCAAAGTCCACTCCAGCACCTGTTGTTTGGGGCTGCTCTTGGGCTAAGACTACTGGCTCAGGCTGGGCTGGGCTCTCCTCAGTGATGAGATGAAAGCTTCCTGTCCTCCTGCTGGGCTGCCTTCAGCAGGAGATTTGTTTCTGTCTGTCACTCTGTGGGTTCTGTAGTTCTAAAATTTGTTTAGAGTCATATTTTATAGGTATTTGAGGTGGTTATGGGGGAGCCACAGAGTTTTCCTGCTTCTACGCTGCCATCTTCTATACTTTATTCCTTTAGTGAGATTGGGGTCTGTTGGTGTATTGGAAAAGCTAGGTGACACAGTGAATAGAGCATTGAGCCTGGATTCAGAAAGACCTGAGTTTTAAAGTCTAGCCTCTAACACATTGCTGTGTGACCTTGGGCAAGTCATTTAACCTGTCAGCCTCAGTTTCCTCATCTGTAAATTGGAGATGATCATAGTACTTTTTTCCTAGGGGTATTATGAGGACAAAATGAGATATTTGTAAAGCACTTATTTCAGTGCCTTGAACAGAGTAAACGCTACATGTTAGCATTATTATTATCAAATATCATTACTTTGTTGGTTTTCCTTAACTTTTTTTCTATTCTGTTCATGGTGGGAAGCATATATAGCACTAACAATGAAATCAAAAGACAATAAGAAAATATTTAAAAAAATTTTTTTCCTTCTCCTAGCCATTGTGATGAAATGTACCTTCTTTCATTCTCTTCTGATTTTTTTTTCTGAGTGTTGTGACTCTTATTTACATATTTAATTGCCTCTGGTGCAAGATGTTGATTTAAACCCAATTTAAGCCAAATTGCTTTCCATTCTTCCTAGCAATTCCTGTCAAATAGGGAGCCCTTTGTCATATAATTTCAATTTTTGAGTTTATCAAACACTGGGCTGCTGTTTTCAGTGGTTCCTCTTATTAACTAGTCAGTTCCACTGACATTTTCCTTTTTTAAAAATCAGTACAAAAGAGTGATTTTTTTTTCTTAAAATGTGGTTTGAGACCTGAATATGCTAAGTTTTTTTAATTTCCTAATTAATTTTTCTTAAGATCCTAGAACTTTTTGGGTTTTTTTCCAAAAAAAAATTTGGAAATCTTGCTATTCTTTTATTTAGTCCTATAGAATAATCAGGCAGCTGGGTGGCAGGATGAATGAAGCTCTAGCTGGAGTCAGGAAGACCTGAGTTCCCATAGGGGCTCAGTCACTACTTTTGTGACCCTGAACATCACTTAACCCTGTTTGTCTCAATTTTCTCATCTGTAAATCAGCTGGGGAAGGAAATTGCAAGGCGCTTCCATATCTTTGTCAAGAAGACCCCAAACAGGGTCATAAAAAGTTGGATACAATGAACAACAGCAATAAAACAATCCCTTGTAAGTTTGTGGAAGTATTCACTCTGCAAATTCATTTAGGTAGAATAATTAATATATTGATATGACCCAGCCACAAATAATGATTCTTTAGTAATTTTTTTTAATTTCTAAAAAGCATGTTTCATAGTTGTCTATGTATAATTCCTACATCGGTCTTGGTAGGTTAACTCCCATGAATATTATGGACTTGTAGTTCTTTTGAAAGGAATTTCCCTTACATTTTCTGCCTGAGTTTATTTTAGATCTGAATAGAAATCTGATGATTTTGACAGATTTATTCATTTTGTCTTGCTGCCTTTTGTGGGTGGGGGCGAGGGTTGTCTTGTGGTGAGAGAGGTGTGGGGCATCCTTTCTACCAGCGCATATTGGCATTTGCTTTGCAGATTAGCCTTGTAGAGTTGCCTGGAGGCTCTGAAAGGTTAAGGGACCTGCTGGGGTCGCATAGAAAGTATGAATCAGAGGCTAGACTTGGACCTAGCTTTCCTGACCCATAAGACCATCTCTCCACCCGATGGGCTATTCCATCTTCCTTTCTTTTCTGATTCTCTGGGGTTTTCTAAGCAAACAATTATGTGGACTTGTACAGAGGGATAGTTTTGTCTCGTCTTTGCCAGTGTGCTTACCTAAATGTTACTTTCTTGTTGCTCTGGCTAGTGTTTCAAGAGTTAACATGAAATGGCAGGAAAAGGAGGAGGAATAATCCTTGCTTTCTATTTCTATTGAGGAAACTTTCATTCTTTCTCCATTACAAATAATGCTTATTTGTGCTCTAAGTTGTAAAGATCATTTTGTTCTTTTTATATTAAAGGATTTTTTCATGCCTGTTATTTTTAGGTTTTTTAACATAAACAAGAAAGAATTATATTTTTAAAGGCTATTTGTAGCTGTTGAAATAATCATGTTATTTGATGTTTATGTCATGAATTATACTAATTGTTTTTCAGATTTGAACCATTTTTACATTCTTGATGTGGTTCCTACTAGGCCTTAGTGAATTTTCTGGATACCATGCTCTAATTTTCTTGCTAGGATTTTATTGAAAATTGCTTTACAAAATAGCATTTATTCTGAATGTGTGCTACCTTTGGCTGCTATCAATTCCTTTTGACACAGAAGTTGTGTTTCCTGGGTAACTGGTAATTTACCTTAATCAGATATAGTTTTGAAGTATGGTTAGTGAATTTTGTTGATATTTGAAGTTAAGGTCATAATGTCATTGAAAAAGAAAGAAAAATATTATGTATAAAATTTTGTACACACTTAAAAAAAGAAGAAGCCCTCATCTGTGATTTCATCTGTGACAGAAGCTCTGGGTTAGAAACTTGGTCTTCCTTTGCAGATCAGTGACTGTTCTGTAATGTAGTTAAGTCTTAGAGGGTTAACTAGGACACTAAGAAAATGACTTGCTCTAGGGTCAATAAACTGCCCTGATCTTCCTGTTGTTGAGGCCAGTTCTCTATCCATATACTATACCATGATGCCCCTCCTAACAACAAAAAAACCCTATATTATTTCTGTCACTAGGAATTTTCCAAGTTGTGTATATCAAATGGTAGATTCCTGTGAGTTTTCTGTGTATTTACTCAGTTTAATAATTTATTTTTTTCTTTTAAATTTTTAAAATTGATTTATTTACTTTTAGTCTACAAGATTCAGTTCCACAATCCCTTGAGTTTCAGATTTTCTGTCTTCCTCTCCCCCCCACCCACCATGGAGGCTTACAGTCAAGTATAGGATCTGCAAATACTTTCACTTTGGATGTTAGTATGGTTGTATAGAAGGGTTGTAACCCATGGAATGAACAATGGGAAAGAAGAAACAAAACCAAACATGGAAAAGAAAGAGAGCATGTAGTTTGCTTCAGTCTCCATTTAAACTCTGTCCTTTCTAGATCTTTCTCTGAATGTAGACATCTCCTTCCATCCTGAGAAATGCTAAACAAATTATTCAGAGTCTAGGTCCTTTTTGAAAGTAATTTATGTATTTCTGCCAGTACTAGACTGTTAAGCCATCGCTACTAATTACCAGGCACCTTTTGGCACCTGGTAAAATCTGAAGGCTTACGTGGTACACACTGGTAGCCGGAATCAGCCAAACTTGGCTTTAAATTGCCCCAAACTTAAGGGGGAAGAAAATGATGCTGATGACAGTTGTCCTGCTACTAATGAATAATAAAATTAAAAATAACAATTTTATGATTAATAAAAATTTAAACATTCAGACAGCAAAGAGAAAGTTTACTTTTTTCTTCTAAGGAGCATTAATATGTGCTACTCTGCCGGGACCCCAAGAATGCCAAGGCAGACTTAGTTGCCTGGAATGAATTTACACATTCAAGCCCCCCAAAGCAGGCAGGGGTCCTTATGGAACCCTGTGAGAGACTGAGGGTGGTGCTGGGATTTATATGGAAAAAGAGCATGGTAAAGGAATACCAGGGATACTAATTAGGTAATCCAAGGTCCAGGTGTCTTTGGGAACTATGGGTGGGAAAGTGTAGGGAGTATACCAGTTGTTGAGGGAGTTGTTAGAGGCATGGACCTTGGGGATCTGGCAGGAGGAAGAGTCCTTGGGCCAGCCGGGGACAAAAATCCTTGGGCCAGGAACCCCTTTGTCTGTTCTGATAAGAAGAGAACGTGTACTGTAACAAGACAAAATTTTCTCACCAGAGCGTGGCCTACTAAGAAATTGGGAACTTCCAGAGGCATGTGAACACCCCATCACTCCTATCTATCTAATCTTTTTTTAGTCTCCTTTGCCAGGATCCTCATCCAGGTCACACTCTCTAAGGAGGGTGTGCAGCCCCAGGACTCATCCTGGGCCACCTTTACTTCTTCCATATACTACTTGTCTTGGTGATCTTATCAGTTCCCCATGGATTCAGTTGTCATCTGTATGCTGATTATTTGTCACATCTGTCTATCCAGTCCCAGCCTCTTTGCTCACTTCCAGGCTTTCCATCTGCCTTTCACACACCTCTGCCTTAGATATCTTACACTCAGCATGTCCCGAACCGAACCAGTTTTCTTTTGTTCTAAACCCTCTCCATTTCCAAATTTCTTTATTAATGTTGTGAGCACTACCATCCTCCCAGTTTTTCAGGCTCACAACCCAGGAGTTATCCTCAACTCCTTCCTCATCCTCCTTAGCCAAGCGTTGCCAAGGCCTGTATATTTCACCTTTGCAACATCTCTCAGATACCCTCCCCCCCTTTAATACTTCTGCCCCCCTGGTGAAGGCCTTTATCACCTCATTCTTGGGCTGTTCCAGGTGACCCACTCCAATCTATCTTCCCCTCTGTCACCAAAGTAATTTTCCCAAAGTGCAAGTCTGACCGTGTCAATCCCTCCTCCACCCCCCTCACATTCCTGTGGCTCCCTCTGATATCTAGGTTCGGATATAAAACCCCCTGTTTAGCATCCAAATTCTTCAATAACCTAGGCTACCCCCAAACCCTCCCCCCCCATTTGAGTGCTTTCTTTCTGTTACTCGTTTCCTTTTTAAACCTGGCTGTAGTTTGTTTGCATGTATTTCTTTACTTAATGTCTCCCCAGTTAAGATTATGAACTCCTCAAGAGCAGACACTGTCTTTTGCCTCTTTGTATCCTGGGCACTTAGCACAGTGCCTGGTGCATGAGGAGGTGCTTAATAAATGCTGCTCACTGACTGACATTTAAGACAAATTATACAGTGCTTCCTCCGCTAAAGAAAGTTGAAGAAAAATTAATAATTAATTAAAAATTAATAAAATAATGAGGCAATTAATAGTATAAGAAGTTTCTTCTGTTCATGTTTAACTTGCCTGACTGAAGGAATAAAGGAAAAATATGACAACCTGAAAGGTTAGACCCAACTCTCTAAAACCAGGTTAAGAACCATAAGAAATTATCCTGTTAAAAGAAAAGATCAACAAACAAAAGAGATGACCAAAAATATATGTAGTAAAATGAATCTTCACCAAAAGCATTTAAGAGGACAGAGACCTCGGGGGTATTAGTACCACCAACTGTATATTCAAGATTTATGTCAGTTCAGCAATTATTACAGGCATAAAGACAGATTTCATTGGAGATATATTGATCATTTGGGGGCCATGCTGTTATAATAGCAATAATACTAATTCAGCTACAGTTATTTATAGTGCTTGACAGAATAAGAATAAAATTAATCTAAAGAATCAAGAGAGTTCAAACACCTAAAGAGAAATAATGAAAAAAGTAATGAAGGGACTCTCTTAATATTCCCATATCTCAGATTATAATATAATTGAAATTCTCTGGTTGTGGTGAAACATTTTAAAAAAATAATTAAACAGACTTAAGTGAGATGCAGAAGCAATAGAATATAACAGTTAGAAGTTCAATTTAATTCAAATTAAAAGATAACAAACTGCTGGGATCCTGACTCCCTCTTTGATAAAAATTTGTGAGACAACTATAAAGCAGTTTGGCAGGTAGTAAGCTTTACATCAAATATATCAAAATAAGCTCCAAATGGATATATAATCTAACTATTACAGGTCATATAATAAATTAGGGAAGAATGGAAGGATGTACCTTTTATAACAATGGCTATAGGGAAGAATTCTTAAGCAAAGAATGGGTACAATAATCATAAAAAAGTCCAAATAGTGTTTTGGAGTAAAGACTTAGTTTTTGTTGGCAAAGCTTTTATTACACAACTAGCTGATGGATTGGGAAACAACTTCCACAAAACTGCCAGAGTTGCACTGGTACTATAAATTCCGAAAGGGGGATGGGAAAACATTAAGATACCTAGAAGTCAGAACTCCTGAGTATAGAAATTGGGACTTCTTCCAACCCCTGATTCTTCTGCTTCTTTCCCAGCAACCTTCTGCTGTCAGTATGCATCCCTGTGACCTCCCCGCATATACTCCCAATGCAGTCCAGTTTCTAACCTTTGCCATGGGGGTGTGGTAATACGGTTTTCCTCCTCTCATTCTTTCAGTTCTCTTTCAGTTCATTCGGAGAACTCCTTGAAGGCAGGGATTGTCTTTCTTTTCATGTATTTTGTATTCCCAGGGTTTATTTAGCACCTTACTGCCACATATAGTAAGTGCTTAAGAATGTTTTCTCTATCTTGCCATTGCTTCAGTACAAGAAAAATTGCTAAATCAGGCACTTAAACGTCACTTAAATTATGTTAGCTGCTGTAATTGGGGAAAATCTGTCAGCAGCCTATGATGACTACCGAAAAAATGGAGCTACTTGAAATTAGGGATGCAAGTGAGGAGAAAGGCTTCATTGTTTCAAGGGTGAGAACAGTTTTCAGAAATACCTAAGATAATTTGGCTTCTACAATAGATAACATTGATTATATTAACTTCAAAAGCTTTTGCATAGATAAATTGAAACTAATGAGAAGAGAAATTGCTGGGGGAGTGAAGTCTATATGAAATGACATAGGTAACAATTTAAAAAATGTAATTCATGTGAAAGACTTCTTCAAAGGCTATAAACGAGCAGTTTTCAAAAGTAGAAAGGCAAATTATTGATAATCATAGAGTCATTCATATCATGAATAATTAATAAGCTTATTTTTATATTTAAAATTTTAAGTTAAATAAGATAAATTTACATTAAAACAATTTTGAGGTTTCACATTGCTTTCATTAAATTTACAAAGATGTCAAAAGTTGAAAGCCCACTGCCAAACTATGGAAAGACATGAAGCAGTGACTCTTTTTAATGGAGTTATTTATTGGTCCACTGAGTCTAGAAAACAAATTAGAATTGTGTTAAAAAAATCACTCACTCAGACGTAGCTTTTGACTCTGGAGTACCACTATCGTATGTAGCATTTTGTGTGTTTGTATTTTTGATTGTAAAGAACTGAAAGAAAAACAAGCCTAGTAATGAGAATTATGTCTGAACAATTGGTAGTTTTTTACTGTAATAATATTATGTAAAAACACATTTTGGTAAATTCAGACCTCATGAAGAAGAAATTATATAAAGTGATGCAGAGTGAGCCAAGTAGAACCAAGAGGCTATTTTACACAGCAGTTACAATGTTGTAAAGGAAAAGTAACATGAAAGACAATCTTCTCTGTGTAATGGCCAGTTGTGAAATCCCTTGTCTCAGAGAGGTAGTGCATTATTAGGTACAGAATATGAAGCAAATGTTGTCAAACATTTTTGCTATTCTGTTCCTTAAGTTTTGTGTATTTTTCCTTTTACGTACGTCCAGTTACCTTATGTGGGGGCTGTGAGGGATTGCAGTGGGTAGAGTTTGGAATCAGAAATACTCATCTTGTCAGAGTTCAAATCCAGCCACAGACACTTATTAGCTTTGTGACCCGGGCAAGTAAGTCACTTAGGCCTGCGTGCCCCAATTCCGAATCATCTGTAAAACGAGCAGGAGGAGGACGTAGCAAACCACTCTAGTGTCTTTACCAAGAACACCCCTAAATGGGGTCATAAAGAGTCCGACACAGCCGAACAAGCAGCAAGTTACTGTAGTTTATGTTCTTTTCCCGTGTCTAACTTTCGTAAGTAATTTTATGGAGGCCTTTGTTTCCACTTCATAGGCATTTTCATGTATCCGCTCCTTTCCTCCCAGCCTGCCTTGAGGTTTCATAATAGGGGAAAAACAGCTAAGGAAAGCTAAGCAAACCTGAGTGACAGCTGTCTATGCCGTGCGTCACACCCGAAGCATTTCTTACCTCTGAGATGACCATTTCTGTAAGGAGTTCTGCATTTCAAGTCAGAAGACCGGGGGCATGAAGGCCTATTAATCGGCTTGCTCATTTATTTACTCATTTATACTGAGGGCGTGGCAGTGAAGAATCTTGTCATTAGTGATAGAGGCTGCTGCTGCTGCTCCCTGGTTCATGCGAAGGCCTGGGCAAGTTTCAGCAGGTTTTACCCACTGTTGTGTTTGCACCAACATAGCGGTTCTGGGATGGACTATGAGATTTTTAAAAATTATTAAACACTTTTAATATTTTAGTACCACTTGTGTGCTGTTGCCAAGTATCTATGGAGATTAAGATCTTCCATGATTTGTTGGTGCTGGTACCAGATCACAAAAAAGAGCAGCAGCAAGTCTGGCCACACCTATAGTTTTATCCATTTGTAAAGTGAAACTATAATTCTACAGACAAGATACTAACTTCATATTCACGTTTGAGCTGAATCTTTATTTGCATAGGTCCTAGAGCCCAGTGTGTAAATGTGAAAGGATAAGAGTGACAAAGGCAAATAATGTCTTAATACTATGAAAATAGTTTTGAAGTAGTGGAATCTAGGGCATCCCCAGTGGTCTGTGGACCATGCTTTGAGAATTACTGGGCTGGATGACATCTTGGGATCTTTAAGCTCAAAACTGGTGATATAATCCCTGCGCGCCCCCCCCCCCCCTTTAAAATAGTTTTCCTCCCTCAGCCTTTCTGAATCCTATCCATACATTAGCATTAGCTGATTTTGCCAGCTTCTGAATACCTCTAGCACTCATTGTGTGTGCTGGTCATTTGAACTATTAATAATGTTCAGCAGTGGTGTCAAGCTGAAATAGAAAGGGCTCTCTAATAATGACCTAGGAAACCAGAAGTTAGCAGTTAGCTTACTTTTTAAAACATTTCTCAGTTATATTTTAATCTGGTTTGGGCTGCACTTAAGCAGCCCAGGATTTGACACCTTTGATATAAATTATTCTCTCAGGACATTTATTTTAGTGCTTAATACATATATATATATATATATATATATATATATATATATATATATATATATTTTAGTTTATCTTCACAAGTGGATTGTAAGGTTATTTTGGACTGTCACTTGGTAAGTGCCCCATTGGTGCTATTTTGCTAGAAAACAAATCTGTATTTCTTTGTTTATATTTTATAGCTGTCTTTGCAAAAAATCTGATGCCTTTTAGGATATATGATGGATACTGTCAAACTCAATATCAGACTATGTGCATCGGCTTAGATTAGGAGAGGCTCACCTGTCACCTATTTTTCAGATACAGTATCTTGTTAAGCCTGTTTGATAGAGTGGAGAAAGGAAGGGCCTGTGCTGCTGACTGTGAAAATATGAATCTTGGATATTTTTAAGTATTGTATAACTGAGAGTTTCTCCTTTCCCTCTTGTCATGACTTAATTTTAAAAAGAAAAAAAACCTTTCACAAAAATATTTACTTCAGAAGTTATAATCACAAATATAGAAAATTATTCCCCCCAAATGTGGGAGACATCATCCTCCCCTGTACCATCTCAGTTTCTGGAGCGAGGGAGAGAATTAGATTTATAGTTTAGGTTGGTTCCTATAGAGCACAGATCCGGTTCTAAGTGCAAAACCCACTTGGACTCAGTCCTGACTTCTCAGGGCATCCTTGCCAGGTTGACTCCCTGTACTGCTCTGACTGAAATACTGCCTCCTAAGGTTGCTGTAGCTCAAAACTGTTGGGTCTGTGGGGTAAGAATTGCCTTTGGCACTTGCACCTGAAGCAAACTACAGAAAGTGTTTCTTGGAATAGAGCCAGTGTAAAGGAGGGGGAAGAGGCAGGGAAAGGGAAGTCCTTTCCTTAGTAGTGGTTCACTTTGGTTCATGGCTGTGCTGCTGGGAATGAACTGGGATCTTCGCTTTCTGGATACGGCAGAAAGAAAGTAATGGAAAAGCACAGCTACAGAGAATTTAAGCAATTCCTAGTCCCATTTTGACTTTTCCTTCTTAACATTTATACTTTCTGTTGAGTTCTTTTTTAAAAATTAGCTAACTTGTTTACAAAAGTCTGTAAAAGTCTATCCACAATGTAACTTTGACGCCTTGTGAATAGGTCACCAGGGAACCTTGAGATAAACTAGTAACCTCATTTTTAAAGAATCTGTTGACACTGAGAAACCTTTTAAGGTAAGACTCTGCTACCTGAGAGGCCCAGGGAAGGCTCAAGTAGAGCCCCCCCCAGTGAGTGTGATTGACAGCGTCTGTAATTACGCACTTTCCTGGATGATTTCTAACACAGAGAGTCGGCGGCCTTTAGTTGTGACGGCGGTGCAGACTTGGACTGTTCTATTTGACCATGGCTTTGTTGTCTTTCTGATGATTTGATTTACATCGTTGTGGTTTTTTTAAATCACCATTTCCTAGGAAGCAGTAACACTGCATTAGAATTATACTGTTTGATCATTTCCGGATCGTCAGGAACATTTTTCTCAGTGTTTCTTTTGTCGCAGATAATGCTGCTCTTTACATCTTTGTGTACGTCGGTCTTTTTTGGCTCCTGATAACAGGCCTGCTAACAGAGTCTCTGGGGCTAAAGGCGTGAACAGTGTAACACACAACGCCAGTTTCCTCGCCAGGACAATTGGAGCAGGGCACAGCGGCCCGGGAGCCTTCCTGCCCACATTCCCTCCTACGATGAATGGCCCGCTCCTCCTTGCCCACCCTGCTAACTTGCAGTGGGGGGCCTTGGAGTTGTTTCAAGTTTTGTTTTTCTGATCACTTTATAAATTTGCTGATGGTTTTAAACACTCCTTGTTAGGAGGACTTTATATCCTTTGTGTATTAGAGAATTACTCAGTCTTATACACATCAACTCCATAGAGAATTTGGATGTCAAAGCTTTCCCATCGTTCTTCTTACTTCTTCTCTTTTCTGATCTTTGATGCTTTGGTTCTATTTGTACAAGGATTTTTGAGTTTTATTAGGCAGATTTTCTGTTCTGTTGCATGTCGTGTTTATACGATTGTTCCTCCGCCCACAGTGGTTAAGCCTGAAACCCTTGTTCTGTAAGCTTTTTGTGGTGCAGCGCTCTCTGTTTAGATCTCTATCTAACTGGAATTTATCGTGATACATGGCTCTGAGGAAGTTAAATTTACGGGGCATTATTTAATACTTGATTCTCATCAGTCACTGACCATCTTCCCCATTTTGTCAAGCCCTGTTGGTCACTTAAGCTGAAAAATGCAATTCAGATTGTCCTGGGCCTTGTTGAAAGGGAATGATGCTATCATCCCTTTAAAGTAACTCCAGGGACATACAACTGTTTTGTTCTCTGTATAAACAAAAACCAGTTTAGGTTGGAACCCCTTCCCAAAAAACAATTCTCCTGCCCTTGTCTCTCCTTGTGAAAGTAGGGGTGGTTTAATTGCTCCCGAGGGAGTGACTACCCAGGTGGTCTGGTTTAGGTGGTCCTGAGTTTCTAGCCAAGATTATCAAAGGCAGATGAGGCCCGAAAAGCCTCAGCGTTCCTTGGCCACGGGGGTGGGGAGCAGCCACACCTGAAGGCCGACCTGCATTTTCTAGTTGTGACCAATTTTGGTGTTCCCAGCTGGCCACCCTCTCCTTCCCTGCATCTCAGCATAAATTGTCTTTTCCTTCTCACGAGGGTCCTTGGCTTTACTGAGGTGGTCACAGTGACCCACTTTGTCAACAGTGATACATCTCACTGTTAATAAACTGTTTTCTTGCTCAGAGAAAATGTACCTCAGTTTTCCTTTGTCTCATTTTATTCTCTATAGTTTAAGATGATGATCTAACCCTATTTTTCCTCAAACTGTTTTTAGCTTTTGTTCTTATTGAATAGAGTCCTTGGGGTTCTTGAATAGTAACTATTATGTATTTGTTTCTAGAAAGATTCTGTTTGACAATAAAGTGAAATAAATAGTTAGAAGTTTATATACCAACACGAATAGAACTTACAAAATATCTTAAGTACAAAACAGTCTTTTAGTTGAAGTGAGGCGTCAATCCTTGGAAACATTCGGTATTCATAACTGGGTAACACCAATCTAGTAAAAGCAGTAGCTCTGTCAGTAAGACTGCTGGGTGACCCAGTGGGTAGAGCTCAGGGTTTGCAGTCAGGAAGACCTGAGTTCAGATGTGGCCTCAGACATTAACTGGCTGTGTGTGACCCTGAGCAAGTCATTTAACCTCTGTCCCAGTTTCCTCAATTGCAAAATTGGGATCCTAATAGTACCTGCCTCACAGGATTGTTGTGATAATCAAATGAGAAGATGATTTAAAAGTGCCTGGCATATAGTAGGCACATACATATATATACATTTATATGTTAGCTGCTGCTACTGTTGCTTTTTAGGCACAGGAGCTCTGTCCAGTGTGAAAGATGGGAATTTGTCCATGTAAACATTAGAGAATTGCTTGTGTGAGAAATACACTTATGGGGGAGAACAGGACTTCCCAGCCAAGGTACTAGCCCTCAGGAAGATCCATGTGATAGAACCATTCTCAGAAAAGAACTCAGATCTCCACCCTGCCGCCATCTCCACCCTGCCGCCGTCGCCCCCCCCCCCCCCGTCTCCCCCCCCCCCCCCCCCCCCGCAGTATTGTGAGAAACACTTTCACTTTAAACAAGGTACCACATTCTTTGTGAAGTCAGGAAGGCTCCTCTTTTATTTTAGTCAATTATTTGGGTCCCTCCTTAATAGAGAGTACATTTTGTTTAGACAAATGCCAGGCTTAAATGCCCTCCTTTCAATTCGAATTTCCCATCTGCCTCCCACTGACCCTCATTCTAGGGTTCACTAAATCCCACCCCTTGATTACATCTTCTCATTCCCACCTTTCAATCCCCCACCCCTTTCCTTCCCTTCTTATCTTCATTTTTCCTTGTACTTAAATAAAAGAAAGGCCAAAAATGCTTCTGGTCTCTTCCCCTTTTGTCTGCATCTGATAGCACGAGAAAGAATTTTCCTGGATAACGGGAGAGTTGAACAAACTTGAGTTTGAAGATTTGAACCCAGGATATTGACAATGAAAGTCCCATTATAATGGATCTAGTCCTCATTCTTTGTGAATGAAGTCTGGCCTGGCAGTCCCTTTTTAATACCAGGAAAGGCCTTCTCAGAATAAAGAACAGTAGTAGATATGCTGATTTTCAGGCCCCAGCCTCCCCCGCTACCCTCTAGTAGCAGTTTTTGTCTATCATGATGTTAGCCATCAATGTGATTTCAAATCATGTTTCTTATAATTTCTGTGGAAACAAATTCAGCCATACCTTACACTTGTGCCTCAGAAAGGGAGTGATTTGTCTATGGCGGCAAAATTAAATAAGTTTCATGGATGGAATTTAAACCTGGATCTCTTTTTATGTTCAAATTCAACACTTTGTTTACCAAGTCTTGTAACTTCTTTCTAAAAATATTGTCCAAGTTAATCTGTAGATTTAGGTGCTATTGTAATCAAACTACCAAAAAGTGTATTTCATAGAATTAAGCAAGATAATAAAAATCATTTGGAGAAATAAAAGATGAAGAATATGAAGTATTAAGAGGAAAGTAAAGAATAGAGGGGGCTATTCCATTGCCAAATTTTCAACTGTATTTCAAAGCAGTAATTATCAAAACCATCTGATATTGGGTAAGATCTACTAGATAAAAGTTTATTTTTATTATTAAATAAAAAAAGAGGATGACATTACACAGAAAATTTTTATTTTCCAATATTTGGTAATTAGACATATATGCCAAGAAATTCCTGTAAATCACTGTAAGGATTGACTTAATAGGAAACCATATGTCTTTAAAAAGACATTGGCTCTTCTCATCTGCTTTCAGAAAGAATATTAAGGGGCTCTCTAGTCTCTTATCCTGCTCAGTGGTTCTACTCATCTCAGCTTGGCTTTACTTCATATGAAATCTGTGATCTGAGGCCCAGATAACCTTGGGTATAGATAGCCTTTACCTTTTTTGGGAAAGAGCACGTCACACTGCATAAATAATTTAGGGATAAGGAGCTATTCCTTCTCCTAGGCCTGAAATCCCAAATCCACTCCGCTTTTGTATCAGCCCAAGAAAATTGGAACATTGTAGGACTGTTTTAGCCAACTTGTACTACTTCTGGAAATCTCAGTTATTTTACTAACGTGTATTGTCTTCTTGGACAGAATATACAGGCATACCTCAGATCATTGCAGTAAAGCAAATCACATGAACTTTTTGGTTTTCAGTACATAAAAAAATTATATTTATACTATACTGTAGTAAGTATTCAGTAGTATTATGTCTAAAAAATTTACATACTTTAATTTTAAAATGCTTTATTGCTTAAAAACAATGCTAACCATCATCTGAGCCTTCAGTGAGTTATAATCTTTTTGCTGGTGGAGGGTTGTGTCATGATGTTGGTGGCAGCTGAATCAGGGCAGTGATCGCTGAAGGGTGGGGTGATTGTGACAAAAATATGACATTGAAGTTTGCCACATCAATTGAGTTTTCCTTAAATGAAAGATTTCTCTAGAGCACAAGATGCTATTAGCATTTTTAAAAATGAAAATGAAAAAAAAATTATGGTAGATAGCAAAGCAATATTAATTCTGAACCTATATGCACCAAATATTATAGCATTTCAATTTTTAATAGAAAAATAGGTGACGATAGATAGTAGTACTATAATAGTGGGGGATTTTAATCTTCCCCTCTCAGAGCTAGATAAATCTAACCAAAAAATAAATAAGAAAGAAGTCAAAGAAGTGAATAGAATTTTAGATAAACTAGATATGCTAGATGTCTGTAGAGAATTGAATGGAAATAGGACTACACCCTTTTCTCAGCAGTTTTAT
Organism: Pseudochirops cupreus; assembly: GCA_028627135.1. Classification (NCBI taxonomy): domain Eukaryota; kingdom Metazoa; phylum Chordata; class Mammalia; order Diprotodontia; family Pseudocheiridae; genus Pseudochirops; species Pseudochirops cupreus. The sequence continues at coordinate 220,026,983 of CM053583.1, forward strand.
AAAGGTTGACCATTTATTAGTACATATAAATTTTATAGTTACAAACAAAAAATCAGAAATATTAAAAATATCTTTTTCAGATCACA
>CM053583.1:220035932-220117721 GCA_028627135.1 Pseudochirops cupreus
CTTTAGTGGGAAGTATCTTTGTGTGCGTTTTGGAGTTCCAGGATTGGTTTAGAGTCCTATTTTATGGGTATTTTGGGGTGGCTATGTGAGAGCTGCGATGTGTTGCTGCTTCTACGCCGCCATCTTGGCTCCGCCCCCAGAAATGAGGAAATTTTAAAGAGACACGGGGAAGAAGAGAAAAAGAATTAAGGACTGACTGTGCCAGGGTAAGGGCTTTATGTAAATGATCTCATTTCATATTCACTACAACTGGGAGGGGTAGGGACTATTATCATCATTCCCTTTTTGCTCTTGAGGTAAATGAAGCATATAGAGAAGTTACATGACTTGTCCAAGATCACACAACTAGTAGTAAGTGTCCGAGGAACAGATTTGAGCTCAAGTGTTTGTGAATCCAAACCTGTACTATTGTCTTTTATGTCTCCTAGCTGCTTAAATGGAAAGACTTATGAACTTGATGCAAAATGCAGTGGGCAGAGTCAGAAGGACAATTTATAACATCAGTATTATAAAAAATAATAATTTTGAAGATGTTATAATTATAAACTGATAATAAATTGTTCAAGGAGTTGTTGATAGGTACTGCTGCCAGTCACACTGTTAATTCATAGACAGATATAAAAACTAGTTTATCATATGCTCAGAGCACAGACTCATGATATAGGAAAACCAGGGGGTCCTGAGCATAATTTCTACAAGATTCTAGAGGTCTTAGTTACCTGGAATGGATAGTACAATGCAGTTTTGCAGAAGTGCGAGGTAAAGATGTATACATCCAACAACAGATAACAGAAGGGGGTGGTCTACATCAGATAAAATGATAAACTGGTGAGCGCGCTCCAGGTGTGTCTCTGGGATTTTCACACTAACCACGACTGCTGAGCTAGAGCTAGTTCTTTACAGGCTCATTTTAAGTAAATAGAAGTAATACAACGGAACCAAAAGTTCTCTTATCACTGACCAGTTAAGCAAGCGCGCTCAAGTTTGACGTCTTAACTAAACTGAAATTCTCTTGTCACGAAACTGATGAAGGATGAAATGAGCAGAAACATGCGAATAATTTATATAGTAACGACAGCGTAAAGACAAATGACTGTGAAAACCATAGATCTTATTATCGATATAGCAACCGTCCGCGAGTCCCGAGGACCAGTGACGAAGCGCGAAATCCGCCTCCTTCTGTAAAGGGATAGATTCAGGGCGTACGGCTCTCTGTCTCTCTTAGCGTTTCTGTCTCTGTCTCGCACACGCACACGCGCGCACACACGTGCACACGCACGCACACGCACGCATTCACATGCACACACACGCATGCACGCATTCACATGCACACACGCATGCACACACACATACACACATGCACATACACACGTGCACGCACACGCACACACACACTCACGCACACGCACGCACAGAGTGAAGAAATTTGTTTTGTTACAAGGAATTTCTTTTTCCTTTTCTCTTTTTCTCCAGTAGGGAAAGAAAATAGATTTTTATTTAAAAAAACCAAAACAATACAGTTTTTCTAGTGGTGGCAGAGTGCTGCAGCTGTGGAATAGAGAGTATACGCAGCAGAGGATGTTACTGTGTTGCTTGTTTTACTTTGTTATGGGAGTTTGACTTTTTGTTCCTTATTTGCAATGTAGACATAGAACAACACTCTGTAAAACCCTTATTGATGTTTTCTGCTATGCTCTCCACAAGTAGAGATGATTTTGTCTATGTAATGCTCTTTATTTAACCTCTTATTGCTGTCACTAGAATTTCTAGGGCAATATCAAAAAAATTAGGACCGCGTACTTTACGTCCTGTTTATAACAGGGAAACTCCTAATACTTCCCCATTGCTTAAAGTTCTATATCTTGATTTTTAAATATATGCTTTTGATCAATATTGTAAAAGGACCTTTTCATGCCTATTTTTTTCTTTAGGAATTTCAGTATAAATGAGTGCTATGTTTTATCAAAGGCTTCCTGAAAGATATTTGCATTTTAAAAGAGTAAACTACTATTAAGTTTTTCAGTTTATTTAATGTTACAAAGTGCTTTACCCATGAAAACAGAACTAAAGAGGTGGAAGAGACCTTAGATTTTGTCTAATCTAATCTGAGCCTGAGCAAGAATCTTCTCTTCAGCATATTAGTGCCCCAGCTAGTGGCTAAACAGTCTTTGGCTGTTCTTGCCGGCTGTAATGTAGCCTGTTACACTTCTAGAGTAGTTGTAGTACAGGTGTAGTGGGTACAGTGCTGGGCTTGGAGTCATGAAGGTCAAATCCGACCTCAGATTCCTAGGTGTGTGACTCTGGGCAAGTCACTTAACCCTGTTTGCCTCAGTTTCCTTATCTGAAAAATTAACTGGAAAAGGAAATGACAAACAAGTATCTCTGACAAGAAGACCCCAAATGAGATTACAAAGAGTTGGACATAATTCAGCAAGAACAACAGAAAACCAAAAATCTAGCATTGATTTATGTTTTCTACTTTTGGGGGGTACATTACTATTTTGTGCAGCTTGAAAACAGCATCTGTGCCATAAGTAGGCATTTAGTAAAGGTTGGAATAATTTACTAACACTGTTAGTAGATAAGCAAAATAGGCTCTGATGATGGGTCTGGCCACATAATCAGATATTGTCTGTTTGAACACTAACCTCTTGGTGGGAGAGGCTGGAACAGCTCATAGTAGCTCATTACACATGCTGTGCAGTGAACAGGATCCTGTGTTTGTCAAGGGAATAACTCATACTAATGAATATTGAAGTAATTAAAGGATAAATCTGTATTAATTGAGAGTAGATTTTAAAAAGCAAACCACTATCTGAATCATGCTGAAGATTCAGAGGTAAGATTATAGCAGTGTTTGATATTATGACAGCAGTGAGATTTTAGGAATACTAGACCAGATTGGAAAGTGTACACTGTACATATAGTGGGTTCTTAATATTAATTGATGAAATGACTTGATGCCTTTTTAAGAACAAAAAGGCAGTTTGAAATATTAGAAATACAGCTGTTAATACAAGGAGGAAGGGATAAAATGACATAGAGATCAGGAAATATCTAACTAAAATCTAATTTTTGACCCGCCTGTGTTTGTGGATATGCCTTTTTTATTTTGAAGCCAGTAAATTTTTTCATAGCTTGTTAGTTTTGCTCACTGCTTAAACATGAAAACTGTGGACTTGTGTGTAAATAGAAATATGATTTATTGCAGAGGCAGCAGAGTGAAGTGCTGAGAGTCAGAAAAGCTGGGATTGATCCCAAGCTTCAGCACGTCTATAACAGTTCTGGACAGATCACTTAACTCTCTGCACTTCATTTCCTTCACCTTGAAAATGGAATCTTTGTGCAGTGTTTCTCACAGAGGAGTTAGCCAGGTAGCACAGTAGCCAGAGCGTTGGATCAAATCTGGCCTCATACATTTTATTAGCTATGTGACCCATGGACAATAATCTAATCTACCCACCTCAGTTTCCTCAGCTATAAAATGGGGATAAAAAAATAGCACCTAACTCCCAGGGTTGATGGGAAGATCAAATGAGGTAATGTTTATGAAATGCTCAGCACATTTACATGCACATAGTAGATACTTCATAAATGCTTGTTCCCTCCCTCTCAGGGTTTTTGCTGATAGCACTTAAAAACTCTTTAAAAATATTTTTTTTTTGCTATATTTTCTGTGTTCCTGGCAGCCTCAAAGCAAAGTATAGAATGAGGAGGTTGGAGCAGATGATCCTTTCAGCTTTCAAGGTTCCTTTCAACTCTAAATCTATCGATACAATAGAAAGTTGCCTTTTGCATCATAACTATATGTTTTCTGTTCTATGTTCTGTTAGTCATCCTTCCTTATTATGTCATAGAATTCCTATAAAATGATACACTAGGAAGGAATTGGAGGGATGAAGTAATCCAACCCTACGGTTTTAGAGATGAGGAAAATTTAAAGAGAGATTGTAATTTGACCAAAGTCATGTAGCTATATGGGAGAAGTTAAAGGCAAGGCTGTACTTTTTTTAAGGACCATCAGTTCTTAATTCTAGGGAGGATTTTGATTATTCTGTGACCTGGGGATAATTCAGTGTTTCTCAAAGTGTCTACCCAGTTTCAACTAGGTAGGCTACTAAGTTCCAGTTTTATGGAACTTATACATGCATGAACATGACTGAGACTCCAAGAATTCAGCATGCAAAGAGTAGTAGTGTTAAAGAAATAATAGTATATAATTCTTAGATAAACTCAGGTAATCTCTGGACAGTGATGTCAAAGTTAAATAGAAACTGGGCCACTGAACTATACATAAGGATCCTTGGAGGCCTCATTGACTTAGAAAACCAAATGTTAACCTTATCTCTGTTTTATTGTGTTTTTTTTGTATTTTGTTACATATTTCCTAATTACATTTTAATCTGGTTCTGTGCCGTAATTGTGGGCCACGTGTGCGTGACTGTTGGGTGTTATATTGCCAACGTGATATTCACAGCACCAATGGCAACTATGAGTATGCCAGCATAATTATGAATTGCAAAATATAACAGATTCTCCATATAGAAGACAGAAGGAAAACATTTATTTAGCCATCAGAAAGCTAAAACCTAACACAAGAAAGCCAAATCCATCATAGCAACAAAGAAATCTATACACAATAAATTTATACACCCTAACATTGCAGAGAGCAACAAACACTCATAAGCCTAGCTTTCTCTTGGCCTGTGTCTTCTCTCCTCTCTCTGTTCTAAGTGTTCTGACTGGCAGCTTCCTCTGGGCTCTGTTCCACCCATTCAGCAAACTTCTCCCACCACATGCTCCATATGATTACATTTGGCCTCTTAGGGGGCAGGGAAGATCTTCAAATTTCCATTACCATTACATTTGGCCTCAAGATTGTTCATGTCACTTACATAGATCAATGGGCCTTCAGGGGTAACTGGTGTCAACAGAACTTTACAACAATATAATAAGGGTAATACAAAATAAGCACATAAAGCAGTATCTTTGGGTGGAGCTTGAGCACAACGCCCCATCATGCTCCACTCAAACGAATGGGACTTAAAATCTTGGGATAAGGGGTGAAGGTCTCTTCTCCCATAGCTACTTCCTGCTGAAATTGGACATAGAGCAGCTGTCCCTGTCCCAAGAGAGGCATCCCTCCCATTCGAGAGGTCAGTTCTTTAGCTGGCATCTGGAACTCGATCCACACCAGATCTGGAGGTGACACATAACAATCACGGACGGTGGGTAACATCCAGCTTAAGTGATCAGACATCTGCAGGTGGAGGGTACTAAGCCTGCAGGAAACAAATCTCAAAAACAAGTTTAACAGACAAAAAGCCAAAAAGAAACAAATACAGGGTCAGCCATGCTTCTGGAGTCCATGAACCCACTATCATAGCAGTGGTTCAGGAAGGTCTCTAGGGGAAGCTCTTACTTCTCTATTCCATCTAATATCAAGCCCCTTTTCTCAGTACATTTTATATAGTTCTTTAGTTGGGAATACCATCAATTCTTCCAAAATCTACCCCTTCTCTCAGTAGAGCAGTAAACTTTTCTTGTCAATTATTCTGACTTTGAATTTGCCTGCTCTTTATTCTTTCTTGAGGAAGTTTATCTTTTCCCCATTTACCTAAGTCACTTAGCTGTGAAATCTTATCTAGCATCTCTGAAAGAGAATGCCCTATCTCCCCAAGTAGTAGAATCATAATTAGGTGCTTATAAGCAGGAGGAGCCATCTTCACTATATTTCCATGAGAAACTGCTAAGGGGATATCATGATAAGCATCAGCATCTCCAACTATGATAGCTGCTTTCATTGCCTCCTCCTTTAACTTTTGCATACAGTCCCTAAGCCAGTATCAGGGTCTGTCTCCACTAGGTCACATAGAATCAGTGAAATGCATTTTATTGCATTCCTCTGCAGCTAAATAGAATTAATTAGTTGCATTATTGCCTCCTTGCATATGTTAATCAATAAAAACTAGCTGTACAAAGGGTATAATACCTATAAATTTTAAGCCGTACACATCTACCAGTTCTCCTCTGGCACCTTCATTACTGATTTTCACCATCTAAGACACTATTGATTTTCCTATCCTTTGGATGAATCAGCTTAATGTATCAGTGACCTCCTGCTGAGTAAAATCCCCCTGAAGACTATTTTTTTCCCTTGGTTCTCCTTTCTTCTCAATATGGGCTGAAATTCTGCCTAAGAAGCCTCATCTAACATTGTTTCATTTTCCTCCAACACGTTCTGCTGGCTGTCAGTGTCGCGGCAACTAGACTCGGCTTCTTCCAGAGCTACAGGCACATTCCTTTTGTTATTTTTTTTCTTCCTTTTCTGAGCCAAACCCACAGTAGCCCTCCCTTCTGCCACCTGAAACTCTCCAGCTTGCTCTTCTGAAGGAGAGCCTGAATGCTGTGGCACAAAAAGTTTCTTAGGCAAATCAGCTAACTTCCTTTCCATCTGAGCTTTCTCCTGCAGCAATTTGTCTCTGCTTTTACATGTAATATGGTAACCTGTTAGTAAAACTCAGCCTGTTGTACACACTCTGTCCAATTCTTTCTTTGGTTTTATTAGTATTTCTTGCAGATAATCTTTCTAAATCTCTAGTTTCTCTCCTCTGTAGCCTCGGTTCCCAGTTTTCACAGGGTTAGGTGCTTTTAGCCCATTCCCTTGCTAGGGAGGAGTAAGGTAAGTCCTCCTATCCTAGGATATCCATTTCTTCCTCAAAGTCCTTCTCCTTCCAAATAGAGAGCTGATACCTTGCCATCCTGGTCATGACACCAAATGCGTCGCCAAGTCGATATTTACAGCACTGATGGCAACTGTGAATATGCCAGCATAATTCTGAATTGCAAAATAAAATAGACTCTCCATATACAAGACAGAAGCAGAACATTCATTAAGACACCAGAATGCAGAATCCCAGCACCAGAAAGCCAAATCTATCATAGCAACAAAGAAATCTATACACGATAACAATGCAGAGAGCAACACCATCCTAAAGCCTTACAAACAAGCACAATCTTAGCTCCCTGCTTGCCTTCTCCTCTCCCCCCCAGCTCTAACTGCTCTGACTCCCAGCTTCCTCTGTGCTTTGCTCCACTGTCAGCAAACTTCTCCCACGACAGGCTCCATGTGATTACCTATTTGGCCTGTTAGGGTGTAGGGAAGATCTTCAAATTACCTTAGGCCCATTAAGGGGCAGGAGGATCTTCAAGTTACCATTACCATTACAGGTATCTGCTGTGATGAGTAGGTGACCTTTTTCTAGAACATGAATCTGTTCATTAAGTGGTAAACTTTCTTAATATTGGAAATTCCTGAGCTTGGTGAAGTACCTTTTATAGCCAGCCCTAATTACGATAAATGTTTAATCCAGAATTTTGTCCTTTAGAAAGTCAGCTTACTCTCAATTATAATGAAATGGAATATTTAGAAGAAAGGAATAAAAGAATACTGTGCCATAACTAGAAAAATGTTTGAAAAATGCTGATGTAGCAAGCTTAATTTTATACCTGAGTTTTGTGAAAGCTAAAACTCAATATATTTCATTTTCCTGTGGAAGCCTGACACAGGTCAAGGGCAGGAGTGTAGGTATATCCTCCAACAGTGCATTCTAGCATGCAGTATTGCTGCAGGGGAGGATTTCAAGTGCTATAAGGACAGGGAAATGAGAACGCCTTGGTCAGATTTATAAACTCAGACTTAAATGATGGCAAGAAATTTTAAAGGTCCCTTTATTTATATAAAGAGGTTAAATGACTTGTCTGAAGTTAGAGAGTAATAATAAGTGGCAGAGCTGGAATTCCAAGCCTAGATCATATAACTGTGTACATGTGTCCATTTTCTTTGAAAGGAATTCCTCTGGGACAGCTAGGTGGCACAGTGAAGAGAGCACTCACCCTGGAGTCAGGAGGACCTAAGTTCAGATCTGGCCTCAGACTATCAAGACTTATTAGCCATGTGACTTCGGGCAAGTCACCTAACCCCAATTGCACTGCCTTCCCCCCCTCCAAAAAGCTAAAAAAAAAAAGGAAAAAAAAGGAATTCTTCACCTTCAGATGTGTACATGTGTGTACACAAAATCATTTCAAGGCCAAATAGAAAAAGGTGTTTTGGTTTACCTCCCCTCTGCCCCCCATTTTTCAGTTTACTACTTTAGCAAATTTCAGTTTTAGGTGACATCAGGAAACCCCAAGAGAAGTCATAGAAGACCTGGGAGAGGTGGTAAGGATCAGCCCTCTCACTTTTTCTTTAGTGGAGCTTGTGACAGTTATTACAGTTAACAAGGTTGGGGAGAGATAATGACTATGTATCTAAAATACTTTGTCACGGAGCTCTCCTCCTGCTTCCTCTGGGGCCTTTGGGCAGGTTACTTGATGTTAGTTCCTTATCTGTAAAGTGAAAGATTTAGACCGAATGACTTCTAAGGTCCTTTCTAGCTCTGGCTTCCAAGTTACGATCCTGTGATACTGATTGAAGTTTGGATATAACATAAACAGAGGTAATAGTTGAAGCAGTAAATGGACAATCTTTGCGGGAATCAGTTATTATATAAAGAGGAGAATAGATGTGAAAGGAGTGAATGGTTAGGTTACTCAGGTATTGAGGATTAGGAGGAGCCAGCAGAGGAATGTCCAAGGAGATTGGAGAAAGAATGGTGATTCTGTAGTGTCACAAAAGGCAGAGGAGGAAGGGGAAAGGCAGGTGGGTCACCAGTGTTGAATGCTGCAGTGACCTGAAGAATAATGTCTACAGGGTGGTGAGAGTGGAAGCAAGATTTTAGGCAGTGAAGAACTGGACACAAAGTGTAATACAAGTAGAATATTAAAAGTTTATTGCTGTGTTGTGGGGAACAGAGAGAATATCTGTTTACCTTTTCATCTTAAAAAGCACACATGTCCTTTTGAGAACTTCTGGACTCCGTTGCCTTGTGACTAGCTTCCTTTAACAGTTCTGATCCTGTTGGGGACAGTAATGCTGAATTTGTCATAACAATTTCTGTGGTGACAGAGCAGCCCTGGGTTATGACATCAGTGCAAGAATAAGAGGAGTAAGAATAACTGAAGTTGGAAATGGGGTGGGAAGGGAACTCTTATCATCAGTGTTTACTCATCTCATGACAAGAAGAAAGAGAGAGACAGCTTCATCTTTACTGGGTTAAATAAGAGTCACACTCCTTTTGTAACTAGAATACATCTGCCGTGGTGTCTGTATCCCTCTCCTTGGATATTTAGAGATTGTTTTCTCTTGGGGTTGTTTCTTTTGTGCAGTTCCTCTGTCTTAGATTGTTTATTGTTAGAGAGAGGGGTGGGTATTCCTGCATTACTAGCTGCTGCTTATTATTCCTTGGCTTTCTGAAATATTTATCACTTTAAGTTTCTATAAAAATAGACCTCTCTAGTCTTATTTTGCTTTTAACAACCTAGTTGTCATACCCTCAGAATATTTTCTTTTTCTTTTCTTTTCTTTTCTTTTCTTTTCTTTTCTTTTCTTTTCTTTTCTTTTCTTTTCTTTTCTTTTCTTTTCTTTTTTCTTTTTGCTTTTTGGAGGGCAGTTGGAGTTAAATGACTTGCCCAAAGTCACACGGCTAGCAAGTGTGTCAAGTGTCTGAGGTCAGATTTGAACTCAGGTCTTCCTGACTCCAGGGCTCTATTCACTGTGCCACCTAGCCGCCCCATATTTTCTTTTTTCAAAGCAAAATTAATATCATCTCTAACACTATTTTAATATTTTAGCCATCTTTATAAAACTAATTGTCTGGACCTCATCACATCTATTATGTCAATTATTATTTTTAAAATGTTGCTCTCAGACTTAATACTTAAATCGATCTGTGATCTTATTAATTTTGAACTTGGTTCCAGTGAAGTAGGTCATAGGCCTTCAAGACCCATACGTCTCTGTAAGGGCTTTATCTAGTTTCCTGGAGACCATCCTCACTTTACACCAGCTGGTCGTTTAGTGGGCGGGGAGCACTGGTCCTATAGTCTAGAAGAGTCCTGTGTTCAAATCTAGCATCATACTAACCAGTTGTGTGACTTTCGGCAAATCATTATAAATGATTTAAAGTGATTTATAAGTGAGGTAAATACCTGATTTCCTCCATTGAAAAATAGGGATAATAATAATACTTCTTTCATAGGGTGATTGTGAGAATCAAATGAGAGATATTTAAAAACCACTTAGCACATAGTAGGCACGCTCCTCCTGATATTCGGCTGGCACGTGTGCACAGTCTGGCTGTCATCCCTTGCCCGTGCGTGTGACCAGCTCTTCGTCATTTACTCCTGCTTCAGAGTTTCTCAGAGGTGTTATGGAGCAGCCCTCACGTGGGGGCTGCGTATCAAACAGTTGTAATCCATCTCTGATTCCGTATGGCAGCATGTTTCAGGGGCTTATTTTTCCCCATAACTCCTAGTGATACCGTATTTTTGCAAGTAGAACTTTGCTTTTAAGACATTGTATCAGAATATGCTTTCCCCAAGTGAGAGGTTAGCTTTTTATTACCATCTTTTTTTAATTTTTAATTTTTATTTATTTTATTTTTTATTTTATATTTTATTATTATTATATTTTATATTTATTTTATATTTATTTACTTATTTATTCTTACCACTTCTCTTTCTCCTGTCTGGAAAAGAAAAAAATATCCCAGATGGCCCTTGTTAAAGACGGAAAATAATTTGTAGATATCATTATTACTTTTAAGAAATGAGAATAAATATATTTCATATTAAATTTCGCTATCAAATAATTTTTATCAACTTTTGGAGGATTAAATGTGCTTTGGTTTGTAGTTTAACTTGTGAATTAGTTTTAGCTGCTCATGCCATTTAATCATTTCTCATTTCCTTTCTATGTGTCTTTACAGGACATGCAGGTGTATCTGCCAGCATGATGAAGAAAAGGACTTCCCACAAGTAAGCGTTTTATAAAACTTGATTTTCATTTTTATATTATAATGACTTTCAGATACCCTCTGTCGGTATTACAAATGTGCTACATGCTGCTGCTTGTAGCCTGTATTTCCATCCCATCTTGTTCTATTCACTCTTATGAGAATGCCACAAAAGCCACACGTATGCTCTAGTATGTTGAACATAGAATGATAGTGCCGCATTTAATTTTCAGATGCTGCCTCTGATTTTCTTAATGAACTTGGACAATTACTAGTCTTTTTCTCTTGGTCTTGTCTGCTTCCTGTTTCACAGAGATGTTGCAGGTTAACCAGATGATTAAACTCCTTTACTAGAGTTATTTTTAAATTACTAAGAGAAAATGCTACATTGACTTAAAATATTGAAATTGAGCTAAATGTGACAAAGAGGATTTAGTTACCAAAGTCCCCAAAGTACTTTGTAATGTGGAAGTCTCACAGATACTCAGGAGGATTCTAATGAGGCACAGTTACACTGAATGTATTACATGTCACTCACCTTTTTCATAGGTGCGATAAAGTTCAACTTCATTTGTTGCATTGGAATAACATTCTTTTTATAATAATGAAGTTTGAGGCTTTATTTTGCACTTTATCTTTATTGAAAATGTTAGTAATATTCAGATCTTAATATTTTTGTTCATAAAGATTCTGACACTGTTATATTTTTTTGTTTTTGTTTTGTTTTTTTGCAGCCTTGCATTGTGTGATAGACCTAGAAAACTTAGGAATCAAAATATATGTGTATAATAGAATTTCTTAATCTCTTTCTATTTCTGTTTCCCTAGAAGTATTTTGTCATTTGTTTTTTGTTCACATTTTACTATTTTATAATTTAGTTCATATTTACTGCCATTTCTCCTCTTCTTTAAGTTTTTTATTCTTTATTAATAATTAACATGATCTAAAATGAACACCTCCACGTATATTGTAGAACAGAGGTTTGTACATGAAACTGTGAATCTCTCATGTACTTTTAAAGCGTGTGATCAGTTCAGTATACCTTCCAAAGCTGTCTTGCTCTGCTGTTCTTTTGTTCACTTCTGTGCATTTAAAAAATGTTTCTGGTTTTAGTTCCCCTCTACCTGTGCAGTCCAAGTGACTCAAAAAGAGGGGGAAAAAGCAGTTCATCAAGATTAACCAATGTATGACCAGAGTCTTAACAGCACAACGTATTTCATGCTCCCATATGTTTGCCAACCTCTGCAAAGAAGAGAGTAAAGTGCAGATTTTTAATCTCTTCTTTGAGGTTACTATAATTACACAGCAGGAGTTATGTTTTTGTTTTGGCAGAAAGACTTCATACACAATATGAAAGTGAAATGCCTTTATCATATTGTAGTTACGAATTTGGAGTTGTACTTCACCTGGGATCATAGAGTTAGAATAGGAAAGGACCTCAGAGGCAGCCGTCTAGTCTTGTGTTACTAATGAGAAAACTGAAACCCAAGGTCACACACAGAGCAAAGTGCTGAGGTGCGATTAAAATTAACTTAGAGAAAACTAGGCCTCTGTTCTATATGAGCTTCAAGGGAGATTTCCTTTATTTTCTTCTTGTCATTTTCAGTTAGCCCATAAATACTGAGCACAAGGCCCAGTGCTAGGGGCTTCTGAAGTTACACAGTAGCAGTGAGGCCAATTATATTTGTTCCTATCAATCTGTCTCGCCCCCTTTCCATTGACAATCTAGTTCACCTTCTAGTTCCAGGTATAGTTCTCCTTGATTGTTCCTGGACATATATAGACAAGTGTTAACTAAAGAGAGCCCTAGTTTAACATCCTAGCTCTAGTACTTAGTATCTGTGTGACCTTGGACAAGTTACCTAATGTTTCTGGGCTTTCCTTTTCTCATCTGTAAAATAGAGAGTTTGGGTTTAACGACCCAGCAAGCCTCTTCTAGCACTCAAACTAAATCCATGAATATGTTGTCCTAAAATCTCCAAAACATGTTCCCCTTTTCCCCCTCATGGCTCTGGTGTCTGTCAGTTAGAACTCATTAACAGATGATCAGACAACTAAAAGAGAGATGAAGTTGGGCTTAGAATTCAGGGAGCTATTTACCGTTGATGCTGTAGCACTATGGGCCAGCCTCTCTTCACTAACCTAAAGTGAGTTCTCTGCATTTGAATGGCAAAGAAAGTTCCTGAGTTTTGAGCATTTTGTACTACATATTCAGTAAATATTAAGTGCCTAATCTGTGTAAGACACAGTGCTAGGCATTGAGGATTCAGATGAAAAATGACAATCCCTGCCCTAAGAAATTTATGACTAAGTATAATTAATGGTGAAAATGTAGAAAGGATCCTCTGTGTAAGTTAGGAAAAGGCTAAGTCCAAAGGAGAAAGGTTAAACAGTGAGTGGCCGGAGAGACCAAGTGTGGAAGTGAATATATGCGTCATACAGATGTGGAATGTATTTTCTCTAAATACAGAGCTTTTAAAACTGTCATTTGATAAATAGGCATTTAATAAGAAAGTGTTTGACTTGAATCTCGGAATAGCCCTTACCTCTCACTTCTATAACTATATGTGTGAAATCTAGTGACCTCTAGTATACTGTGTGCCAGACATAAATATAAGTGAAAGCCTAGTTCTCATCCTAATGGAATTGGAACTTACTAGGGCGACATAAAGCAGGCATATAAATAACTGTAAGTATGTATGTGCTAAGTATAAAATCAAATGGATTTTTAAACTTGATTCGTTGTTTTACTGATGCCTGGCCGAAAAGCCAAACTAGATTTTATAGCAGAGAGCTCTTAAACACAAGTGCGTTTATATAGCACGTGTAACTTTTTGTGAGACTGTCTTTAGGTTCATGTCATCACTATTAGCTTTAGATCCATAGTACGTAATTATCTGCTATGATTTTGAGTTTGTGTTCTGTCAGTGGCAACGTATTTCTAAAACAGTGATCCCGTACATACGCAGGACAGATATTTAGTATATAGGAGGCATGGCTGTTTATATTGAGTCATGCTGCGTGTTTTATTAGTGAAATAGCCAAGTGCCGATGGTTATTATGCACGTGAAGTCGTAGAGCCCTTGCAGTCATTTCTGAGCCTGCAGGAGGACCCGGTGCCCCCTGATTGGCAGCCGCCTCAGAAGATGGAAGCTTTCAATTGCCCCTGTCCTTTTACTGTTTTTTCTTCACAGCTGTATCAGAAAATAAAATTCGAAGGGCTGCCATCCACTTAAGTTAGCCACCATTTAGCTACAGATTAATGGACAATTAAGCTGTTTATGGGAAGATCCTTTTTGTATCACTACTGAATTTCATATTCTTGCAACTATGAGCCTAAAATCAGGAAATAAAGTTTTCCTTTTTCCTTATATTTTAAGAATGCCTTTTCCTTGTGGGCCCTCCTTAAGTGAATGGTAGGATGGCTAACCTGATCCTTGAAGAATGGGGAGGGGACAGCTCATTTTTATTAATCCTTTCTCATGCTTGCCTCTTCCACTGCCCCTTAGAGATGGTGATGCTCTTGCTGTTGCCATCTTTCCTAAGTGTTCCACTTGCATGTTCACAAATTCCCAAGTTCCGTTACCTGATCATTAACTTTTATTGCATCTTTCCTTTGCCTTATGAGGATCACTAACTCTGTTCTTCACTGTGACTTCCAGTCCTAAACCTATCCATTGATTTCCTGACTGTCACCCTATGCACAATCTCATCTTGTTCCCCCTTCCTACATTAACCTTTTGGTGACTCATTTCAACTTTACACCATCCTTTATTCTCAGATCCCTTGTTTCCTTGTCATTTGTACAGTCATACCTTGCCAAAACTTGGTCTTGTAATTCTTTCACTATTTACCTCTCCAAGGACCTCAGAGGAGAAGAGGTTGCTATGAGTGAGTTTGGTAAAGGAACAATTTGAAAGTGACAATAGAGAAAGCAAAGGCTCAAGAGTCAACATGATCAGTAGATTTACATGCTGCTGAATTGAGTTTGAAAAAAATCATCAATCCAGGTTAAGATTACTCTGTACTTGTTACATAGTCTCAATTGAAAATTTCCACTACATCCTGAAAATCTGCTAGCTTATTACAGAAGCCCATCCTAACATTGCCATTCCTCACAACACCCTCTCCCTTACTCTCTCACTTAAGGACTTTACGTCGTACTTCGTAGAAAAAAGTTAGATGATTTGCTGAGAGCTCTCGTTCTGACCCTCTTACCAAACCTATCTTCAGCTGACATCACTCACATTTTGCCCATTGTTTCACATGAAGATATGTAGCCCGTTTTCCTGCCAAGCAAACCTTTTTACATCAAGTTAGGCCAGGTCAAGTCACTTAGCATTTATTAAGTACCTACTTTGTGTGTTCTAGATACTATGCTAAGCACTGGTGATGCAAAGAAAGGCAAACAGTAACCGTGGCCCTCAGAGCTCCCAGTCTAATGGGGGAGACATGTAAACAAATAATGTAAAATAGCTTATATATAGGAAAAATTGGAGGGATTCTCAGAGGGAAGGCACTGAAGAAGATCTTGGAAAGGCTTCTTGCAGAAAGTAGAACTTTATCTGAGGCTTAGAGGAACCAAGGAATTTGGGCATGGAGATGAGAAGAGATAAGACTGTGTTTCATGCATGGCCACAGCCAGTGATGATGCTTGGAATCAGATGGTGGATTATTTTGTCCAAGGAACAGCAGGGAGGCCAGTGTCCCTGCATCACAGAGTACGTACACTGGGGAGTGAGGGGAGCAGAGGATGAGATATGAGGTGACTGGAAAGGTAGGTAGGAGCCAGGTTATAAAGGGCTTTAAAAGCCAAACACAGGATTTTATATTTGATCCTCTCTCCTGGGGAGCCATAAGAATTTGTTGAATAGAGAAGCAATATGGTCAGACCTGTACTTTAGGAAGATCAGTTTGACAGCTGAGTGAAAAATAGATTGGAGTAGGGAGACACGAGGCACGGTGACTGACCAGTTGACCCTTGCAAAAGTCCAGGCATGAGGTGACAAGAGCCTAAACCAGCGGTGGGGAACCTGTGGCCTTGAGGCCACATGCAGCCCTCTAGGTCCTCAAGTGTAGCCCTTTGACTGAATCCAAGCCTCAAACCTGTAAAATGTGATTCGGTCAAAAGACTGCACTACTAGATCTATACTTCAAAGAGGAAAAGGATCTATGTGTATGAAAATAGAACAGTTCTTTTTATGGAGGCAAAGACTAGAGCAAATTATGGTATATAAATGTGATAGAATACTTTTGTGGTATAAAAAAGAAATGATGAGGGGAATATTTTCAGAAAAACTTGGGAAGACTTGTATGTACAAATGGAGATAGTGAATTAAGTAGAACAAAGAAAACAATTTATACGTCAACAATATTGTGAAGATAAACAATTTTGAAAGAGTTAAGAATTAAATACTTCTTTATTAATCATGCTGCCCACATCCTGATGGAGAAGTAATGGACTCAGGGTGGAGATTGAGCCGTATATTTTGAATTGCAGTTGGAACGGCAATTGAATTGAATGCATGGGTTTTTCTGATTATGAATATTTGCTAAAATGGTTTTGCCTTTTCTTTTTTAAATTGGGTGTGGGTGCAAGAAAAGGTGGATTTTCAGCTGTTGAAAAAAATTAAAATACACATGTACACATGATTATACATCTATATATGTGAATCTATATAACATAATACCTAACATTTATTGATCTTTGTAATCCATATAAGTGAGGCCTTTTAAAAAAGTATATCTTTGGTTTTAGCTATTCAGCACTTATAAACTAAGCTTATTAAGTATACAATGAGAACTTTAAGGTTTTATATATTCATTTTTTCCTTTGCAAGGGGGAAGGCAGGGCAGTTGGGGTTAAGTGACTTGCCCAAGGTCACATGGCTAGTAAGTGTTAGGTGTCTGAGGCTGGATTTGAACTCAGGTCCTCCTAATTCCAGGGCCAGTTCTCTACTCACTGCACCACCTAGGGGGCCCAAGATTTAAGTGTATTTAAATAACATCATTGCCTTGGAGTGGCTAGGTGGTGCAGTGAATAGAGCACTAGTCCAGGAGTCAGGAGGACCTGAGTTCAAATCCAGCCTCAGATACTTAACACTTAAAAGCTATGTATCCTTGGGCAAGTCACTTAACCCCAATTGGCCTGCCCCCCTCCTCCAAAAAAAAGCAAAAAAAACCCAATAACACCATTGCCTATCTTATAATTAAATAGAAGCTACAGATCAGAACTTTAATCATAGAGCACTGGGTAGTAGTTGGAGGCCTGCCTCTTTTCTCTTCTTTTCTTATACTTACGACTGCATGGTACCCTGACATTCTGAGTGGCTACATAATTCTGATTGAGGGATAGGAGTTAGCCTAGTTTACCTCTGTTCTGTCATGAGAGAATACCCATCTGGTTTCTTAAACTTTTTGATAATTTCAGATTGCCAGTTTTGCCCTGATTTTTAGAGTTTGAGATCTAGAATTTTCTTTTAACTTTAAGTTCTTCCAGGAACTGAACTAGCGAGGTAATTCATGTAAATGTTGGTATGAGGAATTTTTCAAATCTTGTTCATGTTTGAATATGCATTTTGGAAGAATTTCTGATAAAATTGGATATTTGTCTTAATTTTCTTACTTTGAAAAATGAAATTTTTAGAAAACGTAAGACTAGATGATCTGGCAATATTTTCAGTTACCCTTGAAGAAACTTTTCTTAAGTCCAATTCTTAAACACCAGGTACAGGTTTACTAGGAGACCAATTATATTTCCACTATTCTACATGTATAGTTGGTTCTTAAACTCGAGATGTTTGTTTAGTTACTCTAATACCCAAAAGACACTCTTCAAGAGAGGCATGTTTGTCTATGAGTCAATATGAATTTTGAGAAAGGCATTTATAGAGTAAGCATAAAATATTGTTAGGATTTTTTAAAATTCTGAAGAATATATATTTGCTTGTATTGTTAGAAAGTATGGTTAGTCATGAAAAAGAGAGTAAAAGGTTAAAATGTGAATTGTAAACTTTATTGGAAAATTCTTTTTGCTATTTGTGAATTGCCATGACCACAGAGCCCTGGCTTTAAAGCTGTTCTAAGCTTGAAGTTTCATTCAAGAAAAGCTTTATACATAAATATGCCAAAATCACATTCATTCAGAGGTCATTTATCTGACACCATCAATTATCCTTTTGAATATAAGTGACAATGAAAAAATGAGTAAAATAAGCCACTAAGCTGCCAAGATTGGTATCCCAAAGGTAAAGCTCTTACAGTGCATAGAGTTACTCATGCCTTCCTTCAGAATTTATTTAATGTTATGTTTTATTTTTGATAAATTTGGCTATCTGACTCTCTAGCCTGCAATGGATAAGAAGCAAGGTATTGGGGGAGTGAATAACCTGGGATTTTGAGGAATAGGCAAGAAACTGAGGGTAAGAGAAGGCACAAAAAGCTGTTAAAAGGCCGTGTGGTCTGGAGGCAGTTTGTGTATCAATAATCCTTGGAGTCATCATTTTTACTTTTCAGATTGATCTGTTAAACAGCAATCCTGAATTATCAAGGATTTGTTAGATTAATTTAACATTTATACTGTTTGAGAAGGCAGGTAAATACATAATACATTTTAGGAAGATTTCCATCCAAAATGATTAAGATTGGAAGGCGTCTTTGTAAATTGTGGTACAGAAATATATTGGAATATCACCACACCATAAGAATTGATTACTATGAAGAATTTAAAGATATAGGGGCGGGAGGTGGGGGGCATAAGATCATAAGGCCAGAAGGACTGTTCAGTTCCCCTCCATTCCCTTAATGAAGCTGAGGCCAGGGAGGTTAAATGGCTTACCTGAGATGATAGTAGTAGTATACATGAGAGATGAGATTTGAACCCAGGTCTCACACTCCAGAGCCATTGCCCTTTTCCAAATGCTACCTCTTAATGAAGTTCGTTGTGAAATGAAACCAGGAAAACAACATACACGGTGACAACAAATAGGATTAGAAAGAGCTGTACAAAAACGAGCCTCGGTGCTGTCTTACATTGTTTATGGCAACCTTGACTAAAGTTGGTTTCAGAGAATGAGATGAAAAAAAATCCACCTTCCCCCCTTCTTTACAAAAGTGGGTGTAACTACAGAATATTAAGCAAAGAGAAACTGAGGCTCAAAGTCCCAAGCACAGTGATTTATTTGCAAGGCTAGCAGTTGCCAACAAATTGGGTCATCTGACTCCTCAGGGTTTTTACAGAGCTTTTTACAGGAGTAAAACAAGAACTAAGAAATTACAAAATCCTGAGAAAACTTGTTTTGATTGCATCTTGATTGGATGAGACAGGTCATTTGATTTGTACTTAGGCTGTGAATGATTTTCTAACATTTTAGTTCATTTTTACCTCTAGTAGCTCTGTATATATGGGTACACATATGTTTAGCTGTTGAAGTTTTTCAAATTAAATATCTGGTACAAATATAATATATGAATGATCTCATATTTTCAAGTGTAGTGGTGTCACTGAAGCTTGGAGTCAGCAAACCCTGGATTCGTATCTCAGCTCTGGCATTTCGTATCTTTGGCTATGGGTAGGCCATGTCGCCCTCTGAGCTTTTTATATCAGCTATAAAATAGGAATAATGCTTGCATTATCTGCCTCATTGGGTTGTTGTGATTACTCAAATCAGATAATTTATGCACAGTGTTTTGCAAATCTTCAAGCATTATAAATCTTACCTGTTGTTATCACTATTATAGGTGACTCTTGAGAAAATATAAATACCTTCACATTTCTTCCCAGTTCTTTGTTGCTTTGTTAGCCCTTTCTGTTTTCATATTAAAACTCAGGGCTCTCTCCCTCCACCCCCCAATTTTGTCTTTTATTCTGTTCCTTCCTTGATCCTTTTCTTAACTCTGTCCACCAAACAGAGGACCACGAGGAGTACTTTGTGCAAATGTTTGAGGGAGGTTGGAACGTTCTGCAATGAAATGTAGGCAGTCTCAAGGTTCTTTCAGTTTTGTTTGCCTTTCTCTACATTTGTATGTAGTTTTGAGCTTGATGTAAGGTTTGCAAAGTTCTTTACATACATTATTTCATTTGATCCTTGCAACAACCCTGTAAGGTAAGTGCTGTTATTGTCCCTTTTTAATAGATGAGAAAACTTAATGCTGAGAGGAATTAAGTGCCTTGCTCAGGGTTGCATGGGCGGTAATTATCTGACTCCTTATCCACTGCTACACTGGCTTCTCCCACCCCCAGTACCCATCTCTGTCTCTTGGGGGGTGTGCGTGTGCGTGTGCATGTGTGTGTGGGTGTGTGTGTGTGTGCGCGCGTGCGTGTGCGCGTGTGTGTGTGTGTGCATGTGTGTGTGCGCACACATAAACATGCATGTATATAAAGTTACCAGTTCTTCAGAGCACTCTGAAATAAGGGGCAGCGAGGTGTGGCACAACAGACAGTGCAGGCCTGGAGTCAGGAATACTTGAGTTTAAATTCAACCTCAAGACACATACTGACTGTGTAACCCTGGTCAGATCACTTAACCCTATTTACCTTGGTTTCCTCATCTGTAAAATGAACTGGAGAAGGACATGGCAAACCAGTCCAGTGTCTTTGCCAAGAAAATTCCAGGTGGAGTCAAAGAATTAAATAGGACTGAAACAACTCAGCAGACACTATGAAACAAATAGTTTCCTTAAGTCAGAGTGTTTGAGTTCCTCCTCAGCCCAGTTGAAGCTAAGCTAGCAACTATAAAAGCTTGAAAAATTATACTTGGAGACAAGGTATTAGTTGTTTTGATTTGTGGTGTAAGCCATTAAAAATTTTCATGCCATGCAAATAAATTAAATTGGCAAAACTTATCTGTGTAGACTGTGTATGTCACTGCCTGGAGGGAGCATGTTATCAAATTTTGCTGTATAAAAATGCAGATTCCTGAAGTGGTATATTATGTGTATATATGTGTGTGTATATGTATACAGAAAACATCGAAGCAACGTGGGACCCAGCAAACCTATTTCTCAGCCCCGGAGAAACATTGTAGGATGTAGAATTCAACATGGATGGAAGGAAGGGAGTGGACCTGTAACTCAGTGGAAAGGGACAGTTCTGGATCAGGTTCCTGTAAATCCTTCTCTCTATCTTATAAAATATGATGGATTTGACTGTGTTTATGGACTAGAACTTCACAAAGATGAACGAGTTTCGGCACTTGAAGTCCTTCCTGACAGAGTTGGTGAGTTATTTTGTTGTGTGTGTGTGGTAGACTTTGAAAGTGGACACTTAGGTGAATCATTGGAGGAGTATACCTCTAAGTATACTTATGCATCCTGGAAACTTTTAGAAAATTAAGCACTCTTGTTCTGCTTTCCTTGGTTTAAATCATAATCCTTTTAGGACAAGTGCTCTGGCTTCAGCGTCCTTTTTGTTTCTCTGTAGTTCTTAGCAATTCGAGGTCGTTGAAGAAATTGCCGATTGCACAGTAAAGGAGTATTTGTTGAATGAGTCAAATAAACAAATCAAGGCTTTCAGCCTTTGTTCAGCACTTGCTGGTCTGTAAGACGCCATGGTATGTTGGAGGGAGGCGGCGAGCAGCTGAAAAGCAATCTTAGCGCAGAAAAGCCGGCTCGCTTCCTGAATCGGAGGCTAGAAGAGAACGATTTCACTCCAGATTGACGTAATATTTAGTGTGGAAGAATTTCCTTTTTAGCTGCTGTACAAGTTCGATTTTTAGGAATCACTGGAAGCTTGGTTTACTTATTTACCTTACTGCGCAGTTCTGTCATCTGCTTGTTTAATGTGGCGTCTGCGTTAGAGAAGAGCCATCTGAAGAAAATGTTTTTACTGGTTATTCTGGTATTTTGTAGAGTTGCATCTTTTGATGTTTAATGGGTTTTTGCTTAAAAATAAAGAATTGATCATTGACAGTAAAAATATTTAGAAAATTAGATTTAAGGTGTGTGTGGTGTGTTTGTATAAAATGAAAGCCCTTTTGCAATAACCCTATATAATAGAGAAAAAAATTTTATTATGACTTTTCAAAAAGCCTTCCAACATCAAATGTAAAGTCAGCAGTACAATGTAAACCTAAAAATGAACATTGTTTCCTTTAGACCAGTGGTTCTCAACCTTCCTAATGCAGCAACCCTTTAATACTTGTATGTGGGCATATCTGCATGTGAGCAGACCCGCCTGGAGACGAATAGAGGAGCCGTGTCTCAATTCCTGAGATAATTGGAAATGTGTTTTCTGATGGTCTTAGGCAACCCCTGTGAAAGGGTCGTTTGACCCCAAAGGGGTTGCAACCCACAGGTTGAGAACCGCTGCTTTAGAATAAGTCACTTGTTCTGTGGTAGCATGCTGTATTCTTTTGAACTTTCCGTAATAATAAATCTTTATTACTGGGTTTGATTGGAAACAAAGTCATTCAGTTTTAAGTCTACTAAATAAGAAAGATTGGTAATAGCATTTTTAATTAAATTATTTTCAGAAAATCAGGGCATAGCCTAAAGTAACTCCTTAGACATCATGCAGATATTAAACAGGCAGAATTTCTATGGAAGCCTCATTTGCTTCTTCCTTTTGCTATGTAACCTCTCCTGAACATAGACTTAATGCCTTTTTTACTTTGGCAGTCAATGCCCACTACTCTACCTTACTGGGTGGTAAAGTGCTTAAAGAATTTGATAAATTTGAATTAATGGTACTACTAAGACTCCTACTGCTGAAGACTTCAAAGAGAATTTTCAAAACCTCTTGGGAATTCCCTGTTCCTTTAACTATTTTGTCAGAAATGTAGTTTGCATATTATTACAAATTATCTTTCTTGGTTCCTTTAACCTTAGTTAAAAACACTTGTCAAGAGTTGATCTTACCTCATTCTCATAGTCTTAATTTAATCTATTTTTGACTTGATTTTTCTCACTTTATAACAAACACGGTATTCTTCACACTAGATAATAGTCACTATTTTCACTGACAAGGAAGAATATGTATTTCTCTTCACCCAGGCTGCTAGCATAAGACTGACTGAAAATACTGCCACAACATAAGATCTGTGGTACAGATGATGCCTGCTGTGATCACTCTTCCTTTAGCTTCTAGTATGAGTCTCATTACTTAATAATCACATAAACACAAAAAGATAAATCTGTCTTATACAGATTAAAATATACTGTCTTAATTCTTTGATCATTATTTGAAGATCTTAGCACTTATATTAAATCTGTAATTCAAAAATATAATGAATTGTTAGTTCTTTGCAGTTGATGAAAGAATAGTCTTGTAGGTTATATATTGTTGCAAATTGCTCACATTAATCTTTGGAATGCATTATAATTTGGGAAGGGAAAAAGGAAGAAGAAATGTATTTTCCTAAGCTACTATATTAAAAATTAATGCCAAGAAAATAGAGAATTAGGCATTCTAGGATCTAGCATTTCAAGCCACTGGGAAAAATAGAATTAGATTCATTTTTACTAATGTGTAAACTTAAAAATTCTTAAAATCCTTTGAATCATTCTAACAGTATTGAAAGCAGTTAATTTGCCAAGTAATTTTAAATTTAATTTACCAAGCAATTTAAATTTTTTCCCTATAACATAACAAAATTTGGATGTATTTGAAATAGTATTTTAAACTAAGGGCTGTTTTTAGAACAGTTAGTTCTGTGGTTGAAAGAATTTTTGAAATTTGGAACTGAGTAGAGAAAACATTTAGCTTCAGGTAAACTTTTTTTTTTTCTCCCCCCACCCCTGCCCTCAAGGAGCTTATACTCTTTTGTAAACAAATAAGGAAATACAGGAGTGGTAATGGCCAGGGGGATCAGGAAAGGCTGCCCATAGGAATAGCACCAGAACAGGCATGGGTGGGCAGAGGTAAACTCTTAATAAGACAAGACTCTCAAAAAGTATTCATTAAACATACATTATAAAATATTGATTTTTTTCAGCATCTTCTCGAATCAGTGATGCCCATTTGGCAGATACGATGATTGGAAAAGCAGTGGAACATATGTTTGAGACAGAGGATGGCTCAAAGGACGAATGGAGGGGAATGGTCTTAGCTAGAGCTCCTATAATGAACACGTGGTTTTATATTACCTATGAGAAAGATCCTGTCTTGTACATGTACCAGCTTTTAGATGACTATAAAGAAGGTGACCTCCGTATCATGCCAGATTCTAGTAAGTATTATCTTGGGAGGGGGGGAGGGGGGAGAGATGTGTTTGTTTTTCTTGATTGAGATTAAGAAAAAAAAAGAAATGTTATTAAAATAAGATTAAAAAAATAATCAGTTTGGGTGTCAGATATGTTTTGTTATGAAAGGATAAGACTTTCCAACCCCTACTGTAGAAAAAGTTAAGTACATTGTGCAAAAACATTTAAACAAAACTTAATAACATGGTTGTTTCTAATTACACATGTCGCATTTGATTTTTGTAATTTAACAATTATAAACAAAAAGGACTATGTTTTAATTTTGATCGTGTGATGCTACAATTTCTATCGAATGACTTATAAGAAAGGCTAACTATGATCAAAATCATAATTATATTTGAGGCCCCTATGACACAAGGCTCAAAGAATGACCCCTTATTATTTAATGGTGCTTTGAATAGTGAGATGGCAAGGTTTCCTACAATAAATCTTTTCTTGCTGTGACATTCACATGATCTGTAGATTTTTTTGGTGTCCCCAAAACCAGATCCAAAAGCCCTGGCTATCAAAGTATTTATTAATAAACTAGGAAAATAATTCACATACAAACTAGAAAATGTGTCAGCTAAGTCCAAATAAAAATCAAGTTTTGAAGTTATTAATTTGTTCACTCCCTTTAATCCAGAGCTTTTACTCCTGGATTATACCCAAAGGAGATAAATGACAGAAAGACATGTATATGTACATAGCAGCATTATTTGTGATTTTTAAAACGTTAGAAACAAAATATGTGCCTGACTATTGGGAAATGACCTTTTTTATAAGTCAGCTTTCCTTTTTTCCTTATTAGATATCAGAATCTCATCTCAAAGCTGGGTCCCAGAGGCTTTGTTTGGGGGAGCAGGAGAAAGTATTATTTGCTTTTCAAACGTTCTGACCAGCAGTGGAGCACAAGTTAATAGTTAAAGGCATTAAATAAAAAATTCTTCCAACCAGCACAGCTAATGATAAATTAGTAGCCTTTGGCCAAACAATGTCATAGCTACTGGAAAAGAACTATAATTCTGTATTTAAACTTTACCAGGCTTCTGAAGTAAAATCAGGGCTAATGTTTTAAAGTAACATTTGAGCCTCTTTTTGGCCCTATCTTCCTTTTGGCTTATGATTCCCTCTTTTTAACATATATTTTTGTCCTGTTATTTTCATAGCCATTTAGAAAAATCTCCCTCTAGTTTTTGTCGCATACACTGTTTCTTTCACTCAATACCTGTGTGATCTTAAACAAGTCATTTATCTTCCTTGGGCCTCAGTTTTTTTCACAGCTCCAGATCTGTGAGCCTATGGAAAAAATAAGTCCCTTCTTAACAGACTATAGCCGTAGTCTTGTGATCTCTCCAGGCTTCCCAAACCATCATCTTCTAACCTGTAGACTTGCAGTGTTCCTGGTTAGGCAACAAGTCATTTTCAGAACTGTCTCAAAGCTTTCATTGCCAGTTTGGTGACAAAAACAGTATTCAATGAGATACTGCAAAATTCTGCCACCTGTTCCCACTTTTATGCAACTTAAGAATTTTCTCTCTCCCTCTTTTTTTAAATTTAAAAATTCTCCTCCTTTCTCCTGCCTTCCTCAGTGGGGGAAAAAAGAAGAAAAACAAAATCCGTGTAATAAGTAATCATAGGCTACTAAAACAAATTCCCACATGTTCATGCTCAAAAATAGATGTTTTACTTACTCTGCATATTAATCCATCACCACTCTGTCATGACGTGGGGAGTTTTTTTCAGCCTTGGTCTTTTGAAATCATGGTTGATCAGAGTTCTTAAGTCTTGGGAAATTGTTCATTTTCACAATGTTGATATTATAGTATCAGCTCATATAGCTCTTCCCCAGTTTCTCTGCAATTATGTCTTCATTTCTTACATGTCACATCCCATTCCATTCCATTCCATTCGCATCATAATTTGTGTAGTTATTTGATGGGTACCCCTTCGTTTACAGCAATTTGCCACCACAAAAAGCTGTTACAAATATTTTTATATGGATAGGATGTTTTTCCTCTTCTTTTGATTTCTTTGGACTATAGATCCACTAGTGATAACTCTGGGTAAGGTTACGTGCAGTTTAGTATCCTCTTGGACATACCTCCAAATTGTTTTCCAGAATGACTGGACTAGTTCACATCTCTACCAATAGACTACAGCATCAACCTGCCAGTTTTCCCAAAGTCTCTCCAGTGTTTGTAATTTTCCTTTTTTGTCATATTGTCCTGTCTGATGGGTATGAAATAGAACCTTTTGAATATCTTTAGTTTTCATTTCTCTAATTATTAGTATTTTGGAGCCTTTTTTTTTGTATTCGTAGATGGTTTTGATTCTTTCCCTAGAGAACTGCCTGTGAAACCATTGACTATTAATTAGAGAGAACCATGCTCCTCTTTTTTTAAAAGGGTATGAACTATTATATCTATAGCTACATCTCTAGCCCACATCTGTCTGTAAACCACATATAGCTATCTGTCTTATCTATCTACAGAAATCATGCTAATTTTAAGCAATCATTTCCTTAAGTAACTCAAAACTTATTTCTAAAAAAATAGAAAGTCAGAAAAAATGAAGTTGCTGGAATTTGATAAGTGTGGAGGCCACATGACCTAACAGAAAGAATGCTGGATTTGAATTCAGAGCACCTGAGTCTAAATCCCAGCACTTTTGACTTACCAGCTGTATGACCATGAGCAAATCACTTGCCTGTTCCTGATCTTTTTATGAGGTTATTTAATTAAATGATATCTAACCTTCTTACTCCAAATCTTAGGATTCTATGATAATATATTCATTTGTAGTATTTTGAGTCTCTTATTTTAAGATATAGTGACTTCCATTGGAAAAATTAAATCATTATTCTGAATTCTTAGGCTTAAACTGAACTTAATGATGATAAGATTCAGGACTAATCTAGTTTCTAATAATAACCTAGATTGTTTATTATAGTAACAGTAACTGACATGGTTTTAAGGTGTTTTGTAGAGAGCTTTCACCATTCTCATGGGAGTCTCTCAACAAACTCAGAATAATTAAGGTGTTGTTAATTCCATGAGGAAATTGAGTCTGAGATTTTTACTTCTGCCATGATCACACAGCTGGTAAATATCAGAAGTAGGGTTTGAACCTTGGTCTTTTTACTTCAAGCCCAGCACGATAGTGACTAAATTGATGGTGCATGCTGATCCTGTCATGCTAAACACCCTTTGCATAAATAGCATTTAACAGGACCAGTCATTTCACCAAAACATATTTTTAAGCCTCTAACTCAACTAACTATATCTATGTCCATTCTTTCCAGTACAATTTATGCTTTCTTTCAAAAAACATACTAGTTCCAAAGGTGATTTGGTGGGATCAGTGTGTTCTTTTTTCACCATTAGAACTTTCCAACCTTCCCTCAGCTTCATCTGTTCACCAACTTTTTCCTCCTTTGTTTTTCATTCTATCAAGATGTATCACCTAATTCATATTCTACTGGCAGATAACTCTTGACCACCAGCTCTTTCTCCCTCCTTAATCTCTCATGACCTGCTCTTTCACCCCATCTTAAACACTGAGACAGTCATACCCTTGAATCTCATCATCATCCACAGGTGTTATACTTCCATGATGAAAAATTCTAAAATTATGTTATCTCAGATAATCTATCATTTCATCTCTTCCTACCTCCTAAGTTCATTCCTTGTTCTCACTGTGTCCCCTAATCCCTCTACACCCTCACTACTCACCTTGGCCATCACTCCTGTCACCACCTTTGTTGTGTCTTCACTGGGCTCTTCCTCTCTTCCCAATATTGACCCTATAGTTAGCCAGATCATTTTATACTGTTCTCTTTTGAATTGTTTGCCCCCTTTCTCCTTGTCATGCCTTGTCAGATCTTGAATTTCTCATCACTATTCTCCTTAGTTCATAAATGCTGTCGGATGTTGCTTAGGAAGTCATGAAACCATGGTCACTGAATCTTTTGCTTCAGCAAGGCAATCCTTTTACTCCTCCCTGATTGACTTATTTTTGTGTCCCTGAAGAGACTTTCATATTTGCTCTTTTTATGTCTCCCACATCGTTCCCTTCCCCATCCTACCATCCTAGTCATCAGAGAAACTTCACTCATTCATTACTTTAAGAAAAAAAAGCTATTCACCATGATCTCTCCCTGTTCTTCCAACTAAAAAACTCTCACTTGACCCTACTCTTCTAGACTTTGTTGTTCTTTGTCTTTATTCTTGTCTACAATTCTAGAAAATGAAACAAAGTAAATAATTATTGCCTCTATTTCTTCTCTCACTTACTTTTTAACCCTTTAAGTCTGACTTCTGACCTCATCATTCAACTGAACCTACTTATCTCCAAAGGTACCAAGTGATCAAAATCTGATGGCTCTTTAGATTTATTAATTTTTATAGCATTTGATGTTGTTGACTACCAGCCTTTTGTATGCTTTTTCTTCTTTGGGTTTTAACACACTGCTCTTTTTTCTCCTACCATTTCCTTCCTTCCTGGTCAGTCTTTCTCATTCTTCTTTGTCAGATCATCAGCTGTATGATAATCCCTATCTTTGGTATATTCCAAGGCTCAGTCCTGGTCCCTCT
This sequence comes from Pseudochirops cupreus, assembly GCA_028627135.1. Taxonomy (NCBI): domain Eukaryota; kingdom Metazoa; phylum Chordata; class Mammalia; order Diprotodontia; family Pseudocheiridae; genus Pseudochirops; species Pseudochirops cupreus. The sequence continues at coordinate 220,064,602 of CM053583.1, forward strand.
CCTCTTTCTGCATTATCTTTTGTTAACTTCATAGGTTCCCATGGGTTTATTAATTGTGTCCTTGCTGATGACTCCCAGGTATCTAGCCCTAGTTTTTCTCCTGTGCTCTAATCCTGCTTCATCATTGTTGGATATTTCTAAGTTCAACATGTCTAAAACAGAAACTAATTCTAGTTTCTCTTTAAGTTTCTCATTACTCTTCTGTATTTGCCATTTCTGTCATATACTCTTGTTACCAAGTTCCACAACTTCAGTGTCCTTCTTACTTCTTTTTTCTCCCACACCCCACATATTCTATTAGTTACCAAAGTTTATTGATTATGTCTTCATAGCATTTGTTCCAAATTCTTCACCCACACAGTCATCACTTCAGGTCTGAGCCTCATCACCTCTAGCCTGAACTATTGCAATGGTCCTAAATGCCTTGTTCTTACTTCCCCCTGCCAGCCCTCCATTCTTCATGTAAGCTGATAGTTGTTTTCTTAATGCACTATGTAACTATATTGCTCCCCGTAAACTACAGTGGGTCCTTATTGCTTTTAGGGTCCAGTATAAACTCCTCTGGCTGGAGTGTAAAACCCTTCAAAACCCGGCTTTAACCTTTGTTTCCATTCTATAATATGTCTTATTCCTTCATTCATTCTGTTTTCTGGCCAAACTGCCCTTCTGGCTCTTCAGCTTCTTCATCTCCTGTTGCCCTTCAGTGCTATCATCTGTGCTTGGAATATACTTCCTCCTCGAATCTCTAGTTTTCTTTCAGTCAGTCAGTCAACATTCATTAAATACTTATGACCAAGCACTGTGGGGATACAAAAAGAGACAAAAGATGGCCCCCGCCCTCCTGAAGCTCACAATCCAATGAGGGGAGGACAACAAATTAATATATACAAATCATATAAAGCTATATAAGGGATTAAGAAGAAATAACAGAGTGAAGGCAATGGGACTAAGCGGGACTGAGAAAGGCTTCCTCAAGAGGTTGGGATTTTAGTTTGGACTTAAAGGGAGCCAGGAAAGCCAGTAGACAGAGATGAAGAGGGGCGGTATTCCAGGCACAGGAGACAGCTAGAGAAAACACCCAGAGCCAAGAGATAGAATGACTTTTTTTCAAGGAGTAGCAAGGAGGCCAGTAACATTAGATTGAAGATTAAATGGCAAGAAGTATGGTGTAAGAAGAACGGAAAGGTAATAAGAGGCTAGCCAGGAGTGGGGAATCTATGGCTGGCCTCGAGCCTCCATGTGGCCTTCTAGGTCCTTGAGTTTGGCCTTTTGACTTGAGTCCCAAGTTTTATAGAACAAATCCTGTTGTTAAGAGGATTTATTCTGTGAAGTTAAAAAGAGTTTTTGAATGACAGAGGATGTTGTATTTTAGAGTCCAGATCAAATACTACCTCCTCCATGAAGCTTTTCTTGATTCCCTCCATTGTTTCCCACTCTAAATTACCTTGTATTTAATTTTGTATATGCTTTTAAAATATATACTTAGTTACGCCTTGTATCCTCCAATGGAATGCAAACTTCTTGAAGACAAGGGCCATCTCATTTTTGTCTTTGTATCCTATATGTCTAACATAGATATATGTTCATGAATTGAACAATTTCCTAGAAGGAGAAAAAAAATCTATATATATATTCACTTAGGACAAAATAGACTTTTACTGAATTGACAAGACCAGTAAACTAAAATGTATGATAAAATTCAAAAAGTTATTTTCAAGATGTATGTGTGTGTATATACGTGCATAATAAGACATACTCTAGATTGTTGCTTTGAAAGTACATGACAACATGGTTTCATGAAAAGGGCAGTTAGCTGGGGACCACTACATCTAGGTTCTAGTCCTTATATGGTTCCTAAGTAGCCATAGCACGTTCACGTTTCAGGCTTTCATCTGTAAAATCAGATGAATGCAGACTTCTTTTTGGTACGTGATAAATGGTGATTGAATAAATCAATAAATGGTTGTATTGTGTTGGTCAGTATGATGTTACAGAGAAAGTTATAAATGGATCTTGTAGATGAAACACGACGATTGGTTTCACTAGCTTGTTAGCAATATAATTTGTCTTCTCTCATATATGGCAAGGTTCTCTACCTTTATTGTATTAATTACTGAATCCACAGCTTTGTCTTTTACACTTTTTAGATATGACTTATACTAAATGTTCTGTTCCAGCTCTGAAATTCTGTAATTCTTAAAACACTGAAAATATGCTGTCAGTCTACAAGAAGCCAACTGTCTTTTTAGAGAGAAGTAGGAAATGAAACAAATACTTTTAACCTTGTAAGAAAAGTCAGGAGGTGATCTGCATCAGCTGTCTCCCTTTTCCTGCCTTATTCCTTTCTTTTACTCAACTCCCAATTCTGTTTGCATGGTTTGGTGTGTTATTTACAGAATTTGATTTAACATCTTCACATGTTTTGAAAGAAGTACAGGCAATTGTTAACAGAACGATAGAATCTCATACAGCAATTTTACTCACAATGTGAATAGTATAGAATTAGGCATTTTAAGAATCTGAATTCCTTAATGTTGGTACCTAGAGATGCTCTTTAGTGAATGGTAGCTTATAGAATATTTCAGAGATGATCTATACCATATCAGATCTAGATATGTGTTCAATTCATTTCATTCCTTCTGATCTTAACTCTGAACGTTTTGTCGCAGTGGGTGCTTTTTGTATGTGTAATGTTGCCTATAGGAAGCTCTACCATTTTCTTCTTGGGTTCAAGACTGTTTTTCTTTCCTTGTCTGCCACATTTTTAGAGTTACCTTATCAACTATTCAGCCAAATGAGGACACTAAATAAATAATGTGAATGAATAAACAAATGAAAAAGTTTAATAAGCTCTTGCTATGTGTGAAACGTTGTGCTCAGTGCTAGGGTTACTGTTAAGACAGTCTCCCCTCTCAAAGAGCTTCCATTCTAATGGGGGAGATAGAGTCATGACCTGAGATAACCTGAATTTGAGAAGGTACAGTGATGGAGCCCTAAGGTAGTAGATTGACACCTCCTTTCCAGTTTCAGTGATAAAGTTCATTTGATTATGGGTGGGATGGTGGTGGAGGAGATGGGAGAGACATGGTACTGTTGAGATGGCCAGGGAATGGTGATAGGAGTCTGTCTTAGGATGTACTAGGCTACTGCAGCAGTCACTAAACAAAAGTCACTCCCAAAGGATGCAGTTCTAGGCATGAAATGTTAGGTCCTTCTCGACTTTGGTGGCTGGTCTCAGCAGCATGGCAGCTGATTGATCAGCTAAGGTTCTGTTTTAAAGGTGTCGTCTTTAGTCCTCCACTTTGAAAAATTATGTCTATCATTGCCTTTCATTAGTATCAAGAGTATTTTTTGTACTTAACTGCATTTGGGGATTTTCACTTAAAATTTTAAAATACATGAGACGTCTGATTTCTGCAAAAACTCCTAACTTTTTTTCCCCTCTATATAAATATAGATGATTCACCTCCAGCTGAACGGGAACCAGGAGAAGTTGTAGACAGCCTGGTAGGAAAACAAGTGGAATATGCCAAAGAAGATGGCTCCAAAAGGACTGGCATGGTCATTCATCAAGTAGAAGCCAAACCCTCCGTCTATTTCATCAAGTTTGATGACGATTTCCATATTTATGTCTACGATTTGGTGAAAACATCCTAGATGCCATCATGAACTTTGCCAAATTTGTGGAACTATGAAATGTAAAATTTGTAGACACAAAGACTTGACTGCTTTCCAGTTGAATGAAAGCTTAAATGTCCCTGCGAACCCACAATCTCTGCCAGCAAAACTGTTTTGTTTGGAATAGTAGATTTATGTGAACATGACACATTTTGTGTAAGGAACTCCTCCCCTTAAGAAGTCAGTCTATTTGGTAGAGGGGGAGTTAAATGGAAAGAACAGCTACAAATTCAGGCTGTGGAAAAAGTTAATCTAGTATCGTTAATCAATAACCTAAACATGTAATAGGTCTTAACCATTTTTCCCCTTCAATCTCGTACTCACATGCAAGTGTAGTTTGGTATTTTTTATATTGCCTTCTGTGATATTAAATATAATTTTTTGGCTATTGGCAGTCCTTGTTCTGAGGTTTGGGTCAAAGCTAAAAGATAGGCCTAAAGATTCTTCCAGTTTAATAGCAATGCCTGACCTGAGCGTTATCAAACTATTTACTGTGTTTCTACTTCTTATTTAAAGTTACCTTTTGTAAAACAAAAGCACATGGAAATATTCTGTATGTGCATTTTAGAAGCCCAGTGGTCATATGCAAGTGTTTGTTTATGCACCTTTTTATTCTGGAGGCTTGAAGCTATAGAAGAGGATATTAATCAACCAGATGAACAAATGAAATGCACACATTGCTAATCCATGTTTATAAGTTGTAGCAACCAGTCAGTCCCTGCTAAAAGGCTGCTGTTGATGCTGAGTGCTACTTGAGGGCGAGAGTGGCATTTTTATTCGTTGATACTTCCTGGCAAACCTCAGTGATCGGTGCCACAATAGTCCAGTGTACGCAACACTACTACGTGTTAATTTTGGATGACATATTGGGCCCGTTATTTGACGTTGAAATTCGCAGCCTGGATTTGATAGTGCTAAAAGGCTAAGAATTTACCTGCTGTTTCCAAAAGTTCCTGGAACAACCCGGTTCTTTTTTATTAGACATTTAGGTTCTAGGGAAAGAGAAGCATGTTTGGCCTTCTTTCTAGGTTCTCTGAGATTCCCTTTATTTTTATTACTGTTATTGTTATTATTTTTATTACTGTTATAATTATGGTCCAAGAAGGCATTTATTAATATTTTTATTTCTGGCTTTTCCCCCCACAAGGAATGTCCTAACAAATAGCCTACAGCTTAAATCTCTTGTAGCCTTTTGTGGTGTTGTGTGTACTCGCTTAAGGTATGCTGTTGATGTGAATTCCATTCAATGGACACTAGAATTCTGCATGCCAGTGGTGGGTGTACCACTATCTAAGGATCGCTATAGGCAGTCTTTCAGTGGTTCAATCATCTGCATTAGATTGTGGGTGTAAATCATAGCAGCCCATAGCAGCAGAATCCTTTCACAGTTTTAATCTTGCAAGGTAGTTTTAAAACCAAGGTAGTTATAATGTGGAGCTTTAAACAGTAATCAGAATTGTAAAAATGGTCAATGCAATAGCAGAATTGTCATTTCACATTATAGCGGCAGAGCTTTGCAAATGGAAAAGCTCTGCTTCATAGAAATATGGTGTATGAAGCCAATCATCAGTTTGGGGGAAGGAATACCCAGAAATCCAGTCTTACAATTCGTGAAAGGCCAGAGGTGATGTCCAACTACCGAAATTTCAGAGGTCCATGTGACCTTTGTTGTGGGTATTCTTGATATAGAAGACTCAGTGGTTTAAGCCCCTTTGTATCCATTTTTTGCCTGATTCATATTTTAGCCTTAAGGCTTGTGCCTCATTATACTGTTGAATGGTAACAAGTACTCATCATATAAATACAGTACCTTAATTATTTGCCCATTGCTACAATTGCATTTTGTCCAGTATTTCATCTTGGGCAACCAAAGGCAGGCTATTTTGTCTTTTCATTAAATAGCTTCTTAATGCAGTCCTTAAGCACTAAGTACCTAAGTCGTAAATGTTTTTTGTGTTTTTGAACAAAGTGAGCAGATTTGCAACACAGTGTTTCATCCTGCAGATCTGTTAAGTGTTTTTCTATTGACTCTTAAGAGTCCTGCATGTAAATCTCAAAGCTGAGCCTGGCTCCATGAGCCCAAGTTGATATTTGTGGCACAAGAATGAATGAGTGTATTAAATATACACAGAATATGTGCATACATATGTAATACAGTGAATTTGGGGCTATACATCTGAAGAATAAAGTGTTCATTTTGAAATATTTGTTGACGTTTGGGTCTACTGAAACATTTTTAGCATTACTTATGGCTTGTATTTGTGGTTTTTCTGCAAGCCACTTTAATATACCATATAATCTGCCAATCTAAGGATGACTAGCTATACTATGTAAATTATGGTTCTGTTTTTAAATAATTGTCCCACTTGTTGCTTTTAGGGTTTGGGGGGAGGGTTTTCCCCCCTTTGGTAGCTTAAGCCACCTTTATTGAGGCTGAAACTAATCCCACTCCCTGCCCATCTACTTTGGGCTACGTTTTAGGCTCATGTTTCAGATCTGCATGCAGTGCTTGCGTTACCCTGGTAACCAGAATGTTGGTTCCTTGTTCTAGGGGTTCAACATTACTTTCCAAAATTATCATGGGGCTTGTGACAACACGAGCAATGGATCTGTGTATAAAATTTATTGGCCTTTCTCATTTACCTGCTGTAGTATTGTTGTATTGTGTGTGTGATATCAGGCTGCCATGTAAAACTTTAAAAAACAAACAAAAAAAATTTAAATGCAGACCATCCTTTTTGCATGCTTAGAAGTAGAATGTTCAGCGTAACAAACAAAAGTTGCATGTTAAAATGTTAGGTTTTTTTGTTTTCTTTTTTTGATTTTGTTTTTAGTTTTGTGTGAATTTGCTTACTGTGCTGTTTTAATGGTTGTTGGTAGAATTAAAAAGCACTGGTGAGGCGAGCATAGTGCCAACGGAAGGTGATTTCCAGTTATACGTGTCATGCAGCATTTGAAGGGACCATGCATTGTTAAATTATGTATACATATATAAAATCACAGTTACATCTTTTAAGAAACCTACTTTTTTTTCTTTTGTGTGCCAAACCCTAAAGTGCACTGGAGAGTAGATTTTTTTTTTAATAAAACTATGAACATATTAGAAAACTAGCTTTTTCATTGTCTTAAATGGCAGTGCCCCAAAGCCTTCTTAAGCTAATTATCCTTAAAAATGAAGGTTCTCCTAAGATAAAATAATTTAAATTACTTCAGGGAAAACAATTATGATTAAAGCAGTTTGTGGTTCCTTGGAAATGCTGTGCTTTTTGTACTTTACATCAGTAGTGCAATTTGGATCGTTCTTGGTATGTGTATAGTTCAAAGGTCTTCGTGTTCACATTTAAAATTAGGTAAATGACTTCATCTTTAGAGCTTGGTTTCATTTTTTAATTTCATTTTATTTTAAACAATGTAGACAGTTCCCTGTTCTCTGCATTTAGAAGTATAAACACTTTAAATCTGTTACTTAATTCTGTAAGTAATTTTTATAATTATGATGTAACTCTATCCTTAAAACATTTAAAATAAACCCTTTATGTGCAACTTATGACTGTAAATTTTGTTCTCATGAGCAAAATGTGACATTAAAACTGTGAAGATAGTTTCTTCAATTATTGTAATTAAAGTACGACTTGGTTTTAATATTGAACAACATATAATCGTACCATACTTTGGAATTAATTGCTTATTTGAAGCAAGTAATCGATTTTTACTTTATTTTTAACCAAGCAAGTATGAATGTCAGTTTTTTAAAGTGCAAGCATAGGAAGGCATTGACTTTAGATCTGGAGGCATGGTATTTAAATTGTACTTTGGAAAAAAATGCTCTTCTATTCTGTCTGTCCCCATTTAAAAACAATGCTGAAACATCTGAGTTAACATATAAACATAAATCCAAAACCATTCACTTTTAAAAAATAAACATAAATAGGATGTTCCACTCCATAGTACTTTAGTTGATCTGTTTAGACATTGACATCTATACCTGCTTTAAATCAATATTTGTAATATTATAAATCTTTAATATTTTTGCTCACTTAAATTCTGACCAATGACATTAAAAGGGAAAATCGTTCAGTACTTCCCAAATGGTGAATAGGTATAAAGAGAAGAAGAGACATCAGAGAAAATAATTGTAGCACTTTCCATGTAAGTATATTCTTCAGTTCTGCATTTCATTTATTCTTTAGATTTAACATGTTTTGCCATGATGTAGTCAACAGCATTGAGAGTTGGCTTTATGTGCCTTCAATAGTTAAATCTTTTTGTCTACCTGTCAGCTTCACTGCCCAGCATTGTCATAGGAGCCCATGGTTGTGATTTTTTTTTTGCATGAAATATTAGCAGTTTTATGTCAGAATTTTTTTAAAATGTGATTTATTTGTGGAAAGAGCACAGAGTTTAGAATACCTCGGTTCCTAGCCTGGTTGCTAGCCTTATACCTTCGAAGTTAGTTAGGTTCTCTGGGTTCCAGTTTCCTCAGCTATAAAATGAGAACTTGATTTCTAGGCCTGTCCCAGCTCTAAAATTCAGTGATTCAGTGAGATACTTGGAAAGCTTCTAATAAGAAAATACAGGAAATTAGGCAAATCTTAGGTTTGTTTTTTTTCTTTTTTTTTTTTACATGAAAAGGTGGTTTTTTAATCCTAGCTTACAAAGAATTAGAACACATTAAAAAATGATAAGCAGGAATTTTAGGAATTGATAGCTCATACCAATCTAGAACCGGGGTTTTAAAAATTTGAACTCTTAACTTCTAAAAAAAATATTTTGATAACTATTCAATATAATTGATTTCCTTTGGAAATGTGTATTTTATTTTACTCATTTAAGAATATTCCAAGAGAGGAGACAGGTCTTTTACTGGGCTGCCAGAGGAATCCAAGAAACAGAAAAGTTAAGATTCCCTGATCATGAAGATTGAAAGGGTTGAATCTAATGAGATGAGATTGAACCTAAACAAATGTAGTCTTACACTAAACCTTTTAAATGAGCTTCACAAATACATGACAAAGTATGCTTGTTTAGATAGCAGTTTAACAAATGGTTTTAGAATTTTAGTGGTTTCAGTGCATAAGCCAACAATGTGACTTAACAACCAAAAAAATCTGATTGGATCGTAGGGTGTAGAAAATTGTTCTTTTCATTTTTTAATCCTACATTTTATGAAGGATGAGAATATGAAATTTAGTGCCATTGAGTCTTGAGATGGTACCATATGTGAATCTATTGCGAGACTAAACTACTTGGGGTTTCCTGGTGGAGCACAAGCCGGCGTTCCAGTGTCTTGGCGTCTCCACCAGTTAGCCCTGGGCTTTGCACATTTTAGGCACCCTAGTATTTATTGAATGTTTCTTATTGGGTACTTAGCCTGGAGAATAGAAAACCTAGGACTGTGGGAGAGAGGGATAATTTCTATTTTCAAGTATTTGAAAAGCCATCACGTGGAAGAGGGAATAGACATTTTCTGGTTGGCTCCATGGGCTACACTACTGGGAGCAGTTGTTGGCATTTAGAAAGTGATTTAGACACCATGTTTAAAAAAAACTAACAGTTGTATAAAAGTTCTTCTAGTGTCTGACTGTGATCTCTACCGTGAGGTCCCCTCTAGCAATGATTGGATGATCAATTCATCAGATATTTCCTAGAATTTTTGAATAGGTACAGATGGGATTAAATGGCTGTAGAGAGTCAGAAATCTCAGTTGTAGAAATCTAGTTTTTTGTTTGTTTTTTTCAATATAGGAGTATCTGATACGAGTATTCTTATATCTTAAATTCAAAGTTGAAATGTGAATATCTGATTTTTCTTTAGGGAAAAAAGTAGAGAAATGAAATAAATGGAGACCATTTCAAGAATCAATCTTAAATGATCCTGAATCAATTAATAAGGCAGAGTATTTGTAGTTCTAATAGATTCTTCGATTTCTACTTGCAAATTAAAAGATATTCTCTAATGCCTTTGTTTCATGTATACAAATAAACAGATGAAGCAAACTGCATGACCCATGGTTATTTTCATGCTGAGTGCATTATATAGCCAGTCAGCTGGTTATAAATGGGCCCAGTTATTTATCAATGATAGATATAGCTATGTTTTAGGGTTTTTAGTTTCTCAGTCTAAACATCATTTCTCCGGCTATTTATTTAACCAGTCTAGACATAAAACTTCCATACTGGTGAATTGACTACAATCCGGCATTTCATTTTTCTGAGTGTTGTCATTTGACAACTTTGACACATTCTGATGGTGCTGATTTTCTTTCCCCTCTCATTTGCTAAATGACAGGTTTGAAGTAAACGATGTAAGTATTTTCCAGCAGTAACATTTTATGACTGATAGAGTTGTTGGAACTGAATTTGGAACTGTGGTAAGTAAGAGGAAAGAGTTAAGAAAAAAACATTTTTTAAATCTTTGTATTCAGAGATGTCTATAATACTGCAGCCTGCTTTTAACATGGTTTTCATAATTGGCATTTACAAACTGAAGCTGTTAAAATATTAAAATATCCATAATGAAGGGGATTAAAGGTACCCTTGCTTACACACACACACACACACACACACACACACACACACAGAAAAACAAAGAGAAACATCTAAGTGAACAGCTAGAAGACCACACCACAAAAATTTCAAATAACCCTGAAATTTTTAAATAAGCAAAGCTAGAAGGATGTTTTTAAGTTTTATAATAGAGTCCATGAGCAAGTTAAAATACTTGAAACAACAGAGGAAAAAAAGAAACTACTTACTTTCTCAAGAACAGCTCTCAAATGGGTGAAAAAAATATTAAAAGAATTGAGGAGCTGTCAGTGAGTCAATATGAGTGTATAAAAGTGTTTGAGGAAATTTTCTTGAAATCTAAATGAAAATAAATGATAATATAGAAGTGAAAAAACAATAGGGAATAATAACTAAAATGTTCCCCATCCCTGACTAATCATTTTACTTAAGGTTTGCCATTAACTTGATAGTTATAGTTTCATTCTCACTGTTTTCAACCTTTATATTATCACCCAAGTAATTCATTAATTTGGTAAAATAGTAAGGAAAGGGCAACTGTCATTATAGACACTGTCTATGAAGAGTAGCCATTTTAAAAGTCCCACTTTCGTTTCACTGGAGGCAGGGTGGTGAAGTGGCTAGAAAGCTGACCAGAGAGGAAGACTAGGCTTCAGTTCTGCCTCTGCCACATAGTGGCTATTGCACCATGGATAACTTTTAACGTTTTATCTCTAAGGTCTAGTCAGTGATTTGTTTTGTTTTTCGTGAAAAATTTAAAACCCTTCATATAATGTTTTAAATTTTAACTAGGAATGAATAAATAAGCATTTATTAAGTGTATATTATGCATTAGGCACTGAACATGGGGGATACACAGACAGAAGTGGAATAGTCCTTGCCCTCAAGGAGCTTACAGTTTTAACGGGGGGGAGACTGCATGTAAAAATAGAGGTATATACAAAATTTGGTTTCCCTGCCTCGTGTCTCCCTATTCTCTACACAAAATGCCAAAATGATTTTCCTAAAGCACTAACCTATGTCCCTCCCCCCACCTATCCCAACAACTTTAAGTTTCCTGTGATCTCAAGGATTAAATACAGACTCCTGTTATTGAAAGCCCTTCCTATCTTTCCAGTCTTCTTACACATTCCCTCAACATCCACAATCCAACCATGCTGCTTGATGTTCCTCGGGCACATAAAGCACCATCTTCCATCTCCCGTGCCTATATGCTGTTTTCTCCCATGCTTGGATCCTTCTGTCTTCTCACTTCCACCAGCTGGTATCTGGTTTACTTCAAGAAGCACCACCTTCTGCAGGAATCCTTTCCTGATCCATCTGGGTATGGGTACTTAGTGTGCCTTGTTGTTAAATACGTGTCTTTTCCCCTGTTAGAATATAAGCTTCTTGATGTCGGGGACTTTGGTGTTTGTTTTTGTTACCCTGGAGCTGAGCATGGCTGCCTGGCACATAACTACTTGATAAATGTTTGTTGATTAATCAAGGATAGATTTAAGGTCATGTTGAAGGCTGAGGCACTAGGGGTTAGAGGTGTCAGTAGAGTCCCTTCCTGTAGAAGTCGATACTTAAACTGAGCAGGAAGCTAAGGATTCTTAAACCCAGAGATGAAGGAGTACATGCCCAAGTATGGGCAAGTTGGCATTTACAATAGCAAAGATCTTAGAACTCACGTTCCAGTGTGACATGTCACCATTTGTAGGCTTCTGAAATAGGATTCCAAGAGAATCCATAACATTTCATACTGGTTAAATTTGTGTTTATCTATTTTGGTTTATTTAACACTTTGATAACATTTCCCATTTATGTGGTTTTATAAATTTCATCTGTTTTCACCAATGAATCTGTTCTTTTCACGGTCCAAATCAGTGTTGACAGTGTTCATTACCACTCCTTCACTGATGCTTTATCAGAAATTAGATTTTTCAGAAGTGTTACCGCTGCATTTCTGTTTCAAACTTTTTTGATACCTTTTTTACATCATCTTTATTTCCAATATGTCTTTCCCACTCCCAGAATTGTTGTTTATAACAAAGAATAAAAAAAGAAAGAATAGAAAAAGAGCATGAGAGCCAGCCAAGACATCAGCCAAGTCTGAAATCTATGGAGGGTTACGCACTGTAGTTACTCACCTGCACAGCAAGGCAACAAGAGAGAGCCTCCTGCCTCTTCTTCAGGTTCAAGTTGGTCACTGTTTTATTTCTTTGTTGTTCCTTACATTCATGTTTTGATGTGTGTTTTTTCTTCTACGTACTTTGCATCAGTTTACATACTTCTATTTGTAGGGATGTATTTCTTTATTAATTTGATAACAATTTATCCTTTATTTTTCTAGCAAAGGAGAATGTACTTTGAAGGGTTTGATTTTGATAAAGATACATTATTATCCTTTATTTATGCTCAGCTGAGATGGATTTAGGATCCTTTTAGGTTATTTATGAGTTTAACAATTTCACTTAACTGCTAAGGTTGTCTTTGGCTGTTCTTAAAAATACCCAGTAAATCTAGTTATTGAATATCTCAAATTGTTTTTTTATTTGTGTTTCTCATACATGTATGTGTGTGTGTCTAAATATATATACATATATACACACATACATATCTAAATACATGATATAGTATATGTACATATATACATCTATGTATTGTGTATATGTATATACACACATTAAAATATTGGAGTTCTCATGTGCTTTAGAAAACTTCCTTTAAGAAAATATCCATGTAAAACAATTGCTTGTTTTTAAAGTGTATTCAAAAGAGCTATTAAAAAAAGATGTCCTTAGAAGAAGTTGTCATATATAACATAATTCAGTATTACAGTCTTCCAGGTAGCATTTTGAAATCTTATCATTGGTAGTGGTGGTGATGTCATTTCTAGATCAGGTTGAAAAATAAACTCAATTTTTCTTGAAAGAAAAAACATCATAGTACAGGCACTACTGTACTCCAATTTCAGTGGAAAATTAGAGAATGTACACACTTTAAATTTTCAAATAAAGACATATTCTGTGGTGAATTGTGAATAGCCAATGAATGTTAGCAGCAATGATGACTTTTACAAACTTTTCCATGAATTACAGTTGAATTTCATTACTTAGTATCCTAAAAGGGAATAATCTTAAAATCAAGCTGTAATGTAAGTTCTTGAACCCAAGTGTAGCACAATTATGAGACAGCAGAAATCATTAATTCTCGTCTTCTGTGATGAAATTTCTTATTTATATGTTATAAATAGCATTAATTTTATCTGAGAAGTTACTCATAAGCTTTAAAATTCCTTTTCCAGTTTTCCAGCTATTTTTCCCCCAGATAAGTGGAAATTTTGAACATACCTCTTCAGTACTCTCCTGTCCTCTGAAGAGATAAATTTATGTTCTGAAATTTTATAGCACTGTATTAGAATTTTCTAGAAAACCTTGCGAAGTAGCCATTATTAATTTTAGCCTTTTTATATCTCAGTTTTCTCAATAATATCATGGAGTTACATCCCTTCCAAAATAAGAATATGCTAAGGATTTACATATTTTATTCAGTCTTTGAATTTTTCTTTGACAAGTGGTTTTTTGGTTTGTTTTGCTTAAATTTGTTACCAGAAAGTTTAGGTCAGCACTTATTGGCTAAAACTTTAAGATTACTGTATATGGATTTTGAAGTATAAAAGTTGTGGATCATTAAAATTGTCTTTTCCTTCCTTAAGATTTAAATGAGTAACCCAAACACTTACTGTCATAAATAATGAAAGTTATGAAAGAACATTCTTAAAGAGAAATATTAGTATCACATATATTAAGAAAGTAAAATGCCAGTCTGCTTCATGTCAAAAACTTGGGGTCTAAGAAATATCCTCATCCTGGTTCCCCAACTTGCTAAACATTTGACAAATCAACCCTCAGAAAATAACTTTTCTCACCTGTTTAAGTAATATGCATTAAGATGTACTTGACAGCCTTGGGAAGGTCAAATGTAAGGATAAATGAGAAACTTTTATAACCTCTGAAATACCACGCAAATTTATTTAGCTCTTCGCCCACGAATCAAAAGTGTACATTATTCATACGCTACTTGCCGAGTCCTTTAAGTTATGGTGAGATACGTGGTCTTTGCATATTTTCAATATCCTTATTCTCAGAGTATGTGGCCAATACTCCCTGACAAACTGTAAATTGATCACCTGACCCGTCTGGCCTTTTCAGGGTCAGATTTTAGATTTTGTTTTTGTTATTGTAGGACACACTAATAATTTTTTTCCCATGATCTCCAGTTGTCATGACTGAACCCTATAATTTTAGAGAGTTTGATAATACCTGTTAAGATCATTTTTCATGTGCCCCTATTAGAAAGCTCTGCAAAACATTGGAGTAACCGTAAGATCCAAGTTCTGGTTTGAACTCTGGATCACTTTCTGGTAGACTTCTGAGTTAAGCTAGTTTATCTCCTATATGCTTTTAGTTCTTCCTCTGTTGAAACTGTCTTTACCTTTCTTACTAGGGCCTTGATGGGACTATCATTCATAAAGTACTTGGACAAACCATTAAAGCTTAAAACTGCTCTAAGACTTGGAATACTGTATGTTTTAAGAGTGTACTTTAATAATTCTTTCTTATGTCCAACCTGTTCTGTGAAAGGAGTCCATCAGAGACATATCTAGGCTTGCTTTTATAAGTTTTGCATCTTTTTGAATAAATCCTTGTGTGTATGTATACATGTATACACCAATTTTGGTTCCCTTTATAATCCACTAAACCAAATTAAACAATTGACTTTAAGAAACTAGAAGTTTTGCTTTTACCACCCAACATTCTGATTCTATAATTTGGTGGGATTTTTTTTTGCACTCTTTTGAAAAGCAGGATTTAAAAAAAAATCTCACTAAAACAAACATTAAAAACTTGGACCTAATCTTTTTCATTGTTGACAGTGGTATAGGCTTGGAGAGGGAGGTGTTAATGAGCATATGGAAGGAAACAGTGAAAAGTCCCCTAAAAGTAGTAAACTTGAAAATAAAGTGATTTTACCTTTTCCAGGATCACAGGCTACATTATATACTTATATACCTAAAGACAGAATTTCTAAGATATCAGAGTATTATTTTTTTTAAAGCTATTTGGAAAAGTACCTCTCTATATCAACAAAGTAGTGAACTACAGTTTTCTTCTTTTATTATGTAAGGACCTTTGTATCTAACCTTTTATGAAAACATCTAGGTTTAGTTTGTTTCCAAAATCTAAAACATCCGTGAACAAGTGAACCATTACTGTACTTAAAGGTTGTCCCCCAAAAGCAAGGAGAATATTAGTCAGGCTGTCTACTTGAGTTCTGTCAGATCAGGAGGGCTGTGGTTACTGAATTGTAAACTGTTATTTTTCACGGCTCACCTTAGAACTAGTGTGGAGGTTCATTTCTGCTCCTCTAGAAAATCATTCTGTAGATCAGGAGGCTTCTAGTTGTAGAGTTAGGAAATGGGCCTAGTATTTTTTTACCCATGCTTGTGTTGATTGGTGCTCCGTTAGGATCATAAAAATTCAGATTTGGAGAGATGTGAAGAATTTCTACTCTTCCAAAATTTTTTTGCAGAAGAAATTCTCAAAGTCTGTAGAAACAGTTTTAGGTCTATGCTGATTATAGAGTTAGTATTCTCCCTTTAAAAAAAAAGAAGAAATATAATTTGTAATTGATTCATTGCATCAGTATATCACCAAATCAAGAGCAAAGCTTGAATCAGGCAGGTTTTCTACCAGTTTATCAATGGAGACCTATATTTTGAATCCAAATCTTTGTTAAGCTAAAAGTAGTTACTTAGTCATTAAATCTTTTAATTCCCAGGTGAGTTTAACAGGTGTCTTAGGAAGAAAATCGGTTCTGATCCTAAAAAGGAGTGAGGGTTTCCAAATCCAGGTTATAATAAAAACTTATAAAACTATTACTGTACAACCTTGTAAGTATGTTGAATAGCACTTTAAAATACTGGAATAGCTCTGTCAATTGCCTGCCTTTGTACATAATCACTCTAGAGGCTCTGTACCTTAGAATCTCAGGAACTGAAATATAATTGTTTATAGACAGTTCTATTGGGAGCAGCAAGTAGTAAAATATACAAATATTGCTCTCTAGAACTGCTTTCAAGTGTACGATTCTCCATGCAGAAAGAATGCCAGGAAATGAAACATGTAGGGAGACAGGGAAGTAGAATTGACTCCTGAAGGTCAGGAAATGTTATCTTGCTTGATCTTTTTTTTTTTTAACTTCTAGAGCCTTGCACCATACACATTTAGTAAATATTTACTGAATTAAAATCATCTGAATTGCCTGGATCGGGGAGATCGTTCTGATACGTGATGCCTTGTTACCAAACCGGGTATCTCTCTAGATGCTTAGCTGATGTACAGAATCATCAAATGAAGACAAGAACAAACATACAACACTAGAGTTACCAGGACTGGTAATCCATCAGACTCATGTCTGGCAGATTCTGCCAGGATACCAATTAAGGATTGGTATGTTGAGAGAAGCCTTTTTATGTGAATTGCCATCAAGAAAATCTTTTTTTTTTCTAACACTAAAGCCAGAGTTACTTTAACTTATATATCATATCTCAGTATTGTCAAAGAAACTAGTTCTTGTATCAGGGAATTTTCTTCATTAACTTAAGGGTAGGAGTAGAGATGAAGGCCATTCATGATCTATCTCTTCTATGATCTTTTTTTTAATTTAGTCTTTTGCTTTTTGGAGGGGGAAGGCAGGGCAATTGGGGTTAAGTGACTTGCTCAAGGTCACATGGCTAGTTAAGTGTCTGAAACTGGATTTGAACTCGGGTCCTCCTGACTCCAGGGCCAGTACTCTATTCACTGTGCCACCTAGCCACCCCTATTCCATTATCTTAAAAGCCTGCTGGTGTAGTAGTAGACAGGATAGTGGACTCATGTAGGATACAGTTTAAGTCCTGGCTTTGGCATTGCTGTGACTTTGGAAAAGCCCTCTCTGGGGCTTTATTTTTTTCACCTATAAAATGAAGGGGTTGGACTAGACAATTTCTAAAATCTCTTCCTGGTCGAATATTCTTTGATTCTGAGAGTAGGAGAATTTACAGCATAAATTAATGATTAGTGTTTATAGCATAAATCAGTGATTTGATTGTGGGAGGACATTCCCCAAGGTTCTGGCCAGTTTGTTTTTCTGCTTTCTCTTTGATTCATTTACTTTTCATTTCAACCTCTTTATTTCTTTTTCTGTCATCTTCCACAAATGATCCCAAGAATGATGGATTATACAAGTCAAAAGCCTTTTTAGAAAATTTAGTCACTGTTTTATGTTCTTTACAGAAGGGACTGATGTTTCCTACACACACCCCATCCACAATCTCCAAATTTTTGTAGAACTAACTTTCAGAGATGATTCTTTAACCCAGCTTATAGCAGAAGTAAATTTTACCCTATCTATATATTCATGGTTCCCTTTTGCCAGTTGTTAACTGTAGATGGAGTTATCTAAAATGTTTTTTTACCGTCAATAGGACTAGGCTAGTGCATGCAATCTTCAGACCGTTTCATGGACAAGGGAAGGTTATGGTTCAATAATTCTTTACTTTTTAAAAAAAAAATTATATCAACAGTTTTTGTCTTTACATCTTCAGTTCCAAATATAGTCTTCCCTCCCAGCTCCCTTCTCCCCGAGAACCATCTCTTATATAGTGAAGTATAGAGTACATGGGGAAAAAGAACAGTTGAGTAAAACGCAACACATTGGTAAAATCTCACATTATCTATGTCCCATTCTCATAGTCTCTCATCTCTAAAATAAGGGAAGAGGGAAGAACATTTATCCCCTCTTCAGACCAAACTTGATTATTATAATTACACAGTGTTCAGTTTCATTGTTTATTGTAGACCTATGTCATATTCTACCTCTGTTTACTCTACATTATATCTGTTCATGTCTTCATGCGCTTCAGTATTCTTATTTTTTTTATAGCACAATAATATTCAATTTCATTCTTGCACTATAATTTGCTTAATCATTCCCCAAACAATGGACGCATCTACTTTTCCAGTTCTCAGCTACTGTAAAAAAAAAAAAAAAGACTATTTTGGTGCACCTGGGACCTTTCTGTTGCACTTCCTTTGCTTAGAGTCATTTAAATACGCTTTCCAAAAGGGTTGGACCAATTTATAATTCTCTTAACATTGTTTTGGTATACTTATCTTTCTGTTATCCCTCTAGCACTATTTCCATCTTTTTTTTTGTCCTTGCCTAATTGCTAGGTGAGAGATGAAACCCCAAAGTTGTGTGCATTTTTTGTATTATTTCCTATTATTATTTTTCCTATTATTTTCCATTATTCCTATTATTATAATTTGAGGCTATTTCCTATTATAGTAACCCCTTGAGTAATTAGTAATAATCTATATGGTTATTAATGGTGTGCAGTTCTTTGGAGAACTGTATGCTCATCAGCTTTGACTACTTACTCATTGAGGTCTTGTTTTATATTAATGACTTCCTGTGTTTTAAATGTAACCAGAAATGATTTAAAATCATTTGGTTGAAACAGCCTGGTATGGTAGACTGTGGTCCCTGAGGTCAGAAAACCTATCTTGGAATCCTAACTCTGCTACTTCACTTTCTGTCAATTTGTGTAAAAAGAAATAATACCATAGGAGAGAAAACTAAAGAATTATCATAGGAAAATAAATTTAAAACATGCCTTATTCGTGGTGTAAATGTCATCTCATAAGTTGAACAACATTTATAAGTGCTTATAGCATATTTTCTTTCTTTGCTGTAATTTTGATACTTAACTGTGAAATCTTCCTTTACTTACTCATTCTGACTGACTTATTTGCATCTTTTAAAATTGTATAAAACATTGACTCTGGAGCTAGAGGACCTGGGTTCAAATCCTACCTCTGATGTGACCTTAGACAAGGCTCTGACTTTCCTAGGCCTCTGTTTCCTCATCTGTAAAGTGAAAGGGGTTGGACTAGATTGACCCTGAGATCCCATCTAGCTCTAGATCAATGATCTCTTTCTGTAAGATATATTCTCCCTTCCTTGTTTTAGGGGCACTTTTCTCTTGGATCTCCTTATTATTCCTTTTAAGTCTCTTTTGCTTTATCATCATTCTTCCACCCACTAAGGGTGGGCATACTCTGATTTTCTTCCTACTTATTTCTTTTGTGATATCAGTTCCTCTGGGTTATGCAGATGACATATTTATTTATCTAGCCCCAGTCTCTTGAACCACTATCTCAAATTACCAACTACCTGCTGAATAACTCTGCCAGAGTGACTGATAGGCTCCCCAGACTCAGCAGGTCTAAGACAGAGTTTCTTACCAAACCTTTTCCTATTACTGGAACAGTTATCCTTCCAGTGACCCAGGGTCACAGCCTTGGATTCCTCCTTGATTTCTCTCTCTGACTTATATGTAATTAGTGGTCTAGTCTTGTCAATCCACCTTCTACAACAGCAGTTCTCAATCTGTGGGTCATGACCCCTTTGGGGGTCAAACGACCTAGTCACAGGGGTCGCCTAAGACCATCTGAAAACACGTATTTCTGATGGCCTTAGGAACCGAGACATCACTCCTCTATCTGTCTCTAGGCGGGTCCGCCCACATGCAGATATGCCCACATATGAGTATTAAAGGGTCGTGCATTGGGAAGGTTGAGAACCACTGCTCTACAACATCTCTTGCATCTGTGCTCTCTCTCCACTCACAACTTCTAGTTCATTTACACACTATTTCTTGCCTAAACTATTGGAATGTTGCTACTTCTTAATTACTTAGTGTCTTCCCATAGCAATCCATCTTTCATGCAGCTGCCAGACTTCTATTCCTCGAACACGTCAATCTCACTATTCAAAAAATGGTTCCCTATTGTCTCTAGTATAAAAAATAAAATTTTCAGTCTGGCATGGAAAATAATATATCACTTTTTTTCTGTTTTATTTCATATAATTTCTCCTTCATGCATTCTCCTGTCAAATCAAGTTGACTTGCTCACTATATTGTCTGTGCCCAGTATTACATTTCCCACCTCTCTGTTTAGTCCCTTTTGTCTAGAATCCATCCACTCCTCACCTTTACTCCTCAGAATCCTAGGTTCCTTCAGAATACACACAGAGGCACTTTTCTGCAGAAGACCTTTGCTAATTCCTCTAGTTGTTAATTCTCTCTCTCTCTCTCTCTCTCTCTCTCTCTCTCTCTCATTCTTTCTCAATTACTTTGAACAAACTTTGCTTAATTACTTATGAACACGTATTTTTCTGCTAGAATGTAAACTCTTTGAGTACAGGGACTGTTTTATTTTTGTTTAGTACCATCTAGCACAGCCTGTTTGCACACAGTAGATAAAAATCAACGTTGGTTGAATTAAATTGAAGTGCTATGATAGCTAGAACTGTGACAGCATTCTTAACTTTTTCACTCCTACAGTAAATGCTCCATCAACCTGCTAAACTGTAATCTGTTACTTGGTAGACATGTTATCATTTTGTATCTTTGAAAGATGGTTAAACTTCATCACAGAAAACCATCAGTTTTCCACAGGCACTCTTCTTGGTGCTAGGTATCTGTGATCAGCCCACAGATTACTAGCTATTCCATAGCAATCATTGTCTTTGAGGGAATGCTTATTTTGCCATCAATCCCTTTCACGTGTCTTTCATCTACATATATGGGATTGACTTGATGTCAAAGCAATGTGTTTGTCATTCCTGGATACCTCTTTTGTCCCTAGTAGAGAAAAAACTGTTATTCCATCAGGCTTACCAAGTTTCTTGGTCAGATTTTCATTACTAAAAATTATTGTTTGGAAATCTGAATTTAGAAGCTTAATTTCCTCAGATAATTAATCTATTTTTTTTAATATTCATCTTGAGGGAGTATGACTTTATGAGATTTAATGGAGTAAGTAATCATTGAAAGGGATTTCTTAAGAGAAAAAAAATAATTATTTTTTAATAACTAGAGCTTGCTAAATTTTTTCCACAGAAAAATCACTCCTTTTCTTTGGTGCCTAAGCAACATAATAGAAACTAAATTGACTTGGGATATCTAAGGCTTTGAAAGGTTCATTGCAGCCTTTTTTTGAGCTTACTACACTGAATCTTCAATAAAATGTAATGTACAACCATAAGCCTGTGACTCTAGAGAACATTTATTCAGGATCTCTTCATATGGTAAGTAATATAGCATTTTATTACTCTTGTATACTTTACTTTCCTTTAAACCAACCTAGAAGCTTAGTTTGTATCATCATGCCAAAATGGAATCTGTTGTTTAATGCATTGCATGAGAATTCTATTTTGTGGTAAATTTAGTAATTCAGAAGTCAATATTATTGAAATTACTTAGAGAAATGCAAGGCAAATATGAAGGTAAACAAATATCATATACCCTGTAGCAACAGTAGTGAAGTATATTAGGTGAAGGATCTGATTAAATTACTTGGAACTGGCAAGATTTTTTATATATTCAGTTAAAAGTATATATAAAATTTTAAATTATAAATCAAGTAAATTTTACTGTGTTGTTTCCTTTATATGTAGCCTTCTTCTGTAATTACTCTTAACAAAAACATCTTCCTTAAAAAGAAATTGATTCTCAATTGAAGGGTGACTCATGATGTTAGCTTTATAGCTTTACATGACATTTATAAAATGCAGAAGGAATGGACCAATTGATAGCTGTACCACTAACACACTGGTCTGGCTGTTTTCTCACAGCCTCTCCAATATTTGTCAATTTCCACTTTTGTCATTTTTGTCAGTCTAAACTAAGGGTATGAAAAGGAGTTTCATCGTTGCTTTGATTTGCATTTTCCTAGTCATTAGTGATTTGGAGCATTTTTAAATCTGATTAATGTTAATAGTTAGAATTTCTGCCTTTAAAACAATTCCTATTCATATCCTTTGAAGTTTCCTATTGTAGAATGACTTTTAGTCTTGTAATTTTGAATCAGTTCCTCATATATCTTAGATATGAGACCTTTATCAGAGAAATTTGCTGCAAAAGTTTTTTTATTACCTATTTTGCTTATAATTTTAACTTAATTAGATTTGTTTATGCAAAGACTTTAAAATTTTATGTAATCAGAACTGTCCATTTTATCTTGTGTGGTCTTCACTTCGGTTTGTTTAGTCATAAACTTTTCCTCATCCACAGATCCAGAAGATAAACTTCTTGCTCTTCTAATTTGTATCTGTGATGTGATCTTATATATATCTATGTAGCTCATGTGTATATTTGGAGCTTATATTGGTTGAAGTGCAGTCTTAAAATATATAATGGATAAAAATAGCAGATTTCATAGAACAAAAATATGCCAGTGTATATTGTATTTCAGCTAGTGAATACATGATATTCAGATTAGTGAATTCAAATAGTAAATTACTCTTACACCTCCAACAAGGGAAAGAGGTCCTGTGTTTTGTGAACTGATGATGGCCAAAGATGGAGTTGTGGAAAAACATAGGGCTCTCAAAAATGGTGAGGACAAAGAGAAGCCAAGATGAGTTATTTTAGGGTACAGGGATTGAAATAATAGCCCTCTAGAGAGAAAAAGGAAACAAGAAGGCCAGAACTTTTAGTAAGAGAACCCAAGAAGTTTGGAACGAGATAGATTACTTAATTCAGTGAAAACAGAAAGAAAGACTTCATTCATGTTTAATAAGCTTTTTTCTTTTTCACATGTCCCAATCCTATTTATGTCAGTTGAGTGCTTAATTAAGTAAACTGGGGGGAAATGTTACTAATCTTGCTTTGAAATTAATCTACCAGATAATAATCAAGAGATGATTACATATGAAAATTTATTCAATTTAATTTTTTCTAGTCTACCCTACTAAAAGAATTTCTATAGTAGCAAGAGAGTATATGCATGTAAATTATTAAATGATAAAGATCGGGAGAAAAGCTACTCAGAGTTGGCTGTTTCATTGATGAGGGAGAACTAGAGTTACTTGGGGATCAAGAGATAAACATGTAAAAACAGACTTCTTCCCTATAATTCCATCCTTTCTGTTTGGGGTAGTATTAATGTTGATATTCAGATCTTAAAATTTTTTGGTCTAAGTCATTTCTGCCAATGGTTATTTGGATGCAATGTTGGACAAGCAGATTAATTAAATATAGGAAATTAATGCAAAGGCCTGGTTAGAAGCACTTCATGCATGCACCAGACCCCCAGGAACCAGCACATTAAGGGTCTTGAGAAAATCAGGTCACTGATCGTCATTTGTCCTGATTTAGGGCAGTGAGGAAAGGTGCTCCTAACTATTACAACCTGAGAAGTAGGTACAGTGGCATCAGGTGGCTTTTCTACATTTTTTTTAGTAGGTATTTATCATTTTGTTTCTTTGAAGACATTGTTTGAGACTCAGAAAATAAGTTTAGTTTTCTAAATCTATTTTGACTTTTATTTAGTTTGAATCATAGCATGTTTTTATTCATAAAAGGTAGCATTTTAAGAATTCAGTGACCATGGATTATTTTGAGACTATTCTTCAGTGTAGATATCCTGAGTGGGCTCTTGCTGACTGTTACATAATGTCAGTTATAGAGTGTCTGGCTGATTTCCAAAAGGGAAAAAAATGAGAATAGCGAGGCATCGAAGGTTTTCAGAGTGTTTTACATATCTTGTCTCATATGATCCTCACAACAGCCCTAAAATAGCCCTGCTATTATTTTCCTTCTTTTCCAGATGAGGCAGCTGAGGCAGAAAAGGTTGTTAAGCTCACAACAAAGTATCTGAGGCAGGACTTGAATTCAAGTTGTCTTCCTGATTACAAGTCCATTACAAGAAACTAAAAGTATGTGCAACATTCATTAGTCTAGCTAGCTTTCTTAACTCAGGAACTATCAAAAGTTGCACAGTGGGGTGGCTAGGTGGTGCAGTGAATAGAGCACCAGCCCTGGAGTCAGGAACCCCTGAGTTCAAATCCAGCCTCAGACACCTAACACTTACTAGCTGTGTGTGACCTTGGGCAAGTCACTTAACTCCAATTGCCCTGCCATCTCCCTCCAAAAAGAAAAAAAAAAAGTTGCACATTACATTTTTTGTTATTTATTAGTTCTTTTAAGACCCTTCTCGTGAATACAGTAGAAATGAAACTTTCCCCAGATATCTCTGTACATCCATACATGTACATATGTGTATATAGGTATCTACAGATACCTATATCTTTATATATAACGTGTGTGTGTATGTATATATGTATATATATATGCATGTACACACATACACACACACACATATATACATACACATATACATACATACATACACATATATACACAGAGAGAGAGAGAATGAATGAGAACATATCCAGCTCTACTGTCCCGTTCTGATATACGTTCTGAAGCTCCTATACTATTGTGTTCAGGGTAACTTGGCTACATCTCTGACCAACCTCATTCAATACTGAGTAATCTTTTACTGGATCAGGAGAAGGACTAAGCATTTTCATTGCTCTTTACTGCCATTTCCAGACCATCTTGGTCACCATCACCAACCATCTGTCTTCCTTTGAAGTTCACTCCATTCATTGCTATTACCCGGGTCAAATACTTTTCAGTCATCTACTGGCCTTCAGATCATTCTCCTGAATTTTCAAGGAGTTTAGAACATAGCTCACAAATTATGTAGACATGGAAATCAGTAGTAACCAAAATCCCTTCTTTCATATTCAGGACTTTTAAGGATCATCATCATATATATTGAGCACCAGAACCTCCCAGTTCATTGACTCTCCTTGTTCTCAACTCCCATGAATGACTTGAACTCTGAAATTTTTCTTTTTGATCATAACTAACTCATTGTCGTGTTGATCTTTCTGCCACATTCTTTCTAAACCAGTCCTTTGTCCTCATCCTAACATCCTGTTGTCCTCACAGTTCTATTACCCCTGTTCTGGCCTCACTTGAATCCCTTGCCCAGGTTTATGGTTGATCGATTCAGCTAATTTTTGGCCCCCTTTTCTCTAATCCTACAGGCTCACAGCCTGACAAACAAGCCCCAGCCCAGGATTAACCCTAACATCTGCCTAATGTGGCCCTTTTTTTAATGGCATGAACTTGCAGACAGACCTTCACTATCTTGTTGCCTTTCTTGTGATATTCTTTAGCTTATTACTCTTTCTAAAATTTCTTACCCAGAACTGAGTACAAAGCTCTAAATGTGGTCAGCTATGTTGCATAGACAATTTTTCTTCAGGTATGGGTTGAGGTAGGTCTCTAGACCAACTAGAAGTTGAGTTCCTTCCAATTCTAGGAATGAATGGATAATAAAAGGATTCAGTAAAGGCTTAAACTGCACCAAGCACTGTGCTGAGCACTGAGGATATAATTTTAAGCACAAGAAACAATCTCTGCTCTCTGAGAGCTTAAATTCTCGTTGAGAGTATGATGGCTAAGAAATGCAGTTTTGCTCTGAGAAATGGTGAATGGAACAAGAGTGGAGTTTATCAGCACACTCTTTTTAAAGGTCTATAATTTGATTACAGTTAGCTAGAGAAAGAGGTTGAAGGGGGAAGGGGGAAGGGGTACCAAGACTAGTTTGGGGGGCAGAGCAGAAAATAGTTGGAGTGAAGTTTAGGATACATGGTTACGAAGTGTGCCAAATCCATGACTTAGCTCCTCCCGGCATGACCTTTGGTAGTCCAGTTTAGAGGATGGAGCAATAGCAGAAGGAAGAATTGTGATTCTATTAAATTGGGAATATTATCAAGAACATCCTAGAAAATTAGCTGACCAGAAAGTATGACAAGGAATACCTATTGATAAAACACTTAACCATTGTCAACCTGTGGCACTTTAATTAATGTGACTGTGGGCTCCTGTAATCTATTTCAACTATATATAACTAGTACCCTGAAATTTCCTCCCACCATAGGCAAGATCAGCTGAATAGTAGAGAGATGTACTTGTAGTGCCCTTGAGTACTGCAGTGGAAAAGGTCAAGTGTGGAAAACCTTTGAATCTAAGCATATCGTCTTTAAAAGAATTCTTCCCTTAAATTTTTACTGACTTATTTTTCTTCATTCAAGAGCAGTGAAGAATTGTAGAACCTGGGATTGAGAGGGCTGCTTTTGATTTGGACTCTGCTGTATGGTGTGGGGGAGCCAGTTTTATCATAAACACAGCTAATTGAATTACATAATACAGACTTTATGTATACACACACACACACACACACACACACCACCACTGCCCCCAACTGCAACAACATATACTTTGTTTAACCCTTCAGTGTCAACTCAAACAATTGAAAGCATTTATTAATAGCTATCATACAGAATGATATACTAAATAATTATTTCTGTTACTCTAGAAGTATTCTACAGGTAAGTGTAAAATAGAGTTTTGTAGACAAATATATTGAAAAGCTAGTAACTCTAAATCTTAGGAAAGTTATTTAACTGTAATTTGTTTTTGAACCAAGCGTCTTACATGTTAACAGTCTAATCTTTTTTTTTCAATTAGATGTATCAAATACTGCCTATGGAAAGAAACAGTTGGATCATTCATAATATAAAACAATCATATTAGAAAAAGGCTTAGTGCCTTAGTGTGTTATAAAATATAAAGAAATAATATTTTAACAGTCTCCTAGTCTGAAGTCCTTGGACTCATTTGAATCAAAAATCTAATTAGTTTTCTTTGTATAGAAGACTTAATCATTTCCAGGGGATAGATCTTGATTCCCTGAAACTAGGATTATTAGAGTTTGTCTTCTTTATGGAGACCAAACTAAAAAGGTGGGAATGAATGGCTTTTTATTTAATCTACTTTAACCTGATTAAAAGGAGAGAGTTGTCTAAGAGATTTTTTTCCTCCTTGGGTACACCAGCATTTACATTATCATTGATCTGTTTAAGGAAATTAAAATACTAAACTCAGACTACTAACTTTTTCCTTATTTAGCTGTGGAATTTTGTCTTTTGTCTCAGGATTACTATAAAATATAAGTAGAAATTGCTTGGGGAAGAGAGAATTCCAGTGGGAGCGAAGTACAGAACTGTGTTCCTCTCTACACAGGAATGTTTGTATAGTGATAACTTTGGATAAAGTAGAGAGTAGAGACATTTTCTTCCATAATATTATAGAAATAGATAGGGTTGCTTAAAATTTTGCTATCTTTTCTCAGTTTAGTATGGTAATTTATGAACTCAAGGTGGAAAAGTGGGGCAGAATCCAAGTTATGACTTCATGATGTGTTTTTTACTTCCCCACAGGAAAAGATAAATATTTTAAAGCATGTACATATAGGTGAGCTTGTATCTGAACCATTCTGTCACTTCACTTTTGTTCTTTTAGGGCATTTGCAAAGTTTTCACATTAAATAAATTTAATCCAAACAAGTTGACAGAGTATAGATTACATTAACAAAAACTGTGCTGTGTAACATTTTAATCTGATTGTCCCTTTAAATTCTATCAAATTTATAGACAGACAGTATTGTAATTAAAGTATGTGTGTATATATATGTAGATGTATACACTCATATAGAGAGTCATGTTTAATGTAAGTCACTAGGATGAAAAAAATTGAATTGCAATTTATTTTTTCTGGCTCAAAAAATAATACTGGGAATAGAAATAAGGGAAGAAGCAAAGAGACAAGTAGGACATCTTCGAAAATTACTTGATGAATTAATTATATAGGTACTTGAAAGGAAAAGCAAGCTATCTGTGATAGAATGTTGAAGATTCATATACAAACGCTCTTTTTATGTTCTGCTTTGTATATGAAAATTTGTGAAGGTTAGGAGGGAGTAGAAATAGTACAGAATACAAGAGCTTAATGCCTAAGAAGTTAAGGTTATTTTTGTCTAGGTTCATTGTGTCTTCCAGATATATTGGTTGTGAGACAGGGATAGGAATCAAGAATGGGCCTATGGTTTCCTTGTTATAAGGAACTCCCAGACGAGAACTCTCTCTCTACCAAAGGAGGGCAGAGCCTTCCCAGCAGTTTATAGCACTGAGGGATTGACTTGCCCACCTCTCACACAGGTAGTCTGCCTTGGACACCTGACTCAAAAACATGTCTTTGTTCCTCTAAAGCCAGTCTTTTTATATTTACCCTTCATTACTCAAACACTACTTTAAAATGGTTCTATCTGAGGAAAGTAGTTGACTGAAAATGTTCAGTAACCTCAAATATGATATGTCTTTTAATTGGTCATTAACATGGATAGGAGTGGGAAGATTTTGTGGTTGGGTGCCCAGTTTTAGCCTTTGAGACAGTTCAAAATGAAATGGATGCTAAGAATATGAAGACGTGACAAACTCTTCCATGTAAACCTTAACCACTGGACACTCCAGATACAATTAAAAAGCTATTAAAGCAGATTAGCATATGGTCCTGACCCACAAAAAATGCAATCTGAATGAAATGTTATTTTTACCTGTGCTCACCCTGTATCCTTGATACGTAAGATGCTGTCAAATGAAATAATTCTTTACAAAAATAATTGCCTTTAAATGTTTTGTTATCATTTTGTTATCTGGACTAAAATGAACATGGGTAACTATGGATTGTTCATCAGCTCTTTCCTTCCTGTTGTCCCTGTTAAGAAGGAATACATGAACGGATGAATAGAAAGGCCTTTATTATATTTGCTATGTGCCAATCATTGTCCAAAGTATTGGGAATATTAATATAAAATTGAGAATGCTGCCCGTGCTCGGGGGCTTCCTTATGAGTAGTTAAGACAGCACATATAGGAGATACCCCAGGATAGAGGAATGTAGTCCCTTCCCTCTCACTGTGTCATGGAATCCCTTGTTTCCTTCATGATTTAGCTTAAACATCACCTTCTGCATGAAGAGGTGTGTGTGTGTGTGTGTGTGTGTGTCCCAACCAGCTCCAGTACATTCTCCTGTAAGTTTCCCTTGTTACTGCTTTGTATTGTCTTTTCTATATACCTATACATATGGATGTTTTCTTCCCCAATAGAGGTAAACTCCCTGAAGGCAGACTTTTGATTTTGTTTTGTATCCCTGGTACCTAGCTCAGTGCCTGCGGCGTAGCAGGTACTTAATGTTCATTGATTAATGCTAAAGGAGTTGATTGGCATATGCTTTCCCCACAGCAATGGCAACATTGATTTAATTGGTTATAGTTTCCAGAGAAAAGGTGGAAAACAGTAGAGATGAGAGAAAAGGGGAGAGAAGGGAGAGCTGGAATGGATGTGAAGCATGGCCATGGCCAACTTACTATACTGGCCCATGTGAGTTGGTGCCCATACCCTGCCCCATCAGGATAGCCTGAGTCCAGGGCAGTTCCAAAAAATCAGTGAATCTGTGTGTTTGTGAGGGATCCTTGAGTATATCTAGCTGTATATGTGTATTCCTTTTGAAATGGGAGGCAAAAATGACTAAAGAATATACGAATAAATCAGTTAACATTAAGTGAGCAGGGGGGGAGGGGTGGGGAATGGCCATTTGTTCTTATTTTACAAATTTTTAAAGACCTCTTGACCAGGCTACGTAAATGGTCATCTAATACCACTAAAAATGTACCGTAAGCACAAATTTAAATTGTACATTTTTTGAGAAATACTATCCATAGACTTTTCCAAAAAGAGCCTTCTTGCAAAACTAAGATAATGTGTTTAACTCAGATGGTCACAACAGTGGAGTCAGGAGCAAGGTGGTGTCATGGAACAATTTGCTTTTCGGTGCTTTGGCCTTCTGCCAAGCTGTCGGCATTTCTATCTGTATAAATTCCACCTCTGAATTGACACCCAGCTTGTAGAGGAATTGTTTCTGATTGCAAATTGTCAGTTTCCTCACCTCTTTTGAAGGTCATTTAGTGAAAAATAGAGAACAAAAAATGATTTAGGTGCCTGAATACTAGAGCTAGATGATGTTGTACATAACTGTTTTAGAGCTTGTGTGCGTGTGAGTGTGTTTGTGTTCGTGAGTTTATGTGAAGACACATAATCAGCAATGATCTCTAGCAAGAATGGAATACATAAAAAGAAAAGGATAATTTCTGAGGTTAGGTTTCAGGAAGAGATCTTACAAAAGGATACTTGGGGAAAAAATCTGTGAAGGAGAAAGCTCAAAATGTTTCAGAGCTATAATAATGTACACTTGGAGGAATTAGGATAACACACACATACAAAAGATGTTTTATGTTTAAATACAAGGGAAGAGACAAAAGTGAATTACAAGAATTAAAAGTGGAAGAGAACTATCGTCTTAGCCCCCCACTAATCTGAAAGAGGGCAGTCCTTTTAAATAAAATTGGCAACTTTAAGGCGTTCCTTCAAGACCACTAACAGTTTTTTGCTTTGTAGAATTTTTTTTCCTTCACAATTTTCTCTTTGAGTTTTTAGTTTTAGATCTTTATTCCTCGGGAGTAGTGAAGATGGCAATAAGGAAACTAATCTTCTTTCTCAGTGTTTGCCAGTGAGAAAACCTTTGATAATATTCTTTCATTGCCATCTTGACAAGATCTTTCAAGCTGTTTTACAGACCTTCCAGTTATTTTTTTATTTTGTGACTTTCTTTTCCATGCAATCGGTGCCATATGGAGACACTGTCACCGTCCTGTCCTGTGAAGTTATGCTTCTACATTCATATGCTTTTCTGGGATATAAACCAGAATCACTATGGAAAAAAAAGTTGCTATTTGGGGATTTTATATATGTTGAAGATTTGAGGAAAAATTGTGTTTGGTGAAGGTGATGGGAGTCAGATAAAAATGATCTTTGTGCTCAGTGGTCGTCCCGCTAGTGAAACAGCCAGCTTCTTATAACTCTATAACTATAGTTACATACATATATACACATATATAAAACTAAAGTCCTCCTTTGTGTTAATTGTATAATTCAAGATTCAAATGATGCAAAGGCATAAATTACACTTCTGTTCCAAGATTTTTGCTTCTCTGCTATGCTGTGTGCGCAACTGAAAAACATATCATGACAAAATTTCAAGTACTTATCTTACAGTTGGGGGATGTACTGTAAATGTTTAAGAAACTGATTATTTTATTTGTACAGGTCATAAAAGTTCTAAGAAAGTATTAGTAGAAGTGGATTAGATGAGGTAACCAAAAGAAGAATTTGAAACCCTGTTTCAAATTCATTATATCCAGAAAATTCCTTCCCTTTGCACCTTAATCCTTAAAGTAATTAAAGGATATACAAGTTTCAGACTTTTGACTCTTCGATTTGTTGTTCTCATCTGTTCCTGTTATATGCTAGCTGAATATCGATGATACTTGACTGAATTATGTACAAAAACCCCCAGTAAATGTTTGTCCAGACTTTTATGTGTAACTATTCTATTTCACAGAAATTGTACGGTTAACAACTAAAATGAATAAAAAGAACAACCACTAAAAGGATGATGTTTCTTTCACTTTTGACTTATTGCTGTCCAATATATTTGGATTCATAGTTGCAACGTATTTAGATTCCTGAAAGAGTGAGGCGGCATACTCAAAACCCTGGGACTTAGTGGCTCAGTAACAGATTGACCCTGCTTGATCTAGCCCATGATGGAGATACAGGTAGAAATACTTGGGATGCACTGATCAAATGGGAAAAATAAATGTGCTTACAAAGGAAGGTCCTCTGACTTTGGGGAGAATTTGTTAAGAACAGAGATTTTAAGAACTTCAGATAGTCTGTCTAGGGACTTGCAGAGAGAGGCCTGATTCAGAAACTCATTTTCTAACAGTGCAAAAACCACAGTTACTGTAGTATAATACTGCATTATATTAAGCTAATTCAGTTCCTAGATATTAATGAGAAAATAAGGACCTTAGTGCTAAGCAAGGAGGAAAAAGAACTTTGTTTATGAGAATGTGGAAGAACCATGATCCTAGAGGTGGAAAGAGGATGACATGACAAAGAGAAGCTCTGCCTGAGTCAGAGAGAATTCTTTAAAGTTTTAGGGAATGTCTGCCCTTGTTCTTTGCAATAAAGACTTTTTGTTGTGGGGAAGAACTGCATACATGGCTAATTTAAATCACAATGAAAACAAGAAAAAAATGGCATATTATGTTGTTATTACAACTGCACCAGAAATAGAAATTCCATATATAGTTTGTTTTCATTTTCTCTGAATTTCATGCATATCACTTCTAGTCTCATCAGTTTAAATAAACATGAATTTAACTGGTTACAGAACTCATTAACAGTACAACAAACAACATAAAGACACTGAAATATTTTAACACAGCTGTGACAAAAGTCGCAGACAGAATTACCTCTAATCGTGAATCACAACTGGGGACTTCTCCACGAGTAGGGAAATAGACATTAGAGTTGTAATCCCACCTTTTGCTTCTCTCAAGATGGCAGGTGACAGCTCTTAAGAACTCCTCAGAATATTTTAATCTTCTCCATAGGATGAGTTAACTTTAGTTCTCTCAAAATGCTTTTTCCACCTCCTTATCCTTAAGTTTACGCAGTCTCTCAGGAAAGAAGTTCTCTTTGTCCTTTTTATTGTGTGTCTCAAACAGTCTCTCTCTAGCCATGAGCATTAACTCTCCCCTGAATAACAAATTAATTTGTAACTTCCAAACATTTTATTTCAAAGTCTCTTTGAGGTGATGCCAGAGGACAAATAAAAAACATCCTACCCTCCTCTTGACAGAAAGATTGTAGACTCAATGTGAAGAATGAGATTTTTGTTTAGAACATTACCAGTTCAGGAATTTGTTTGTTTTCACTAGGCATAGTTTCTACAAGAGTTCTTCTTCCCCAAGTAAGAGTAAGAGAAAATAAATTTTTGTTCATTGAAAAAAAAGTTTAAGAAAAGCTTTGTGACAGAGACTGCTTAAACTAGGAAAAATACATACAATATACACCCTATTTCATTTGAGTTTTAAAACAACTCTTTGAGGCAGGAAATAGAAGCATTATTTTCTCTAAAAGTTCAACTTTCACTAAACAAATATTCAATATTAAATGCACCTAAATTGTATGTGGGTTTTTTTCCCTTTTATAGTGCTTTATCCCAGAGTGTTTTTGTTGTTATGGTGGTTGTTTTGCATTTTAGAATTTTGATTCGATGACTAGAAATCCAAAGATTGGAAGCTAAGAGCTTGTGGCACGTGCGGGGCATCTCACAGGTGTGCCTCATGTCCTCCCATCTTGGTGTCATGTGAAGTCATTCTGGCCTGAGGGACCCCAAATGCCATTTGTCTTAATCCGGTTGTGCACTAACTCCAAATGCAAATTCAGGATCCAAAGATTGAATCAATGGAACAAATTTGAGAAAACTTAAACACAGCAGGGAAAAACACAGAGATAAACACTCAACCAGGATATACAGGTGCAACTTTCTAGGTTCCCATCCTCAAGGATACCCCTATGTCAGGAATAGCCTATTTAGGAATAGTTTGCCAAAGCCTTTCCTTCTTGCTACATTTTATATGAAGCAAGCATTAATGCATTTAGTCTAGCTCCAATCTGGGTTTCCATGACTAAACCCTACACATATACTTTAAATCATTAATGCCATGTAGCCTATCAATCCTTTAGGCCCCAAGGCCTGGGCATAATAATGTCTAAGGTATTCCACCCCTTGGTCTTTTATCTTCTTGTGGACACCCCTGGGCAGAGACCATATTCTATACCTAGTAGTAAATAACACCGACCTCCGTTCTGAGTGATAACAGATAAAGCACCCAAGGATAGTAATATATAAAGGGAACTCAACCCAAGGGAGAACTCAGCTGTCGAGGACAAAATTACAACCACTTCCCAAATACAAAACAAGCCTATACTGTCATCAGATCATAAACTAGTCAGAAGATCGCAGTTGAGCCAGAGGAACATCCAAAATAGCACCAGGAGTTTAGCAACCAGAACCAGCAGAGATGCTATCTAAAAGCAGAAGCCATGTTTGCAATCTTTTTGCTAGCAGCTTATCCTGTGGCCTGAGATGGTTTTCCATCCCTTGTTCTGCTATTCTGCATTTCTTGGTGCATTTACTGTTAACTCTCCACAGATCCTTCCACTTCTGGAAGAATGAAACCACACCTGGCCTAGAGTATAATGATCCCCAGGTTTCTCTAGGTGTCTCAGTGTTCAACCCCTGTCTTTATACATAATCTAGGCAGAAGGGATTAACTGGGCAACATTTTCCCATCTCCTCTCCATCCCCAACTTCTCCCATTTGGTGAGGATTGACTGACTCTGTTACTAAGTTCTCGTTGGCTTTCAGGAAGATGATTTGCCTAAACTATCCAGGAGAAAACATAACCATAAGACTGAAGGCAACATCTCACTTTTTTTCCCCAGGAGCATCTGCATTTGTTGCTTTCAACCCAAGGCTCCCAATAAGGCTATACTAGTGTTGAGAATTTTTTCTTGCAGTCATAACTCGTTTGTGATGAATAGTGATATTCATCTCTATCTGTTCACTCCTAGAACTGATATATTTTTAAAATTCTGAATCTTAATAAACTGGGAATTATTGAAGACAGCCATTTGGTGAAGGTAAGATCCAAAAACAAAGCTGTTCTTTAAGAAGTTCATTGAAGTCCCCAAGAGACAGAGTAAGATTTATCCCACTCTTACATGATGCTGGAATGAAATGATTGATTGAAGAAAATAACAGAAAGTGGCCATAAAGAATCTATGTACAGCATTATTTTATACATCAGCAAAGTTCCGTACTAATCCTGCTCCCCAAATGTTCCCCATTCTTGATATTTCAGTCTTAATCTTCAAGGCATACCAGTACAGTGAATGAAGTCTAATACAAAATCCTACTGAGAGGACTTGCTAGGACCCTATCCCTTAGGACTCATCAGAAACCTGAGTTGATCCCCGGATTAGCAGACTTTAGACCTCGAGTCAGCGGAGTTGATCATAAACCCAGGACTAGGGCAGTTCAGAGTGTTCAAAGCCTCACAGGAAAGCTTCTCAAGGGCCAGAGCTGACACTGTCAGGGAAAGGGTCTATGGAGTTATCACACTGAAGATCAGTCTTGGAGGATGTTGACCTTACCCCAGTTTAGCATATTCCTGGACCCTGCCCAAACTGTTAAAGTTCACTTATTCTTCCAGGGTGGAAATCTCAGTCATATCTCGGATACAGCACTACACAATGTTAATCATTTAGAATAATTTGCGCGTACCAAAGGGCTTCCAGTGAACTTTAACCCATGAAAATGATCTGAGGTGATGAAACAATGGTATGTACTTAATCCTCTACAAAGCCATTAAATCCATCTCTACTACTGTACATTCAGGCTGATTAGTAACTATGACAGGGTTAAGTACTGTTGATTGTCCTCTAGTTTTTATTCACCACAGTGGTCTTTTTCTACTTGGTTACTCCCCCAAAGCCTATATGTGTAGAGGTTCCATTTCTAATACAAGTGGTGAATGAATGATAATAGTCACATGACTTGCTGTATGCAGCAAACCCCTCAACAGTCTGAACATTGTCTTCTACTCAATAAATGGTTACCTGTGCATAGCACCTGATTCTATTTTGGTCTGATTTTGAGAACCAAATGAATTTGAGGAGCTTGATCCCACTTATAACAATCTCTAAATTCCGTAATGTCAGGTTAAAAAAAAAAAGGGTAGTGGAGGCAGAGTAGTTAATGGTGCCTAGTGATCGCTTTTGCCTCTTCTGGTATTTCCTAACCAAGGTGCTAAGATTTTCAGTCTTCCCTCTTATCTACCTTATGTTTTAATAATCAGATCCACAACTCCCTGCTACAAAAGGCCTTCTGTCTCTCCTTAGGGCAGGCCCACCTGAAAGGTTTTCAGGACTGAGTAGCATCAAGGAAGGTTCCTTTGACCCCTAAATTCTCCCAGGACATTTTCCTTGTGCTACTCACTCCTCTTTTCTCCATCTTGACTTCTTGGTGAACCAATTCAACTCTATACTTTTTCTCTTGAATCCCTAGCTCCCTAATCATATTGCTGATAAGTCTTAGCTTGGAGTCACTCCCATCATTTTGCAAGCATTGTTCCTAAACACAGTGTTGCTGAATGCAAGTGTTCCAACTGGGTCCACTCTAAATTTATGTTACAGAACCTCACCTGGGCCCTCACTGCTGCTAGGCAATCCTTATGCTTCCCTTCCTTATTGGCTGATGATTGCATTCTTCTCAGCATCCCTTCCAAATCTGTTTATTCCTCCCTTTTCCTGCATCTTCTCAGCTGAGAACCTTGCCTCATATTTTACAGGAAAACTTGAGGCCATTCACTGTGAGCTTCTCTTCCATTCTCCTTCATCTCCTACATCCCAGAAGGCATCTGCCCTTCTGCCACTATCTCCTCCTTCACCTCTGTTCCGTATGATGGGGTGGTCTTATTCCTTAGCAAGGCCTACCCCTCCAGCTGCATCAGCTGTCTACTCCAACAAATTGCCACCTTTGTTGCTCCCCACTGTATCACTTATTTTCTTTCTTTTTCTTTTGGCTTTTTGGAGGGCAGTTGGGGTTAAGTGACTTGCCCAAGGTCACATGGCTAGTAAGTGTTAAGTGTCTGAGGCTGCATTTGAACTCGGGTCCTTCTGACTTCAGGGATGGTGCTCTATTCCCTGTGCCACCGAGCTGCCCCTTTCACTTATTTTCAGTCTTTCCCTGCCAAGTGGCTCCTTCCTTACTGCTACATGATCCTTTCATTCCCATGAATTATCATTTGCTATCTCTTCTGACCTTTGTAGCTAAATTTCTCGAAAAGGCCATCTACAATAGGTGACTTTACATTCTCTTCTCTCTTCTTACCTCCTTACAATCCAGCTTCTGATTTTATCATTCTACTGAAGCTTTTCTCTCCAAAGTTATTCATGATCTTTTAGTTGCTAATGCAGTGGCCTTTCCTCAATCTCGTTCTCCTTGACTCTGTAGCTTTTGAGTGTTCATCACCCTGTCCTCCTTGATGCTCTCTTCTCTTTCAAGATGCCACTCTCTTTTGGTTCTACTTATCTGATCACTCCCTCTCAGGTCATCCAGATCATGCCCTTAACCATAGGGTAGACTTCTGTCCTGGGCCCTCTTCTCCTTCTCTTCTGGTTCACTTGGTGATCTCCTTAGCTCCTGTGGATTTAATTACTATTTCTATGCTGATGATTCTCATATCAGCCACTTCTGCTCTAAATTCTGTTCACTTCCAATCTCACATTTCCCATTGTTTTTCAGACATCTCAAATTGGACGTCTAGTAGACATTCTTAATCTTTTTGTTGTTGTTCAGTTGCTGCAGTCATATCTGACTCTTTGTGGCCCCATTTGGGGCTTGAGACACTGGAGTGGTTTGCCATTCCTTTAACTCCTTTTATAGACGAGAAACTGAGGCAAACAGGGTTAAGTGACTTGTCTAGGATCAGAGAGCTAGTAAGTATCTGAGGCCAGATTTGAACTTAGGAAGATGAATCTTCCTGATCTTAGGCCCAGCACTCTATTCACTTTGACACCTAACTGTCCCATCTTAAACTAAGTCCCTTATGATTTCCCTTTCCTCTACCTCTCTGGAATATCATTCTAAGCCCTGGGATCTTAAATATTGTGTTACCCTGAATGTGATTCCATGATGCTTGAATTGTTTCTTTCTGGCTACTTGCAATATTTTCTCCTTGACTTCAGAACTCTGGAATTTGGCTATAATTGTTCCTGTTAATTTTTATTTTGGTATCTTTCAGTAGGTGAGTGGTGGATTCTTTCAATTTCTGTTTTACCCTCTGTTTCTAGAATATCAGGGAAGTTTTCCTTGATAATTTATTTAAAGATGATATCTAGGCTCTTTTTTTTGATCATGACTTTTAGATAGTTCAATAATGCTTAAATTATTTCTCCTGGCTTTTATTTTAGATCAGTTGTTTTTCCAATGAGATATTTCACATTTTCTTCTATGTTTTTCATTCTTTTGATTTTATTTTAATTTCTTGATGTCTCATAAAGCTTCCACTTGCCCAATTCTAATTTTTAAGGAATTATTTTCTTCAGTGAACTTTTGTACCTCTTCTTCCAGAAGCAGAATTGACCATCTTTAAAGGAGTTCTCTTAAGTGAATTTTTGTGCCTCTTTTTCCATTTGGGCCATTCTACTTTTCAAGGCATAGTTCTCTTCATTGGCTTTTTTTTTCTTTTTTTGCCTCTCTTACCATTTGGCCTGTTCTATTTTTCTTTGAGGCTTTGGATATAGGAGTTTTGATGTTTTATCTTCTTCTGAGTATGTGTTTTAATCTTCTTTGTCACCATAGTAAATTTCTACAGTCAAAAATTTTTTCTGTTTGCTCATTTTTCCCATCTATTTCTTGACTTTCCCCTATTTGCTAAAGTGAGGCTCTCTTTCTGAGATGGAGGGTACACTGTCCCAGACTTCATTGTGGAGCTGGATAAGGAGCTGAGAGCTGTCTACCTTTGAATCCAGGTGACAGTTGGGTAAATTCAGGCAAAAGTTGGGATCATGGAATAGGAACTATGGAATCTGGGAGCCAGCCTTGAGTCAAGATGAAAAGACTTCTCCTTGGGTACTTAGTACTGACTGAAAAACTATGGCTTAGGGGTGGGAAAACTTGTACTCTGTACCTTGTATGTCTTAAGGATGATTGAGTTAAGGATGATTGGAAACTAACCTCCAATCAAGAAGAAAGAAGACTTTTTGACTGAGAGATTAAGACAATGTGACCTAGGGGTGGAGAACTTTGACCTTTGTACTTTGTGTCCTTTAAGGAGGCTTACTCTTTAAGGATGATTGAGTTAAGGAATTACTGACCGAGGTCTTTTGTTTAAAACTATGTGGACACTTTGGTGAAAACTATGTGGTCACTTTAGTGATAAGTTGTTATATCATTGTAAATGCTGTCCTTCGGTTTCTATGAATGTTTTGCTTTAATTTACTGCTGAATAAATAGAGAGTTTACTATACTATGTGATCAGAACCTTAAAACTGTTCACAGTTCTGGAAAGCTGCTTGTTCTTGGCTTTACAGTCCTTGACCCAGAGAGTTATTTCATCAGGTATCCAAGCCATGTTCACTTTCCTCCAGACTCCAGTTATCATTCTCTGGATTTTTCTATCCCTTCCCCATCAGAATTCCCTTTCTATCCTCTTTTAGTTTCTACCCCCTCCCCGCTTTTTCCAGATCTCTTTTATATGATGTCTTCCCCACAAAAGACTATTTGATCTTGAGGACACAGATTATTTCTTTTGCTTGTATTAGTATTCCCAGCTCTGAGCACATTGCTTGGGAACATAGTAAATGTTTAATAAATTCTCTATCTGGAGTTACTGTTGAATGACCTATGAGCATCTCGTTTAATTCTGATACTGAACCTAAACCACCAGGGGACTGGCCTAAGTCAAATACATCCCAGAATAACTTCATTTAACCAAGATCTTCTGCTCTACCTTTAGGCTCTTCTGACCATGTTGAGTCCTATCTTTGTTCCTCAGGTACATTCTGGAATGCCACACGCAATTGCTTCAATACATCTGCTTCCACCCCCTCACAGTGTTTATCTGATTCTAAAAGAGCTCCTCCTTTTTATACAAATTCTTCTGGAGGTGATCCAATCTCTCATACATGTGCAGTCCTTGTTCCTAGTTCTGATTGAGTGATTTATTCAGAAAGTGTTTTTACTTTAATAAAAAAAAGTAACATTTAGGTGGGAGGGATAATCAATGGAGCCCCACATTCTGTTTCAGGAATAGAAATCCTGAGTATTTGGGTAGAATGTAGAGCGTGAAGGGGAGTAAAGTGAAATTAGTTTGAAAGACAGTCTGGATCCACATTGTGAAGAACTTTAAGCACCAATTCACATGTTATTTGAGAAGTAGTAGGTATAATACAAGGTGGTGATGGTTGAAAAAAAGGAAAATATTTCTAGGCAAGCTGTTGCTAATTCAATTGTTCAGTCATTTCTGACTCTTTGTGACCCCATAGAACATTGCACACCAGGCCCTTTAGTCCTCCATCATTTCTTGAAGTCTTTCCAAACCCATGTTCATTGTTTCCATGATATTATCTATCCATCTGCTCCTCTGCTGTCCCCTTTTCCTTTTGCTTTCAATCTTTCCCAATATCAGGGTCTATTCCAGTAAGTCCTGTCTTCTCATTCTGTGGCCAAAGTATTTAAACTTCAGCTTCAGCATTTGACCTTCCAGTGAATAGCCTGAATTAATTTCTTTAAGTATTAACTGATTTGATCTCCTTGCTGTCCAAGGGATCCTCAAAAGACTTCTATAGCACCATAATTTAAAAGTGTCAGTTCTGTAGGACTCAGCTTTCCTTATAGTCCAACTCTCACAGCCTTACAATGCTAGCGGGAAAACGGTAGCAAGGTCATGTCTGCTTTTTTGGATACTGTCCAGATTTGCCATAGCTTTCCTTCCATAGATTTCCTTATCTCTTCCCTCTCTTTCCCCTGCCCTTCCTCTCCCTTCACTTCACCACAGTTGCCATCTACAGTTATCTTTAAGCCCAAGAATATAAAATTTAACACTATTTTCATTTCTTCTCCCTCTATTTGCCAGGAAATGATGGGACCAGTTGCCAAGATCTTAGTTTTTTTGTTTTGTTAAGCTTCAAGCCAGCTTTTACCCTCTCCTCTTTCACCTTCATCAGGAGGCTTCTTAATTCTTTCTCACTTTCTGCCATCAGAGGGGCATCATCTTTATATCTGAGATTATTGCTATTTCTCCTGGCATCCTTAATTCTGGCTTTTGATTCATCCAGCCTAGCATTTCACATCATGTAATCTACATATAAGTTAAATAAATAAGTTGACAGTATACAGCCTTGTCATGCTCCTTTTCCAATCTTAAACCAATCAGTTGTTCCATATTCAGTTCTTACTGCTGCTTCTTGACCTGCAGGTAACAACTAAGTTGATCTGGTACTCCCATCTCTTTGAGGACTTGCCACATTTTGTTGTGATCCACAGAGTCAAAAGCTTTAGTCAATGGAGCAGAAGCAGATGTTTTTTGTTTTGTTTTGTTTTTCCTGAAACTCCCTTGCTTTCTCCATAATCCAGTGAACATTAGCAATTTTAGTTAGCAATCTGTAGTTCCTCTACCTCTGAAAAGCAGCCTGCACTTCTGCTAATTTTTGGTTCACATATTGCTGAAGCCTAGCTTTCAGAATTTTAAGTATAACCGGCTGGTGTGTGAAATGAGTGCAATTGTTTGACAACTTGAATGTTCCTTGGCATAAGATTAGGATGCAAACTAATCTTTTCCAATCCAGTGGCCACTGTTGAGTTTTCTGAAATTGCTGGCATATTGAGTGCAGCATTTTTAATAGCATCATCTTTTAAGATTTAAAATAACTCAGCTGGAATTCCATCACTTTTACTAGCCTTATTGTTAGCAGTTCTTTCCAAATCCCAGTTGACTTCATTCTCCAGAATGTCTGACTTTGTGGTTATCTACAGGTAATATTAAGATCTGTCTTCTCTGGTTCTCTTGTGTATTCTCGCCACCTCTTATTCATTTCTTCTGCTTCTGTTAAGTCCCTACCATTTTTGTCGTTTAACATGCCCATTTTTGCCTGAAATTTCACTTGTCTAATTTTCTTGAAGAGATCTGTCATTCTCTTTCTGTTTTTGTTGTTTCTTTGCATTACTTATTTAGGAAAACCTTATATGTGCTTGCTATTCTCTAGAATTCTACATTTAGTTTCTTTTTCTCCTTTACTTGTTGGTTTCCTTCTTTCATCAAGTAGACATTTTGCTTTCTTGCTCTTTTTTCTTTTGAGTGCTTTTTGTTGCCTCTTTCTGTACGATATTGTTAACATCCATCCAGAGTTCTTCAGGCACTTTATCTCCCAGATCTAATCCCTTAAATCTATTCATCAACCCCATTTCTTATTTATAAGGGATGTTATTTCGATCATACCTATACAGTCTTGTGGTTTTCCCTTCTTTCTTCAATGTAAGTCTGAATATTACAGTAAGAAGTTCATGATCTGTGCTACAGTCAGCTCCAGCTCTTATTTGAACTGACTGCATAGAACTTCTTCACCTTTGGCTGAAAAATATCCAATCTGGTGATAAGCACAAAACAGATTGTAAAAAGTAAGAACCATTCACTCTCCATTTAATATATGGTCAAAGGATATGAACAGTCATTTTCCAGAGGAAGAAATTCAAATACCAGCCCCTAATAGAATATCAATAAAAAATATCAATAGGAAAAAAATTCACATCACTCATGATTAGAAACATATGTATCAAAACAACTCTTGGGGTCTTCCACCCTTCAGATTGGCAAAGCTGAGAGAAGAGGAAAATGCTGAGTGGTATGGGGGCTTTGAGAAAATCGACAATGGCTAAAAAGGTTCTCATTGTGAAGTCATCTTGGTGAAATCTCTGAATTTAAATAGGCACCTCCTTAGATAACAGATTCATTGAGGGGTCTTGCCTAATGCATTTCCAGTTTCTTAGGCCCTGCCAGAGCCTGTGCTCTACTAACATAATCTTTAAGTTCAATGAATGCAGAATTGGAAGTCATCTGGGAAAACTTGAAACCAATCTGTCGGAAACTCGAGATAGAACATCTCATACCATATAACAAAATGAACTTCAAACAGGGATCTGAGTAAGATATAAAAGGTGACATCAAAAACAGTTTAAAGATCAAGGAAGAAATTACCTTTCAGATACATGGATAAGGAAACATTCGTGACCAAACAAGTAATAGAAAAGTTCATTCTCCACACAGCTTCAAAATGATTTTCTAAAGTATGGATCTGATCATGTCACTCCTGTAATTTGAATGGTTCCCTATTACTTCTCATCACCTCCTATGGATTTAAGTTTCATTTCTATGCTGATTATTCTCAAATCTACATGTCTTGCCCTAACCTCTCTGCTGACTTTTGGATCTGCATCTCTAATTGCCCTTCAGACATCTTGAACTGGATATCCAGCAGACATCCTAAACTTAAACATTTTCAAAACTGAACTATTATCTTTGCCATTAAACCCTCTCCTATTGCCCCCACTTTCAAACTCTTCTTTTACTCTAGAAGGATACCTTCCAGTCCTTCAGGCTCATAACTTCAGTGTCATCTTCAGCTCCTCACTATCTTTCACTTCCCTCCCCCCCACACCCATATATAGTCTGGTGCCAAGGCCTATTAATTTCAACATTGCAACTTCTCTCAAATACATTCCCTTCTCTCTTCTGATACTGTCACCAGTCTGGTGCAGACCCACATCTCCTCACACCTAGACTTTTGCAATAGTCTGCTGGTTGGTTTACCTGTTACAAGTTCCTCCCCACTCAAATTCTATTCTCCATTCAACCACCAAAGTGATTTCCCTAAAGTGCAGTAAATTCCAGTAGCTCCCTATCACCTTCAAGATCAAACACAAAATCTTCTGTCATTTGAAGCCTTTTATCACCTAACACTCTGCCCTCACCCTTTTTTCTACCATCTCATATCCCTTGCATACTTTCTGTCCAGTGACACTGGCCTCCTTGCTGGTTTCCAAACAAGACACTCTCATCTCTTGGCTCCAGGCATTTTCTCCAGCTGTTCCACAAGCTTGGAATGTTCTCCTCATCTTTGCCTCCCAGATTCTCTGGCTCCCTGTAATTCTCAGGCAATATCCCACTGTCTACAGGAAACCATTTCCAGTGTTTCTTAATTCTAGTGCCTTCCCTCTGTTGATTATTTCGTATTTATCCTGCATATAGATGATTTGTACTTTATTGTTTTCATGTCTTCTTCTCTATTAGATTGTGAGCTCGAGGGCAGGACCCCTCTTTTGCCTTTCTTTGTATCCCTGGACCTGGTACATTGTAGACACTTAATAAATTTTTATTTTGACTTGACTTGAAAATACAAATTCTCATTTTCTGCATTTAGAGCTCTTCACAACTTGGCTCCCTACCTTATACATTACTGCTCTTTATATATTCTGTTGTCTATACAGACTGTCCTTACTGTTATTCGTGCACATCTTTCCATCTCTTATCTCTTTAACTTTGCACTGGCTATGCCATCCCCCCAACATCCCCCCCCACATCCATACTCATACCTGAAATGCTCTTTCTACTCATTTTCCCCTTTTAGAATTCTAAGTTCTTGGGTTTTTTTTAATTGATTTTTAGTTTTCACTATTCACTTCCATAAGATTTTTAGTTCCAAATTTTCTCCCCAACCCTTCCCTTCTCCCACCCCAGGATGGCATGCAATCTGATACAGGCTCTACATATACATTGATATTAAACATTTTCACATTAATCATGTTGTAAAGAAGAATTAGAACTAACAGGAGAAACTACAAGAAAGAAGAAACAAATCAAGATAACAAAAAAAGAGAGCAAATAGTGTGCTTCAATCTGCATTTAGACTCCATAGTTCTTTCTCTGGATATGGATAGGATTTTCCATCATGAATCTTTTGGAGTTGCCTTAGATCCTTACATTGCTAAGCAGAGATAAGTCTATCAAAGTTAGTCATCACCTAATGTTGCTGTTACTGTGTAAAATCTTCTGGTTCTGCTCACTTCACTCAGCATCAGTTCATGTAAGTCTTTCCAGGTTTCTTCAAAGCCCACTTGTGCATCATTTCTCATGAACAATAATAATCCATTAC
Organism: Pseudochirops cupreus; assembly: GCA_028627135.1. Lineage (NCBI taxonomy): Eukaryota > Metazoa > Chordata > Mammalia > Diprotodontia > Pseudocheiridae > Pseudochirops > Pseudochirops cupreus. The sequence continues at coordinate 220,109,345 of CM053583.1, forward strand.
ATTCATATACCAGAACTTGTTCAACCATTCCTCAGTTGATGAGCATCCCCTTAATTTCCAATTCATGGCCACCACAAAAAGAACTGCCATAAATATTTTCCTGTTTTGTCATGTTAGCCAATCTGAGAGGTATGATGTGGTACCTCAGAATTGTTTTGATTTGGGACAGCTAGGTGGCGCAGTGAATAGAGCACCAGCCCTGGAGTCAGGAGGACCTGAGTTCAAATGTGACCTCAGGCATTTGACACACTTAATAACTGTGTCCTTGGGCAAGTCACTTAACCCCAATTGCCTTTCACCCTTCCCCTCTCAAAAAAAGAATTTTGATTTGTTTTGATTTGCATTTCTCTAATCAGTAGTGATTTAGAGCATTTTTTGTATCACTGTAGATAGTTTTAATTTCTTCATCTGAAAGCTGCCTGTTCATATCCTTTCACCATTTACCAATTAGGGAATGATTTATATTCTTATAAATTTGACTCAGTTTTCTATATGTTTTAGAAATGAGACCTTTATCAGAGACACTGGTGTAGCACCAGTGCAATATTTATGGTGTCTACGATCACAATAAAGACAATATTTATAAATATCGCATGACGTTCGATAGCAAAATATAACATATTCTCCAGGTAGAGGACAGAACTGAAGCATTTATTTAGACACCAGAAAACTGAATCCCAAAACCAGTAAGCCAATTCCATCATAGTACCAAAGATATTCAGAAGCCATAACACAACATCCTATAGCCTTCCCACAAACCAATATTAGATCAATAGTTACTCACAAACCTCTCTATCTCCTTGACTGTCTGTCTTCTCTCCCCCCAGAGTTTGGCTAGCTCTGGCGCCCAGCTTCCTGTGGGCTCTGCTTCCCTTCAGCAAACTCCTCCCACCACAGGCTCCATGTGACTCCATTCAGCCTATTAGGAGGCAGTATTTACTTTCAAAGCAGGGAAGCTTCCTGTGGGCTCAGCTCCACCCTTCAGCAAACTCCTCCCACCACAGGCTCCATGTGACTCCATTCAGCCTATTAGGGGACAGAGTTTACTTTTAAAGCAGGGAAGATCTTCAAATTCCCATTCCCATTATTACTATCTGTAAAAATTGTTTCCCGGTTTTCTGCTTCCTTTCAAATGTTGGTTGCATAGACTTTGTACAAAAACTTTTCAATTTCATGTAATTGAAATTATCCATTTTGCATTTTATAATGTTCTCTATCTTTTCTTTGGTCATAAATTCTTCCATTCTCCGTAAATATGACAGAAAAACTATCCCTTGGTTTCCCATTTTGCTTAGAGTATCAGCCTTTACATCTAAATGCTGTACCCATTTTGGCTTTTGTCTTGGTAGAGCTATAAGATGTTGGTCTGTGCCTAGTTTGTACCATGTTATGTTCCAGTTTTCCCAGCAGTTTTTGTCAGATAATGAGTTCTTTATCCCAGAAGCTGGAGTCTTTGGGTTTATTGAACAGTAGATTACTGTAGTCATTGACTACTGTGTCTCATGTATCTAACCTATTCCATTGATCCACTACTATTTATCAGCCAGTACCAAGTAATTTTGGTGACTGCTGCTTTATAATACAATTTAAGGTCTGGTATGGCTAAGCCATCTTCCCTAGCATTTCTTTTCATTAATTCCCTTGATATTCTGGACCTTTTGTCTTCCAGATTAATTTTGATGTTATTTTTTTCTAGTTCTATAAAATAATTTTTTGATAGTTTGATTGGTGTGGCACTGAATAAGTAAATTAATTTAGACAGAATTGTCATTTTATTATATTAACTTGGTCTACCCATGACGTTTTTCCAGTTATTTAGATCTGTCTGTATTTGTGTGACAGATGTTTTATAATTGTGTTCATATAGTTCCTGGGTTTGTTTTGGCAGGTAGATTCCCAAGTATTTTATAATGTCTGAAGTAACTTTAAATGGATCTTCTCTTTCTGTCTCTTTCTGTTGAGCTTTGTTAGTAATATATAAAAATGTCAGGGATTGATGTGGCTTTATTTTATATCCTGAAACTTTGCTAAAGTTGTTTGTTATTTCAAGCAGTTTTTTAACTTGATTCTCTGGGATTCTCTTAGTATACCATTATATCATCTGCGAAGAGCTTCGTTTCTTCTTTGCCTCTTCTAATGCCCTCAATTTCTTTTTCTTCTCTTATTGGTAAAGTTGACATTTCTAGTGCAATATTAAATAACACTGGGGATGGTGGACATCCTTGTTTCACTCCCGATCTTGTTGGAAATGGTTCTAGCTTATCCTCATTACATATAATACTTGCTGATGGTTTTAGGTAGAGGCTACTTTCATTTTAAGGAAGACTCCATTTATTCCTATGCTCACTAGTGTTTTTAAATAGGAATGTGTGGGGTATTTTGTCAAAAGCTTTTTCTGCATCTGTTGAGATAATCATATGATTTCTGTTAGTTTTGTTGTTGATACGGTCAATTATGCTGATAGTTTTCCTAATATTGAACCAGCTCTGCATTCCTGGTATAAATCCTCTCTGGTCATAATGTATTATCCTTGTGATAAATTGCTGTAATCTCTTTGCTAATATTTTATTTAAAATTCTTGCATCTCTGTTCATTAAGAAATTTGGTCTGTAATTTTCTTTCTCAGTTTTGGTTTTTCCTGGTTTAGGTATCAGCATCATATTTATATCATAAAAAGAATTTGATAGGACTCCTTCTTTGCCTGTTTTTCCAAATAGTTTGTATAGAATTAATTGTTCTTTAAATATTTAATAGAATTCTCTTGTAAATTCATTTGGCCCTAGAGATTTTTTTCTTAGGAGTTCACTGATGGGTTATTTGATTTCTTTTTCTGAAATGGGGTTATTTAAGTATATTTTACTTCCTCTTCTGTTAATCTGGGGGAAAGCAAGGCAATTAGGATTAAGTGACTTGCCCAAGGTCATACAGCTAGTAAGTGTGTCAAGCGTCTGAGGTCAGATTTGAACTCAGGTCCTACTGACTCCACAGCAAGTGCTCTATTCACTGTGCCACCTAGCTGTCCCAAATAAAGTGACTGTGAGGTTTCTGTGCCCTAATGCATGGTCAGTTTTTGTGTAGGTGCCATGTACCTTTGAGAAAAAGGTATATTCCTTTCTATCCCCATTCAGTTTTCTCCAGAGGTTTACCATATCTAACTTTTCTAAAATTCTATTCACGTCCTTAGCTTCTTTCTTGTTTATTTTGTGGTTAGATTTATATAGTTCTGAGAGGAAGTTGAGGTCTACCACTATTATAGTTTTGCCATCTATTTCTTCCTATAACTTCCTTAACTTCCCTAAGAATTTGCATATTATACCACTTGGTGTTTAATACCTTTTAGCAGGATGTAGTTTCCTTCCTTATCTTTTTTAATTAAATCTATTTTTGCTTTTTTTTTTTGCCTGAGATCACGATTGCTACCCCTGCTTTTTAAAATTCAGTTGAAGCATAATGTATTCTATATCAGCCTTTTACCTTTATTCTATGTGTATCCTTCTGTTTCAAATGTGTTTCTTGTAAAAAAAAAAACAACATATTGTAGGATTGTGGTTTTTAATCCACTCTGCTTCCATTTTGTGGGAGAGTTCTTCCTATTCATATTCACAATTGTGATTACTATCTGTGTCTTTTTCTCCATTCTATTTCCCCGTTTATGCTTTTCTCTCTCCTTTCTCTCTTCCCCTCCTCACTAGAGTTTTGCTTGTTACTACCACCTCCCTTAATTTGCCCTCCCTTCTATCACAGCCCCCTCCTTTTTCTTTCCCTTGTCCCCTGCTACATTCTCCCTCTCATCTATCCACACTCCCCTTTCCCATCCCACTTCGTATAAGGTAAGTTAGATTTCTATACCTAACTGAATATGTTTTTCCCTCTTTGAGCCAAATTCAATAAAAGTAAGGTTCAAGCAATGATCATCTCCCTCTCTTTTTTCCCTCTACTATAAAAAGTCTTTGTGCCTCTTCATATGACATAATTTACACCTTTTGCCTCCTTCTTTCCTCTTCTCCTTTGACAATCCCTTTTCACCACATAATTAGATTTTTTATCATCACATCAAAGTCTACTTAAACCCATGCCCCCTATATATATATATATATATATATATATATATCCTAAATGTTAGAATGATGCAGTTCTCAAGAATTACAAGTATCATCATTCCATGTAGAGATGTAAACAGTTTGCCCTTGTTGAATAACATGGTTGGTTTTTTTTCTTCCCATTTACCTTTTTATGCCTCTCTTGAATCCTATATTTGAAGATCAAATGAGCTCATCTTTTCACCAGGAAGGTTTGGATGTCCTCTATTTCATTGAATATCTTCCCTGAAAGATTATGCTCAATTTTTCTGGGTAGTTGATCCTTGGTTACAATCCAAGCTCCTTTACCTTATAGAACATCATATTCCAAGCCCTCTGATCTTTTAATGTAGAAGCTGCAAAGTTCTGTGTAATCCTGAATGTGGTTCCATGATATTTAAGTTGTTTCTTTCTGACTGCTTATAGTATTTTCTCCTTGACCTGATAATTCTAGAATTTGGCTACAATATTCCTTGGTGTTTTCCATTTGAGATCTCTTTTAAGAGGTAATTGGTGAATTCCTTGCATAACTAATTTACCCTCTGGTTCTAGGATCTCAGGGCAGTTTTCCTTGATGATTTCTTGAAAGATGCTGTCCAGGCTTTTTTCTTTATCATGGCTTTCAGGTACACCAATAATTATTAAAATTATTTCTCCTGAATCTGTTCTCAAGATCAGTTGTTTTTCCAATGAGGTATTTTAGGTTTTCTTCTATTGTTTCATTCTTCTGATTTTCTTTGACTGATTCTTGATGTCTCATAGAGGCATAAGCTCACCTAATTCTTGCCACATTTAACTTAAAAAATATTGTTTCTTCAGTTCCCTTTTGTACCTCCTTTTTCCATTTGGTCAATTCTACTTTTTAAGGAGTTGTTTTTTTCAGTGTACTTTTTTCAAATTTGACCAACTGTATTTATAAAGGAATTGTGTTCTACAGTCAATTTTTGTCCTTCCTTTTCCAAGCTGTTGACTCACTCTTGCATAATGTATTGGCAAGGCAATATTCACAGCACTGATGGCAACTGTGAATATTCCAGCATAGTTCTGAATCACAAAATATAACAGACTCTCCATATAGAAGACAGAAGCAAAACATTTATTCAGACACCAGAAAGCCAAATCCCAACACCAGAAAACTGAATTCATCATAGCAACAAAAAAGTTAACACATTTTCACTGCAGAGAGCAATCCCAAAGCCTACCCCCAGCTCAGGCCTTCGCACAAATACTCACAATCCTAGCTGTCTCTTTGCCTACATCCTCCCCTCCCTCTATTCTAACTGCTCTGACTCATTTCTTGCTGCACTAGTTCAGCAAACTCCTCCCACCATAGGCTTCATGTAATTATATTTGGCCTATTAAGGGGCAGGGAAGATTTTCAAATTCCCATTCCCATTACTGTTGGCCCCAAGATCTTTCATGTCCCTTATATAAGTCAATGGGTCTTTAGGGGTAATTAGTGTCAACAGAAATTTACAGCAGTATAATAGGGATAACCCAAAATAAGCACAAAAAACAATATCTTTGGTTTGGGCTTGAGCACCAGCACCCTATCATTCCCCCATCTCATCGCCAAGTGTAACACCAACATGATATTCACAGCGCCTACAGTGGCTATGAACATACTGGCATAATTCTGAATTGCAGAATATAACAAACTCTCCACATGGAACACAGAACCAAAACATTTATTTAAACAGCAGAAAACTGAATTCCAACACCAGAAAGTGGAATCTATCATAGCAACGAAGAAATCTACATACAGTAACAATGCAGGGGGCACTGCCATCCCCAAGCCTTCCCCCTCTTAGAACCTTCCCACAAACAAACACTCACAGCTTGTTGCCCACTTCCTCTCTCTCCCTCAGCTCTAACTGCTCTGACCAACTTCCTCTCAGCTCTCCTCTACCCTATGGAAGGGAAAGATCTTCCCAATAAGCAAAAATACATTAACAAGACACATACATGTCACTTCTTTTTCCAGTTTTTCTTCTGCCTCTCTTATTTGCCTTTTAAAATCCTTCTTGAGCTCTTCCAAGGCTTTTGGGGCTTGAAACCAGTTCATGTTCCTCTTTGAGATTTTGGATATGGGGATATTGACAACTTTGTTCTCTTCTGAATTTCTGTTTTGATCTTCCCTGTCACCGTAGTAATTCTCTGTGGTCAGTGGTTTTGTTGTTGTTGTTACTGCGTTTTGCTCATGGTATTTGCCTTTTTCCTGGCTTGTAAAGTTGTTCTCTGCTTCTGGGACACAGGGGACAGTGTCCTGAGCTTCTTGTGCTGGGCCCAGGGGCCTCTTCACTGGCTTTGTGTACTGGGACCTGAGTGCTGGCAGCTGGAGGCTGTAGGGGTCTGGGAGCTTACCTGGTGCTGAACTGGAGCTGGTGGTATTAGCTGGTGTGTGCTGAGGCCAGGCAAGGTTTCTGTGCATTTTCCTGGGGCTACCCTGAAGCTTGCCAGGTTTGTGGGGGCTGGGGGGTGGTCTGGTCACTGGAAGATGCCTCCTCACTGGAGCTGTGCTACAGCATGCATAGTAGGAGATCCCCAGCCCCAGGGGCAGTGCCAGGACCTTGTCCCCACTCCCTAACCCCCTGTTGACACAACCAGAGGACCTGGCAGACTCTAGCTGGGAGAATCACCAGTGGACAGGTGTCCACCAGCAGCTGAACCTACCCTTGCTCAAGCAAGGTAAGCTCCCAGACCCCTACAGCCTCCAGCTGCCAGCACTCAGGTCCCAGTACACAAAGCCAGTGAAGAGCCCCTGGGCCAAGCACAAGAAGCTTGAAAAGTTGGAAAAAGAAGTGACATGTATGTGTCTTGTTAATGTATTTTTGCTTAATGGGAAGATCTTCCCCATCCATTAATAAGCCCATGTGACTTGGGCCTACCTGAATTACATGAGTCTGTTGGGAGGAGCTTGCCAAGCAGGTGGAGTAGAAAGGGGTGGAGCAGTGAATAGAGCACCAGCCCTGGAGTCAGGAGGACCTGAGTTCAAATCCAGCCTGAGACACTTGACACTCTTACCAGCTGTGTGACCTTGGCAAATTGCCTTACCTTCCCTCCTCCAAAAAAAAACCCAACAGATAGAAGGCCTAGTTCTAGCCACTTCATCAAGACATCTAGATTACAGAGAGGAGAGGACCAAAATAGGCCTTGTCATCCTATGCAAGAGTACAGGAGAAACAATCTAAACCGGGCATAAGTTAAGGATTGGAAAGTATGAGTAAGCAGAATAAAACTCCAAATACAGTGGAGAAATCCTGTGGGTTAAGAGCTTAAACCCAGAAGAGAGTGACTTCACAATAAGTACAAAAAAGATTCTCATGAAAAGAATGCCTTGGCCACAAGGCCTTTGGGAATGGCTGGAAGAAATGAAGCAAGAGATTAAAAAACAAACAAAGTTGGAGTTCTTGAGGAAAAAAAAAACCTGTAAAGAGAATACATTTCTAGAACATAGAGATGGAAAATGTGACCCACACAGTAGAATACCAAAAAAATAGAATGAAACATAACAGAACAAAACTATTTCCTGGGATAAACTAATATTAGAAAAAAGTCAAAGACTGAAAAATTCCAACATACCAGATCTTTGCAGTTAAAGACAACTGACTAACCTGGATATTTGGTTGAGGAGAGAAGAGATAATCTAGAAATCATTAAACTCAAATTTGCCCCTGTGTACTCAAAGTTACTAAATTATGCATACCCTTTGGTACAGAGATATCACTACTACTAGTCAAAGAAAGGAAAAAGACCTGGATGTACAAAAATATTTAAATTTTTTTAAAAATTTAATTTATTTATTTACTTTTAGTTTACAACATCCAGTTCTACAATCTCTTAAATTTCAAATTTTCTCCCACTTCCCTCCATGGCAGCATGTAATCAAATATAGATTCTATAAATACCTTCACATTGAACATTAGTCATGTTGTAAAGAATTATAACCAATGGGCTGAACAATGAAAAAGAAGGAATAAAACAAAACAAAACACAAAAGAGAAGAGCAAATAATTTGCTTCAATCTGCGGACTCTGTGGTTCTTTCTCTGGATCTGGATATCCCTTCCCATCATGAGTCTTCTGTAGTTGTGGTCTAACCTTGTGTTGCTGAGAGGAGTCCAGTCCATCAAAATTAGTCGTCACACATATGATGTGTCTATAATTGTGTACAGAGTTCTCCTGGTTCTGCTCTTCTCACTCAGCATCAGTTTATTTTTATTTTATTTTTTTTAATTTACTTTTAGTTTACAAGATTCAGTTCCACAGTCCCTTGTGTTTCAGATTTTCTCCCCTCTG